>CANTUV010000051.1:6250000-7500000 GCA_947685225.1 Garcia nutans | reverse complement strand
AGCCTGCAATGAATAATGCTGTTTCAAATTCATCCCTAAGCTTGAAATCTAGCTTTGCTTCATTTTCAAGAAATATGAGGGGACTGCTGTCTCCTCTTTTTGCTGTTTCCTTTCAAAAGCTGACATCAGGTGTGGGTCCAAAAGTTGAAGATATTGTTGCGGAGCTTGTTGATGGGGTAGAAGTAGTGCAGACTGAAGGACTTGCAAAGGCGCTTCCAGTTTCTCTGGATTCTGTTCATTTCAAAGGTGGAACATTGATGCTGCTTGCATATGGTGACAGAGAGCCGAGGTGAATCTCTTATTCATATATTATTATTGTTGTTGTTGTTGTATTCTTGCATGCATCATCAATTTCTTCTGGCTAAAAATTTGTTGAATCATGTGTCCATTGTAGAGACTAGAGCAAAGCATTACAAAATGCAAATTTTCTTCCTCCCATAATGGAGTTGTTGTGACTAGTTAGTTCCCAGGTTGAAAACTTTAGCATGGCTTGTTGGAGTGTCTATAACTGGTGGGGGGGAGACCTTTGTTAGATATAGAAAGTGAGAGAAACCTGCATGAATGGGTATTTTGACTATTCCAGTTTTAGTGATTGAGTAAGAATAACTGATTGTATGACATTGCCATTGTCTGATTGGGTTAAATATACATATTTGTGTGTCCTGTTACCTCACCAATATCTAAATATGCTTACTTATCAAAAAGTAACAAAGAAAATTTGTAGTGTTGAATTTGTCTTTCTAATGAACCAATGATTAATTTTCTACCATGGGTAAGCAATAAAGTTTGACATGGGCAATTATTTCTAGGGATAACTATAATCTCAGGGATGTTAGTTGCTATGGGACTATAATATGTGTCATTGTTTGTCACCTGCAATGAAATCTTGGAAATATGAGATTGTATATCTCTGTGTAATTAGGAATGAGAAAGGTAAGTGAAGAAGTTTACCATAGTACCCTTAACATCATTCTATAATCCAATTGTATTGTATTCCATTTATGAAAATAAAATACTAAGTTCCATGTAATGTCTTCAGTTTCAAAGAATTGATTGATGGTTATCTATATTTGAAAATGTTTTTTAATACTAGTTTATATTTTTATAAATAAGATGAATCATTTTTAAAATTAATTTAAATAAATTAAAAATGACCTTTGCGAAAATAATTATTTTCAAAATGTTCATTGATTGAAAAATAGTAACTTCTAACATAATTAACAAAAAGTTCTCTAGATATATTTCATGTTATGTTAAATGAACTTATAAATTTGAATGTTGATATGCTATTAGATTGATATTTATGTCTATCTTATATTAAGTTGCATGTTTGTTAGTAATGTTATAATCCTTTTTAGCTTATAATATAAGGGTATTGCCGCCAAATTTAATGGTAATTGAGGATAATATTGTCAAAATATTCACATTCCCACCGTTAAAAATGGAATCACAAACCCACGTATCTGAGGATGTGATGGTTGGGAGTGCATTTTAGAAATGCTGCATCCTTGTTAAATGTAATGTTCCTGTGTAACCGAAACAAACGAATGATTTGGTCAACCTAATATGTTCTATATTCTGGATACAATTCTAGCTGCTGATTAGAAAGGTTAGGATGTAATGCATTCATCAAGTTGATGAAGCCAGATCAGATATGCTTCCTCACCTGACAGATTACCTTGTTATCTTTCTCACTCCTCTATTAAATCTATTGAGGTTTTATAATGTACTCATCTAATACTGCTATGTGGTTCTTTTTTTTTTATATATATATATCTAGTGTTCACATAGGATAGTTGTTGGGAAAATCGCTATTTTCCCGCCCCTCGGACCGTCTTTAAGCAGGAATAAATGAGAAAATAAAATAACAATTGAGAAATTAAAGAGAATAAAACACAATGATTTAACGTGAAAAACTCCCGAATGGAGAAAAACCACGGTCGTTGTCTAACGACAACCAAGAAAAATATTCACTATGCGGCAAATTGTTACAACCACAAATTACAAAATATTTTTCTAACCGACACCCACAAAACAACCCCCAAATATTTATACTCCAAGGAACTCCAAGAGATTGATTCTCTAATTCCTAATATAAACTATTTGGTATTTAACCTATAGCTCTCCTTAAGCTATATTTTGTGTTTGCTTGGTGTATTTACAAATGGAGAGAATGAGCCTATTTATAGGCTTCAAATGCAAATAAATTGTCAAACTAAATTAGGTGAAAATTAGGCTAAATTAGGCACCTCCCATTTTCACCTCACATTTTTGACAATTTCTTCATTGTTAGGCACCTTGCATTTTTTACTTTCTTTATTTTTATTTTTCAATTTTGGTGTGCTACCACCAACAATCTCCACTTTGAAAAATAAAAACACAACATTGTCTGTTACCGACAATTATAATTCTTAACGTCAAGAATTAACATACTCCACCATAAAAGAGTATCGACACTTGGAATTATTTCGCCAACTCCAAGAATTTTTCATCGGCCATGTCGGATCCCGCTAATAGTTTATGGTGCAACCCTCCTGTTGACTTTCCGAGAGTTCATTAGCCATCGACATAATTTTTCCACCACGCACCTTGCATCAACTGTCAACCAATGCAGCGCGCATTTCCGTGGACCAGCTACCAATAATCAGTCCTCTTCCATGGCATCTCAACGGGTAGCAATCATGCCATGAGGACACACTTCTCTCAACTACAGAGACAACTCATCATCTCCTTCGCCACAGGAGATCACATTGGCAGCAACAACGTTAGAGCTTCTAGCCGAATCAGCTCCACCGTTCGGGCAATCCTTCCTCACGTGTCCAGTTTGACCACACCCCCAGCAGACAACCTTCCTCTTTCCGGAGCCTTTATTCTTTTTCCTGATACCGACAGATAAAGCTGAATTCTCATAAGATTTATTTTCCATTTCATTCAGTCTTCTCTCCTCAGTAATGAGCTTACTAACCACATCCGCATACACCACTTCCTTACTACCATATTTCAGAACAGGCTTCATGTGCTCATATGTTGAAGGAAGTGACAGGATGAGCCGGAGAGCTTTATCTTCATCTTCGGTTTTCACTCCAAGAGTTTCTAATTCAGAGATAATACCATTGAGGACACTCAGGTGATCGGACAGCTTTGTACCTTCCGCCATTTTCAACGTATGAAATTGCTCTTTCAAATATAACCTGTTGGATATATTTTTTCCCTGATACAATTCTTCCAGTTTCTCCCACAGCTCCTTTGTCGTGGACAATCCAAGCACATTAGCAAGAACATTTTTTGCTAGACACATGCGAATTTGACTTGCCGCCTTGATATCCAGCTCCTCCCATTCTTCGTCACTAATCTTGGATTTTTCTGAGTCTCCACTGCCACCGCCTTTTTCTGAATTTCTTCCGCTCACTGGTTTACCCTGCAAAACCTTATGTAGTCCAGACTGTATCAACACGTCTTTGACTTGCACTTGCCACAGTGCAAAATTCATTCTCCCATCAAATTTCTCAATCTCGCATCTCATTGCCGACATGCTTACTTTGTGCTTAATAAAGGACCAGAAATAAATATTACACTAGGTAAATTCCCAGGTAAGAGGAGGAGTCACAAAGGTCTCACTTAAAATCCACTTGCCTTAGACTAAATTCGTGTCGTTTGACAGAATTTACCTCGACATGTAATTATTTATCTCACCACCAATACTCAAGCACACCAAAGCAAAACGGCTCCACCTTTTCCAAAGCTCCACCAGCTTAAAAACAAAAATAATTTTTAACAAAAATCTTTTCTGATGTGGAAGATCAGACCAAGCTGCAACCACAGAGCATACTAAGATTTTTGACAAAAAATTATAACACCTAAGCTCTGATACCACTTGTTGGGAAAATCGCTATTTTCCCGCCCCTCGGACCGTCTTTAAGCAGGAATAAATGAGAAAATAAAATAACAATTGAGAAATTAAAGAGAATAAAACACAATGATTTAACGTGAAAAACTCCCGAATGGAGAAAAACCACGGTCGTTGTCTAACGACAACCAAGAAAAATATTCACTATGCGGCAAATTGTTACAACCACAAATTACAAAATATTTTTCTAACCGACACCCACAAAACAACCCCGAAATATTTATACTCCAAGGAACTCCAAGAGATTGATTCTCTAATTCCTAATATAAACTATTTGGTATTTAACCTATAGCTCTCCTTAAGCTATATTTTGTGTTTGCTTGGTGTATTTACAAATGGAGAGAATGAGCCTATTTATAGGCTTCAAATGCAAATAAATTGTCAAACTAAATTAGGTGAAAATTAGGCTAAATTAGGCACCTCCCATTTTCACCTCACATTTTTGACAATTTCTTCATTGTTAGGCACCTTGCATTTTTTACTTTCTTTATTTTTATTTTTCAATTTTGGTGTGCTACCACCAACAATAGTTGTTCAACTTTAACAGTTTAACAGCCGGAAAAATCTACTGATCTGCTATGAAATTATAGATTTTATGTTTGAATTGGGTGATGACTGATGATGGTATCTCTACTGCGAAATGAGATATAAGTGATTTTCTACAAAATGCAATTTATAATACCGGATGCTTTGTTTTTGTTTTTGTATTTACTTACTGCACTGCAAAACTAGAGAGATGGAGAATGTCAATGGGCATTTGAAGTTCCAAAACCATTATGGTTGTGTGCATGTCCAGTTGAGTGGTAACTGTAAGATGTGGAGATCTGATGCAATATCTGAAGATGGTGGCTGGTTATCTGCAGATGTTTTTGTTGATAGCGTTGAGCAGCAATGGCATGCTAATTTAAAAATTGCCAAACTCTTTGCTCCGGTAAGGTATTGAATGTGACATGTATAGTTTAAATTCCTAATACTTTTTTTTTAAAAAAATCTGTAATATGTGATAGGTGAACCCTGTCCCTTTTCTGCTTTTTCCACAGCTTTTTGAAAGGATTTTAGAAATTCAAATTGCTTGGTCCAAAGGGAGAGCCACCGGTGAGGTGCTTTTCTAACTTATGTTTGTTTGTTTTCCCATTCTTTATCATAATATTTCTGACTTCTGGAATTTACATTGATGTTACTAATGCAAGTTATTTTGCGTTTTATTCTATAGAAACTGCTAATCTGTGATTTATTTTCATTGGAATTCTTTTAAATTGATCTGTTGCTCCTTAATCAAAATGCTGTTTGGGGGACATTTTAATTACAAAGTGTGTGCCACATTGGATGTTGGAATTTGACATGGACAGACTTCTGTGAGTTAAACACTATGTTTTAAGCTTGATTCTTATTATTTAGAAATTAGTTTTTTGACTTCATTAGTCAACAGGTACTCAGTTTTGCTTTTGTATTCATGATTTATCTCTTTATTTTTATTGTGGAGTGACTAATCTAGTGTTTGATATAAATTCTTTTGTGTCTTGTTCAAATTTGTTAAGTGTCAGCTAAGTATGAAATTTGATTAATCGTAGCACTAGAGAGGGATAGATTGTCTTAGACTTTCTAATTTCTAACCTCGGCTTTAGAGCTTCATAATTATCTTCCTTAATAAGTTGTAACATGTCACACCATGTTCTTGAGACTGTAGTTGTCCATTTCAAAGGGGAAAAGGATTAGTGTGTTTTGTTTTTATATCTTTTTCATTTTTTTTACACTTCATATTTGTTTTCTTAAAAAGGTCGGTCAAGATGTACCTCACTAAACTATTATAATCCTAGACAACTTTTGGGTGCTTTTATGAATTGTATTTATGTTCCCTATTTGCAGGTTCATATTTGCATGTCAAGAGGTGAAACATTTCCTAATATTCATGGGCAGCTTGACCTGACAGGACTAGCCTTTCAAATCTTTGATGCGCCATCATCATTCTCTGTATGTTCTACTTCTATCAGTTCATTAAATGTTTGCCTTCTCTCATATTTGTAGAGATATTTCTTTGTGTGTGTCTCATGTTTTAGTTTTTAAGGCGTGTGACTCCAAAACCTTTTTGTGTTACTTTACTTTTTTTCTATTTATTAATTTTTTTTTAATTTGAAACAATTTAGTCTGGAATTTTGCATCAGACTGTGAATGTGCTCTTTTTGCAGGATATTTCAGCGAGTTTGTGTTTTCGTGGTCAACGAATATTCTTACACAATACAAGTGGCTGGTTTGGCAATGTTCCTTTAGAAGCTTCTGGAGATTTTGGTATTCATCCAGAGGAAGGAGAGTTTCATCTTATGTGTCAGGTACAGAATATGACTACCCCAGCTTTCGGATACTTAAAACTCTTGATTTCAGCATCAGTCAATTGTGTCAAATGTGAAATACTCACTCTTGGTATAAAAAGATGAGCGCAAAAAATGGATGTTTAGGCAAATTGTTTGATGGGAGTTTTCTCATTCATTAAGGGATATATCTGGACAGAGTTAAGGGAATAATTTTATATTTTGGAGAACGGGTCAGTCATGAAATTGAAAATATGATTGATATATGTGATCTTTTTGAACAAATATTGTGAAGTTCAAATGCAACGCATATATTAAAATATTTCTTTAATGAATCAATGCTACGATAATTGTACCATTGATCTAGAATTGCATAACAACAACAACAACTAAGCCTTAGTCCCAAACAAGTTGGGGTCGGCTTGATCTAGAATTGCATGAGGTAGTTTTTTTTTTGTTAAAAAAAGTCTGTGTAACTCAAGTTATATCGAGCTTCAGTATGTTTTTGAAGTGTTTCTTGTCAAATCATAAAATCCTTTTGATTCTGTTAACAATCGATATTGTTAAGTTTAGATTCAGATTGTAAATACATGTGCTATACAAGAAGCCAACGAGGGGAAAAAGGGCAAGAAAAGAGTAAATAGAGAAGTGAGAGAGAATATGTATGCGCAACTGTGTGTTTCCCTCTTCTTCACTAAAGTCCATATCTGCTAGAATATGGTGAATATCCTCCATATTTGATTAACTGGTTCTTAGTTGGTAGATGTTTTTTTAGTGAGAAGGAGAATCAGTAAATCACTTGCAAGTCCCACCTTTTCATGCATCCTATCATGATAATAGGTGGGCCAATACTTCTCTTGTAGCTTAGCTTTCATCTCCTGCCTCAGTAATTGGTGGTGGCCCCAATTGTTCTGTGTCATTCTCAATGGCATACCATCTTAACAATCTAATAAGTTTCGTCTTAGTAAACCTAGCTTCACAAGCTTCCCAACATTGTACTAATCAAAGTACGATGATAAGATTGAGTCAATTACATAATAGATAGGACCTACAATACCTTCAAAATCTGTAATTTCTGTCTTGACTCTTAATAGTAATTTCACACCTGGTATCTTATGGTCAAAATTGTCCTCTAACATACTGGAGTGCAGCTTCAACGTCTTCACTGTCCCTCTTTTATATTCCTTTACAGAGGATCTGACTAGCTGTTGCTCCTTTTGGTTGCTTGCTAGAGTTAGGCATCATCTTAAGTGTCTTTTCCAGCCTGGCTTCCATTGAATCCAATCTTGTCTTTGTATTCTAGTGATCTTAATGAATACGAATCAAACTTCAAATTTGATTCAACGTTTGTCATCATCATTGAAGAGTAAAGCGGATTACTTAAGGGATTTTGAAGCTTTGATACCAAATTGACATTGGAAAGCTTTCAAGTCAGGTCATGAATTATGAACAATGCCCATGAACCAAGCCAGTCAATCCTGCCTACGAACAGTACAATCAAAATGTTAATCTAGCCAGTTGCAGTGGATTGTCTTTTGTTAGTTTTTTAGCTTCTTGTTCTGACTTTGTTATGAATCTTTGCCCAAGATCTTGTCACCGGTCTTTGGTCTGAGAAATCAGGAACCAGCAGTGGGTCTAAACCCTTGTTTTTGTTCTTTGACTTGCCTATGTTGCTGAATTCTCTTGCAACTCTTAAGGGAGCTGCAGCCTTAGAGTTTTAGGGAAGAGAAAAACTCTGAATCTCTATGTTTAAGAAAATATTGCTTAATGTTTTATTGATAAACGATACCTCTATTTAAATAGAGGTTACATACATTATTGAATAGGAAAACTTGAAATCCTAGACTATATAGGAAAACCCACAAATCCTAATTTAATTTGGAAACCAAGACTACATAAGAAACATATTAAAATAGGAAAACAGAAACTTAAACCGACTTAACCAATGTAGAAACAAAAATTAATTCCTACGTCTGTCATAATGCTTGCCAACAAATGCATCCGTAACATTACTCCCCTCCTGGGCAAAAAGCTTGTCCTCAAGCTGAAAATCGGGGTAAGCAGATTGAAAATGAAGCACGTCCTCCCAAGTGGAATCTTCAACAGGATATCCGGACCACTGAACCAGAATTTCCCAACGTCCGCGATTCAAACGGGAACGCAATACAGAACTAGGAATGAGAACAATACGCCCGTCTTCGACTGGTGGTAAAGTCGGCGGTGTAGCAGGAACTTCACCCTGAAATGGCTTGAGAAGAGAGACATGGAACACATCATGAAGCTTGCAATCTGCAGGTAAAGAAAGCTGATAAGCAACTGATCCAATGCGCTTGAGGACTGAAAATGGCCCATAATATTTGGGAGACAGCTTGTGATAAACACGGCCAGTTAAAGATTTCTGGCGGTATGGATGAAGCCGCAACCACACGTAGGAACCAACAGAAAAATTCAGATCATGAAGTCCTCGATCATAGGCCATTTTCATGCGGTGTTGAGCTTGTTGCAACTTAGTATGGATATCTGCTAAAGCAGCATCTCGGTCCAACAAAGCTTTGTCAACCGATTCTACTCGAGAAGAACCAGCCATGTAGGATTGCAAACGAGGAGGATCACGACCATAAACCACCTGGAAGGGAGAAGTGTGTAGAGTAGAGTGAAAAGAAGTATTATAACAGAATTCTGCCCAAGGAATCCAATCTACCCACTTCTGAGGTCGATGACCCACAAAACAACGTAAATACATCTCAATGGTGCGGTTAACAACCTCTGTCTGTCCGTCAGATTGCGGATGATAGGCCGAAGAAAAATTGAGCTTAGTACCACACAAACGGAAAAAGCTCCTTCCAAAATGTACTAGTAAAAAGGACATTCCGATCACTCACAATAGATTCCGAAATTCCATGCAAACGAACAATGTTTTCAAAGAATATCCGAGCTATAGAAAACGCGTTATAAGGATGAGCAACAGGAATAAAATGGGCATACTTAGAAAATCGATCCACAACCACCAACAAGACCGATTTCCCAAAAGATTTCGGCAGTCCATCTATAAAATCCATGGAGAGATCAGACCAAACCTGACTAGGCAGCTGCAAGGGCTGTAATAATCCTGCTGGGCTTAAGTGATCAACCTTGTTTCTTTGGCAAACCAAACATGCCGCAATATACTCCTTTATAGAGGCCTTCATGCCCAACCAATAGAAATCCTTGGAAATACGCTGCATAGTCTTTTGTATACCCTCATGGGCAGCATCATGGAACCCAGACAAGACGGAAGTTACCAAGGGAGAATTTGGCAAGAGATAAATCCTGTCTTTGAAAAACAGCATCCCATCGCGCACCTGCCAATCGGCACCTTTTGTTCCTTGTTCAACTTGTGTTTTAGTCTCTGTTAAAAGCGCGGATTGCTGTATTTCTGCCCGAATATCATCAAATAACAAAACTTGTGGCTGAGAAATAGCCAATAACATACTCGTATTCTCATCACGACGAGACAAAGCATCGGCAGCAGCATTTAAAATTCCAGCCTTGTACTCTACTCTGAAATCAAACCCCATCAGTTTGCTTAGCCAATGTTGTTGAGGTGAAGTAGTGATGCGCTATTCTAACAAGTATTTTAGACTATAATGATCAGTCCTAATTCTGAAAGCACGTCCCAAGAGATATGGACGCCAATGGCGAACTGCCTTAGCCAATCCGATTAATTCTCGTTCATAGGCTGCCAATTTTAAATGTTGGTCTGCTAACTTGCGGCTGAAAAAGGCAATTGGATGACCATGTTGTTGCAAAACAGCTCCAATTCCACTTCCAGACGCATCACATTCAACAATGAATTCCTCATCAAAATTTGGTAGCTTCAACACAGAAATAGCAACCAATGCCTTCTTAAGAGTTTCAAATGCATCCAATGCAGCGTCATTCCATTGAAAACAATGTTTTTTAAGCATGATGGTTAAGGGGGCAGCAATCTGACCATAATTTTGGATGAATTTACGGTAATACCCTGTCAACCCTAAGAATCCACACAAGGCTGTTACAGATTGGGGCTGGGGCCACTCCATCACAGACTGTATTTTAGCCGAATCAACCGAAACCCCTGCTGCTGAAATCACATGGCCCAAATAGGCTACTTGTCTCTCACCAAAGGAACATTTAGTTTTTTTCAGAAAAAGACGATGAGCTCGGAGAGTCTCAAAAACAATTCGAAGATGAGATATATGATCCTCCCAAGTCTTGCTATACACAAGAATATCATCAAAGAAAACAAGGACAAATTGACGCAAATATGGCTTAAATACCTCATTCATTAATGCTTGGAAGGTTGAAGGAGCATTTGTTAACCCAAACGGCATGACAAGAAATTCGAAGTGACCATGGTGAGTTCTAAAAGCCGTCTTCTCAACATCCATGGCATGCATTCGAACTTGATAGTACCCAGAAAGAAGATCAAGTTTTGTGAAGAATTGGGCTCCATGGAGTTCATCAAGTAATTCATCCACCACCGGAATAGGGAATTTGTCTTTAATTGTTTTATCATTCAATTCCCTATAGTCGATACAAAAACGCCAAGTACCATCTTGTTTCCGAACTAACAGAACAGGTGAAGAAAAAGGAGAGCGACTCTGCCGGATAATTCCTTGCTGTAACATCTGCTCACATTGCTTCTCAATCTCATCCTTTTGGAAGTGAGGGTAACGGTAAGGTCTCACCACCACCGGTTCCGTTCCATGTTGTAAGCAGATTCGATGATCAGATGATCGCAAAGGAGGCAACCTAGTTGGTTCTTGGAACAGGTCCTCAAATTCTGCCAATAATGTTACTAACACCTGTTGTTGTTGGGAAGAATCCTGCAACAGATATAACTGCTGCCGAATGGGTGATTGCTGTCCTTAAAGTATAATATGGATTCCATTCAGGTTAAAGCTCATGGTTAAAGCTGAAAAATGCCACAAAATAGGACCCAATGTCTTCAACCATTTGACACCTAAGACAATATCAAATCCATGCAAAGGAATTACAAAGAAATCAGCAACAAGAGAATGACTATTTGCACCAAATTGCAGATTTGGGCAGGTTCCCAGGCATGGCACCTTTTCCCCGTTTGCCACCGAAACATTAAGCTTTCTTTGAGTGTGAATGAACAGCCCCATGCGTTGTGCAGATTTAGAGCTGATAAAATTGTGTGTACTACCCGAATCCACCAAACAAAGTAATGATCTCTCTGATACTAAAACCAACAATTGCATAGTATCTTCTTTTTGTGTACCCCTAATGGCATGAAGCGAGATGGCAGGTTCTTCATCGTCTTCCATTGTCTCTATCTGTTCTGCTGCTTCCTCATCCTCTATTTCCAACCAGAATAATTTTTTACATTGATGGCCTCGCACATAAAGCTCGTTGCAATTGTAGCATAACCCCTTTGATCGTCGTTCAGCCATCTCAGTAGGAGTTAACCTCTTTATCACTGCAGGAGAGCTGCTGCTAGTCCCTTTATTGATTTGACCAGTAGAATTCCCTGCTGCCAATTGTTTAGCACTAAAATTGGAGGTTGAAGAAAAACCCCTTCTTTGATTTAATGAAATATGCATCTTCTTCTCAAAGGATCTTGCTAGGTTCATTGCTTGGGCTAAGTTTAGTGGCTTCTGCATCTCCACGTCAACACGAATCAGCTCAGTTAACCCTGCTGTAAATATGTCAACCTGCTGGTCTACACGTACTGATCTAGCTCGAGCCAATAAACTCTGAATTCTTCTACCGACCCTGTTTGTCTCAAGTTCATTAAGTCTCCTAATGGATTGTTCCTCATTGGCGGCCCAAAACGCAGGGTGCAACTTTCCTTAAAAACCTCCATGACACATTGGGTTCCTCTTGTTCCAGCTGATAGTACCACAACTGTGCCTCTCCTAACATGTGATAAGAAGCAATTCCCACCTTCTCAGTATTTGCAGTACGTTGATTGGCAAAAAATTTCTCACATCGATGAAGCCAAACCAAGGGATCTTCCGTTCCATCATAAGTAGGGAAATCTAGTTTGGTGTATCTGGGCACCACTCCTCCATGGCTGCTGCCAGAAATAGTGTAGCTATTGTGGGTACCTTGTTGATTCACCCCAACCTGTTCTTCGATGTTATTGGTTCGGCTCATGGAATTAGCATTATTTCCGCTGGCTTCAATTCCCTTGCCTTGCGAGGTGATACGAAGCAAGGCTTCCATTTGCTTAGAAAGTTGTTCAAATTTGGCCTTCGTGCGTGATTCTGAGGCTGCTATATTTGCTTGAATAGCTTCAATTTGACGGGATACCTCTTGCTTCAAGGATTCCGCGTCCATGGATACCTCTGGCTCTGATACCAAATTGTTATGAATCTTTGCCCAAGATTTTGTCACCAGTCTTTGGTCTGAGAAATCAGGAACCAGCAGTGGGTCTAAACCCTTGTTTTTGTTCTTTGACTTGCCTATGTTGCTGAATTCTCTTGCAACTCTTAAGGGAGCTGCAGCCTTAGAGTTTTAGGGAAGAGAAAAACTCTGAATCTCTATGTTTAAGAAAATATTGCTTAATGTTTTATTGATAAACGATACCTCTATTTAAATAGAGGTTACATACATTATTGAATAGGAAAACTTGAAATCCTAGACTATATAGGAAAACCCACAAATTCTAATTTAATTAGGAAACCAAGACTACATAAGAAACATATTAAAATAGGAAAACATAAACTTAAACCGACTTAACCAATGTAGAAACAAAAATTAATTCCTACGTCTGTCATAATGCTTGCCAACAAATGCATCCGTAACAGACTTCTTCTGTAATCAGCTAATGATCTGTGAATTCTGGATATTTTCAGGTTCCTAGTGTAGAAGTAAATGCCCTGATGAAAACATTCAAGATGAGACCTTTATTGTTCCCAGTAAGTGTATCAGGAGTTCATTACCGTCCTCCCCCTTTACTTAATTAATTTTTCTATTCAATTGTGTAACATAAAGTTCCAGAAGTATTTTGCAATTTGTTCAATCCTTTCATTATGAATTTCTTATTTATGTGAGAATAATTGCTGGGCAGGCAATTCCTGTCGTAATCTGAATCAATGAATTAATTCATTTGCTGTATTTATGGAATCAAACAGAAAAGAGTTAAATTTGGCCACTTTGAATGCAACTTCTATTTTTTCTCTATTGGCTGCAGTTAGCAGGGTCTGTAACTGCTGTATTCAACTGCCAAGGCCCCCTAGATGCTCCTATATTTGTGGGAAGTGGAATGGTTTCTAGAAAGATATCTCATTCAGTTCCAGATGTCCCTTTATCTGCTGCATATGAAGCTATGTTGAAAAGCAAAGAGGCTGGTGCTGTGGCAGCATTTGACCGCATTCCATTTTCATATTTGTCAGCTAATTTCACATTTAACACTGATAATTGTGTAAGTTGTTTTGGATCGCTGAGCATGCATGTTCAAGAATAGAATGGCAACCGTTATTCCATTTTTAGCATTATCATGTGTTTTATGAGTTTTATTTTTAATCAAGCTCTCTCATTAAATTTTGTGACTTTTACTTCACTTCATAGGTTGCTGACATGTATGGAATTAGAGCTAGCCTTGTGGATGGTGGTGAAATTCGAGGAGCAGGGAATGCTTGGATTTGCCCTGAGGTAAATTACTCTGCTGTAGTGTACTTGCTTGTACTACAGGCACAAATGCAGATGCACACATTAGTGGTCTTGTTCTTCAGGAAATTGGATATTGTGCCTTCCTGGTTTTTTTAACTTTCTACATTTGTAATTATAACTCTGGGGGAATACATTTTCCTTGGATCATCATATGCAGACCAATTCTCCAAATAATCTATTTTGATGCATTATAACCTAGTTTTTGGACCGTTTAATTACAGTCCAGTGAGATTTGCTTGTTTTTGTATGAGCCTATGATATGAGTTTTATGAATTTTTTTACCCTTCTGATTTGTAGTTAACTTATATTATGTTTATAGACATAAGCTCACGTCTGTAATGTTTTTCTTTTCCTTTGACAGGTTGATTGACCTGTCAATTAAATTGGAAATGAAATATGTTATGGTTTTAATATTTGTATGATCAGAATACAAATACATTGTTTCTAAGATTTTTCTATTTCTCCATTCTGACATAAACTACTTTATTATATAACAGGGTGAGGTGGATGATACGGCGATGGATATAAATTTCTCAGGCAATTTTTTCTTTGATAAGATCATGAATCGATATATTCCAGGTTATCTTCAGCTGATGCCTTTAAAATTGGGAGATCTAACAGGAGAAACAAAACTTTCTGGATCCCTTCTGAAACCGTGAGTGTCATGGGACTGATGGGCCTTCTTCCTACGCACTCCTTATTTCATTTTATTTTCTTCCTTATTTTTTCTCTTTGATTATTGTTTCGAGTTCATTACTTTGTGTTTGTTGATGGTCATACTTTTTTACATAGGAGGTTTGGCATCAAGTGGATTGCACCAAAAGCTGAAGGGTCGCTTAGTGATGCTTGAGGAGACATTATGATCTCACATGATTACATTACTATAAATTCATCATCTGCTGCTTTTGACTTATACACAAAAGTTCAAACAACTTATCCTGATGACTACTGGCTAGCCAGAAAAGAGCTCGATTTGAAGAGTGGCTTTCCATTTGCTGTTGAAGGAGTTGAGTTGGATCTGCGTATGCGCGGTTTTGAGTTTTTCAGCTTGGTCTCTGCTTATCCTTTTGATTCCCCAAGACCTACACACTTGAAAGCATCTGGAAAAATCAAATTTCAGGGAAAGGTTCTGAAGCCTTCTAGTATTGCTAATGAACAGAATCAAATAGAGGGGAATAAAGAAAGTCTTGTTGGTGAGGTTTCAGTATCAGGTCTCAGACTGAATCAGTTGATGCTGGCACCTCAGTTAGTTGGGCAGTTGGGCATTTCGCATGACCATATTAAAGTAATGGCTTAAATCTTTCATCTCTCAAAACTTCGATTCCTATCTACCAAAGATGTGATGATAAAATAAGGAACTTTGAAAACCCGAATTGCAGTGTTAATGTGTCTATACAACAGCACCAGGAGCTGCAGTCATTGATCTTGTTTGGAAATTTCTGTTATTGAATGTTTAATCTCTCTGAATATTTAATATTTTTAACAGACTATGAAGGCAGATATCACAGATGTACTCTTTCGACACTAATCTATTGCCTGTTTTTGTTTCATATACCAATGAATTCTGAAACGTGAGCTCTTGCTGATAGTGCAGTTGGATGCCATGGGTAGGCCAGATGAAAGTCTTGCAGTTGAGGTTGTGGGGCCATTACGACTTAGTTGCGAAGAAAACTCACAAAATGGAAAATCATTATCATTTTCCCTTCAGAAGGGACAACTAATGGTTAACATGTCTTTTCAGCCGCTACATTCTGCTACCTTGGAGGTATGTTTAAATGCTGTGCTTTTAAATGCAAATGTAATTCATATTCTGTATTTTGAAGGGCAAGCATTGTCACAATTTTAAGCTTGCTCCTTTGTGACAAAAATTTATGGGTTTTGAATCATGGAAACAGGCTTTTTGCAGAAATGCAAGGGGAAGGTTGTGCATAATAGAAGGCCCTTCTCTGATCCTTTCAAAGTGCTCATGCACTAGGGACACCCTTTATTTTGGTTTTTATCGTCTATGCTTGCTAAAAATCCTTTTTTTTTAGAAAGTAGGTAATTGACTTTTCTGCTTATTAATTGATTGTAGGTACGCAATCTGCCACTTGATGAATTGGAGCTAGCTTCACTTTGGGGAACACTACAAAGAGTAAGCCTAAGGCCGTTATTGAATTTATGGTTTTTCTTTGTCTGTCCTTGATTCCTTGTTATACTATTCAGTTTGCATTAGAATTTTTCTTCAGATGGTATCCATTGGTGAGGATACATTCTATCCCTAGATCTTTTTTTTGGTTGTCTGGTTTTCACATAGCAAGGAAAAAGCATGTGCATGCTATTTGTCAGTGCGTGCGTGTGGGGTGTGTGTGTGTGTCAGTGCGTGCGTGTGGGGTGCGTGCGTGCGTGCGTGTGTGTGTGTGAGAGAGAGAGAGAGAGAGAGAGAGAGAGAGAGAGAGAGACCTGGTATGTTTAGATAAGAAGTAAGCTTGTCATTAAGAATCAGTCTTTTCTATATTTCCTGTTAGTTTTAAGTTGATGGTTGAAATTGCGTGTTTTATATGCTGGCCTCGTTAAGTGTGATAAAATTGCTGCCAATAGTTGAGCATCCTAACTAATTTTGCTAGGCTTTTAAGTTCCAACATTAATGTTTTACAGCCAGTCTTATTTTGCTCCAAAACTTGTTAGCTTCCTTCATAATAATATATTGGAAATTTATTCTCAAGAAGAAATGATATGATCCTTTAGCTAGCTATTATACCTGTAAACATTTGGTACCTGATTCCTCTCTTTCTGAGCAAGTCCAATAGATAACATGAGAGCATTGAAGGTCAACGGTTACTTATCCATGTCTAGTCTTGTGATGTAGATAATCCAGGTCTACATTAAAATTCTGTAAACAGTATTGCAGTAGGATAATATCAAGGAAAAAATATATCATTAGAGTCAAAACTTTTTTATTTTTGCTATTTTGGTATCTGAACCTTTTTTTTGGTCACTTTAGTGCCTAAACTTTAGTTATTCATATTAATTTAGTTGCTCTGACCGATTTCATCCTAGCTGGCATGCTAACTGATATCTGTGGGGCCTAATTTCATGTAAAAAAATTGCCACATCAGACTAGAAACATTTTTCTGACCAAAATAGCCTTATTAATTTGATGCTCTTATTTTTTCTATATTCTTCTCTCTTAAATAAAAAAAAAACCATAAAAATATCTCTTTCTCCATCAAAGACCCACAAATCTAACAAATCAATCAAAGAAATTGTATTTGCTATTGTTTTGATGTTGTTGCCGAAATGGAATCAACAAAAAAAAAAAATCATAAAACTCTCTCTTTCTCTACTCAGAGAAGATGCACAAATCTAATAAATTAGCTGAAGAAATTGATATTGCTTGTTGCTTTGCTGCTGCTGCCAAAATTGAATCAATAAAAAAACTCATAAAACTCTCTTTTTATATTCGAAGAAGACCCATGTTGAATTTGCATGTTGCTTTACTGCTACTGCTCCCTAGCCTTTGCACGCACCATTATGCAGCACCGCCATCATCCATCATTCTTTGCTAATTCTCATCACACAAAAATTCAAAAGAAACAAAAAAATCTTAAAATCCTTCACTTGTGCAAACCAAATCCACATCTCCACAACTAACCTTGATTATCAATTTGTAAATCCCTAAATAAAAATCTGAATAAAAAAGATGTCGATCTATTGCAGCCACTATAAGCTGATAAAACGATCTAACAAATTAGTCAAAGAAATTTGAATGTGTGTATAAATTACAATATAACAAATCTGTAGCCTATTGCTATTTCTTCATCCTTTTCCTCTGGGTCACAAATCTGATGATGAAAATTGGTTAGATTGAAATCCCTAAGCTGAGTGAGATAGTTAGATTGAAATCCCCAAATTGAAAAGGAGATGGTTAAATTGAAATAGGTTAAACTGAAATCCCTAATTAAGTTGAAAGATGAGAGGTTGAGAGTGATGAATGAATCTGAAATCATAAAGCCCAAAACTTTAATGGGTTGTTAGTCATTTTACTAATTGATTTTGAGGTTATTTTAGTCACTTTTTAACTAAAATATGATGCGGCAAACTAAAGATCTAGAATCAATCCAGTAAGCACTCCGATTAGGACAAAATTGGTCGAAGCAACTAACTTATTACTAATAATTGAAGTTCAAATACTAAAATTATATATAAAAAAAGTCCAAACACCAGAATAGTAAAACTGAAAAAGTTCAAACACCGTTGATATATTTTTTCCTAATATCAATTGCATGAATTCACAAACGCCAAACTTATCTTACCATTTTATAGTGGTCAGGTAGTTGATCTTTTTCCTTCCAAGTGGCAGGATTATGGTGGCAGTTATATAACATTAGATGACAGTTATTAACTTTATGGGCACTTTCATTGAGCAATGGATGGAAAAAGCTTCTTTGATTGGACAAGCCCCTGTCCTTATTTGTAGTTGTTGGAAGAACAATATGCAACTATCAACTCAACCATTTTGTGTTTACGTGTGGGAAATGTTGGATATGAAAGTGTGAGGGTGCAGTGAATGGAGAGGAAGCATTCTGTATCAGAAAGATGACTCCAAGTTGTAACTGGTCCATGGAATGCTCGTCTTAAGCTTTTGGGTTGAATGTAGCATCAAGGCCATGTATGTGGATCTCACACAAGGTCTTAGATGATTTCTTCCAGTTTTGGCATCCCTGGTCTTAAAAGAAAATTCATCATTTCAATAAATTTCTGAAATCTGATTGTAGTATATATTATGCTGTGCTATGTTTTCATTTTTTGAGATGGATATATGCCATGCTTTCTTGTAATAATGTCAATGGGCATGAATTGTTTGTGCCTTTTACTCTTGTTTATGAAGTTTCAAATCACATCAGCTAATGCTCTGTTGCTGCTATTTACTTGAAGTACGGCTTAGTTCTTGTTGGTTTTCTTGGTGCTTGATTTTTGTAGTGGTATTTATCTTATACTTTCAAAATTTTGCTCAGACCTTGGTTGCTTGTTTACTTTCAGGCAGAAATTCAGCTTAATTTTCTGAAAAGAAGGGGTCATGGTGTGTTATCTGTGCTTCGTCCAAAATTCAGTGGTGTTCTTGGTCAAGCCTTAGATGTGGCTGCTAGATGGAGTGGTGATGTTGTGAGTTCCTAAAGTTTCTGTTTAATAAATTTGACTATGTTGTTTCACTGCTTGGTTCAATTATTGCGGATTCTATAAGTCGAGGAATAAAATATTGAAAATAATATCTAATTGCATCTTATAATCTTTTTGTTATACTGGTCAAAGTCTTGCAGTTGCATGCTTCTTATTCTTGTCCTGATTTTATACTATTTGATATTGAGATTAAACAAGTATGTTCAAAACTCATCTTTTGAGATCATATCTGTAATATCTCCATTTTATATATTGTCTTTACTCTTGTGGATAGTAAGATTGTTCTCAAATTATTTGTCACTGGTGGCTGTTGCCAGATCGTGATCCGTTTTCCACCATTAGTAACCTGTTGCTCTTCTGGATGTCAGTCTGCCTTTATGAGTTTTTTGAATAACAATTCTTGTGAAAAATTAAGTAATATGATGAGCCAGTAACATATCTTCATCTCATTTTTAATCCACCGACCTCCAGGTGTCAGTGGAGCAATGTTACCATTGCACTGAGGCTTAGGCTTGCCCTCATACTCAGTAGATTGGTCTTCTTTTTTCTTTGTACATGTTGTATTCAGAATCCTGGGGTTGATGTTCTTACTGGATGCAATATTAATGTTTAGATCACTGTTGAGAAAACTGTTCTGGAACAAATCAATAGCCGTTAAGGTGAATATGTGTTGCCTGGCACCCGAGATAGAAACCTTGCTGGAAAGAAAAGGGATGGTCTGTTCAAAAGGGCAATGACAGGACAACTGGGCAGTGTCATATCTTCTATGGGAAGATGGAGAATGAGACTTGAAGTTCCCTGAGCTGAGGTTGCTGAGATGCTTCCACTTGCAAGGCTTCTTTCTCGAAGTACAGATCCTGCTGTTCAGTCTAGATCAAAGGTTGTATTCTGCTTGAACACATTGGATTTATCAAGTATATCAGAAGCAAAATGCCACTTACTTATTTACAGCGTGCAATGCTGTATATGTTTTCCATTTGAGATTGTTAATTGGTGTGTCTTCCAATCAGGACCTGTTCATTCAAAGTTTGCAGTCGGTAGCATTATATCCTGAAAGTGTTCAAGACTTGCTTGAGGTACTTCATTGATTTAATTCAGCATATTCATTTCTTATTAAAACGCTTCTTATTCGAGATATTGAGTGGTTTAAAACAAAGTTTGGACCCAAATTTCTTTACTGATTTAACAGCTCTGCAAAATTTCAGGTAATTCGGGGACATTATACTACATCAAATGAAGTTATTCTGGAAGACACAAGTCTTCCAGGTTTGGCTGAACTTAAAGGCCATTGGCATGGTTCTCTTGATGCTAGTGGCGGAGGCAACGGGGACACAATGGTATATGTTTTCAATTTTTGCTAAAAAGCCATAGTCTCATCTGTCTTTTGACAACTGTGTATGTTTGCCAGGCAGAATTTGATTTTCATGGAGAGGATTGGGAATGGGGAACCTACAAAACTCAGCGTGTTCTAGCAGTTGGTGCATATAGCAATAATGACGGTTTGCGCCTTGAGAGGATCTTTATCCCAAAGGATAATGCCACAATTCATGCTGATGGCACTTTTTTAGGGCCGAAAACCAATCTTCATTTTGCTGTTCTAAATTTTCCTGTAAGCCTAGTCCCAACTGTGGTTCAGGTCATTGAATCTTCAGCTGCTGATGCGGTTCATTCTTTGCGGCAACTTTTAGCTCCAATTCGAGGGATATTGCATATGGAAGGAGATCTCAGAGTAAGTCTTGAAAAACCAGAATGTGATGTGCAAGTGAGGCTCTTGGATGGTGCCATTGGGGGCATAGATCTTGGACGAGCAGAAATCGTTGCTTCTCTGACCTCAACCAGTCGTTTTCTATTCAATGCCAAATTTGAACCAATCATCCAAAATGGCCATGTTCATATTCAAGGAAGTATTCCCATTAATTTTGTCCAAAATAATTCATCAGAGGAAGAAGACAAAGAAACAGATAAAAACGGAGTGGCATGGATGCCTGGTTGGGTGAAGGAAAGGAGTAGAGAATCTGCTGATCAAGCCAGTCAGAAAAAGCTCTTTAGAGATAGAAATGACGAAGGTTGGAACACTCAATTAACAGAAACCTAAAAGTCCTGAATTGGAATTTCTTAGATGTCGGAGAAGTTAGGGTTGATATTGATATCAAGGATGGGGGAATGATGATGTTGACAGCTTTATCTCCTTATGTCAATTGGCTTCAAGGCAATGCTGATGTTATGCTTGAGGTGGGTTAGGATATTTTTTTTGTGGACTCTTTTTTTTCTTTAACTAGTAAATCAAGGCGCAACGGTAAGTATTGTTATCGTGTGATCTGAGGTCACGAGTTCAAGCCGTGAAAACAGCGTTTTGCATCTGCAAGGAAAGGCTGCGTATAATAGACCCCATGAGTCCGACCCTTCTTTGGACCCTGTTCATTGCGGGAGCGTTTGTGCACTGGACTGTCATTATCTTCAACCACTTACATGTTTCCAAAGTCTATCCAATTGTTTTTGATGTCTTTCTAATCAAACAGGTCAGGGGTACAGTTGAACAACCTGTGCTTGATGGATTTGCCTCATTTCACAAAGCTTCTATATCTTCACCAGTGCTCTGGCAACCACTTACAAATTTTGGCGGGACAGTACATGTAAAATCAAATAGGCTATGCATCACTTCACTGGAAAGCCGGGTAAGTAGAAGGGGAAAGCTCTTTGTAAAAGGCAATCTACCCCTCAGGACAAATGAAGCATCTCCTGATGATAAACTCAACTTGAAATGTGAAGTCCTGGAAGTGCGGGCAAAGAATATTTTGAGGTACTTGTTTTCTAATTTGAAGATCTTTAGAAAATAGTACTTGTTTTTTAACTCAAGATCTTTAGAGAATACATCCCTTGGCTTCCAGATAGCATCTATCTTCATTTAAAATTATGGATATTTAATAGGTGCTATCTTCTAATTATATTGAATATTTTCCACAGTGGGTGTTGGTTCTATGCACTTAGGAAAAGCATTTACATTATGACTTTTGATTTTCTTCCTTTGTGCTTGGAGCTTTTAATGCTCTAGCTCTTAACTGTTTCAACTAGTTTCCCAGATAGGACTAATCTCTTCCTAATATCAGTGGCCAGGTTGACAATCAGTTACAAATAACTGGTTCTATGCTACAACCAAACATCTCAGGAGATATTAAATTGAGCCATGGAGAAGCATATCTACCACATGATAAGGGCAGTGGAGGTGCTTCTTTTAATAGATTGGCATCAAATCAGTCTGGGCTTCCAGGCAGGGGGCTCAATCGAGCAGTTGCTTCTAGACACGTTTCACGATTTTTTAGTGCAGAACCTGATGCTTCAAGAGTCAAGTTCCCGCAAACTACTGGTAAAATTCTATTCATCAATTTGCATATAATGTGAAATTCTTCTGTTTATAACCATCTGCTGATATTAGAAATCAACATTTAGCAATCTATTCAGAGAATTGGAATGTACATAATTTTTGAAAAAATTCCTGTTTTTGAAATATTTGCCCACTTGATAATTGAAAAGGATTTTCTTTGTTAATAATATGCATCACTTTTAAGCTGTTGATTTTTAAGTTTTTCTCATTTTGGTGATAGTTCTGTGAAATTTAATTCTTTTGTGATGCTTATTTTTGCATTTGCAGTTAAACCAAATGAAGTTGAAAAGGACTTTGAGCAACTTAGCATTAAACCGAATGTAGATGTTCACCTTAGTGATTTGAAGCTTGTGTTAGGACCAGAGTTAAGGATTGTTTATCCTTTGATTCTGAATTTTGCTGTTAGTGGAGAGCTTGAGCTAAATGGCTTGGCTCATCCAAAATGGATAAAACCTAAAGGTGTGCTAACATTTGAGAATGGTGATGTCAATCTTGTTGCAACTCAAGTGAGTACTGTATTTTTCTTTAGATAAATATTGTCCATGCAGCACTTCATTTTTCATTAGCTGGCTTTTGTTTTCACTAAATGTGCCAATATTTGAATTCATAAATACAGGTAAGGCTTAAGCGAGAGCATCTAAATGTAGCAAAATTTGAGCCAGAGCATGGACTAGACCCTATGCTAGACTTAGCTTTGGTTGGATCTGAGTGGCAATTCAGGATTCAAAGCCGAGCCAGCAATTGGCAAGACAAACTAGTGGTTACTTCAACACGTTCTGTGGAACAGGATGCCCTCTCACCTAGCGAGGTAAAAGGATGTGCTTGTACAGTGATCAGAATTAGTCTTAATTGCATATAGGTGTTACTGTTAGATACTGCAAATTTTTCATGTACACCTTAAATCTTTTATGGAGTTCTAAATTTTAGGAGTGAGCATTCGGTTAATTGAAACAAGGCGATCGAAAATTTTAACTAACCAAAATCTTTGAACCCCTTGATGTAATTAGGGTTATAATCGAGTTAACCGAATAATTATAATTTATAATTTAAATATCATTAGTTTATATATTTATTAATATAAAAATAAAATAAAAATTATTATTAAAAATATTAAATTTTAAACAGCATTAATAATAAATTTATTATAAAAATATATTATTTCTAAAAATTATAATTTATATATTAATAAATCACAAATTTGGTTAGTTTGGTTACCAATTATCGAAAACTGAATATCTTCTTGTTGAAATAACCGAATTTCATTGGATCAATTGGGTTTTTCAGTTAAAACCAAATAGTGCTCACCCCTAGTTCTAATACACTACTTTTGATTTAGTCTGTGGTGTTGTTTGAGGTTCCAAAATTCACATTGAAATGTCAAATTTGAGCAATCTGATTTTATTAAAATTTCCCATTCTCAGGCTGCTAGAGTATTTGAAAGTCAATTAGCAGAATCCATATTGGAGGGTGATGGCCAGCTTGCAACGGAAACACTTGAAACACTGATGCCAAGAATAGAAGGGAAGGGGGAATTTGGTCATGCTAGATGGAGGCTAGTCTATGCCCCACAGATTCCTAGTTTACTTTCTGTTGATCCTACAGTTGATCCTCTTAAATCTCTGGCCAGTAATATTTCGTTTGGTACAGAAGTTGAGGTGCAGCTTGGGAAACATCTTCAGGTTATCTCAGTTCAAATATTTTCCTAATTTTGATCTCTTGAAATCAATTCTTTTCCTTTTTTTCACAATTTTTGTTCTCCAATTCTGAAAGTTCAAAAATTAGAACAAGAAAAATGGGCTTTACCAGAATGGTTGGCTTTTCTAAATTCTAATAATTCAGACGTGACCAAATGATGGATGTTACTAAGATTCTTTGTCTATGAACTGTTTGAAAGTAATCTGAAACATTCATGTTGTTTTCTCTCTGTAGGCCTCTATTCTAAGGCAAATGAAGGATTCAGAGATGGCCATGCAATGGACTTTGATCTACCAGCTTACAAGCCGTCTACGAGTGCTTCTGCAATCTGCTCCTTCCAAACGCCTTCTTTTTGAATATTCTGCAACGTCACAGGACTAATTAGCCCGTAGCCACCCTTTTGCCAGCTTGCCTACGATGGAACTAGCGACATATTCACCAGTGATTGGTGATGTGATGAGTGAGAACCCTATTGCCAGCTAGTATACACTGAAGCAAACAGCATTATTTAAGAGTGGCTTTGTGATCAATGAATCTTGTGGCGTGCACATGTTAATATCAATTTTAGTAAATCCAAGGTAGAAAAATAGAACAAGTTATAGAAAAATGTAAAATTATAAGTAGATACGTCATTATTCTTTGCTCAGAAATGAATGAGCATTTGCAAGGCAAAATCAATTAAAGCAAATTTAGGCATGATTGGAAATTTCGATAAACCTCATGCAGCAGAGCATTTAGTTTTTAGTCAAGGTACAAGGACGGTTAATAATGCACGCGACATTTTCTTGGAGCAGTATTGAATTTTAATTTTCAGGTGGGCTAGTCGCTTATGGTCTGTAAATCGCTTTCTTCCTACTGTAAATATTGCTTACTGAGCTGCTGAGTCTTCTGATTAGCTTACAAACTTTTAATGTCTCTTCAATTTATGATCATGAAAAGCCACAGCATACAATCAATAGAAAACAATTCAACATGATAGTATGTGCCCGTGAGCCCTTGGCTCAACTTACACAAATGCCTTCCAAAAGCGAAAGGAATTGAAACTCATGAGCTTTGTTATTACAAATCTCAAAATAATCTTGTAATAAAATAATTAACACTGATGATTATATGCTTACACAAAATTTGAGACTATTGTTACAGAAATACGGAAGATCAAGAAAAAAGTAATATAAATTTTACTGTCACCTAAATCTCCATGGATCTTTGTATGGAGGTACATAGTTATCTGTTGGAGGGAGAAGCTGGAATGAAGCTGCAGTTTTTTCCAGGAATGGCCCCGTCTAAATTGAACGACAAGTGATTTCTTGTTAGGAGGCATTCTATCTCCATTTACAAGTAAGATTATATCAATACACAAAAACAGATATAAGAGAGAGAGAGAGAGAGAGACTGACCTTATTCCACTGTTTACCAAGTGTTGAAGCATTTAGGGTATAAAGATAACCTGCAATTAAGTTTCTGAGAGTGAATTGAAGTTCATAAAAGCAGAAAAGCCATAACCGCGAAATATGCAGAACATTTCAAGGAGGAGATGGAAATACAAGTTTAACCAATGAATAGGTTATCACCAGTTGAATTTGCTGAATCATAGAGGCAATGAACCTTAAATTTTGTGTCGGCTTTGCACCTTTTATCAACATGAGATTTACTTTTTTCTTTTTTCCTTCTTTCAAATGATTTTTAGATTAAAAGTGATTTTCTTGGCTGATGACCCATAAAAGACCTTCAATAAATTAGGTCTTTACTTGAATTACTTGGCAGCATTCAAGTACTTCATAAAGTTATTTCAAGGGAGGATGCCGGTATAAATTATGACAGCATATTCAGTTAGAAGCAAATTAAATAAGTTTTTATGCAACTGCTTGCTTAAAACAAAATTTTAAGGCTCCTACCATCTCGTTCAGCTGTTGAAGAAACATAGTGCCGATAAAGGTTTGATCCTTGAGCCTGCAAATTCCAATTGAAGCATCAAGAACTCACAACAGTAGGGAAATCTTTCAAACAGAAAAATTCTGCTGAGGAGACACTCACAGTTTTGGTGGGAGACTTGTGACTCACCATCAATCTAAGGAAAAAAACATAATTGAAACATGCTTCACATACTATATGCACATATCTAGAAATATATTAACAAGTGCCAAGATGCGTACAAACTATTAGATACCACGAGATGAAAGGATTCAGAGCTGCATACTTCACTATTATGTGCATCAAGAACTGAACTTTCTGCCAATCGCTGACTTGAGGTGACTCGCTGCCAGAAGAGAAGATACAGTTTGTCAAATCAGCACCAAATTCGTCTTAAATAGTTCAGCTTTAGGCATCCCCAAGATGGATGATGGCCCAACTAAGAACCCAGTGATGAACAATGAACATGGCTTTATTAAATAATGATCATTCTTTAACAAACCTCTTTAGAGGTGAAATCTATAGCCATTGCTTCTGTGGGAATGCATACAGGATAGTATATACATGTTCCTTTAACATCTGTTTTCAAGACCATAATTACAAAGTGCAGCCCAGTATTTCTGGGATCGCTAGAACATGGATAATGTGTATCAACTTGGTATTCACTTCAATTACAATGTTGCTTGCATTTTGCAATGATGATAATAGCATAAGTGAATCAGAACAGGTAAACTGCATGCAGCATTTAAACATTCTATATTTTAACATTCAGCCACAATGGTTCTGATCAGAGTATGCAACTATCACAAATTTTATCTGCTTGTATTAAAAGAGGTAAGCAGGCACATTACTAGGGCAGACTTGTCTGATAAGACAGAATCAGCAACATCTTTTGCAGTCTAGGCACTCTTGTCCTTAGTTTTTATGAACTGAAAATTTGGGGGACCTATCTGAATAAAAAAAAAATCATAATCCTTAAAAAGGGCCTATATTGCATGTAGTGGGCATATGACTGTTTGAATCTTACTGTAACAGAAATGATCAGGTTATCAATTATGTCAACGCGCTCAGACACAATGCGCAGGCGTGCATCAGCTGTATAAAGGTCAACCAAATATGAAATCAGTTATATCCATTTTCAGAATGTTTTTAGGCTCCTGGTTTCCTCAACTTTGCTACGTAGATAGAAAAACCAAAAAATCCCTTATTTAACATCCAGAAAAGCGAATCAATCCTTTACAAAATGGAGCATGTACAGATGTAATTGAATTTAAATCATCTATCTAACAAATTAATTGAACTTACGGTACAATGGGGCAGCTGATGAATAACGTTCCGGCTTTCTGGATTCTACCGTTTAGAAAAGAAATTCAGACTAGTCATGTTCCCATAATTTTTATAAAGAACTAGTTAGTTTGCCATTGCACAAAAACTATGAAAGAAATAAAGGATGCATTATGCACATTTTTTGAAATGATTATTAAGTGCATTTTAGATGTTTACTCCACTTATGCAGTGTGAAAAAGAGACATATCGTTTTCTATAAAAATCCTAAATCCATCGAAAATAGTAGCTGGTGTTTGCCCTAAAGTTGAATTATGCTTATGCATGCATATCCTTTTCCGCAAGAACCGAAAAAAAAAAGACTAAAGTAGGTCCCATTCAGTATGAACTGTGCAGTGTTCAAGAACGACTCCACTTAATTGGAAGAAGAAAATTTTAGTCCAGCTCATATCCAACAAAATGATTGCCAAATTGGAGTTGAGAATAACACTTAAAAAAAATCCAAATGAAGAGCAGCGGTTCGGAGGTCAAAGACGTACCATTGGAAGAGGAACTTCTTAGATGGCAACTCCAATGGGTATGAGTAAGTATAAGCATTAATTTCATCAACCAGTGAATCTATTTTCAGATCCTCCTCTGCAAAGGACCCTGCAGTAGAGCTAATATAATCCGTAGGAGGGAGAAAAATAGATGAAGAAGAAGAAGAAGAAGTGAACTAAGTTGCATTTTCATTAGAATCATAACACAGGTTAGCTTTTCCCAAAACAATCACAACCCAGGGGCATTTCTATTAACTAACATACTTGTCAATTTATCTGTTCAATCCCTAAGAAACTGTATTCATTCTCCTTGATTGTAACCCAAAAAACTAAAATCAGAACACACCCAAAATTTACCTTAGAGGCTGCACAAACTAGAGAGAGATGTGTGTGAATGAAAGTAAAGCTTACCCAAAGATGGAAAGGCAATGGACAAGGAAGAAGATAGACCAAAAAACAGCAAATCCCTTCTGAAAACTCCATTTAAAGAAATGGGTTTTGAAGAAGAAATACAAGAACGTATCATTATCTTATCTTTTAACTTGCATTTGTTCTGGTTCACTAAGGGTGTCGTCTGGTTCCTGCAATTCGAGTCACAAAACAAAACTTTATTTAGCAAAATGAAGCAAAAACAGACACAACACAAATTCACAATTTCACATGGGAGAGAAAGAGAAAGTACGTATAGAAAGGGAGAGGAGACTCGATTGAGAGCAGAGAAGAACCATTGCCATGTTCATGCTCTTGCTCTACTCGCCTCATCCGCATTTCTCTTTTCCATTTTATACTATGGTATAATTTTATAGTTCTCAATATTAAAATTTAGAAATTGGACAAAAAAATATTAAAATTTAGAAAGAAAAACGACGGCGTTTGATATATAAATATATACATATATATATATATATGATTGTATTGTTTAAGGTCGAGACGGCACCGTTTGACCTCGTAAGAGACGGTTACCAAGCCTCGTTAATTCAGAGTGAATAAACGGCCTTTTTTATTTTTATATTAATTAATAATAAATTAATAAATCATAATTTGATAATACTCTTTATTTCTTTCTTTTTTCTCAATTGCTTTCCTATTATTATTCTTCTCTGGTTCTCTTCGATCCGAAAAACAATACCTAAATAGAAATTTAGGGTTTCATTTCATATCCTTTCAAGATAATTTTCGTTGGCTCTTTGTTTTCAATTCTTACAGGTACACAAACGTTGAGATTTTTACTTATTAGTCCTTTTGTTATTTTCTTAATTAAATTATTGTCTGTGCTTTGATTATGGGGATCGAATCAAGATCAAGATCGCCATTCCTTTTGATCTTTTTACTTTTCCTTTGATTTAGAGTTTCTTTTTCCTTTTTTTTTGTTTTATTGTTGATCCTTATTTATAAGGTATCAATTTCATGTTTAAAATCGATTTTTATTTTTTTTTATCATTGGGTTGTTTGCTTTGATTTAATTGTTTAAATATTTTATTCTTAGCTGATTGAAATGTGACTGGGGAAAATAATTTTTTTTCCATCACGATTGTGATCTTTGTTTATTTTTATGGCGCAGCAATTTATTTTCTTTTGAAATGTTATTTTTTTTCCTATTCTTGAATGGGTACTGCATATTGAAATTCCATATGTGTGTTTTTATTTTTATTTATTTTTTATTTTATGTATAGTTTATTGACATTGTTTGAGAAAGGTTGATTAAGGGTTAAGATAAGGTGTTTCTTTCTATAACCTATTGTAGAAGTGTAGTTTACATTTTTATTATTTTGCAAGAACAGAGATTAGATTTTGTTTTGGTTGATTAAGTAGATTTTGTGCTTCTTATGCAGACCCCGTTTTAGGTTCTGTCTTTTCCTTGCCACCCCTGAACAGACTTTCTTCCTTTTCTCTATATCCTGACCTAGCAAAGCAGTAAGGGTTAGTACTTTGAATTCTTCTTGTGAAACTGTATTCATATGTTTTTTTGAGTTTATGGCACGTATCTGTTTTAAACTTAAATTTTGAAGGTTAATGATTCTGACCACTCTTATTGGTTTTTCAACGTGCTTAACGAAGAAGTCAAGTGATTAGTTTGGACTACCATGGACTTATCTTGATACATTTTTTTATGTTCCCATACAGCTCAATATAGGAAATGTCAGGCTATAAATTTTGTTAAACTTCTTAAGATTGTTTTATGATGTATCGGGTTTGTGGTAATGGGTTTTCTGCTTGTTTGTTTGGAGTCAAACAGTGATCTGCTCTCTGAATTAAAGCAATGAAACCAGGAGTATCGACACTGAATCCTTACGCAGCATCATACGCACCATTGTATAAGAGAGAAACGGTTGAAAAAATTGAAGCTTCTGGAGCGACCTCACAAGTTTCTCACAGTGGCTATCAAAGTGCCTCGTATGGACCTGCTGAGCATGCTACACAGAGCCGGCAGCATGATCAATCTTCTTCCGTTTCTCAAGTACCTATGCTTAAAGGTTACTCTGCCCATGGTTTTTCTTGTTCATTATCACAAATTCCTAATCAAATGACACAAAAGCAGATGATGGATGAAGAATTTGACATGGATTTGGAATATCTTAAGATGGTATTTCCTGGTATATCTGGTGAGTCCCTTAATGATGTCTATATGGCAAACAAGGGTGACTTGGAAGCTACTATTGATATGCTAACCCAAGTTGAGGTAAATTTTACATAATTTTTCTTTCTTTTTGTCTTCTTCTTCTTCTTCTTTTTGTGGCTATGTGTGTCTCTGTGTGTGTTGTGGTCAAATACAAATGATGATACAGGATGGTGTACACTGCCAAATAGTGAAATGATCGAGCAACTCATCACAGTGGCCATCTATGTAAATTTTATGGATTAGGATAAGGGGAGAAAATAGTAATATTCATGTTCTACTTGAGATTTCATGGATAATGGTGTAAATGTTATGAGCTGATATTTTGCCTGCACAATTTTTCTTTTTCTTTCCTCATACTTTCTTCTTCTCTTTTCTTTGATCAATATATGCTTAACCCACAGTATCAATATTCTTCAGGTTTCTCTTTGCTTCTTTTCATTGTTTGATTCTTGCATGTTTGTTTTGTCACAATTTATCTTCCTTTTTTTTTGAAACCCAATTTATCTTCTTCAGTATATTAGAGTGCTTTATTTGTTTGACTGTTTTCCTGTATCATATCTTAAATATCAGAGTCAACATGTTGTCAAAGAAGTAGGCACCAACTATTTTTTAGTCAAAAATGGAGGTGCCTAATTTAGGACATTGTAAAAAATTTAGGACATTGTCAAAAGTGGAGGTGCCTAATTTGGGGAATTGTCAAAGTAAAAAATGGAGGTGCCTAATTTAGGTAATTGTCAAAATGGAGGTGCCTAATTTATTGACTAATTTCACCAACCCATGTTTTTTGAAGCCTATATAAACCCATCTCCCTCATTTGGAGTATACAACTTAAAAATTGAAGAAGTAAAGAGAAGAGAGTGTCTTTAAGAGAATTTTGTGAGGAAAAATTCTTGTTCATAATTGAGTGAGGGTTGTGAGTGTTTGTAAACACATTGTATTTTCTCCTTAATAGAAGTCAGCAGCAGCTCCGGAGACATAGGCATAATTGGCCGAACTCCGTTATCAAATTCTGTGTTATTATTCCGCATTTATTTTCGCTCTCTTACTAATCTGGTCTAAGGGAATAGAGTGGTAATTACCTCAATTTTTCAACAACTGGTATCAGAGCTTTGGGTGATAAATTCTGTCAATTTTTTGCAAGATTACTATTCACGTGAATAGTGAATTTCGTGAATAGTGAAATTTTGTCGGCAGTTCTGATTTGTCGACAAAGGTGTCCTAGTACACAGTGGTTTGCAGAAACAGTCAGAAACGATCCAAAAGAGTCCAGATTCGAGTAGGAGCGATGGCTGCAGATGAAGGAAAAGTGAGAATTGAAAAGTTCGACGGTGCGGACTTTGGCTTCTGGAAGATACAGATTGAAGATTATCTGTACCAGAAAAAGTTATATCAACCTCTCTCAGGAATAAAGCCAGAAGGCATGAAAGATGAAGAATGGAATCTTCTCGACAGACAAGCCCTTGAAGTTATTCGATTGACATTATCACGAAATGTTGCTTTCAACATCGCCAAAGAAAAGACCACAGCAGGTCTAATGGCGGCTCTCTCCAACATGTATGAAAAGCCATCAGCTTCAAACAAAGTTCATTTGATGAAGCGGTTATTCAATTTGCAAATGGCAGAAGGGGCATCAGTAGCCCAACATCTGAATGAATTCAACACAATCACAACACAGTTGAGTTCAGTAGAAATTGAATTTGATGCTGAAATTTGGGCTTTAATTCTCTTATCATCTCTACCAGATAGTTGGAATGCTACCGTTACAGCGGTCAGCAGCTCATTGGGAAAAACCAAATTAAAATTCGATGATGTTCGGGATCTGGTGTTGAGTGAAGAAATTCGACGAAGAGAATTGGGTGAAGCATCTACCTCTTCAGCTTTACACACAGAATCTAGAGGGAGAACTTTAGAAAAAAGTTCAAATCGTGGCAGATCAAAATCTAGAAGAGACAAATCTAGATTGGGGAAGAAAGATTTCAAGTGTTATAACTGCGGCAAGAAGGGTCATTTTAAGAAAGATTGCCGAGCGCCAAAGAAAGATAGCGGTTCACAGGGATCTGCAAATGTGACCGAGGAAGCAGGTGATGCCATGATTCTAAGTGTCAACAGTCCAATTGAATCATGGATTTTAGATTCTGGGGCATCTTTTCACGCCACTCCATGCCAAGAAATCATGGACAACTATGTCAGTGGTGATTTCGGGAAGGTTCATCTAGCTGATGATGAAACCTTAAAGATCGTAGGAAAAGGGGATGTCCGATTAAAGTTGTCAAACGGGAATACTTGGAAGCTGCAAGGAGTAAGACATATTCCTGGTCTTAAAAGGAATTTGCTCTCTGTAGGACAACTTGATGAAGATGGTTATGGTACAACCTTCAAAAGCGGTGAATGGAAGATTACCAAAGGAGCACTCGTCATTGCTCGTGGTAAGAAAACTGGCACTCTCTATGTAACCTCAAACTTAGAGAATGTTATTTCAGTAGCAGATGCAGATGAAAAATCAAACCTATGGCACCAAAGGCTTGGCCATATGAGCGAGAAAGGGATGAAGACGCTTTTGTCGAAAGGAAAGTTGCCGGAACTGAAAAGTATCAATGTCGGCCTATGTGAAGATTGTATCTTTGGAAAACAAAAGAAGGTCAATTTTTCAAAGATTGACAAGACACCCAAGGCAGAAAAATTAGAGTTGGTCCATGCCGATGTATGGGGACCGTCTCCAATTCCATCTCTTGCAGGCTCATTGTATTACGTCACATTCATTGACGATTCAACAAGAAAGGTATGGGTGTATTTTCTGAAGAAGAAATCAGAAGTCTTTGATACATTCAGAAAATGGAAGGCCATGGTAGAAAATGAAATTGGTTTGAAAGTCAAACGATTGAGGTCTGACAATGGAGGAGAGTACAGAGATAGAAGATTCAGAGAATTTTGCGCAAACAGCGGAATCAAGATGGAGAAAACAGTTCCCATGACACCGCAACAGAACGGCGTAGCTGAGCGCATGAACAGAACTCTGAATGAACGTGCCAGAAGCATGAGGATACATGCTGACTTGCCCAAGAATTTATGGGCTGAAGCTGTCAACACCGCTGCCTACCTAATCAACCGTGGGCCTTCAGTACCTCTGGATGGTGGAATACCAGAGGAAGCATGGAGCAAAAAAGAGGTAAACCTTTCACACTTAAGAGTGTTTGGTTGTATCTCTTACATACATATAGATTCTGCTGGAAGAAGTAAATTGGATGCCAAGTCAAACAAATGTGTCTTTGTTGGATATGGTGGTGATGAGTTCGGTTATCGGTTTTGGGATTATGAAAATCACAAGATCATTAGAAGCCGGAATGTCATATTTAATGAGAATGTGATGTACAAAGACAGATTAAATGCAGAATCAAATAGCTCCAAGATAGATGTTGAAAATAAGGAATTTGCGGAGTTCGAGGATATTTCTGGAAATGATGTTCAGAATAGTCCTGAAGTAGAGGAGCCAAGCACGCCGAAATTGAGGCGCTCCTCCAGAATTACAAGATCAATCCAACGTTACTCGCCTTCTTTGCATTACTTGTTGCTGACAGACAATGGTGAACCAGAGTGCTACGATGAAGCAATACAAGTAGAGGATTCAATCAAGTGGGAGTCTGCCATGAAAGATGAGATGGACTCACTCATGTCAAATCATACATGGGAATTAGCTGAACTACCACAAGGCAAGAAAGCACTCCACAACAAGTGGATTTACAGGATCAAAGAAGAGCATGATGGAAGTAAACGCTACAAAGCAAGATTGGTTGTAAAAGGTTTTCAACAAAAGGAAGGTATTGACTATACTGAAATTTTCTCTCCAGTCGTGAAGCTTACGACAATCAGACTGGTATTGAAAATTGTAGCCGCAGAAAATTTACATCTTGAACAATTAGATGTAAAAACAACATTCATTCATGGAGATTTGGAGGAAGAGATCTACATGAAGCAACCAGAAGGCTTCATTAAGGCAAACAAGAAAAATCTAGTGTGCAAGTTGAAGAAGAGTTTATATGGTCTGAAACAAGCTCCTAGACAGTGGTACAGAAAGTTTGATAGTTTTATGAGCAGCGGCGGTTTCACAAGATGCCAAGCAGATCATTGTTGCTACATCAAAAAGTTTGACAATAGCTTTATTATTTTATTGTTATACGTCGATGATATGCTCGTTGCAGGTTCAGACATGCAAGAGATTAAAAATTTAAAGCAGAAATTGTCAAAACAGTTTGCAATGAAAGATCTGGGTGCTGCAAAGCAGATTCTTGGAATGAGGATCAAGAGAGACATGAAGTCGGGGACTTTGATGTTATCACAGGCTGAGTACATAACCAAAGTACTAGCCAGATTCAACATGCAAGATGCTAAATCAGTGAGCACACCTTTAGGTGTTCATTTCAGACTCTCCAAAGAACAGTCACCGAAGACGGAGGAGGAACGTGCACACATGACGAAGGTGCCATATGCCTCAGCAATTGGGAGTTTGATGTATGCCATGGTTTGTACCAGACCAGATATTGCTCAAGCAGTGGGAGCTGTTAGCAGGTACATGAATAATCCAGGCAAGGCACACTGGGAAGCAGTCAAATGGATTCTCAGATATCTTCGAGGTACCACAGATAAGGCGCTTTGTTTTAAAAGTGGAGATACGACACTAGCAGGTTATGTGGATGCTGACTTAGCTGGAAATGTTGACGTTAGAAAGAGCATTACAGAGTATGTCTATACTCTAGGAGGTACCGCAGTGAGCTGGGTCTCTCAATTACAGTTGATAGTTGCTCTCTCCACAACTGAAGCAGAATATGTCGCTGTCACAGAAGCCAGCAAAGAAATGGTTTGGCTCCAAGGTTTCTTGGAGGAGTTGGGCAAGAAGCAAGAAAATAATGTCTTGTATTGTGACAGTCAGAGTGCCATACATCTAGCGAAGAATCCGTCTTTTCATGCCAGAACAAAGCACATACAGTTGCGGTATCACTTTATCAGGTCACTTCTGGAAGATGGGATTTTGAAACTTGAGAAGATTAGTGGAACTCAAAATCCGGCAGACATGTTGACGAAGACGGTGAATATTGATAAACTGAAGCTGTGCTCAGCTTCAGTTGGCCTACACTAGTATCAAGATCGTAGAAGAGCTGTTGCATTGATCAAGATGTGAAGACAGATTGAAATCGGTCTTCAAGTGGGAGATTGTCAAAGAAGTAGGCACCAACTATTTTTTAGTCAAAAATGGAGGTGCCTAATTTAGGACATTGTCAAAAGTGGAGGTGCCTAATTTGGGGAATTGGCAAAGTAAAAAATGGAGGTGCCTAATTTAGGTAATTGTCAAAATGGAGGTGCCTAATTTATTGACTAATTTCACCAACCCATGTTTTTTGAAGCCTATATAAACCCATCTCCCTCATTTGGAGTATACAACTTAAAAATTGAAGAAGTAAAGAGAAGAGAGTGTCTTTGAGAGAATTTTGTGAGGAAAAATTCTTGTTCATAATTGAGTGAGGGTTGTGAGTGTTTGTAAACACATTGTATTTTCTCCTTAATAGAAGTCAGCAGCAGCTCCGGAGACGTAGGCATAATTGGCCGAACTCCGTTATCAAATTCTGTGTTATTATTCCGCATTTATTTTCGCTCTCTTACTAATCTGGTCTAAGGGAATAGAGTGGTAATCACCTCAATTTTTCAACACATGTCTAGTTACTGTGTTAAAATGACATATGACAACTAGAAATACCAAATGTCAATTATTTTATAATTGGGGTTAGAGGGACTGTTCTATAATGTTTTTTGCTGGGGTGGACACCGTCCTCTTTTCGCCAAAAGTTTATGCACATATAACTAAGTTCTTGTACTTGCATATACAGAAATCTCTCTAAATTATTAATATTATCTGGATTTTTAGTTTGGTCGGACTTGTTATGCTTTCTGGTCGTTTTAAGATCATTGATGAACTGCAAGTTAAGACTGCTTTGAACCCATATTCAACTCATTGACAAATTGATGCTTTGGAAATCCTTCCCCTCTTGGGAACTTCTAATTTATTTAAGCAAAGGTTGTAGAGCTTACATATTGAACCCACATTCTTATTAACTTAATGTTGTAAATCCGATTCGAATATCATGTCTATCTAATTATCATAAATTTGCTGTTTTTCCATCTGCAGTACCCTTTTGAGTCTCCTGAAAAGCTTCCAGATACCTTGGACATTGGAGATGTCTCTGAATCAGTGTCTTCAGTCGAGTGCTCATCTGTGAAACTAAAGAATGTTGTAGGAGAAGCTGTTGCCTCGTCATCTGGTTCTGCTGCCTCAGAGTCAGTCACTGTCACTTTGTGAATTGTTCAGTTGTTGATTTTCTTGAAATTGTGGATAAGAAGTATATAATTGGAAATGTTTCCTTTCCTTTGAGGTGGGAGAGATGCGTATATTTTACTTTGTTTTGGGTGTAAAGTTGTCAGGTGCTTGTTCCCCAGCGTTCTCTTTTGGTTTCCTGGGTTCTGCTATGGGTCAAAAGCCCCTTTGAGCATGCATTGCTGGTTATAATGTTTCTGAAATGGAAGTGATATTTTGCTCCTGGACAATATCTTTTAATTTTGGCATGATGTGCTATGTTTTAAAGAAAAGTTGAAATCAAAATGGTTCAGGATTATAATATAAAAAAGCATTAAATTTGATATATGATGGTTGAAGGCATTTCTGTTGCTTTGTTTTTTGTCTAAGTCTAAGCATTTCTCGTTTTGTTTCTTTTACTCCTCTAGTTTGCAATTTTGCATTGTTGAGAATAGGGGGTAATAGAAATGACCCCCAGTCAATCCTAATTTATTCAGTCTTTTAATAAATAATACGTTTTCAATGAGAGATTTTTCATAATAGAGGAAAATAAGAAAAATTAATAAATATTTTTTATTTATATATTCAAGAAATAAAAGATGTCTTTAATAATCTTAAGTTAAAAATCTGTTAATATTTTTTAATCAAATAAATTACTCTTACAAATAATTTCTATTCCAACCTCGTTTTCTTTGTTTTTAGATTAATGATTTATTTACTCTTTTCTTATATTTCTTTTCGATATGTTTAGATGGTTGTAAGGAAATTAAGCGAAGTTGAGTGAGAAAATAAAATAAAATGGAGTTTTTATTTTTTTTTTATTTTTGTGTTTGAAAGGAAACAAAGTTAATTAAAGTAATGGTTTTTACTCATATTATTTGGATGCAAATTAAAAAAAAAGGTAAAATTAAATATTAATTAATTAAAATATTCTTTTATATATAATTATTATAATTATATCATTAATTAAAATTATTTTAATCATAATATTATTTTAAAACTAGCATAATTATAATAATATTTTCTAAAATTATTAATTTTTTTTCTTTTTTTGTGAAAAAGATAAATATATAATTGGACATTTGTGTAATAAAAAGAAAAAGAAAAAAGGTTCCGGTATCATTAGAAATTGTAAAGGTATCGTTTTTGCTTTTGCGGGCCAGCCATTCCTGCGACGTCGTTTCGTTAATAGAAAAAAAATCTTCTTCTTCATTGTTAAACCCTACCGGCTACCAGGGTTTACGACCTTCGTCTGTTTGTTTTTTTTTTTCCTTTCATTTTTCAATTGGTTTCCAAGAAAATACAGCGAAGACCGAAGAAACAGAAATTTTTAAGTTTGCATTTGTGTTTTTTTCTTTATATAAAAACATCTGAAATTTGTAAAATCAACAGCTAAATAAACCCTCTGTTTTATTTCCTTTCGGATTCCATTTCCTTTCTCTTATTTCATCGGCAGCCGAACTGTTTATTAGTGTTGTATAATGCGATCATACTTGCACTTTTATCGCTTGGTTACCTTCCAATGCGTTTTATCTCAATTCCTGCAACCACTCACTCTCGTCGAATTCCCAAAACCTTCGTTTTCTCTTTCAGATTTTCATTTTCCTCTTCTTGTGCTCTTAGAACATTTGCTAACATTTCCGAAGAAACTACTGCAAATATCTACAATAACTGTAATTATGCAGAATTGCAGCGCAAGATGCAGACTTTTGCAACATCTGGTGACTTCAACCAAGCCCTTAACACTTTGAATTTAATGAGGAAAATACCTGGAAAGCCTACCGTCTATGATTTTAATTCTTTGCTTTATTGTTATTTCAAGTCTCGCAATGTTTCGTTTCAACTATTGTTGGAATTTTACCTTGGAACGAAGAGGTTTGGGCCTTCGCCAAATGCTTTAACTTTTAATATACTTTGTAATTGTGTGCTATCATCTGGGAATGTGGAAGATGCATTTTTTATTGTTGAAGAAATGATAGGCAGTGGGTTTGTGCCATCTTTTCAAATTTTGTCAAAATTGTTGAAAAAATCACTCCAATTGGGGAATTTGATGGCTTCTCTTCATGTGTTTGAGGTTATGTTAAAGCTAGCCTATGTTCCTACTGAATCTGCTTTTACTTCAATGATTTGTATTCTAAGCAGAGCTGGGATGACACGTGAAGCTTACATTGTGTTTTCTGCTCTGTTCAATAAGGGTTATTTTTTTGGTGTACATACTTTTAATCCAATTTTATGGGCATTGTGCAAGTCTAATCAGAGTTATACTGCTTTGAATTTGTTTTATTCGATGAAGAAGAGAGGTGTTGTGTACAATGTATGCTCTTATACAGCTTTGGTTTATGGATTTTGTAAAGCAGGTTTTAAGGAAGATGCTTTGAAGTGTTTCCATGAAATTAAAAGTAATGGTTGTAAACCCAATGTCATAACTTATACGGTAGTAATTAAGTTTCTTTGTGATAATGGGAACATTAAGGAGGCAATGAGAATTTTGGGTCAGATGGAAAGAGAAGGGTGCAGTCCTGACTTGCTGACATATAATGTAATCATGCGTGAACTCTGTCATCAAGGTAGATTTTCTGAAATTTCTGAGCTCTTTTACATCATAGATCAAAAGGGATTTTCTCCTGATTCATACACATATGCCACCTTGGCTGGAGGCCTTTTAAAGATTGGCAAAGTTGGCTTTGCATATGAATTGTTGCTTGATGCAATTTCTAGAGGCTGTAATGTGGATGTTGCTGTTTATAATATATTTCTCCATTGCTTATGTTGTCAGAAAAGATTAAGAGAGGCATTAATTATGTTGAACAACATGATAAAAGAAGGTTTTATGCCAAATAATGTGTCATATAACACAATTTTAGATGGCTGTTGTAAGGAAAATGGTGCGGATGACGCTTTGGAACTCTTGGACCATTTTGAGTGGGAGGCATACGGGCCTGATGTGATTTCTTTCAATACGATTTTATGGCAGGCATGTAAACATGGGAGCTCTCAGCTGATACAGAAGATCTTGTACCGAATGGAGTATGAAAGAATTAAGTATGATATTGTCAGTTTTACTTGTCTGATCCAATATTTCTGCAGAGTTGGAAAATTTTTAGAGTGTTTAAAGCTATTGGAAGCCATGATGCATTCTGGCTCTAGTGCAACTATAGTCACTCTTAACATGGTATTGGACAAACTTTGCAAGAATGGATTAATAGGAACTGCACTTCGGATTTTTAAAAATTTTACAAATTCTGGATTCCTTCCTAGTTTAATCTCATATAATATTCTAATCCATGCTTCCATTAGAGTACACAATAAAGTTTTGGCAAATCAGTTGCTTAGGGATATGTATAACCAAGGTCTGAAACCTGATGGTTTTATCTATCAATCCTTAATTACTGGCTATTGCAGGGAAGGAAAGATATCAATGGCACTCAAGCTGAGGGATGAAATGATAGACAATGGGCTTACTCCATGTATTGCAATTTATAATCCCATATTGAAGGCAATCCTTTTGGAAAATAGATTTCTGGATTTTTTATCATTGCTGAGGGACATGATTTTAGAGAAGTGTGACCTTAATGGTGAGACTCTGGATATCCTAGATCAAGCTCAATCGAAAGGTTGGATAAAAGATTTGCCAAAGGTTGTGGAAAGTCTAAGAGTTGGTCATTTGCGATAATGTTAACAAAGAAATGTATCATGGAGCAATAACAAGCTAATTGATGTTGAATGTTGGAGTTACTTTGTATAAATCAATGTGTAGTTTTGTATTCAGGCAAAGGCCATTGCTCTAAAGAGTCAAAACCAGGATCAGGTATGAAGACTTCAGTTTGCATATTTGCTTTTTACCCTTTTGGATTTTTTTATTTAATGCAATTGTCTATAAAGTTATTATTATACTATTTGAAGGTATCTTTTGTGCATGAGCCTTCACAAAGACTAATAGTACAGTTTTCAGTAAATCGCCTCAAAGCCATTAGTTTACAAGCACAAGCACTAGCACCATACCATTTTTAGCAATTTTCTTTTGTTCACATTGTGTATATCATAGTTCCAAATCATTCAAATGTCATGTGTACTTTTTTGTCAGGTTGAAATGGTTATAAATGAGCATCTATTAGTTGTGCCCTTTGGATATTACAGGTCCCTACACTCTGTCCCTTGACCAATTTGGGTTAGTTAGTTATGCTGCTAGGTAGTTTTTTTACCTCTGTGCTTGACCAATTTGGGTTATTTAGTTGTGCTGCTAGGATTCTAGGTACCTAATACAAAGAGCTAAAGAATTTTGTTGCATTTGAAATTTACTTCCTACGTTCTGGCATGTGTAAATTGGCTTATGAACTTTGTTCGTGTTATCCTATGTTATTATTCAAGTATGTTGACATTGGAGTCCTCTAACCCTTTTCCCGTTCATTTAGTTTTCTCCAGATGCTAGATTGACGGCCTGAGCTATGTTGTCAATATTGATTTGAAAGAATTGGCTGGATAAGAATTTTGAGACATTGCCAGAAGATTCTAGCTCAGTTGGCCATCTGGTGGCTCACAAAATGTACACTCTCAATCTCTCTCTCTCCCTCCCTGTCCCCCACTCCCACTCCCCCTTTGCATATATGCTTCCTAATTGATGTGGAAACTTGATTGTGTGGAAAGTTGATTATATCTTATATTTCCCTGTTCTGTTATCATAGGGCAAGAAATTCTAGTTTGAGATAATATAAAATCGAGTACTTTGTGATATAACCAGAAGATTCTAGCTTAGGATACCATCAGGTGGCTCAGATAATGTATTCTCATTCTCTCCCCTTCAACTCTTCCTCCACCATATGGTTCGTGCTCGACATGTAAAAATGACCTTCTATGCTACCTCTTGTTTGTAATCTTAAGACTGGCAAATTTGATGAATTTTCCAGGCTTAACCCTTTTTTTCCTTCCACTCTGCATTTGATTGAAGACCATTGACTTGTAGATAGACAGCGAATTGCTTGCATATTAACAAAAGGTGATTCTGAGGTAATATGTTTGAGGTGCCATTTGAATGCTCAGCAAATGGCTGAAGTGTCATTCACATGTAAACAGGTGCTGATTCTCAAAATGGAAAAAGCACTAGTTACCATTCAGATTCGGAGCCACCTTTTTTTTTTACCAATATCTGCTGGCTTAGATAGTTCTCAACTACAGAAAAAAAATCAGTTTGCTGGAAGTATTTTATGTTTGATTCTTAACATTTCGCGGATGCATGCTGTATCTCATTTTTCCAGCAACTTTTCTGGTTCACAGTAGGCAGTCAAAGTTATAGCTGGTCTTGTTTGTTTCAGATGAGAGACACTTGAGTTAGTTTGAATTATTTGGTAACTGAAGATGCTAGTTATATCCTGTGCCATATGCATGCATTTGTATGCATTTTGTCTGCCTTTATAGTGCATATCAAAAGGATTCATTAGGCACTTTCAGGTATGAGTTACTGTAGTTCATCCGGTGGAGAAAAGGGGCTAGTTTATGTATTGATTTTAATTTCACTTGCAGCTATTTGCTGATGTATTGAACAATATTGTTTAGTTAATATTAAAACTGTAGGAAAATGCACAACCATTTTGGCGAATCTTATATAGTAGCAGAGGAGATCAACCTAAAAAAAATAAAAAAACCAACTAAAAGAAAAACCAGATAAGATTAACCAGAAAGCACTGACATACTGGGGATCTTGTATTGTGATGGTGGCATCCCACTTGAAGTGTCAAGTATTTGACTGACATTCCCATGTGCAAGAATATTCCTTGAATTACCCACCATATATGGTAGTTGGCACTTGGCATATCACCAAATTATGAGAGAAATGCTGCAAGTTTGCTTACAAGATGCAGTTTTTGGTTTGGTATTTTGCTGTTATGAAAAGTAGAATATAGATTATTCAATGGCGTTTTCTGCAGTATTCCATTATTTGAAAATTGCAGCACATCGTACCAGTACATTTCCTGTATCTTAGCAGGAAAATGTTTCTAATTTGATTGACTGGCCATGTAAAATATCTTGTACATCAGGAAAAATGTTCTAGAAAAAACTTTTGCCTGGAAATTGAAGCCTGTTTTTGTTGAGTTGAGGGTATTTTCTTATTTGGTTTCACTGTATGCTCATCTGCTGGCAAACACAGTTGTATGTGCAAGAATGCTGATTGATTCATAGGCAGCTTAGAAGCCTACAGATTTTCACTGAATCTGAATTTAAAACATGATTTAGGTTAGGAAGGACCTGTTGTGCATGGACTGGACGAGCTGGGACAGTGAGACTTTGTGGCATGTAATCAAATTCTACGGCTTTACTCTGATCAAATTCTACAGCTTTACTGCCAGGATAACAACTATTGATAGACAGAATTGCAAGTGTTTTGCTAGCCTCAGATGCCAGAGTTCTTCTATGAAGAGACCTTGGGGTTGCTAATATGCAATGGTTCATCCAAATTGCTCTGCTGTTCTCTATGATGAAAATGACATTTGGTTGTTAAATTATATATTCATATATATACAGGTAAGAGGAAATACTAATCAAATAATTTGTATTCTCTTTTTCCATGTTCGGTTGAGAAAAAGAAAATAAATTTACATGTTTTTCAGGATTTCCTTCTTTTTCTCTCTCTCTGTTTCGTTGATTTATCATTTTTTTTTTCATTTTCAGTGTCTTTTTTTTATAATTAAATATTTGTTTTTTCTAAATTTTAAAATGAAGTATTTTACCTAATAATAAATATCACCCTAAAATATCCACTTGATTCATCTCTTCCATTTTTTTTAATTTTCTGTTACCTTTTATTTTATTTTTTCTTAAAAAAACTCAATTTTCTTTATTTTTTTCATTACTAATAAAATTCCAGTAAAAATGGTAAGACATAATAGTGAAGCAAAATTGTTTATTTAAATATTAGGTAAGAAATTTCAACCAAATACATTTAAATTGAAAAAGACTCTTTTGATAGACTCCGTCATGTTTTAGAATTTTAATTTTGGATTCAAAATATTTGAGATTTAATAATGTAAGGTAAAATTTTGATATTATTTATTAATTTATTCTCTATGTTTAATATCATTATTAATGATAATATGATGTAAATATTGAAAAGAAAAATTATTAATTAAGGATAAATTATTAATTTTTTTTAAATGATCAGTTTTAATGTCAGAATACATATAAATCTAGTTAGAAAATAAATAGATATATGTGAATTTTACTTTTTGGACTCATACTTTCTTGTTAATTGTTAGATACCTTTTCAAGCTTTTCAGCCTTTCCTTCAGCTTTGGAACAAGAATAAGGGCCTGTAGCAGCTGGTAGGCGGTTGCTGATAGCTGGTGACGGATAGCTGGTAGCTGATTCGGATTAGTGTTTGGTAAAAATACAATAGCTGTTGCAGTTTGAATGTAAAATTACCAATAAGCATATCATTATCTAATAAATATTAATTTTTATTTTATTTTAATAGTGTTAATATAGTCTTAATATGAATCAGCTATCAGCTGATATGAAAAAGCTTCGAGTAGGAGCTTATTGAAATAGCAGCTGTTTGAGATTTCTAACAGCTATCAGCTGCTGTTTTAAAATTTTACCAAACATCAAATTTTACCAAACAGCTGCTGTTTGAGGTTTAAATCTCTATCAGCTGCATCAAACAGCTAAACCAAACACCCCTAAATCATTGTATAAGAATAAATATATAATGGAGCAAAATATGATAGGGCTAATTCTAATTCTCGTTACATGGGTGTCATTTTTTCCATTATGGCTTTTGATAAAAATATAAAAAAATTAAATTTATTAAATTTATAAATTATTTATTAAATTATAAAAATTTATAAATTATTCATTTAAATATCAAATTAGTTTTCAATAGATTTATTATAAATTTATAATAAATTAATTAAAATAACTCAAGAGAAAAATAAAAATTTTAAAAATATTTTTGCCATTATATACCCTTTCTTGACTTGGGAAAGGGCATTATCAAATGTAAATCAAGATTAGAAGTCTAATCATAAACAGCCGCCCCAATTAAAATAAATGGACCGATTCAAAGGAAATCTTCCAAAAATTTCAAACAACTTTCTTTTCTTCTCTTTTCATTTCAAAGAAATTGCCTTTTCATAATGAAATAATACGGCTTAAAGCCTTAATTATATATGGCGGCATGCATATTTATTTTTTTAAAACAAAAGGGATTATGATTCAATAATTTTGCTTTGCCTCAATTTCTTTTTATTAACTAAGCATTGATAAAATTTCAATTCCACAATCTTAAACTTTTAAAAACAAATGCAATATCAATTTGAAATTTATTTGACATCAAAATTATAATTGTTGTTAATGTTAAAAATATCATTAGATATTCTGAAATCTTTGTATTTAGAATACAAGAAATGTCTTTTCAATATAAATTGTAATTTATATTTTTTTAGTATAATTTTTTTGCTTATATGAATTTAATCAATATTAAGTAATTCTGAATTAAATTTTTTATTGGTAAATCAATTTTAGTTTTTTTTCTAGAAATGGAATAACAAAATGGGTAAGAAAATAACAGAAAATATAACATAATCCATTAAAAAAAGATTATAATTTGCATATAATGGCAAACGGAACTCATCCTCTACCATACAATAATGGTAGGAAAACAAGAACCCCAGAAAAACAAAGATTTTTTTAAGACCAAACACTTCAACTGAACTAAACCAAACATAGTCAGCTTTATTTTTATTTTATTTTATTTTCACATTTTCTCTTCGTTTAGTTCGGTTATTAGAAATCCCATTTTACCAGTGTGACGGGGTCTAAATTAAAGAAATTTTTTTTTTTTAAAGATCAAAACATAAGACCCTTTCTAACATGGCATCATAGATTTCAGTTTCTTTGTAATCCACAAAGAAACTTTTCAGATAAACTCTGAACAAGAACAACCCCTCTCAAATCACATCTTTTTTCTTTCTTTCTTTGTCAACATTTGAGATTACTATATATTAAGAATCTTAATACAATTCACAGAGAACTTTTTTTTTTTTTATTTCTGTTTGTTGCATTGTCTCGTAGAGAGAGACAGAGACAGAGTGTCTTGATTTTATAATTTAGATAGATAGTTTTATTGATCTGGGTTTTTTTGTAAAAGCTGTAATTTGATTGATGTACAGAATTTGGATCTGATAGGTAATTGTATAGATTTATTGGGTTCTTGAATAAAGAAAAAAAAATGGGGATGGATTACTATAATATATTGAAGGTGGACAAGAATGCCACAGAAGACGATCTAAAGAAATCATATAGAAAATTAGCAATGAAATGGCATCCTCACAAGAATCAAAATAGCAAGAAAGAGGCAGAAGCCAAATTCAAAGAGATCTCCGAGGCTTATGAGACATGTTCTTCTTTTCCCTAAATTCAATTTTTTCAAATCTCTGTTTCTTTGTTTTTCTTACCTCCATTTTCCAGAATATAATTGTAAGATTTCATTCACCTGTTTGGGTACTAAGAAATTAGAAAGATTCATGTCTATATAATTTTGAGTTCTGAGCTTTGTACAATATCCATTTTCTTTGTTCTGCCTAGTAGTTCATAGGGGAATTATAAAGTCGTGATGAAAAACTGAATAATTCCATATACTTGGAAGTTGGAAGATAATAATTTTCTTCTGTTTCCTACATTTCATTTTTGACCAAATGAAGCTTAAGGGCAATTGCTTTTATTTAATGTCAATTTACACTGAATTTCTTCTTTGTTATTATGCAATGTTTGTTTGTTATATGAATGGTAATATTGCCCTAATGTGTAGCTGCATTTTCAACTCAGGTCCTCAGTGATCTACAAAAGAGAGCAATTTTTGACCAGTATGGTGAAGAAGGGTTGAAAGACATGCCACCTACTGGCAGTAGCGGATTCCCATTTGGAAATGGCAGTGGTGGTGGGTCGAATGGCTTCAATCCTAGGAATGCAGAGGACATATTTGCTGAGTTCTTTGGGAGTAATCCTTTTGGATTTGGATCATCAGGACCTGGGAGGTCCATGAGGTTCCAGTCAGATGGAGGAATGTTTGGAGGATTCGGTGGGAGTGAAAATCTTTTTCGAACATACAGTGAAGGGAACATACCAAGGAAACCACCACCAGTGGAGAGTAAATTGCCTTGCAGTCTTGAGGAATTGTACTCTGGATCACCAAGAAAAATGAAGATATCCAGAACCGTTGTCAATGGCCATGGGTATGTCTCCTCCCCTTTTCTTCTCTTATGTTTTATCCTGTTGATTATATAGTACATGGGTGTGGATGCTTCTCTTATGATCCTAAATTAGTTGCCCAGCAGCCTTGCTAAAACCCTGAACATATTGCTTTTGGTTCACTGTTTTACATGACAGCTATCTGCATAATTTTCTGAATAAAATTTCAAATTTCCACATTTGTCTTGATAATAGTCTCCAGTTAATGTATTTCTCCATAGATTCCCAACTTCTTGATAGATGAGTTATGCCTTCTGATCTCACTACATTGTTCTGGCACATGTTGCTGATGTTGCATACTTGCAGTGATCTTATTGAACCATTAACTCCATTTTATAAGTTATGATATCAGCAACTAGTAAATTAGTCAAAAATTATTTAATTAGATTTTGGTTTATGAATAAGAAGAGATTTTTCGGTTCTTCAAAGGATGGCTGCTTCCAAGCCCACCTCCTGGTTGTCACCGCTCAATCACTTCCTTTTTCACTAAGTGATTGATTAGGGACCTTAGCGTACGATCTGGGCTGTTTCCCTCTCGGACAGGGATATTGTTATCTTTTCTCAAATATATTTCATATATAGTACTCTTGGCTTTGCACTAAACCGACCGTGATAACGCTTCACATGTTGGCATTTCACCCTAACAAACCGGTAGACTTGAACCTTGTTCCTACATTACCCGATCAATTCAATTAGGTACTCGCCATCTATTTTATTGTTCAGCTCTTTGACCTCTGGTTTGATGGTTGCACGCGCTAAAAATCCGGTACATTCTGTTTTGTTTCCCATTCTAGTCTTTCGCGATACTTTAGGTTTACTTCTTTTGTTAGGTCTCGACTTCTCCGCTATGTGCGGCGATAGACTTCGCTTCTACGACTGCCTCCCCAGCCGTTGCAAAAACTGAGCGAGAACGGTAAGGGGCGCACAAAGAATGTTTATCAATAATATGAGAACTGAGAACCAGTACTTGATCTTTGCTTGTAAAACATTTTATAAGTTATGATATCAGCTACTCGTAAATTAGTAAAAAATTATTCTATTATTTTCTTGTTTATCGATGATACGAGAACTGAGAAGCACTACTTGATTTTTGCTTGTAAAACATATATTGTGCTGCGTCTTCTTTGCATATCCTTATTCTAGATCTTGAAGTGCCAGTTGCTTATGCTAACTTGCTTCAGTATGAACTGTAAATAAGCAGGAGACCAGAGCAAGAAACTGAGATATTGACCATTGATGTAAAGCCAGGGTGGAAGAAGGGCACAAAGATTACTTTCCCAGATAAAGGAAATGAACAGCTGAATCAGCTGCCAGCAGATCTTGTGTTCATCATCGATGAGAAGCCCCACAATACTTACAACAGAGACGGCAATGACCTCAACATAAACCAAAGGGTATCATTAGCAGAAGCATCAGGAGGGACTAGAATAAATCTCACTACACTTGATGGTCGTAACCTATCTATTCCAGTAAAGGATATAGTTAGCTCTGGTTTTGAACTTCTTGTTTCCAGGGAAGGTATGCCAATAGCCAAAGAGCCAGGCAATAGAGGTGATTTAAGGATCAAATTTGAAGTGAAGTTCCCAACAAGATTGACACCAGAGCAACGAGCAGGACTGAAGCGTGCATTGGGTGGTTGAAGATTAATGGAACTGTTTATATTAGCCACTAGGTCGAGCTAGAGTCTGAAAGTCAAAGTTACCTTTTGTGCTCACAGATTCTAATACTCTGGGAGGAGCTGACACACAAAAATATACAAACAATTCCAAAGGTCAATATAGCAAATCTAGCAACTAGACTACAACTAGTAAGCTTTTTATGAGGCATTTTAGGCCAATTCATGTAATTACTTTCAATATTTTGAATAAGTGAGAAGGGGTTATTGAATGATGATGTTGTGTTGTTTTTGGCACTTGTATTTCAACTTTCACGTCATCATATTCACAAGTAATGCAAGTCTATAAAAAAAAGTATGGTTTTATACAAATTCTGTTTGCTTCTATTTGCACATCCAAAGTGCTAGCCTCCTATTAACTCATTCCAAACCCCAGTACCATTCAAATATAAAAAATTCCTATTCACCTTTCTGGTATATATCAGTTCAACAAGATTTTAATATCGGCATACATTTTTTTCTTTAACAAAATAATTCACCTGAAAAGAGCAGCAGATACAGCTATTTTAGTCCAGGTTAAAGGTTTTAATTATAAAACCATTATTCAATATTTGCTTTAACAAGGATCTTTAAAACCATTTTTAACCGCCCATGTTCATAGACTATTTTGCAATCGGCGGTTTGCTTAAAAGTAACTAAATATGACGGCAGAATCAAAAACCAAAACCGCGATTACAATTTACACCTAGAGAACTTTTTTAAAAAATTCAAAAAGAAAGAATTAAAGATCCTATCATTTACAATACAAGATTTCAAAAGCCTCTACTTCTTGGAGCCTCTCTCCGCCAAGGTTCAACTCCAGTTGCTCCATGATAAGCAGGAGGTAGAATGCCATGCGTATTAATGGCGTGAGCTACCCAAGGGCTCTGCTGCTGCCATGACGAGGCAGCACCATTTAGTGGACCACGCATCATTTGTGTCTGCAAAGACATGGCAGGTGGTGGTGCAATTTGTTGATGTGGTGTTTGCTGCTGCACCATTTGGGCACGCAATAATGGCTGGTGCATGTTAGGCACATGCAAGGGCTGCGGCGGGTGTGGGAGTTTCTGTTTGTTATCTTCTGGATTCCACTCAGGCATGTCATCATCGTCATCATTCCATGGCTGCACTGCAACCATTCCTCTATTATTATCCTGCCAATTTCCTAAACAAGCACTAGTACCAGGTTGTCCATATCTTTGTACAAGTTGCCTCATTTGATCTACAGGACGTGATGATGTTTGAGAATGTTGGTGAAAGGGGGCTATTCCCTGACTCTGAACAGCACTTTGGCCATAAAATGGCGGCCTTGGTGTAACAGGGCCACTTGAAAAATTGAATTCAGGCAAGTCATCCTCATCCCGAGTAGCAGCCGAAGGACCAAACCCAGGAGGCACATCATCATCATCATTATCATTGTTATTATCAGCGTGGGGTTTAGGTGGTCCAGCGTGGGGTTCAGGTGCGACATTAACATTAACATTAGCATCCTTTTCTTGGTGTCTCCTAGAAGAAAAGTGATGCTTTTTTGAATTGAGTTTATGGAGTGATGCAGAGTTGGGTAATATTATTTGAGGTTTTCTCCATATAATAACACCAATTAGACCATTATCAATAGCATTAAGGGAATCAATTTGGTCCTTTGGGAGGACCTTGCCCAGCATTTCATTAGTCTTTGAATGAAGCGGGCAAATATAGAGTTCCACTCCAGAAGCAGGCTCTGCAAAACCCACTCTTCCATCAACCAGGTATGACTCGACCACCTGCAGAATTCAGTAGGCAACTTCAAATACCAGTTACAAGGAAAATTGCAGGCCAGCAATCAAGTTATAAAAAAATAATAATAATTTCAACTTGTCCTTACCTCACTGATACCTGCATTCTCACTTTCTTCACACCGCTCCTTGCAAACAAAGTGCACAGCCTGCGAAAAAGAAATAAAGTTAATATATTTCATCAGGTAAATTCAAGTCAAGCTTGATGCAACAGATAAAAAAAAATAGTTACGAGACATTAAACCTTGTTTATAGCAACAAAAAAAATAGTTACGAGACATTAAACCTTGTTTATAGCATACAATACCCAACTGGTCAGGGAATTCTATTTATTTTCTAGTAATGATATATTAAAATTTTTCAAGTTTTAGTATGCTTTCTTTTGCAAATAGACGTATTATTAATCATCGTCAACATCACCACCATATTACCATCAACTTGGTTACTAATTTCATTAGGAATCACTCTTTCAGGTTGGTACGCATTTTAAACATAAGAGTTCCACCAATTATTTTTCTTATTTATCTAAATTCAGCAACAGATACAACAGGGAAAATTAATTCTTGTTCATCCTCATCCAGCAGGTAGTATTCTGCAGTAAAGCCTGTGATGGTAAAATATGAATTAAATCAAACAAAAACGTATTAATAAGTGGCCTCAGGCAAAGCCCACTTTTCAGGTGACCTAACATAAACAAAAATATTATTATTTGCTTGATAACCAAAAATATGCAGTTCATTGCATATACAGCAGGTTTTTTATTTTTAGGGCAAAGTGACAAACTTTGCTTTATATCAAAACCAGGAATTATTTCTCTAGACAAAGTAACGACGACCATTTTCCTTTGACGTCGCCCCTGATTTAAACTTCTCTCTTGCAGAGTGTTGTTACAAACTCTCATTAACCTAATATAATCGCGATTGACCGTAACTCGAAATACCCCATAATAATACTGCACTGATAGTGCAGTGAGATCGACAGAAATAGATGGAAACTTATCCTTCTTTCCAAGGCAGTAGTAAGATAACCAAAATTTAGCACGATCAAAAGAAACTTGAGATACCATGACAGCACGACTTCGGGACATTGGAAGCTCTTGGAGGAACTTCTCAAATGCGTCCATTCTGACTCTCCCCTTCATCTCTATAAAGCCAGGCCAGTCTTTTGCAGATGTTTTTTCACCACTACAAAATAAAATGAAATATTAGAACATCAATCAGACAACCAATCAATGACAACTACCGAACACAGCATTACTTCTGGGATCAAATTAAGATAGAGATTTTAGAACACTTCCCATTTTCAGTATAATACATCACACTCAGAATTCAACAATTTAGATAAAAAAAAATACAATACAAGTCAGATGAAATGATGAAAGAACATGATAAACACTTCAATCCCATTTGTCTGGTTCAAGTAAAATAAAACACCAAGAAGAAGGCAACAGTTAGCAGCTTAGAACAACTTTACCATGATTTTGATGTTGTGATACTTACCTTTTAAAAATTCCAATAACTGAGGCTGTAACTGAAATATTTAGCTGAAGTAGGCCTTCCCATACATGTTCACCCTTGGGTACGCTGACAAGAAGTGCTGCTTCTGATTTGACATTACTGGCAATAGATTTCCTGTCAGTATCTGATTTTGCATTAGCAACATCATCCACAACATCAGATTTACCAGAGATACTAGCATCAGAGTCTCTCAGAGTTGTATCAGGAGACTTGGATTCTAAGCTGGCCTGCAAATCATCTTTATCAGGAACAGGTGTTTTTTCAGTATCTACTGGCAAATTTTCAAATGGCGGCTCTGAATTCAGGGATTCCATGAACTCATCAAGGGAGACGATTGGAGGAAGAAATTCTGCATCTTTCAATTCATCATCCACCATAAGCCCTTGCATAAAATCAGCCCCTTCTGTGGAGGGTATCGTAATAACATTCTGGTCCTCTGAACTACTCTTTTCACCAGCAGCATTTTTTCCTTTATCTTTCATCTGATCAGACTTCAAGGGGGAAGATGCTCTCTTCCCCTGTGGTCTGCTTCGTATCTGAGTGAGTGAACTAGCCCCAATGGAGACCTCCGCTGACACACTATCTTGTGGCCCAATTTCCACTTGGAACTCACCCTTATGTGTTTTCTTCACCAATCGCCTCATGTCAACATCTGAATCGGGCAATACCACCATTTGGGCAAGCTCCTCAGCTTTTGCTATCCGCCATTCAGAAAGCTCCTTAGATGCAAGCTCCTCTGCAGTCATAGAGCAAAGTCGCTTGGGAGGAATTTCTCCTGACATAACCCTTTCTCTCAATTCAGGATTATTATGATCCTTCAAATTAAATAAAAGAGACCTTCCCTTCTCCTTATATTTCTTGTTTACTCCACCAAATAATTTATAGAGTTCTACTTCAATTTGAGATGCCAAATTTTGGGGCAACGTGACCACTTCTCCTCCACTGACCCTGCAAATATCCTCTGGCTCAGGCTGCCGTTGGGCAGTTTCAATATCCTTTTTTTCTGCCATCTTCATATCAGGTACTAATACCCAGGACAGCCCGTTTCCCTGCAGAAGTTCATCTTTAACAAGAAAGCTGTCACTAAATGAAGCATCTTCATCATGCATGCTAATGGTTGGCTGGGAGCCCTGGCCATCATTTTTTGGGGTGTGTGCAGAATCGCCAGTATTATTAGAAGAAATTCCTTGAGATATACTTTGATCATCATTACACTGTTGGGCTAAAGGATCCTTGGGTTCCTCAGATGCTTGACTGACAGCAATCGCTGTACCAGAAGCACGACAAGAAGGTTGAGAATTTTCCTGCATCGATCCTGCAGCACTAGCAGCCTCATTTCGAGAGTTCTTACCCTTACTTGAAGTTCTATCCTGCTGTTGAGAAACCAAAGCTAGTGCAGCTGCTAAAGACACCCTTAGCTTAGATCTCACAGACTCAGATGGCTCATTTTGAACCTTTGGAGATGGTTGTCCACTTTGATTCTTCTGAACTGATGGCTGCTGCATACCAGCTTTGGCAGAAGCCACTTTTTTAGATGGTGCTTGTGAGCGCTGCGAACTAGAGGTGTTGAAAATGGACTGCAGTTGCATCTGCACTGGTAATTTGCTTGGTGTCGACGTTTGCTGCAGCCATGGCCTATGTTCCATTTTTGCAACCCTCTTGCTAGGCATTGATAACTTTGGCAGCCCGGAATTGATGGATGGGAATTCAATTGGTGCCTTTCGCTTATTCAACATTGATGACTGCTGGGATCCCACATTGTTCAACATTCCTTCCATCTCTCCCAGTTGTTTGCTAGGTAACAAGAACTGCTGTGACACCAGATTGTATGTCTGTGGATCCATCTGTCCCATTTGCATGTTTGACACCGATAACTTCTGCAAAACATGATTGTTAGTCTTAGTTTCCAATGGCTGTGCTTGGTTGTTTGGTACTGATATATCTCGCAATAGTGCATTAGTGCGACCTGGTCCCATCACTCCCATCTGCATGTCTGACATTGACATCTGCTGCAAAGCAGGACTGTTGATCCCTGGTCCCATTGCTCCCATTTGAATTGAAGAGTCCAGTTTGTTTGAAATGGGTTCTAGCTGACCCATCTGAACGCTCTGTATTGGCATCTGCTGTGACACAAGATTGTCGGACATTTTAGGCTAACACCATGAAACGTGCACTGCAAATAGAAAAACAGCAATTAATTATTAGCATGATAACAATTAAGATGCATGTCCTCAAGTTTCTGAAAATATGAATAAATAATCAATGGATACTAGATCAGGGGCTTTTTTTTTTTTTGAAAAATTACCAAAAAGATAATTATTAAGAGATATTGATGATATTTATTTATATCCATGTGTTTTGCTAGAGGGAAGAGCCTATTTACTAAAATATTTAATATAACTCTTGCAAGAGAAATCATGGTTTCACTCGGTATTGCACAAGCTAAAAAACCCAAAGAATAATAAGTACAGTGGGCATCAGGCATTCTGTGACTCAGTACAAGAATAGTGTCTAGAAAAATTGGCTTCCTACAATAAAAATGGTCCACGAAACTTAAAACAGTTCTCTTGGCATTCCATATACAAGAGGAACCATAGTTACCTGGAACACAGTATGTCTCAAGTCGTGGTACGGATACAGGTACATAATACGCCGTTTATTTTAAAATGGGATACGCCGAGAGTAGACTTAGTAGATAAGTCAATTTAGATTACGGTACATGAATTATTTATATTCAGGTCATTAAGCTTTTAGTATGTAAAAATTTTTATATTTGTCAAAAAAAATGTAAGAATTTATATATAGAATAATTTTAGAATGGTTATTATATTAAAATTTACATAAAAAAATTAAATTGATAAAACTTCATAAATATAATTTGTGAAATTCTTAATAATTTCTCAATAATCAATTGATTCTCCATGTTCTTCTTAATTATTTAATTATAATTATAGCAAAATTGTGTTTTATTTAAGAGAAATCTAACTAATAATTAATTATTTGATGGGAATGAGATAAAGTTTACAGTTGTATTTATTTTTACAGATGTAACACACAAATCACAAGAAAAATGTATTTATTTTGACAGCTATAACACACAACTCATTAAGAAAACGTCTCTTCCTCTCATCTTTCCTTCTCTCCTCTTTCCTTCTTATTTTCTTCTTCTTCGCCATGGGAGGATAATTTAAACAGGAACTCCATTTCTAGCATACTGGAATGCGTTCCAACGCGTTTGGGATCACCAAAGTACCGCAAATTGAAACGTGAGTTCCAGTTAGCGGTACTCGGGGGGTTTGAGCGAATTAGGTAACTATGAGAGGAACCAAATTAGATTCAGGTACTAACCCACTTTTAACAAATTAATTCATATTGTCATCAGAACATCCGAATTTTCTACATGCCATGTCCATGAAAATTAACTACCAATTTTCACTTACAATTATATTCTTGACAAATTCAACTTCTAAAAATCAATTTACCATGTCTCTATTAAATAGGCTTCTTATATTTATGACATGCCTATCGTAAAAACGAACTTTTTGTGATTCATCTTATAGTCTCCCAACAAATTTTTTCAAAAGGAAAAAAAAAAAAGGGCTGTTACCCTCGAAGTGAAGCTGCTTTTTGAACAAAGCCATTTTTCTCTTCTAAGGTCAATAATCTGGTTTCATGCCGTAATAATTTCTTTTACCCAGTTTAAAACACAGCAGTATAGCTAGATATAGAGTAAAATTCAAGATCAAACTATTTGAATATCTTTCAGTTTTTTGTGTAATAATTATAAGGTTTAAGATTGTTTTCTCATCTTTCTTAAAATATCTACCCACTTTTTGTAAAAATTTTAAGATACAAGTTTAGAGCCAACCGGAAAGCCCCTCATTTCAGGTAAAGCTGGCAGCAAAGGCGCATAGATCTTTTTCAAACAATGTTGAATATAACAGTTCAATCCAATAGAGAAAGAAATTGTGTTAGCAGCTAAAGATCCTTGAACTTACTTTAAATGATAACAACTAGGCCAATAACATCCGAAACTTTACCCGTTTACTAGCTGCTTGTTTCTTTAGAAGAAAGAGTAATGACATTCTAGGTGATTAGACATGAAACTACATAAGTAGTAGAAACATAGTATATCATAATAAACACCTTCTGATACATATTTATTTAAAATGGAAAGCCATCACTTGATGCAAGTTCCATCTAAACATGGTTATGCCAGGGTGTTCTTGATACAGTCCTAATCTTCAGCATTTTGCATGAAGTGGCTGCTTTCAAGACTTCACCCACGCATTTATATTTGGCAAATCATGTTTCACCACTGCACCAGCTAATGGTCCCAAGATCCAGGCAAATGAGTAAAACAAAAGTAATTCACATTAATAATTGCATAAACTTATACAAAAAATGACATGTTTATGCAAACTTAGCTAGGTAGGCATAAACTTAGCTAGGTGGAAATGCCTATTTCTGCAATAACCAGGGAAGAAATATAACAGCCAGAGATAAACAAACATGCTCTTAACACACAACACAAACATAATCATCTTTCTGATAAGAAAAAAAGATATTGAGAAGAATGAGATGAGAGTATAATGTGGAGGGGCAGAAATTCTCCATAAAACACAAGCGACCCACATAAACTAATATAAAACGCAAAGCACATCCCCACACAACGACCTAATGGAAATGGACACGATTGAATAAAAATAAAATTCAATAAAAATATCCATATTATAAAATAAGAAATCTGTTACTTCCCACATTGCTTCAGCGTTATGCCACAGCAAATTCATAGAATTTAGGCTCATAACTGTTAATATATTTCTATATGCCTTCCTCTGAAATCCGAATTGAACAAATGAAGCAATTTTAGAAAACAAAAACCATTTTCAGATATACAAATCTGATATCACATCATGTCTAAAGCATAACTTAAATAGATCTCACAACCTCACAAGTTTTCAAAAATATAGAAAGATTAACAACCCAACAGCAATATCAGCTATATAAACCCATGCAAAGGATTTTATACTGCCAAGGAGGAGGATTTTTGCTGATAATGAGACCTAATAAATTTCAGTCACAAATAAACCCTTAAAAACAAATACATATATATAAAGCCCAAAATCACTGTATCTAATCAATTTGAGTTCTATAATTGCAAGTAGCAAGTTGAATAATTAGCAAACAATAACAAATTAAAACTCCACGCAATCAGTGTTCTCGAGCTTCAAATCAAGTAAATCGATAACAAATTAATAATTCATTAGTCACAATAATAAAGATAAAAAAATCAAGGGGTTGATTAATCGCTGATACGTAAAATATGCAATCAAGTACAAACCCTAGATTAACAAAAATCGATTTGCCAAAATCCAAAAAAAAAGGCTCATCAACCAATTCTATTTCACGGTAGGATTTTCGATAGAGGTGGTGACACGTACCTGATCGAAGAATAGCCAGAAATATTGCCAGAAAATCACCGGAAATAGAGTTGAAGAGCAACACCAAATATATATATATATTAAAACTTGTATGTAAAAGAAAGAGTCAGCAACGGAATTATAAAGAGCTCGTTTTTAACACAGAAAGGATAAATATGGCCTTTGCAGTTTCCACAGTAGGGTTCGGTTTTTCTAGAAAGAACTCTGTTTGCACGACACGTGGAGGATTCTTTGGTGACATGGAAATTTAATTATATAAAAAAAAGAAAATTAATTACTTTTTTATATTATTTAAATGTTATTTTATCATTTTAAATGGTACTTTATAATTTTAAATATTATTGTATAATTTTAAATGTTACTTTATAATTTTAAATATTATTATGGACATTAAGCTGTATAATTTTTAATTTTAATATATAAAAATAGAATAATATGAAAATATAATTTTTTTATAGTAAAAAATTTTTGGTTTGTGATAATGATGGCTATTATGGTAAAATTTTCTCAATTTGTAATTAATTAGGCTAATCACGGAATTTAAAAATTATGTGTTGTTTTTTTATTTTTATTTTGTGAACACAATAATATTATTTTGGTCCATAGAAGCTTTTTTTTTTAAATTTTGTTTTAAGTGAAAAACCTATTGATTTATGTGTGATTTATTATTTTTTTTTCTATAATCAAATTGATTTTTTTTTACGAACAATATGATGTATTGATATAGTTTCCAGTTAGAAGAATTCAAGAAATACATGTAGATGTAAAGATTTGTCTACACCAACTACAATTCTATATCTGCATAAGAAAGATAGAGAAGATACCAAAAGATCCCATTCCCCCTCTAAATCTTGCATCAAGCATTGGTAATTGTTAAAATAATGAGATGTGACAAAAGTTTTACGCTGGTTGTCACCTACCGCAATCCTTCTTTTTTATCCAAGTTTAGGATCGGCTATACACAAGAAACTCATATATAGGCGGAGTTATTGGTAATTGTTAAAATCTGCTTCAATAATTAATACCAAAAAAATCTCATTGCCTTACAGGCACAATGGGATTCTACAAAAAATGGCAACATATTCAAAAAAAAAAAAAAAACTAAAAGTAAAAGATTGGTCAAATTTTAGATATATTCTGTAGTGAAGTTTTCCTTTACTCTATCTATAAAGTCTCTATCTTTACCTTAAATCTAAAGCTGACACTAGCACTCTTGTGGGCAGTGACCCTAGATCTTTAGCTATCTTATTTTTGAAAACATAAATTTATCTTGAATTTTATCTTTATGAGTTCAGTGCTCTGCTTATTATATACCTAGAGAAGTTATTGTTTTGCTATCAAATCTTTAATTGTTGGCATATCAAAGCTTAATCGAAGATGTTAGAAGTAATTCAATCTCCACCTCTCTTTTCGTTTGTTTCACAATATCAAAGATCTCTCCTTGCATGTAGGGGTTAGTATTTTTAGAGTTGTGTGTTTTCGCCTCTTCAAATTAGGCTACCCACTGTGAATATCCAAAGCCTTTATTTTTAAGATCCCAGTTAGAGTTTTTTTTTTCTTCTCCTTCAATCCTCAATCTCTTGTTTATATGAGGATTTTTGAGATTATTGTTGTTAGTGTTGTTTGTTGCATATATATTTTCTTGTGTTTCAGCAAAAGCTGGTGTTCTTGCACTTGATGTTTAAGCCTTTGGCTTATTATTTTCTGGGCCTTTCCTGTTTGTAGGAGATACACTTCTAGTTTGATATTTGCCTCCTTGGAGGAGATTGTTTTGCCTCTATTTTGTTTGTGCCCTTTGACTTCCCTGTTAGTCCTCTATAACTTTCTCTTTAATTGATGAACTTATCCTGCTCCGAAAAAAAAAACCCCGAGTATTTAATGAATTTAAATTGCCTTATACAAATTATTTCTTGACTAAGTAAATATGTTTTTCTTCTAAAAAATTAACAAATAAATTACTCTTCTTTAAATGCAAAAAAAAATGATAAAATTTTCAATTAAATTAATTTGAACTCATCCTCTAAAACAAATGCACTAATAAAAAATTGAAAACACAAAAAAAGGAAAATTAAGAAAAAATATATAAGATTATAATCTTTTATTTTTAAAAAATGTTTTATTATTTTTAATTTTTAATTTTTTCGTTTTTCTTTTGTTGTTTTTATTTTTAATATAATGTGATTATATTTTTTATTTCAAATATTTTTTAAAAAATTATAGTATATTCATAATTTAATTTTTTTTATTTTATTTTTTATGTCTGAAAACTCTAAAAACATGATAAAAATATATATGACTAACTCAAATACTTCCAAGTCTTGGCCAGCTACACCTAGAGTAACAACGGACCGGGTTGGAGGAACAATCTCCATCCCCATCTTAGTAGGGAAGGTGGTGGGGATTCTCCGACACACAAACAAGAGTAATTTTGCTCCGTCTCCACTCCACGGGGATGAGGATTTTCAAGGAAAATTTTTATATTTTTTAGTTCATAAAATTAAAATTTAATAATATAAAAAATTAATAATTATAATAATTATATACTTAATTAGATAATAATCTAATAATTATATATAATAAAATTCAAAAAAATAACAAAATAAAATATGATAAGTTAAATTTATTTTATATGTACAAATAATAAAAACACAATATACATAATATATAATATGTTATAATATACAATACATATATTACATATATTGTAATATACTATAATATATATAATATTATAAAATATATTGTAATATATTACAATATATAAATAATATACAAATAATATTACATATACTGTAATATATTATAATATATTTTATAATATATAAAATATTATATATATATATTACATTTATATAATTTATATATATGTATTGTATATATAATAATATTATTTGTATATTATTATACATTATATTACATTATATTATTTGTATATTTTATATGTACAAATAATAAAAATATAATATGCATAATATATATAATATGTTATAATATACAATACATATATTGTAATATATTATAATATATTTTATAATATATAAAATATTATATATATATTACATATATATAATTTAATGGGTCTCTATGGAGACAGAGATGGGAATCCCTGCAGAGCGAGGGGTACAATTTCCATCTCCGCCCTGCATCAACTATTGGAAGACTTTTCTCTCCGTCTTCGTCCCCACAGGAGAAATTCAAGGGGAATTTTTCGTTGGAAATTGAGATTTTCTATTCCATTATTAACTCTAGAGGCATCCCAACTCTAAAACTGGAAAGAAGAAAAAAGAAGAAAGAGATAAATTTAAGAAGAGATGAATTAATGTAACAAATGAATAATAGAAATGGAATGAGTTCTATATAATTTTTAAGCTGAAAACTTGTTCATTTCGAGCTTGTTCAGTTTAACTTTTAAAAATCCAAATAATAGTTAATTTATAATGTTTGGTAAAACAGTTAGCATTTGTATTTTCAACCATTAATTTCTAATGTTTATAGTAAAAACAAATAATTTTTTTTATCAAAAGGTATAATTTATAGTCTTTAATGAGTTCAAAATTAATTCTAGTTAAAACATCATTAAAATTTAAAACAATTGCGAAAGAATACACATTGCTTATTTCAAATATTAAGTATTTTTATTTCAAGTTTTAAATATTTTAAAGTCTTTATACATTCACCTGATTAACTATAAATTAAATTAAATAATATAATAAATATATTGATTATAAATAATTAAAATTTATTATAGTATATAAAATAGTCTTTTGTTATAAGTTACAGCTGACTACGTACCCAGCCATTCAATTTTTTTTTTTAAAAAAGAGAATCAAACCTGAAACTATCCAGAAAAAATATACTCGCCATTAGTTGACTACGACCCAAACCATTCAAGGTGTGATGTTAGCATAAGTATGGTATTTGTATAAATAAAAAATTGTGATTTCTAATCATCTATGTCAAGTGCCAACTACAAAAGTCTGATTTTTGGCAAGTAAGAAGAAAAAGGGCAATTGCAACTTGAAAAAGGTGTCGCACAAATCCTTACAGAAATTTCTCAATCCATAATAAAAAATAATAATAGTAATAATAAAAACAGCACTTTACAAGATGTCAAATCGGTAATTGTGTATTCATATATGACATTACACTTTTCTGTGATGAAGATCAAAATATGGTGCTTGCCAAGCCAGTACCCCCCCTACCCTCAATCCGTCGCTGGCCAGAATCTGACCCAGAGAATGAACCCATAATAGTTTCACTAACGTCGCTCTTGCAAAGAGGACACAATGCATTGATCTTCAGCCACTTATCTACACATTCCTTGTGAAAAAAATGAGAACATGGTAGTTCTCTCAGTTCATCATTGTTTGCATATTTTGCCAAGCAAATGCAGCAGACCTGTCATAATTACAACGTCATCAGTACCATATGATCACTTAATCTTGTAATGTGAAATCATACCACAATGGATCAGGACCCAAGAATCAGAAGTACTCTTACCGCATCTTCTCCAGAGATCACACGCTCATGTTCTGTTCCTGCAGCCACAATTCCACCATCACCAGCACCAGAACTACTTTCTCTATCATCACCATTTCTATTTTTATTCGACTTAAACTTGTAAGTTGGCAAGGAATCAATTGATTCTGGTGTAGCTCCTCTGTTCTGTCCCAGATCCTCTCTAAACCCAAGAAGAGAGATTATACAAGGCAAGCAACAGCATATTGTGGCACACAGAATGAAGGGCATAGCATATCCAATGCAGCTAAATGTAAGAAACACTATGCATAACCTGCAAAGCAAAAGAATGAGGAAATGGGGGTTAGCTCTCTGAAATGGAAATGAGAATGAAAGCGAGAACCAAGTGATAATGCAACCAGTCAGCACCTGTACATGTTTGGAGCCTCATTAACAGATGAATGCCCCCCAAAAATCCACACATTGCCAACCACAAACCAAACTGCGAAAAAACAGTCCAAAGCCATTTTGAAATACTCAACCAGGGTCTTGAGTCTGCACAGCGCACAAGTTTATTTGATCAATAACTTTCGAAAAAATATATATAACCAGGTATTAGAAGACCAAAAATATTTTCATAAAATAAACAAGACATGTTTCACTTGACAGAACTAAAACCAAAAAAAAAGAACAGCATGCCATCAACCGGTTGATGTGATCCAAAAACCAAAATCTTGCACTGTCTGAAAATACTCCCTAAATAACAAACTAAAAAGATATTATTCTCCTTCCTTACATATGCAATTGCTTATGCCACTGTTGCAGTGTATAATCAGAGATAAGAAAGAATAAAGCAGGCATGAAGATTCCCTATCTACACCACAAAGAGCTAGTGTCAAGTCTTGCACATAGCTCATGCCTTGACTTTATCCGTTAAAAAAAACCACACCTGAACTTGAGTAAAACCTTTCTTGGAAAGGCCAATATTTACCAAATATGGTAGGAAGCATCTACCACAGATTAGAAAAGGGGGAAAAAGAGAGACAATCTTAATCTCTCAATGTGTCTTAAGGTAATTGAAGTCTGGATATCAGCAATTAATAGAATAGAAATTGTGCAAAAGATCAACATTATGTGAGACACAAAAAAACAGGTAAAATATGCATGGATGTACATTCAAAACCATGTGCTGTGACAGCATACTGTACCTACAGGGAGCTTCATCAGCTAGTAGTATATATAACATGACCAAACCAAATAGAAGAGGTTTTAACAGCATTTCTAGAAATCACACAGGACCTAAAAAAATCTCTAAAAGGATACTGAAACTCCAAGATCTAATCAAACTATCTAAGCATCATATGTTTGAGAAGAACAACAAAATAACAATAAAAAACAATACCTTGAATTTAGTGCTCCAGCACTTTGGCCGCCTCTAGGCAATGTTGCAGCAGCTCTGCGATCATCTGCCTCTGAGTTCCTACTGACTGAAACAGAAAAGGGCCCTGCTGGAACACTGATATGTGCAGAACCCTGCCGAGGTTGAGCTGACTCTTGGTCCAAAGCCTGGTTACGATGTCTACAACGCCAATAAAGAAGAGGAAGGGTTGCAACACACCCAGATGCATAACCAACTATCCACGCAAATAATGGTGCCCGAGGATGCTCATCCCTCGATACAGACAAAACAACAATCGATGCAACAATCTGGCCAATTGTGAGAACCAATTCAACAGAAATCCATAAACCAGAGTTCAATGGACTCCTCCGTCGTCGAGCTTCACTTCTTCTCACTGCTGATGGGTTCCGAGTGTTTGATCCATTAGCTGAAGGGTAAGAAATGGGTGTTCTCATACTGGTTGAAGGTCTGTCTTCATGCGATGAGGCTTCCAAACCACTGGCAGTTCTATCATTAGACGTTGATGGGGAGTTATCAATGCTCCCTGGCACATCAATTATGTGCTCGCTACTGGTAAGACTACCGGATTGCTCCATTAACAAAGGGTAGGTATCAGTTTGACTTTCAGAATCTCGCTCTGTTGAGGAAACATCCATCTAAGTCCACCAAACCAATTGGAAATATTGAATGCATAGAATCTCAGAATGAGATTAGCATTTTGAAATTACTATGTTCGTCTCTCGTCCAAACTTTACCAAGTTGTATCCAGCAACTCCAATCACCAGACACCTCAAGCAGTGGATAATTTAACAGCGTTAATTCTGTTTAACAAACAAAACATAAAATCATACCTTTTTTTTTGCATACATAATTGGCCTAGCTTAAGCACTAAATTCAATACAAATGAATAATAAAAAGCATAATCCAAAAATATAACTTCTTTTTTCTTGGTTTCATTAAGAACCCAAAAAAAAGCATAAATAAAAACCTATCTTCGCGGAAATAACGACGAAATTGCAAAACTGATCATAAAATTTGATAAGAAGACAAAAACTCGATCTCAATTCAACTTACAAGAGGCGAAAAATCAAACGCATAAAAAGGAGGAAAAAGTTTCGGACTTTCCCAATCACTAAAAGAACAAAACCCTCAATTGCAAACTGAGAAATCGAGTTTCCTTTTCTTTTTCTCTCAGTTTCCTAGCAACCCAACAGATTAAAATCAACTATTACTCACTGAAAAAAATAAAAATTTCAAAAAATTTAACAGATGCACAAAGAATCGATCAAACAAAGCCACAAAATTAAACCCTTTGAACAAGAAAATCAAGAGTATAGAAAATTACACAACAAGCTCTTGGATGAGCAGAAGACTGAAAAACCCCAAAACGTTGACTATACTTTCAAAGAACTGATCATAGAAACCAAACAACACATCAACTGAAAGAGAGAGAGGATCTTACCAGTTGGGATTGTAGCAGAGAAAGAGAAAGAAGAGATGGTAGTCTTTAAAACGGCGTCGCCTCAGGTGGATTGTCGAATTTTATGTTGCTTTTTTATCGTTCTGTTGCTTTTGTTTTTAGAGGGGTTAGATAAAGAGTCAGCTTTCTAACTCCATTTGCTTCGCTGCGTAGTCCGCGAATCTTACATATTTTTCTGATATTTCTCCAATTCTCCCTCACCTTTTTCTTTTTTTTTTTTGAATAAACCTTTTTCTTTTTTATATATGTTTACTATCTCCTAAATAAATAGATATATTTTTTAATGACAAAAAATAGATATATTTTTTATGTAATAAATATAGTAAAATTAATAAAATAATTAGTTAATATTAAAATATATCAACCCATTTGGAGTGAAGCGAATATTTTTTTTTATTTTATATATAAAATTTAAGAAGAAATGAATATCCTTTTTTTTTTTTTGAAAAAGTAAAGACTCAATAAATATCATTCAAACAAATAAACCTCATCCAAATAATGAGGAATACAATCCCAGATACGTAGATGAGCAAAACGAATAGAAGCTCTAGCTAAGATATGAGTTTTTCTATTAGCTTGCCTACGAATCCATCTACAATATACCTTAGGGAGTTCTAAAAATAAAAGCTTACAATCATTGATAATACTCCCAACATCTGACCAATCAGACCTAACAGAATTCAGAGTAAAAAATAAAACTTGTGAATCAATAAAAATGGTGCCTCTCTCATCATAGTAGAATTGCTTAAGAAATAATAAAAAACTTCGGAGTGCCAAAGCCTTAGCGATTAAAGGATTATGACTGCCTATATAGTGACCAGAAACCGCTCGAATAAAAATACCTTCCTCAGTTTCCATAACCGCTCCAAATCCTTGCATTCCTTCTTGCTCAAAAATGGATCCATCTACGAATGCCTGCCACATTTGTTCACCTGTATTGCATGATGGGCCAAGAACTCGTGATACATGTCCTTGTCTCGTTGTGGTTGAAGAAACAATACGTTGCATGTTGTTTTGTAACAGCTTAGTATGTTGCCAAAGATTTGCATATTCCTGTGCTCTCAAATGAGTAGTGAAGCACGTGTCCCTCAAGTTATTCCACAGCATATTGTTCCTTGCACTCCAAATATATTTAGCATAAGCCATGAATTTTTGGATTTTAATTTTATTGCCACCAGATATAACCTGCAAAAAGAAATTAAGAAAAGAAATGTTAGTTTCTTCCACCTCAAATCCTCCTTGCCTCCACACTCCCTTAGCCTTACAACATAACACCAGTGCATGATTGATATCTTCGTCCTCCCCACACCAAGGACACCTTTTATCCACATCCACCCCCTCCCCTTCAACCTCTCCTTTGTAGGCAACACATTTCTTAGTGATCTCCACATAAAGTCTTTATCTTTTGGAGAGGCATCCTTACCCCAAATTTTCCCCCACCAATCGCCCTCTACCTCATCATTACGCCCTCTCAATACCCTCCTAGCTACATGATAGCCCGATTTTACGCTATATAATCCATTTTTCTCCCAATGCCACAATACATGATCCCGATTAGCATTAATACTAATAGGAATCCCCATAATAGCTTTAAACTCTCTCAAACTAAATAATGACATTATCTTGCCAACATCCCACCTCCTCTCACCCTCCACAAAGAGCTCCTTCACCTTCATATTAGGATCAATAAACTCTCTACTATCCTCTATCCAAAAACTATTGTCCAAGGGCACCCATGGATGTGATAAAATACCAATATTCTCCCCATTCCCTATCTTCCACCTCACCCCTTGTTTTAATATACCAATTGAAGCATGAATACTCTTCCACGCATAGCTAGGACGCCTACCCAGTGAAGCATCCAAAAAATCCTTATCATGGAAATATTTAGCTTTGAAAAGCTTATAAAAAAGAGTATTAGGTTCCGTCATCAGACGCCACCCCTGCTTCGCTAACATGGCCATATTAAAACAATAAATATCCCTAAATCCTATCCCTCCTTTTCCTTTACTACAACACATCCTCTCCCATGCTAACCAATGAATACTCCTCATACCAGCTCTCTTCTCCCCCCACCAGTATTTATTCATTCTTTTCTGTAATGCGTCGCAACTAGATAGAGGCAGTTTAAATATACTCATACTATAAGTAGGAATTGCTTGTGCAACTGATTTGATGAGCACCTCTGTAACATCCCGAATTCCAGATTGGTAAGAAACAGACATAGAGGATATGATTTAGGCTTAGAACAAAGGAGTTTAGAACATGACCTATAACTTGAGCTCGAATTTCATCCAAGTTAATGATAGAATTAGAGAGTCTCAAAGAAGACTTAATTGTTTATTTGTGTCTTAGCTAGATGTTTAACTTAAAATTACTCAATTTGAAGTTGTACAGAATAAGATATGATGGATTTAGTAGACAATGTGCAAGCTGCCTCAGGACAGCATAGTAGGCTTGACTTCAAAGGACCGTCAAAAATCAGATATAGCTCGGATTGACCTAACATTTTGATACAATATATCCCCGGATGTCTAGTTTCAGTGGGAATAAGAATTACTTAATTTGGAATTATGAGTAAAAAGATATTAATAAAGAAAGACAGCAAGGTCAGGAAGGGATATCAAAAGGACCTAAGTGAAAATTTCTCAAAAGTTAGGGGCAACTATGTAAACTTAAAAATTAAGTGTCGGAAGTTCTTAATAGTGCCCATATCTGACCCCCGGAAGAATATTCTCGAGATTAATCGGGTCATAACCGTGGGTTTCAATTTTTTCCGAAAATGCACGGTTTAAAAGTTACAATCGATTAATCGTTGGAGGGTATTTTGATATTATCATACCCTAGACTATAAAATTACAGCACAAGAAAGTTGAGGGGGTCAAAATATGAATAAAAGGAAGCCTAAGGGCTTGCCAAATAAATAAGATAAAAGAAGGAGGCAAGTGGGCCAATCATAAGTAGCCATTTAGCATTTATTAAAAGAAGAAAAGAAAAAGAGATGGACAAATGGCCCTAAGGCATTCATCCACCCCAAAAGTGGATCATAATTAGCCATATAGCATTTATTAAAAGAAGAAGGCAAGTGGACCAATTAAAAGTGGCTATTTTTGCTATTAGGTGTACCAATTGGAAGAAGGTAAATGGACCAATTAAAAGTGGCCATTTTTGCTATAAGGTGTACCAATTGGAAGAAGGTAAATGGACCAATTAAAAGTGGCCATTTTTGCTATAAGGTGTACCAATTGGAAGTCAACATCTATTCACCACTTATGGCTGCCATTTGGATCAAAATAAGCTAAGGAAAGGAAGTATAAAAGCCCCCTCTTGCATGGTGAATTCGTCCAAACCATAAGAGAAGGAAGAAGGAGGTATTTTTCCTAAGTTTAAGGCTTTTGATTTAAAGAGTTTGGTGACAAACAAAATTATAAGGAAATCAAGGAGACAAGGAAGGAAAGGAAGTGATATAGAATAAGGACTAAGGAAACGCAAGGTTTGGTACTTTAACATAAAAGAAATTTTCTTTTCTTACAAACTTTTATTTATATGGTATATATGTGAATATATATGATACATATGTGAGTATATGTGGTATTTGTGTAAGTATATATTCTATATACATGGAGAATATGTGGTATATATATGAAGTGAATGGGTATATATATGAAATGTTATATATGCTCTACTCGGTAAATGAGTAAAACTGGTCTGGAATGGGGGTTATATCGTGTGAGGTCAAGATCATGGCAACTAGTCGTGTGAGACCAAGACCACGCAGTTATTCTATATCGTGTGAGACCAAGACCATGGCAATTAGTCGTGTGAGGTCAAGACCACGCGTAACTCTATACGAGGCCTCATTCCGAGATCGGTGTATTCATAATTACCTTGTGGAGCGAAATGATAAAATGATAATAACCGAATATATGACATGTATGGATTGTTTTTACTGTGATATTATTTTTAAATACGATTCATTGCTTTTAAAAGTGCATTATGCCTTTATTATTCATTTTCCGTAATTAGTTAAAGTACCCACTAAGCAATGCTTAGCGAGTTTAGTTTCTTCTAAACTCGTAGATTATTAGCAAGGAGCCAGTAGCAAGCAGAGGAGTCCTGCGATCTGCCGGTCATCAACAAGCTTAGGAGGTGCTCTTCATTTTGTATTTTGGTATTGGAAACTGGCATGTACTTATTTGAATAATACAAAGAGATAACTTGATGTAGTATGTAAATCTAGTAATGTATAATAACTGTATGATTTTGAATTGAGTTGGGTTGTGAATATAGAAGTGTGAATTCTTCTTGCAGGATTGTAGTTGAGGTTATAAGGGTGGATTATTGGGAGTGTGCTTGTATTGAATTGTGAAACAAAATATTTTTCATAAATAAGAAAAATCAGTTTTGTCGACACTTGGGACCACCAATTATAGGGGAAACTCTGGCAAAATTTTTTTAAAATCTGCACTTAAAATTGGCTAAGTAAAATATTAAGACACAACCACCAGGAGATAACAGTCCATCTTGGTCTATAAACGTAGGCTAAGATGGGGTGTTACAACCTCTTTTCCCGCTCTAGATAAAAATATAGATGACCAATTGCCAATTCTCTTCTCAAGCCTGTCTCGAAGAAAACCAAAAACTTGCTTCTTAGATCTACCAATTAGGGATGGCAGACCTAAATAATTTCCTTCAACAATAGAACCCGTAACTCTAAGGAGAGAAGTAATATCAGCCTTAAGCTCTCTGCTCATATTTGGACTAAAAAATATACCGGATTTATTCAAGTTTATAGCCTGACCAGACGCATTCTCATATTTTTCCAGAATTTCATTCACTACCCCCGCTTCCACTAATGACCCTTCAAAGAAGAAAAAAGAATCATCCGCAAAAAGCAAATGAGTAACGCTCGGACAATTCCTCCCCACCTGCACCCCTTGCAATCTACCACTCTGCTTGGCGTCCTGAAATAATAATGATAAACCTTTCGCACATAACAAGAATAAATAAGGTGAGAGAGGATCGCCTTGCCTCAACCCTCTACTCGGACAAATTGGACCCACCTCCTTCCCATTCAAAAGAACCGAATACTTCACATTTGCAACACAAAGCATCATCCAATCCACCCATTTATTACAAAAACCCATCCTCAACATCATTCCTTTTAAAAAATTCCAATCCACTCTATCATAGGCTTTAGAGATATCAATTTTTAATGCACAAGCCCCTCTATGACTCTTTCTACTTTTTATATTATGAATTAACTCAAAAGCCACCGCCACATTATCAGTAATCATTCTCCCAGGAACAAAAGCAGATTGACATTCATCAATTAACAAAGGAAGAATCTGTTTCAACCTATTCACTAAAGTCTTTGCCACAATTTTATATAAAATATTACAAAGTGAAATAGGTCTATAGTCCTTAAGAGTCACAGGATTATCACATTTGGGCAGTAAAACAATATGAGTATTAGTCAGAGTATTCGGAAAAATACTTGTATCCAGCCATTGTTTACATCCCCTCCAGATATCGTCGCCAATTACTTGCCAAAAATGTTGAAAGAACGCCGGGTTAAGGCCATCGGGTCCAGGAGATGTATCTAGCTTCATATCAAATGCAGCATTTTTTACCTCTTCTAGTGTAAATGACGCTGTCAGAAAATTATTCTGGACACTAGTTACCTTCGGCTGAACCAAATCAAATATCTCATTACTGTCCGAACCCATAGACGCATAGACATTAGAGAAATACTCAACCGTAGCGTGTTCCAACCTTTTAATATCTGTTACCACCTCTCTTGTCTCAGTTTGTATTTTTACAATTCTTGCTCTCCTCTTCCTGTTTTTAATTGAAGCATGAAAAAATTTAGTATTCCTGCCCCCTTGTAAAAGCCATCTCTGCTTCCCCACCTGTCTCAATTGACAATCTTCTTTAAATAAAATGGTATTTCATTCTACTTTTAACCTATGGACCCTACTATCATCAAAATTGTCCCTAGCTTCTTTAACACGTTGCTGCACCCTCCTTTTTTGCTTCAAAAAATGCTTGTTATAAGCACAGCCCCACTTGTTCATTACAAGGACACACATATCCCTTTTTTGCAATAAAGGAAAATCTAAATTATTGTACCATACATCTTTTACCAATTGATCCATATCCCTTTCACCTAACCATCTATTATCAAACCGAAATTTCTTGTACCCAGTAACCTCATTCCTACACTCAACCTTGACCAGAACAGGAGCATGGTCAGATACAGGAGCTTCAACAATATTAGCCAAAGCATTCAAATATAAAGACAGCCACCGAACGTTTGCCATCACCCTATCCAATTTCTCCCTGCAAATCACTACCCCATCTCTTTTCTTTTCCCAAGTAAACTGAAACCCTTCCCATGGAATATCCACTAAGCCACAATCCGAAACTGCCTCAGAGAACCCATTGAGCAAGTATCGTTGAATCGCTGCTCCTCCTAATTTATCCTCCACCGTTAATAAATCATTGAAATCCCCCATGCAAAGCCATGGTTTGTCACTTCTACCAGCAAGATTTCGTAAAAGATTCCAGGATGCTCGTCGCCTAGAGCTATCTGGATAGCCGTAAAAGCCAGTCAATCTCCATTCTTTCTCTTGAATATGAACCAAAGCATCAATAAAGTTACTAGAAAAACCAGTGACATTAATTTTAAAATCATTCATCCAAAGCAAACACAAACCTCCACTTCTACCTGTACAATCCACTGTAAAACAATTGTCAAAACCCAATGAACGATTAACAAATTTCATACGGCTACGTTGCACTAAAGTCTCCATAAGGAAAACCACCTTAGGCCGATGAAATAAGATGATATCCTTTAGTGCTCTTATTGGGCCGGGATTGCCCAAGCCCCGGCAATTCCAACTAAGGAGACTCATTACCTTCGGCTATCCTGCCCCGCAGGATTAGCCGCTTCATTGAATCCAGTCTCATCTTGAACTGGGAAAGAGCTCGATGGTGAATCCTTATTGGTTGAGGAAACTCCATGAACAGTTTGTTTGTTAATACGCTGCCATTTTTTATTTTCTTCGCATCTTCTCATTGGCAGATCTTCATTTAAAGTATTGGACTTTATATTATTCGGCCCATCTTCACCCCGCCCCTCTTCACATCCCATAGAGACTTGATTTCTTCCCATATAAGAATAAAGTTGACCAGAGTAAAGGTGGTTCCTAAATTCACGGGATATCATATGATCATGATCCAGAATATCTTGACTTTGCTCCATTGAAATTCCCCCCTTTGTCCCGAAAAATCCTCCTTCCCTATTTCGAATCCAATGCTCACCGGCTGCTGTCTTCGGCGAGGTTTAGCCGCAAACCTTCATCCCACTCCAACACCAGCTCATCTGGTTTCTTCTGTAATCTCAACTCGCAAAAGCTGTTTGTATGGCCGATTATACCACAAAGATAGCAATAGGTCTTCACCTTTTCATATCTAAAGCGGACATAGAACATAAGATTATTATCATCAACCAATCTCTTACGTCGCTTTAATGGTTTCCGTATATCCAGCATCACTTTCATTCTCATAAACTTATCATCATCCGAATCAACACAGGATTTTGGATCATATTCAAGAAATGTCCCCACGAAATCCCCTAGCTGCTTCGCCGTTCCAAGAGACATGAATCCGTGCTTTAAATCATGAAATTGGACCCATATCGGACAATGTGTCAACGGGATGAGCAATGGATTATCCCCCTCGACCACCTCCTTCCAAACTAATAGATGATTATTAAAAATCCAAGGGGAACCCTCGAAAACTCTCTGCAAATCAACATTATTGAAAAATCTAAATAGATATCTCTTCCCTCCAATCTCACTGATATCCACTCCCCCCAAGGGATGCCAAATATCCGCAAGTGTATTACGCATAGCCATAAAATTAATCTTGCTATAAGTCATGAACATACCCACCATACAGAATTTGTACGTATCGATCTCCTGCGTTTCTGTTTCTGAAATCTTGATACAATCGTCTTCATCATCAGATAAAGTAAGATTCTCTAACTCGTTCTCCATAGACATGGATAATTTTAGATGAAAAAGCGAAGTTTTTAGATGAAAAAAACAAAGATTAACGTCAAATGACGAGATTATGCATAGAGCAAAAGGTCATGCATAAAGCAGAGAAGCTCTCCGAAAAAATTATTCTATTAGAAGAAATGAATATCCTTATTTATTTACTTAATTTTTCCTTGAATTATATATATATAAAAATTAATATGCTTAAAACTTCGTTTTCCAATTATCTATCCTTAAATAATCAAGACACCCCCATAAAAAATTAAAAAATATATAATTCAACTTAAATATATACTTTTAAAATTTATTATATATAAATGCAATTTTAAATAATTAAATTCAATTATATTTTTAAAATTATTTAACTTCAAATACATATATATAAATTAAATAATTCAATACTATGAATTATTAAATCTTAGTTTAGTAGTTAAAAGTATTATTATTTCTGCCAAGTTATTATTTTATATGCAATTTTTTGAAAAAAACAATTTAATTTTTTTTAATAAAAAATATTAATAAAGGGACTCATAGTCTTGCTAGTGTGGCTTTTATCTTACCGAATGTTCGTACAACGAAAGGCAATAAATTTATTTTAGATGTATCGAGAGTTCATTGGCTCAAACTAAATAGTCTTTTTATTTTTTGCGGTTAAAATAATAAAAAATTGAAATTTTATTTTAATATATAACTAACTTTAACACTTAATGACAGATGCAAACTCCAAATATTCAAAAAGATAATAATAAGAAAATTACAAGGCAGTAGTATCAATGGCACTCCTGTAAATCACCGAACCATGTTCTCTACAGTGATATATTTACAATAGTGAACATTTTGTACGGTAATTCGTCTGACGGTAGTAATATTACATATTTATCCTCATTGGTACTTGCGTGTGTTTAGGTTCATCTGGATATGAGAAACTAGATAGCAATCTTATATTAAATAAGAAAAATAGGGACTTCGATATGAAAGGGAGGAAAAGCAAGGAAAATTTTTCAATGAAACAATAACACAAACATAGGCCAGATGAGTGTTCAATTGGCTGATAAAAAACTATTAACATATAATAGAAAGGGAGAATCTGAATGGGGAAGAAAACCTGATTCCCCTAAATGAAAGGGGAAGAAAACTTAATTCCCCTAAAACCTAAAATATGCATAGATCACTAGATTATTCAAATTAAATTGCAAAGGGTAGAATTGCGTACCTGACATCATCGTATATTGATGCTGAAGACGATTCTGGGGTTTGTCGCCTTCCAGGAGATACACACTCTAGGTTATGCGGAAGCACTACTGAAGGAATGTAATGTTCTCTAAAATTGTTATGTTTCCCCGGAGACCACGACCCCCTTATTTATAACTAATGATGATGATTAATTTCTATTTTGGTCCTTCAACAAAACAGAAATACTTATCGGTCTCTATACTTATAATCCTATTACGAATAGGACATCTCAATAGTCAACAATCCTAATTAGATGAAAACTTTAATTTGACTATCTTAATTTGATTGCAATACATATTTAATATTTGAATATATTTAGCCCACACTTATGATTAAGTAGAGGATTAATTTTAACAATATAAAATTAATTCTAACAATCTCCCACTTGAGCTAACATATATTAAATATAAATGTATATACCTTAATGAGCTTATAAAAGCAATCATACTGAAGGTGCCTCAAACAATCTCGTCCATTGATTATATCAATAAAGGACTGAAGGGTCAGTCGCCACATTCATCGTGACTCAAACCACCATCAATCACATTACCAATACTCTCAAATGACATAGATCAATAATAGGAGTGTAGCATGGAAACTACATGTAATGTGATCTAATCATGCATGTTTCCAACTGGTCATACTTTAGTGAGATCAATCAATAATAATACAGAGTGTAACAAAATAAATACTTTATTTTCTGCAGAAACTGAGTATTAATAACATAATATATCCATTACAAAACAGAGTATACACAAATATAATGTAACCATAATGAACAAACTCCCACTGAAACTAAATAGTCTCAAATAATGTGACACCCATATGAGCAGTGTGCTCATGAAAAACTTTCGGTATCACAGCCTTAGTGAACGGATCCGCAATCATGGAGTTCGTTCCAATATGCTCTATGGATATCTGTCCACTCTGTACTCTCTCCCTCACAGCCAGAAACTTTATCCCAATGTGTCTCGATCGAGAAGAGCTTTTGTTGTTGTTGGAGAATAAAATCGCTGAGTTATTATCACAGTATAACTTTAATGGCCTTTCAATGTCATTCACAATGCACAGCCCTGTGACAAAGTTTCTCAGCCAGATTACCTGATTGGATGCCTCATAACTTGCTACAAATTCTGCTTCCATGGTGGAGGTAGCTACTAGAGTTTGTTTCACACTCTTCCAAGAAATAGCACCGCCAGCCAAGAGATATATGTAGCCTGATGTGGATTTCCGACTATCTTGGCATCCCGCAAAATCAGAATCAGTATACCCAGTGATCTCAAGCTGATCTGATCGCCTGTATGTGAGCATATGTCCCTTAGTTCTCTGAAGATACCTCAAGACTCTTTTGGCTGCTTTCCAATGATCCATTCCTGGATTGCTGAGATATCGCCCTAACATGCCAACTATGAATGAAATATCTGGACGAGTGCAAACTTGAGCATACATCAGACTCCCAACTGCTGACGCATAAGGAATCTTCTGCATCTCCTGAATCTCAAGTTCACCCTTTGGATACTGATCAAGACTGAAATTATCTCCTTTAGCAACTGGGGTATCAATTGGTCTACTATTTTGCATACTAAATCTCTTGAGCACTTTCTCAATATAGCCCTTTTCTGATAATCCAAGAATACCTCGAGTACGGTCTCAATGTATTTGAATCCCTAATACAAAAGAAGTTTCACCTAAATCTTTCATCTCAAAGTGTTTTGAGAGAAAGACTTTGGTCTCATGCAGCAAGTCCTTACAGTTAGTAGCAAGCAATATGTCATCCACATATAAGACCAAAAAGATAAACCTACTCCCATTGAACTTGTAATACACACAATCTTCCACAACATTTGTCTCAAAACCAAAAGAGACAACTACTTTATGGAACTTGAAGTACCACTGACGAGAAGTTTGCTTAAGTCCATAAATAGATTTCTTTAATCTGCATACCAGTCGCTTTGGGTCTCCAGACACAAAGTTTTCTGGCTGCACCATATAGATGGTTTCATCAATGTCTCCATTGAGAAACGCAGTCTTCACATCCATTTGATGTAACTCAAGATCAAAATGTGCAACTAGAGCCATGATTGTCCTAAAAGAGTCCTTCGATGATACTAGAGAGAAAGTCTCTTTATAGTCAATCTCTTCTTTCTGAGTGAAGCCTTTAGCTATAAGACGAGCCTTATATCTTTCCACATTACCTTTAGAATCCCTCTTGGTTTTAAATATCCATTTGCAACCAATGGGTTTCTTTCCTTCAGGTAATGGAACAAGATCCCAAACTTGATTGTCTTGCATTGACTTAAATTCTTCACCCATTGCCTCAATCCACTTCTGAGAGTTGGAATCCTGCATGGCATGATGAAAGCTGATAGGATCATCTTCCACCATGTCTACAATGTCCTTATGTTCCTGAAGATATACTACATAGTCATCCGGAATAGCATTTCTTCTCTCTCTAGTGGACCTTCTTAAAGGCACAGGTTCTGGCTCAAATTCTTGAGGTTGTTGAGCTTGTACTTGAGGAAGAACAATTTCTTCATCCTGATGGGGAAGTTGATCAACATTGTCTTGTATTGGATTCGGAATTGCTTCTGGGATATTAACATTTCTAGGAACCTGAACAGTCCCAGGAGCAAATATAGGAATCAACACTGAGTGTTCCTGACTCGATCCCTCCTCAAAGACAATGTTTCTAACCTTATTACTCCCCCCAAACTCAACATCCTCAAAGAATGTTGCAATTCCCGTCTCAAAAATAGATATGGAAGTAGGATTATAGAACTCAAAACCCTGAGATCGCTCAGAATAACCAACAAAGTAGCTACTAACAGTTTTGGAGTCCAATTTTGTCTCATTAGGCCTATAAAGCCTAGCCTCAGCAGGACATTCCCAAACATGAAGATGTTTTAGACTGGGCTTGCGTCTAGTCCAAAGCTCATAAGGTGTTTTTGTAGCTGCTTTAGTTGGTACTCTGTTAAGAAGATAGACTGCTGTCTTTAATGCTTCTCCCCACAGAGACTCAGGTAAAGAAGAATGACTAATCATACTTCTAACCATATCCATAAGAGTCCTGTTACGTCTCTCAGATACACCATTCATGCTGGGTGTACCAGGCATGGTGTATTGAGGGACTATACCACAGTCCTGCAGGAAAATAGCAAATGGCCCTGGACGTTGTTCACCTGAACCGTCATATTTGCCATAGTACTCACCTCTACTGTCAGATCTAACAGATTTAATCTTCTTTCCGAGTTGATTTTCAACTTCGGCCTTATAATATTTGAAAACGTCCAGAGACTCAGATTTCTCATGAATGAGATATAGGTACCCATAACGTGAGTAATCGTCTATGAATGATATAAAGTATCTTTGACCATTCCTAGTTGCTGTAGGGAATGAGCCACAGATGTCCGTATGTATCAACTCTAAGACGTTTGATGACCTATTGGCACATAATCTCTTTTGTTTAGTCTGTTTACCTTTAATACACTCAATACAGGAGTCCAAATATGTGAAATCAAGTGTATTTATGATACCATCTGACACAAGACGCTCTATTCTAGATTTGGATATGTGACCCAAACGTCTGTGCCATAGAGCAGCTGAGTTATCCATATTCAGCTTCCTTTTGGTACCTATAGTACTAACTTGCAGGGTCTCATTATAAGAGGCATCGATATCTAACATATATAGATTATGAAGTGCATATAAGAAACCAGCACCTAAAATTTTTGAATCCATAGATAAAGTAACTTTATTGTTTCCAAATGAACAAGTAAAACCAGATTTGTCCAAATGGGAAACAGAAATTAAATTCCGCCTAAAAGACGGAATAACAAAAGTATCTACTAGATCCAAAAAAATTTCAGTTCTTAAACGCAATCTAAAATGTCCTATTGCCTCTACTTCTACTGGTTCTCCAGTTCCCATATAAACGTATCTTTCACCGTCAGTTGGCTTTCGGTAACTTAGGCAACCCTGCATTGAAACACTTATGTGACTAGTAGCACCAGAATCTATCCACCAAGTGTTTCTAGGTACCGAAGTTAAATTAACTTCAGAACAGACTAAAACTAAATATTTTTTCTTATTAGCAGTCTTATTATCAGTATTTTCATTCATAGGGACAAAGTTGGGATTACACGGCATGCTGGCTGAATTAATAGAAAATAAATAATAAATAAATGACATAAGCTCACAATCCACAAAAATTGAAACAAATCACAGAAGTAGAGTTCAAATATTGGAAACAAGATACCGGACACAACATTAATATTCTCATCTGTGGACATAAAATATTAACTGTAATTGATATCTCAACGCAGTAATCAAATATTGACAATTCAGTCCTGTCAAATAATAAACCTTCCTTTGGGCCGATTTATTATCCACATGGATGAACACATAATAATTATCAATTATTTATTACCGCAATGTATTCTCAATTCAGCCAGATAGCAATCTTTCTTTGGGCCGGTTTACTACCCGCAATGAATTTTAATACACCTGTCTAATATCTCAAATAAATTAATTTACACAATAGAGGTCACTTTGGTAACTTTTTGCTTCAATTAATTTATTATTAAAAAAATATTAGACACAATCAGGACTAAAATACCAAAATTTAAACTCAATAAAATTCTCAAATTATAATAAATAATAAAATTCTCAAATTATAATAAATAGATTGCAATATTTATATTAATTAAATTTAAATTTAATAAAATTTTCAAACTAATTAAAACAAATATTGCAATGAAAAATAAAAATAAACTTTAATTAATTAAAAAAATTAATTCTAACAGCCTTAACTCTCAAAATCCAATCAATAGTCTCTTTACGAGCCAAAATTAAAGACCCATCACGGACAACATTTTGAAAAGCAAAATGGGTATCTTTTTCTTTAGAGATTAGAGTCAATAACTCATCATCTTTCCAGAATAAGTCTTGTTCAACCAAAATACAAGAAAAAGGTGAATCTTTTATCACAGTCTGATCACAAATAAATAACTTTAGAAAAATAATTTTTTTTATTTAATTAAAAATTAAAAAAATTAATTTCAGAAAAATACAGAAAATCCAAAGTCTGATTAATTCCAAAATCATCCAATTCCAAAAAAAAAAAAAACCCCAAATCGAAACTGTTCTTCTTGAAGAACAGTTTCCAAATTTTTTTTAAAGTAATTAAACTGATTAATTAACCAAAAACCCAAATCAAACTAAAATTGATTTCAGTTTACTAAAATCGATTCTAAATTAATTCTAGAAAATTACAATCACCGAATTAATTTTCTAGAATCAAAACAATAATCAATACTGCAATTTAATCGAAAAATCTAGCAACCTAGCATAGGGCTCTGATACCAATTGAACGGGAAAGAAAACCTGATTCCCCTAAATGAAAGGGGAAGAAAACTTAATTTTTCTAAGACCTAAAATATGCATAGATCACTAGATTATTCAAATTAAATTGCAAAAGGTAGAATTGCGTACCTGACATCATCGTATGTTGATGCTGAAGACGATTCTGAGGTTTGTCGCCTTCCAGGAGATACACACTTTAGGTTATGCGGAAGCACTACTGAAGGAATGTAATGTTCTCTAAAATTGTTATGTTGCACCGGAGACCACAACCTCCTTATTTATAACTAATGATGATGATTAATTTCTATTTTGGTTCTTCAACAAAACAGAAATACTTATCGGTCTCTACACTTATAATCCTATTACGAATAGTCAACAATCCTAATTAGATCAAAACTTTAATTTGACTATCTTAATTTGACTGCAATACATATTTAATATTTGAATATATTTAGCCCACACTTATAATTAATTAGAGGATTAATTTTAACAATATAAAATTAATTCTAACAGAATCGACCATATATCTACAATGCCACGAACCATAGTTAGTGAAAATTCTGACTGAGAGCCATAAATATACAATAAGTTGAGATTTCAAAGAGAATTAGAGAAGATAAAAAATAATCTCCTTCACAAAAAATGACTTAACCAAACCTAAAAAAATAAGAGTGATCAGTATCCAAAATGCCTCCAACATGTTCTTGATGGACAAATATGATTTTTGATAATGCAAGTTTTAATGGCATGTTGTGAGACCTTGATACAAGTCACAAAATCAACTCATTTAAAGTTCAAATCATGCAGGTCATAGTCTTATAATAAATATACTTCAACTAAATAATAAATCTAGAAATGATCGCTAAAAAAAATACATAAAACGAAGATTTATTTCAACATTGAAAGAATTATAGAATTGTACAAATTATACCTCTAATAGGTTTGGATAAATTACGCTCATTATTTATGTTATGTAGAATTAATTAACTCATTTTATAGTCTTTTTAGTTTCATCTTTTCAATATTCATCTCTTAGTTCGGACTTTTGTAACAGAAATATCATATTATTTGTCATTATTATCATTTATAATAAATTTAATATTTTAAAAATTTTAGTTTTTCTAATTATTATCAATATTAAATAGAATATTATAATATTATTTGAATTTTTTAAATAAATATCTATAATAATTAATTATTTATTTATTATAATAAATAATAAATTTAATATTTTTAAAATTTATTTTTTAATTTAACTAATTATTATTAGTATTAAATATGATATTCTAATCATATTTGAACTATCTAAATAAATATTTATAACAATTAATTATATATTTTAATAAATATTAAATTTAATTTTTTAATAAATTTAATTTGAAATTTAAAAAATTGGGAAACAAATATTTTGAAAAAGAAAAAAAATGTGAGAAGAGAAAATATTCTAATTATAATATTTTAAAACAATTTATTTTATAGGTTAAGCATTATAAGCTTTAAAAAAAGCTTTAGTATATATGTAAATTTTATAAAATTGAATTTTCATCGATAAAAAAAATAAAAAAAATTTACTTCATTAATTAAATCAACTCCTAGAATAATAAATCACTAGATATGCATCCGCGCAATACACGGATTTAATTTTTTTATCATTATATTTTATATGAATAGGAGCCTTGGTGCAGCGGTAAGTGCTGTCGACGTGTGACCTGAGGTCACGGGTTCGAGTCGTGGTAACGATCTCTTGCAATTAATTACAAGGAAATGCCGCGTACAAAGACCCAATGGGTCCGACCCTTTCCCGGACCCCACTTATTGCGAGAGCATTCATGCACTGATTTTTTTAAAAAAAAGTTATTAAATAGAATTTTGTGATAATATTGTTATTTTATTTTCAATTTCATGATAATAAAAACATTGAATTTTGCTGTTGAATTATATTTTTAAATATATTAGCTTATTTTTATTATTTAAAGACTGTAATAGCAGATGTTAGTATTAATCTATTAGCAGATGATTTTTTAGTAGAGTAATTTCTAGAATGTTTAATTTCAATAGAAGTAAAGATGTGCTTACAGTAGGCTAAATATATATTGGTAATAATTATTAAACTTTTAAATTTTTTTTATTCAATAGCTTGCTTTAAACAGTAAGAATTAAGAGTTAATTTTTTCCTTTGATTTTTGTTATTTTGTGATGTTAAAAATTAATGGTTGTGAACTTAAAAACTGTTTTAAGTCTACCATTATTTTGACAGTGTACTAATATGTAATGTATAAAAATGGTGGTATATAAGTAAATATAAAATTAAAGCCAGTTCTTAACTTCACTTGCAGTGTTGTCTGGTACTATAATAATGTTTAAAATGTAGGGGAAGAAGAGGGAGATGGCAATCTCTCTATATATCAGTGGATGCTACTGAAAGAGATTTTGCACAATGTAAATTATTAGAATGAGTAGAAAGCTGATATCATCAAGCAACTGAAACTGTGCAACTCTTGCTTTAACCAAAAACCCCAAAACAAATTTAATTCCTTGCAAATTCTATTGAATTACCAGTTGGAGGATCAAAAGGACAGTTAACTCTTCCTAAATAAAACAAAAAGATTATACATTTACTATACTTGGGCACGACATTTTCAAAAGCAGGATTTCAAATATACTAAAACTAAGAAGTACAGAGCATACAAAGAATGACCATCCTTTTGCTTTCTATAGAGGTAAAGAAGCATGTGTAAAATATACAAAGCTAATTATTTCAAGTTCTTTTCCTACTCTATTGCCTTCCCTCTCTTATAACTAAGCCAATTCTTCCTTCTATGGCTTGTTATATGTCTATTTGAAGACCGGACATCCTGCAATTAATCTAACTTTATATAAAATATTTTCATGAATTTTTGAAACAAATTAAGTAATAAGGTCCAATTATGAGATGAAGATAAAGACGTGCTTGCTTCACTAACTTGATAAACTTGTCCATATCATAGTTCCCCTCAGGATAATACTATAGCATCCAATCACATATAAAAGTTAGAAATATTTCCACAGTGAATGAAACACATTGAAACAAAAATTACAACAAAATTTCTATCTTTTAATTTACTTTTCCAGGTGAAGGTTCATGGCCATTCTAAAAAACATAAGTCTGAATCACATCCAATCTTCCTTGTGCATTTTGTATAAGATCAAGCCACATCTGCCATATTCCCAACAAAATCCCATTAACTAAAGGCCAAAAAGTACAAATATAAGAAAAAACATATATATAGATAGCCATTTGAAAAGAAGATTAAAGAGGACATGGGAAAGAAAGAAAGAAAGACAATGCAACAAAAGAAAACCATGAACCACATTTGGGAAAATACCTCAACAGAGCTTCTTGGATGGTAAATAGATCCAGAAATGAGGATACTTCTTTGGCCATTAATGGTGATAGCCTTAGAATCATAAGAAACAAAACCCTTAATAGCAAAAACCAATGAACCCACAAAGAAAAATAAAATTGCTAACACATGTCTACACATTGCAAACTTATTCATGGCATGACCATGAACCTCGAGAATAATGACCCTCCAAAACAAACCCTTTCTCGTTGTTCGCACTTTATTCTATGTTTCTTTACCTAAAGAGAAAAAACAAACAACTAGTTCACTGGTTGTGTATTTCTTTGTCTTAATTTGAGCAATAAGGTAATGGAAAGAGAGAGAAATCACTTGAATTATTACTACAATATAAATTAAATAAAAAAAATAAAAGGATATAAAAAGCTACCGCCAATAAGCAGTCCTGAGTCAATTGCCGAGAAGACAAATAAAAATCAGAATACCAAATTGTGAACGGTTTAAGTCTTTTCACCAAGGAGAGAAAGAGAGAAATTGAGAAATTGAAAAACATATTATGATTAATGCAGTTCAGAAACTGAAATTACCATATCTTTAAAAAAAATTTTGATATCCGTCACAAGCCATTTTTTATTGAAGACCCTTTTCATGAAGATGTCCAGCCAACATAAAGTTGAGAAGCAAAAGAGAAACTTACTTGAAGATGGAGATCAACCACAACCAAGAGTGGCTAGGCAAAGCCATGAAAAAACAAACAGCAGCAATTAGCCACACCACACAGACAATTGCTATAGAAATCTTAGAGACTTTCTGACCTCCACGATGCTCAAAATGAAAAATCATTGCACCAAGCATCAAATACAAGACAAATAGGAAAGCAGTAACCCATTGAAGAAGACTAAACCACTTAACTCATAAATTAAAATTTGGAGAAATGTAATTGCTGTCAATAGAATAGCATATATTGAAAAAGCAACATCATTTGCAGCTACAGGTATCATCTGCAATGAGAAGGGAAAAAGAATGATTAACAAACAAATATTTGCAAGTGCAGCTAAAGTGCCAGAATTAGTGAATGATCTTCAATTGTTGGAAAAAAAGTTATCTCATTTAAGTTTTAGAGGTCCACTTCAAATTAACCCATTGCAGCTAAAGCTACTCGTAGTTCTGATTCTAATACATACATCTCAACATAATTCTAATTCATAACTTTGGTTGAACATTAATTTAAACCAAATAATCGAAACTAAAAAGACTCACCAAAACTAAAATTCTTTCCACATCAAAAAAAAAAAAAAGAGCAGATGACAATATTAATCCTAAACAAAATATTTGTTTTTGCTGGGTAACCCAGGAAAAGAAAAAAGAAAAGATTTTGAGGGAATTGAATTCTAAAAACTAAAAGGCCCAAATCGTATATGTAAATCACAAACCTGCCCGTAACCCTGCTTTTCAAAATACAGTTTCTGAATTGCAGAGCTGAAGTAAAGAGAAACGTTGCAAATCAAATAAGAAGTGTGCTTAGTCAAATTCAACAGAACGAAATCGAAGTTCAAAACCACCACGCTGTAAAAACCACAGAAAAAGGAGAATTGTTAAAGAAATAAAGATGGGAATTATCATATAAATGATGAAATTGAAAAAAGTTAAGATGGCTTATGGGTAGAAACCGATAGACCAAGAAAAGAAGGGGATCCATCCGAATGCTTCGTATCTGATTTCAACAGGAATTGAATTCCAGGACGTCATTTCTCTTCTTGCCCTCAGCTTCTGCTTGCTCTATTTACAGCTTGGCTGGAGAAACAGAGCTTTTGAAACCAATGCAATCATCATCGATTCCGACATTAGTAAATTGTGACTGTTGATTTCGACTCTCGCTTGAGAACTTCAAATGGGTATTAGATAAATTTGAAAGCAATGGGTTTGAAAGAAATCCACGAACTTCCCTTGAAAATGTATGGTGTGACGGGCATGAATACAAATGGTGAACTAGGTTTACTTTCGAAAAGCCAAAGATATAATTTGTTGCTTGTAGTTATGGTGGGTTGGTTTGGTAAGAGTGGTGAAGGTTCTTTGAGGCTGAGAAAATAGAAGCGATGAATTTGTGCTGCTGGCTAGGTTTTTACAGGATTTTGATTTGATGAAGCGAGTTTGAGAGAGAGGAGCCTTTAGAGGTTGATAAAGCAATTTGCAATTAATTTATACTACCTGCAACTCACAAAATTAATAAATAGCGGTTACGAAGAAAGGAAAGTCGATAAATTGAGAAATCGTGAGAAAATGAGAAATTGCAGAATTGCAGGATTCTTAAAGATAGAGGATGCGGCAACATTTGGAGAGTCCTTTAACTTTAATCATGAGCTTTTATATAGATTTTATTTATTCATCCAATAATAATTAATTGTAATTTTTTACCTATTATAATAAAGTGGGTCAAAAATATTTTTATTATATAAATTTATATATTAAATTAAATTTATAATAAATTTTTTAAATTATTTTTTTTCAATTTTTAATATAATATAGATAAAATTTTTAAAATACTAATATTTAAATTTTTTATTTTTTAATTATAAATTTAAAAAATATTACATATACTAAATAAAAGAATAAAAAAAATAAAATTACTGTTTATCTAGACTTATTTTGCTTCTGTTTTAAATATTAAAATATATATTAACAGAATTACAAAACTTTGATATCACTAAATCATTATAAATAAAGCTTGATGTGTATATAATAAAACTGCTGGAATTTTTTTTTCCGCATTTTATGACAAGAGAGAAAATTTTCTTTTGTCTTCACTTAAATAAATGGTCTTACATCATAGTACGTAAAATAAAATTTATGAACCAATCAATACTTTTTTTAATTTGAAAAAGTAGATGATAATTCATTTTTTATTGGGATAAAAATTATTTTTATTTGTGTTTGATAAAAGTAATATTGATTGGACAATAAAAAATCGAAGAAGAAGACAACAGAAGAGAGGAGGAAAATAAAAGGCAAAAAAAAAAAAAAGAGGTGTAATAATTACAGTTGCAAGTCTTGACGCTGACATGTTGACAACAATTTAAAACAGTAAAAAACGACAATCGTTTAATATAGTTTCGAGTTGCAGTTGGAGATTATTTTATTAATTTATTTAAATCAAACTGTTTATGACTTATAACCGTTAAGTATTTAAGCATGTCATTATATATATATATATATATATTTTTGTTGTAAAATAAATAAAGTTTCAAAATTTTTATTTTTTTTTAAGTTCCAAAGTACCTTCATTTTCCGAGAAAATGCCCGTAGTTTTCTCATCAACCGAGAAAAAAATACCAAATAAATGATAAATAATAAAACCCATTTTCGTTTTAAGCTTTTATTTCTTTTTCTTTTGATTTCACTTTCATGGAGATGAAATATTAACATCATCAAACAACCATAACTTCGCCCTCTTCCTTAGATCTGTTTCAAGTTTCCAACTTTAAACCTCAGATTTCTGTCTCTGTCTCACCATCTATGCTTCTATCTGTCAGAAAATGAGTTAATTGCAAATTTTGTCTTGTTCTATTTTTTTTTCTTGAAAAGAACAAATTGGTTTTTGTTTGATGCACTCAAAAGTGAAAACCCAGTTTCTGGTTTTGAATATTTTGGGTTTTTTTAAAAGATTTTTTGGTTGAAGATCTAATTTTTTAACCCCAAAAAAAATGTGGTTCAAGGCACAAACTTTTTTTCCACCTTTCAACAACTTTGAAATCCTTGGATCTAAGCACATTCTCTCAATCCCCGTCGGATCCATCTTCAAAGTCCAAAGGGAGTTTCTGTAAATATCCCATTTATTTACAATTTCTACCCTTCAATGGCCATTGTCTAATTTATTGTATCTCTCCTGATTTGTTTTCCTTTGGGAAAAATATTATAAAGAGTAGAGAAGTTTTAATCTTTCATCATGTTGAAGCAAATCTTGAGTAAACTCCCCAGAAAATCATTGAAGTCTGAATCGACTGAGTCAACTCGGCCTGAGTCGCCTTTCTTTCAGCGATCCAATAGCTCAAGCACTGGCTCCGGACCCAAATCTAGTGGTCCGAAACGAACCTCATCTGCGGTGTTTCCAGCGAGTGTGGTGGCTGGGATTGAGCCTCTGGTACCGTTCAAGGATGTGCCTAGTGCAGAAAGAATGAACCTTTTTGTAAGTAAAGTAAGCCTCTGCTGTGTAACCTTTGATTTCACTGACCCAACTAAGAACACACTGGAAAAAGATGTAAAGAGACAGACTTTACTTGAGCTTGTAGATTTTGTGGCTTCTGGGTCCATGAAGTTTAGCGAGCCCGCCATTTTAGCAATGTGTAGAATGTCTGCTGTTAATTTATTTAGGGTTTTCCCACCAAATTTTCGGTCTAATTCAATCAATGGAAGTGAAAATGAGGACAATGATGAACCAATGTTTGATCCTGCTTGGCCACATTTGCAAATTGTGTATGATTTGTTGCTTAGATTTATCACTTCTACTTGCTTAGATGCTAAAGTAGCCAAGAAGTATATAGACCATTCCTTTATACTGAGATTGCTTGACTTGTTTGATTCAGAGGATATAAGAGAGAGAGATTGTTTGAAGACTATATTGCACAGGGTTTATGGCAAATTTATGGTGCATAGGCCATTTATTCGAAAGTCCATCAGCAATATATTTTACAGGTTTGTGTTTGAGACTGAGAAGCATAATGGGATTGCTGAGTTGTTGGAGATTTTTGGGAGTATAATTAGTGGGTTTGCTTTGCCACTGAAAGAAGAGCATAAGATTTTCTTATGGAGGGTTTTGATACCTCTGCATAAGCCAAAGTCTGTGGGGATTTACTTTCAACAACTGTCTTATTGTGTAACACAGTTTATTGAGAAGGAGCCCAAGTTGGCTGGTATAGTCATAAAAGGGATATTGAAATATTGGCCGATCACTAATAGCCAGAAGGAGGTAATGTTTCTGGGTGAATTAGAAGAGATTTTGGAAGGTATTAACATGGTGGAGTTTCAAAAGGTCATGGTCCCATTGTTCTGGCGGATTGGATGCTGCATTAACAATTTCCACTTCCAGGTACTCTTTATTTCCGTTGTGCCCAATATTTAATACGTCTTGTTATTTTTCTTGGCATAATGCCTTTATTTTTTCTTCATGCTGTATGAACTTACTTTCAATATTTCCATTCTGCTATGAATTTTCTATATTTCCATTCTGCCACTAGTTAACATTTTTATAAAGTACAAGTTCTAGGTGTGTGGAACTGTGGACTAATCGAGAGATTTGTAAATGCTCTATTTGGAACTGTGGACTGATCGAGGGATTTTTAAATGCTCTATTTTCTTAACTGTTATCATTTTAAAGAAAGAAAAAAACCCCTGTACTCTGCCCAAGATGTGCTTGGATTTTCATGATAGAACCCGCCCAACCCTTCTCAAGCCAAGTCATTTTCAGTTAGCATTCAACTGTACATCGTAGTGAGGTGCAATTGATAAATCTTGGTTGCTGTACAGTTTGTAATCTTTAGCTGTGTGTGTATTCATCTTAACGCTGAAATAGCCATGGTATCAGTAACAAAGATATTTGAATTAGTTACTATTTTTCCTTTATATTTATTGGGGGCTTCTCAACGAGATGAGTTATGATTTTAATGTCCCTCATTGTATAGGAAACTGCATATTGTGTACCTTTGCTTCAGATTATTTATGTAGAAGTACCTTAAAATGTGTTTTGGGCTGAGTTGAAGGTGTTTTGATGTTTTGGAATGCTAAATGTGCTTCTTGTTTGATGTCCATGGCAAGTACTTCTTCATATTTCTCTGGTCATTTTCCATTGATCTGTATTACTTAAGATTTAGATAATTCTGAGATCAATGGGTGGGCCACTTACAGTTGATTAGGTGAGATAATATTGCTTATTTGATGAAATTTATGTGAACTAGGTTAGGAGAAGAGAAGTAATTCCAGTTGATGGATTAAGGATCTGTTCTTCAAATCTTATGTTGAAAAATTAAACTTGTACACAGAAATAATTACAGGCTTTATATTTGTTACTCGTTTCAATTCAGGTGGCTGAAAGAGCACTTTTCTTGTGGAACAATGATCAAATTGTCAATTTAATCGCACATAATCGGCATATGATTCTGCCGATCATTTTTCCAGCGTTAGAGAAGAATGCCCGTAGCCATTGGAACCAAGCAGTGCTCAACTTAACTCTGGATGTAATAAAAATGTTCTCAGAGATGGATGAGACACTGTTCCTCTCATGTCTTGATCAGTTTAAGGATGATGAAGAAAAACTAAGCTTGGTGGCTGAGAAGAGGAAGGAAGCATGGCGACAACTGGAGCACGCAGCCAGTCTCAAGCCCATAACAGGAAATACTGCAGTCTTGGTAACTCCTTTGGCAACCTCAATTGCCTGTTAAGTTGTCATTTTTAAGGGAGAGAAAAAGTATGCAAAGTGCTGCAGTTTAGGGTTGTGGGTTTTTTTTTTTTTGGATATTGTCATGTGACAGTGAGTTGTTGTAACATGTTGTGATGGTGTTGTATTTTGTGTTGCTACGGTGTCGGTGTTAATTGCTTCCTTGTTAAGGTTATGGGAAGGGCCATGCAGTGGAATTATGCTTTTTTTTTAGTCAGCTAATTCACTAATTATCTCTTCCTTTACCCCAGAAAGAAAAGGAAAAAACTATAGCTTTCTTTTCATCATTTATCCATTTTTATAGGTAAATGTTTTAAAATAATAAAATTCAGTACTAAAATAAAATATATCTTTTTTTATAATAATTTTAAAAAACAAATATAATGATTTAGATTTGAATGAAATTTTATTTGTAATAAAGAAAATATCTTTTTTATACTTATAAATTATTACAAAATATTTATATAAAAATGATGTATTTGACTAAGTAAATGATGACAAAATTTTAAAAGATAAGAACTATCATATTTCCATATAATTATAAAAATAATTATTTTGTAATGTAACAAAGGTATAACAATCACAAAGATAATATATATATTAAAGAATTAAATATATAAAAGAAATATTTTAAGTATTTTAAAATTACAAGGGTTTTTTTTAAATAAGAAGTATAATATAGTAATATTTCATAAAATATTATTTTAAATTACTACTTTTACTTTTATTACTTAAATATATAATATATTTTTAAAATTGAAAATAAATTATACATTTTGTGATTACTGCTGCATATGTCATGAAAATCAAATTTTAATTTTTATTGTATAAGAAATAAATAATTGAAAATAAAAAATAAAATTGCATCATAAAAAAAATAATGAATGATATCCTGAAAATAAACATAATTTAACACTCTTATGATAGATATTGCCAACATTAAAAATATATATGGTTGAACTACCCTATAATAATTGAAATATAAATAATCTCACATCTAAAAATTATAAAAATATAATCTAATTAATATAAAAATGAGTTGTTCAAGTATTAACTCTTAGAATTGATTGTTTTATATTTATATTGACAATATATATATATATATATATATATATAATACGGATGCTTTAACAAAAAGTACAAATAATCCCACCCCAGCTTTTAAACTTGGTAAATTTATGAAGTACAGTACATATGGTGATGTTTGATTTGGTGCGAGAAATCCAAAAGGAAATGAGTGATTTTTTTTTATAAAGTAGATAAGGTATTTCTCATTCTCTATTAATTCTAGTGGCAATTAAAATGAAAAAAAAAATACATTATCACTATAAAGAAAACAGAGCACATAAAAAAAATTAAATCAATTATCATCCACCTTAAAAAAATAATTATTTATATCTTTTTATTATATGTTTTTTTTCTTCTTAATTAGATTAATGCATGCTATTTTTATAAATAAAATATATAAACTGCCAATTATTAATTTATTATGACATTTTTCAATAACTTTTAATTATTAATATTGAAACACTCGGGAAAATTAGTAAAACAAAAAATTTTATAATTAAACCCACTAAATTAAATTCAAGAAATCCTAACTTTTCTTTTTGTACCAATGGGACTATAGTTTAGCCTGCTAAATACAATATATTGTACACGTTATTAAGTTCAATGCTATAATAAAACATCATTAATCATCTGCATCTATATTTACCCTAAACTATAGTTTTATAACAAAGATGCAAACACAATATAAACAAATTCTCAGTACGAAGAAATAAAAGTAATTTTTTTTTGTGCTTTTCCTTGAATATAATTCACAAGGTTTACATAAAAACTGATCTCCAATATAAGTACATTTCCCGGCGCCAAGTTGCAATCAAGTGATTAATCTCTAGCTACTGTTAAAACTTCCCCGAAACAATGGCACTGAGAAAGTTCTGAACAACATTATTTTTCTGCTTAAAACACATTAGTGTTACTGGTTACAATTTTTTTTTTTTTTTTGTAAGCACCAGAATAAGATTAGATGTTACAAAAATGACACAGTAATTTGACAACTTTTCATTAAAAAAGAAAGAGAAATGAAAAAAATAGGAAGTGTTTGTGATTAGAATTAGGATCACCTTCAAGTTTAAGGTGTTATGATGTTAAAGAAGGCCAGCCTATCCTTCAAATATTTTAGAAGAGCGATAAAACTCGTTGTTCAGAGATCAAAGTCGCCACGCACTTGAACTGTCATGGTCATTACAATTTACATAAATATATTGTAAAATTCTACTATAATTCATACTATTGCAACAATAAAATTAAATTTTATTCTTGGACTTGCAATCTATAAAGTTCCCATAGCAAACCAAACATTAAAGTTTTAGGCCTGATTATGCCTAGGTTACTGTTCCTTGAACTAGTATATTACAAACGTTTTATATACTAAGTTTAGGAGGATTCCCCATTTTTATATGTAACATTTTTCAAATTTTAATTAAATTTTCAATAAACTTCGAATTAAAAGGATTCCGTTTCAAGCACCCTTGAGTATCTGATGTGACATCTCACATGACAAAGACATATGACATCGTGTTAGCACCATATTACTATCATATTACGATCACGTCTTATTTATTCTCTTTTTAATACCTTTACTCAGAATAGAAATGAGAATATATTAAATTAGTCAGTTTTTAATAGTCCGCTAAATCGAACACTATAGATGGAGTTGAAAAATTTATTCCTCAAAATCAACTATATTCGTCAGATTCGGTCAGATTTAATCGATTTTAATTTGTAAATATATAACTAAGAAGGTGTTTCTCAAAATTGGAGCTTTTCAGCTTATTGTAAATAAGTGATTTTTAAATTATAATCAGATTAAAAATAAGCAGTTAAGCATTTCTGTAAATTAGTTAATAATCAGCTGATAATCAGTTTATAATAGTTAAGTGTTTCTATAAAATCAGCTTATAATCAGTTTTTAATTGCAGAAACTGTCAAAATGACCAAACTGTCCCTGAATTTATTTATTGTATAAAAATAATTTTTTAAATGTCAATTTAAAATTTATTTTGCAATAATAATAATAATAAAATTTATTTAATAATAATAATAATATTGGTGTTATCAATAAATTATACAAATAAAAAACTAACATGTAAATATTATCAAATTAATTAGAATCCTAAAAATATTTTTAAGAGAGAAGAATAAAGGTAAAAGAATTTTGATGGGAACTAAAGTGTATAGGGTTGGCAAATTTGAAATATTAAATATTAGGTAGGGATAGTATGGTCTTTTACTTGGTCAAAACTGCTTAAAAAAAAGTAGCAAAACCCAACTTTTAAAAAACTGATTAAAATTAGATTATAATATACTATTTAAATTTTCAGAAACACTTAAATAAACAACTTATAATCTAAAAACTGCTTATAATCAGTTTTGACCAGCTTTTAAGTTTTGAGAAACATCCTCTAAAACTGATCAACTCAATCAACTTAAAACTAATACGATCAATGAAGTTTATTAGAATAGTGATCGAATCAAATTGATTCAAGCTATTTGCGCATCCCTAACTTAGAGTTCTCAACTTTTGAATGTTATCCCATTATCATATTTGATTTTTTATTTGCAACTCAAACCACCCTAATATTTAGAATATTGTATAAATATGTCAACCGTGTAGATTCTAGACTTGTATTGACCAATTAATTTTTTTTATTTATGTAAGTCCTTTTTTTTTTCTGTGCTATTTAAAATAAATTAAAATAAAATAAATTTAATTTTTTAATTATATTATCTTTGATATTTTAGAAAATATAAATTTGATTTTTTTTAACAAAATTAAAGCATTTTTTTAATATTTTTAACATAAAATATAATTAATTTGATCTATTTTCTTGATGGCAAAAAATATAATCTAGAGATAATTTTAAAAGCTTATAAAAAGTTTTTTTTGGTTAATTTATTTTCTTTTTACTATTTAGAAAAAATTAAAAAGTAATGATCGGTTAAGCGTCAAAAATAATTTTTTTTATTTACGTTTTATAATTTCCTTTTTTATTTAATTTTATTTTGATCTTATAATTTTTTGTGGACCAAATGGGATACCTATTGAGGTTTAAAAATGTTTGGAAGATACATGAGTTGCATAGTTGATATCTTTGTTCAATAAGATCTTAAGTACAAAGTAAATGCCTAATGAATGGAGACAAAATAATTTAATACCTATTTTTAAAAATAAAGAAGATATTCAGAATTGCTTAAATTATAGAGGTATAAAACTTATGAGTCACACTATAAAATTGTAGGAGAAAGTTGTAGAACACCGTTTGCGGTTAGATACTTGTATTTTCTCAAATCAGTTTGACTTTATGCCTAGTCGATCAACGATGGAAGTTATTTTTCTTATAAGAGATTTGATGGAAAAGTATAGAGAGATGAAAAAAGACTTACATATGATTTTTATTGACTTGGAAAAGGCGTATGATAAAATCCCTAGAGAAATTTTACGATGGGCCCTAGAGCGTAGGGGAATATCTATACGATATATCCAAGTTTTGAAGGATATGTATGAGAAAGTCATCACCAGTGTCCGCATTGTGGGAGAGGATACTAAAGATTTTTCTGTTTCTATTGGATTACACCAAGATTCAATTTTGAGCTCTTATCTTTTCGCTTTGGTCATGAATGAGCTAACAAGACATATACAGAATGACATCTCTTGGTGCATGATGTTTGCAAATGATATTGTATTAATAGATGAGACTCAAGTAGGGGTAAGTCAAAAGTTAAAGTTATGGAGAAGCACTTTGAAATCTAAGGGTTTTATGCTAAGTAAGACTAAGACTAAGTACATGAATTATAAATTTAATAGCAAGAATACAAAAAGAGACGAAATTGTTTTAGACAAAATTGCAGTACCTCATAGTACTTATTTTAAATACATTAGCTCTAATCTTCAAGAAGATGGGGGTCATGAAGAAGATGTATATCATAGGATTAAAACTGGTTGGATAAAATGGAGGGGTGCTACAGGAATTCTATATGATCGAAAGATGTCAATTAAATTAAAAGGAAAGTTTTACCGCACTGCAATATAATATGCGATGATGTATGGTAGCTAGTGTTGGGCAATAAAAGAAAAATATATGAGTAAAATACATATTGCGAAAATGAGAATGATAAAATGGATGTGTGGTCATGCTAGGATGGATAAAATTCGCAATAAATGCATTAGAGAAAAAGTGGAGATAGCACCTATTGAGGATAAGATAAGAGAGCATAGATTGAGATGGTTTGACTATGTGAAATGAAAACCTAGTGATACACCGGTTAAAAAAACAGAACAAGTTAGATTAAATATAGCTAAGAGAAACAGAGGTAAACCTAAACTGACTTAGTAAAATGTGGTCCAAAATTATCTTAAAATGCTACATCTATCATAAGAGATAACCAGAAATCGTATTGAGTAGAAAAGAAAAATTCATATAACCGACCTCAATTAACTTGAAATTAAGATTTTATTGAGTTGAGTTCTAAAAGAAACTGAAAAATTAAAACTAATTTAATTTTATTAAGCGAAAAAAAACTAAAAAGTCAAATTTATCATGTTATATTAAAGAATTAGAGATATTATAATTTGAAAAAAATAATGAAAAAATCAAATTAATTATATTTTATTTTAGAAATATAAATTTTTCAAAAAAAAATACAATTTATTTTATTTAAAATCAGAAATATTATAATTAGAAAAAAAAATCAAATTTGATTATATTTTATTTTACTTTTAAGAAATAAAAAATTTTAAAAAATAAAAAGTAAAAAATTATTGGCCATGCTGTTCTCATATCTACGATCTTAGCATATTGATACAATACTCTAAATCTTCAAAATTGAAAATTAGGAACAACAATAGGATAACCTTCAAAATTTACGAATGAAAAATACTCTTAACGAACTAAAGATTAAAAAAATGAGGGAGAGAATAAGTGGACACGTGGCACTGATACGTCCTCCTTAACGTCGATGCCACATCTTAAAGGTGCTCTAGACAAAATCACAAAATCTTTTAACTGAAGATTTACTGGAATCTCAATTAAAATTTAAATTTGAGGAGCTTTGCATTTTAAATTAAAAATTAAGGACGACAATGGAAACTAAAACTTGGAGACTATGAATGCATATTACTTGCTTGAAAAATGTAATGTGCTCATATTTTTCTTTTCACGTTATTTGATTCAGATGTTAATGGGAGCAGTCTGCTATATAGATTCAAGTTCGATTATCCTCTTCTATACTGCAATGCTCAAATAAAAAAAATGGGAATAGTGACATGGTTATTAATTTTAAAGAACTAGCTAACCATATTTTTAAGATAGTTTTATTTGTAGGAAGATAATGTCAATGTTTATCAGCTCAAATAGAAAGAAATTGGCAATTTATGTTACCTTTTCTTGTCTATACTTTTCACGTATAGCATTTAGGGAGCAAACATTGGTGCTCAGCTGCAAATCTTCAAGTGCAAATACTGTATTTTTCAGTTCTGATGCATTGTAACTCGTATAGTGCTCTAGAGTTGGATTCTGCAATATACACATTAGAATGTTTTTGCAATTTCTATATTGATGAAAGAAAAAGAGAAAAATAAAGTTAAAACTCAAATGGAACCAAAAGGGGCAGAAGAAGGCTGACCCATGGGTGGTCTGACCGATCAAGTGTCCATCTTGCAAGGAACACAGCAGAAGCGGCTATAAGGGAAGGTAGGAACTTTAGAAAGTCATATTCAACAGTAGTCAGTTCTGCTAAATAATTTGCCAGGAACTCCAGTTCAATACATGGCACCTATATTGAAGAAGAGTTAGGAAATAATTTAATTGTATGAATAGGTAGTTTCCAAATAGTGATGTTAGAAACAATAGTTTCCATTAAAAGATACCTTGTAAGAAGCTTGTGCTGCTTGAATGAATCTCCTGAAGACCAATCATTAGGTGCAAAAAGATAAGTAATTTCACTATCAAATGGGACTTAGCCAACAGCAGAAGATAATATTTTACCTCAGAAATGTTTTTGTGGTAGGAACAGAGATCTGAAAGCACAAGAAATTCAGAACTTGACTCTCCATTTTCAATACCTGCCATACTACTGATTAGAAACCTTATATATCAGCAGCATGAAACTAAATTTCCTATTTGAAAAAGGATTTAGATTAGATTTTAGGTACAACACATGATCTATACTCTAAAGCCCTTTGATTTAATCTAGATGCTATGGATTGCCTTGAAGGTCACTCTGACAATGCAAAATTGTCGAGAATCCTCCAAGAATATAACATACATTTTACAAGTCATATTTTACTTTATATTGGGTGCCTCTAGAGGAAATTTATTAAAGAAATTCATCCCGATAAAAAACTTCAAAAAGTTGTGCCTTTGTTATCTAGGCTTAGCAGCTGAAATGCTATGTAATGCTAGCTGTCGCAAATAAGTTCTCATGTTTCCAAGACAAACAACTCATATAGATGAAAACATAAAAGAAGGCTGAAGGTATAAAAGTATGTGGTTGAGCTAACAAAAATTAACAAAATGTCAATGTAGCAGATAATGTGGCAACTTGGATATAAATTGTCAACTGTCCTAGAATTACACCTCTCTTCTGGTATAAGTATTGTCAGTGATGAAGCAAAATTCTTCAACCCTTGGTGCACAAATTTCTTCATACTTTCTGCAACAATAATAAGTGGAAAATTCATTCAATAAAATATTGAAATGTATGTCACTGAAAACAAATATTATTAAGGCCACCAAAATGCTTCCATCCTGAACATGTGTAAGAATGTTTTGGAAAAATATGGAAATAAGGAGGGCAATGCAAACTAGTGTAAGACATCAAATATGTCAGTGTATAGTAATCAAATATACATCAATAATTTTTAATTGTAATATGTGCCATATTATCCTAATTTGGCCAACGATTTCCATCATTATCCACCTTCAATATGAGATGAACCGTAATTTGATTTCAGAACTAAAAAAAAAAAAAGCAGTGCATTTCATTCCAATAAGTTTAGAATCACTCATGAAACTTACGAGGCAATTAGCATGCAAGAAACACCAAGCAATTGGAGTCTTTGTTTCTCAATATAATTTTCAGAGAGGAATCTATCAATGAGATTAACTGTAAGGTAAAGTGTATCTGGAACAAGCCTATATTCTTCAGAAACCTGAAAGGGAACGTGTAAATTATCAGTCTTTACTCCATTTGCATTTAATAATCAATAAAAAGACTTGATATTTGGTTCATACTTAGATGAGAAAAAATCTATGCATTCTTAAGATTCTAGAGCATTGTATACTAAGGTCCCAATTTCTGGTCAATGTACCATAAAAATAAAATATCTCAACCAGTCATCAGATAAAGGAGCTCTTAGTCCAATAAAAATAATTCGTAGAGAATCATCAAAGCTGAAAATGTGTTTTGGGCCTTTTGGCTTAAATGAGTGCACAAATTAGTAAGAAATTTCAATGTCTCTTGTTGACCCTATTCTTCCTTTTCTGACTAAATAGAACTTGGTATTATGCTTCCAGTAGATTGAGAAAACAGTTATAAAGCTTGAAAATGTCGATAATAATATATAGGGATGGGAGAAGGTGAAAGAGGAAGGAGATCAAATCTTCCAACAAACTTGCTTTTGATTTGTGGTTGCCGCAAAAAAGTTGGCATGCAAAACTACAACTCAACCAAGATATGTGATGAAAATGCTTTCAGGTTGATAATATCTTTTTGGAAAATACAAAAACGTTCCTTTCTATTTGAAGGACAAATGAACAACTTGTTGCAATGTATTTAGTTAAAATCAAAATGCTATCCTTGTTTTGAATTCTTTGCCTCAGATAGATTTCTCAACATATTCATATTTGAATAAACTCACCTCGACAAGCCAATCAATCAGAATTCCTCGCATGCTTGCAGTGATATCATGCTGCAATCTTTCAATGTAATTGGTTGAAGGTCTCTGGTCAAGCTGAGGAAGCAGAGATGTCATAGAGTTATTACCATATGTGTCGGGTGATATGCAGTGAGCTGTTGAGTCACCACTTCTGTCTTTCATAAACATCTTCCCTAGTAAATTTGATATTTGAACATCAAACTAAACTAATAACATTGTTTTTTCGGTCTTTTTTTTTCATTCCCATTGAGGGGGAAACCTCCACATTGCCTCTAATGCCAAACTAGAGAACAATGGTAAATTGATAGATTTGCAAAACTTTTTATATTGACTTTCAAAGATGAAAGCATCAGCAGCAGTGCAATTAAAAGTTGAGGAAGAAACAACAACAACAACAACAATATGCTTAAGAGGTGAAATAGATTTTGTCTTTTATATTTTAGATTGGACAATTATTATAGAAAAGGATTGCAACAAGTACCAGAGTAATGATTAAGCACTAACCTCTTTAACCTTTGTGTTGTTATATATGTCAGGGGCATACAATCCACAGACTTGAGGATCTTTTAGATTTGAATCAATGTCCACTATGCCTAAACCGCTTGAGGACTCCTGTTTCTTGCAAATCTTATTTTCTTCTGCAAAAAAGCAAATAAAAATTTTTGGGACCCTAGTAGTGTATTAAGAACAGAATAATGCACCTAGGAAATATAATTTAACAGGCATGTAATTTTCTTTCAAAAACTAAATGCTAATCTACTCGATCACTAGTGAAACATTAACCATGTTAACTAGAAAAATAAATTTGGCTCCCTTCATCGAATATTGTCATGTTTCCCTTGCAGCGTAAATAAATTAAAATGTGATCAATTTAATCTCATACATTATTTGAGATAATCTTCACATGCAAATCACAAAGAAAGACAGACCTTTCCTTTGAGGACTTAGGTGTCCTGCAAGTTTGGAGGAAGCCAGCATTGCACCTTCTAGAACACCTTCTCTTGTGCCAAGGTCTGTTTGTTGTTTTTCTTCTGTTTTTGCTGGTGAAGTGATCTGTTGCGCTTCAACCATCCTGATTTTTGATAGTTCTTCAGCTAACTTTGTTTTCACATCCTCTTCCCCCTCATAAATTTCCATGGAGATATCAGCAGCGACCTCAGTGTTCTTCTTTGCAGTACATTTTCTAGCCTGCTTGCTAGTCTGTGAAAATGCCAACAGGCAGTAACCTCAGATTATTAAGCAAGCATCCAATATGTGAATCAGTTAATAACTACTGGTAACATTAGCTACAATAAATCCCTTGACAAAATGCCAACCTGAAATATTTCAAATTTTAATGAGAATTTGGAATGCCAACTGGATAACTGCATACCCTTACCTGAGCTTTAGTTCCATTGCCTCGATTTGTAGATGAATTCTCACGAATTAAGTTAGTCACATCTTTAAGCACTGCCCTTCTCTTATGCTGAAGACCAGGTAGAGCAGTGACACAAGCTCTGTTATCGTCTGATGCTGTTCTTTTCGTATTGACTCTTAGAACACGCTTCTGATCTTCTTTATAAGAAGGTCTTGAGGCATTAAGTATTGCCCCTGAAGTCTCCAAGGCTTTAGCCTGTGCTCGAGTGACTCGGGCACTGCACTTTTCAACTTTGGCGGCAGCTACATTTTCTTTATCCATTTTTGCTTGCCTTCAGGAAGAGCAATATAAGATTTTAGATTGAATTACTCTCCATTGAACCTGCAAAACAACAGTCAATATCAGATATGTGAACAGAAAAGCAAAAATCCAAGCTGGAATAGTTAGTAGATAAACATATAAGGTTATGTCATGATTAAAGAAAATCGAACACGTCAATGTCAACTAAGCAAAACCAATTTTACCAAGCGCTGCAAATTATAGATCTAAACCGAAGTAACCAAGTCTCTCGTAAGGCAACTTGCAAAATTTTTATAGCCAATTACAAAGTCAACCCTTTATTTAAAAATTAGGCTTCAATCATACAACAAATCAAGGGTCATCTTCATTTCATTTTCTAGAAATTTTGAAATGTACCTTAGATCTTCTCTTCTTCCTTGTACTCACTATCAAAAATCCATAAAATGACAACTCCTTGAATTTATTTTTTGGGTGCACAAAGGACAGAAAATATTGCTGTTTCAAAACCCATAATAGGAACCGCATACTAATTTCATTTCAAATATACTCAACCTCTATCAGCTGGTTGTAAGAACAAGGTGACGCTAGTTTTTCCTGTTTATGCCTTTTCTCAGTAATGTAGCGAAATTTTTAAGCCTCTCAAATAAGATCTATGATTATTTCAGAAAAAATCTTATAAACTAGTAACACGAAACACAAACATGAAATAAAACGAAACCCTCATCATTTTTGAAATTTCTAATTTGTCTAACTGAAAAATAGAAAAAAAAAATCAACATCAAAAGGAGCAAAAACACCATAAATTAACCAAAATACCTCCACGAACTAGCTAAAAACAGCAAAATTGCAACAAAAAAAACACAATGCACTTTAAATTCCAGAACAAAAAAACAAAAATTCTTTAAACATCGTAAAAAATATATGGAGAAACGAAAGAAATGTATGGAAAAAGAGTATCGCCCACAGATCTATACAAAGAGAAACTCTAAACAATTCAAAGTTTCAATAGAATCTACGGCTCTGTTCGGTCCAAGGATAGCAAAATATCATCATTTTAAACACGTTCAGAGTCCCAAAAAAAGCAAAAAATTAACCTATAAAAAAACGAGTTAGATAGAAAGAGAGAGCTGAGCTTGCTTACTGTACTCTTGGGAGCTCCGAGACCTTCAGTGACAGCCAAGAAAGCTCTACAGAGAGAGAAAAAGCTTCTAAGTGTGGTTTTGAAAGAGACAGAGACAGTGAGAGAGTGCGTGCGTAGCCTAGTGTATTGATATAAGCGGAGCGTGAGCGGGACGAAGGCACAGTTTAAACTTCAGAAAAATGTTGTTACATCCACGACCATTTTTTCTATTTCCAATCTTTTTTTTTATTTGGGTAGGTACAATATGTTCAAAAATAAACACAAGAACATAAAAATAAATTTGGTTTTATTTAGTTTCTATTTTCATCTGTGAATCTTATATGTACATTATTTACTATAAAATTTGATTAGTTTTTGTACTTTTTTTTATTATTTCTTTTATAGAAATTATTGATAATAAGATTAATTCAATGGTGTGATATAAAAAAAATATTAATTTAATGGTGAAAGATTCATCTTGCTATTCCAAAACATGAGACATGAGATTTTAATTTTTATTTATTTTACTTGTTAAAATTAGTATTAAATTAAGAATTTAAATTTAATCTCACTAATTAGGAGTAATATTTGATAAATTGAGATATTCAAGGTGATCTTATAATAATTATGATACTGATTTTTTATTTTTATTTTTTTATTATGTTGAAACAATATAATGTTACATGTAGGAATGTTAAAATGGATCATAACACTCGAATACAATACGTCAAATATGTAAAATTAACTGGTTAATGTTATAAATAAGTTGATTTATTTATGACATAAATTTAAACAAATTTTGTAGCGAATTGACACGTGAATATACTATAACCAATTTAACTAAAACGACGTAATTTTATACAACTTAAAACTACATTATTTTGTTATTATTTGCTTAAAGAGAATAAAAATAAATGGTATATATTTATTATATTATTATATGATGTATTATTATTTATTTAGAAATAGTTCATTTAAATTTTTAATTATTTTTATTAAAAATTTATTAATTTTATCTAATTATTAAATAATTTAAATTTTATTCTTTATGAATTTTAGAAATTATTTTCTTAAATCAAATATTAAAAATTAAAAAATTCCATGATTTAAATAATCTAATATTTTATATCAAATAACTTTTTTAATTTAGAATTTATAATAGAATTTCTAAAAGAAAATAGAATAAAAAATAAATAGAAAATAAAAATAAAATTTTTAATAAAATTTATTGCAAAATTTAATTAAATAGCTATATATATTATCCCCTTAACTTTTTTCTTACTAAGTTCTAAAAATAAAATATAATACAAATTTATAATTTATTTCATATTAACTATGTTATATATATATTTTTTGTATATTTTTTTAAAAAAATTAATACATTTATATTTTAAAAGTATTTTAAACATAATTTTATTATATTAATAAAATTTTAATGGATTATTTAATAATATAAAATTATTATAAATTAAAAAATATTATATGAATTAAATTTGTCGTATCGGATTATGTGACTCGTATATAACTCATTTAATTAAACGTGTTATACGTGTTGTATCCATGTAACCCGTTTAATTTTCATATCGTATTTATATCGACACGATTAATAAATAGGTCATGTTCGTATTGACCTTAATCGTTATTATTAGAATATATCAATCTGGCACGAATATGATCAGTACACCCCTAGTTATATGTTTGGATACGAAGACATATCCTTTTTAATATTATGTATTATAAATAATTTATTAATTTAAATCTTTATTGATAATGTGGGAGGAAAAAACAACAATTATTTTAAAAAAATATATTGTTACTAAGAAAAATTAAAATTCACAAATAAAAAAATAATCTATGAACTATATTATTATTAAGAAAAATTAAAAATTCACAGATAAAATTCACAAAGAAAAAAATAATATATAATTTGACTTAAAAAATCAAACATTCATCAATCAAAAGAGAATTAAACACCTCCAAATTCTTACATCCTTTCAAAGGAAATAAGCAAATTGGCAACTGTTAAAAGGGGAATGAATGTTCATTTTCAGTTTAATTATGCTAAATATAAGGAAAATATTCGGAAATTCTAGTAAAATATAGGCTGGCCAAACTCTAAAATTATAGTAATTGTAATCAAACTTTTAATTACATCTCACTTAAAATAATTACCTTATTAATGGCATTTTCACACCACATCTGTAATTAAAAATACAAATTGTATTATAAAATAAATTAGAATAATAGTAAAGTATAAGAATGAAAAAGTTTATGTGATAGATTTGAATGATTTATCTTAAAGCGGGAAATTCATGATTAATTTACATGCCAATATCATTACTGTACTGATGTAAAATTTTTTATGTACTAGCTAATTAAATTGACCTACAGATAAATAAAGGATTGACTCAATTTGATCATATTATTATTTTGATTAATTCAATTACTTATATCGATTTAAATCAAAATATTTAATTTATTTTAATTTAAAATTTTAATAAAATAATATTATTTAATTAATTTTAATTTATATATTTTATACATCATAATTAATTAAATACAATAAAATTAATTAAATTTAATCCAACTCGATCCATCATAATTGATTTTATAAATTTATTTCATTCTAAATAGTTAACTTTGGAAAAGTAATTCTCTAGCCTGATGAATAATAATAGATTTGATAGACTCATAAAATCTAACTAAATTGACCCATCTTAGTTGACTTATTAGTTAGAGAAAGTGCAAACCTCAATATTAATTTTTTTTTTTTTTTTAACTTCAAACTTCTCATCCTGTTGTTTTGACTTAATGAGAATTTAAGGCTAATACACTGCAAATTAAAAAATTATTATATATTTTCCTTTTGAAATAGAAAAAGGCTCTCAGATTTTGAAAAAAACCCATCAAATCAACAACTTAATAATGGCATGTAGCAAAGATTGCTTGCTTGAAGCTTGTATCCAATAATATATAGTTTCAAAATTGAAATAATTCATGATTTTTTTTAATACATTTCTTTCTTTTCATAAAAAAGTTAAATAGACTGTAATATTTGACCTATAAAGAAAATTTATTCCTTTTTTAATTTTCGTGTCAAAATTTGTACATAAAAAACTTCTATTACATATCTTTAAAGAAAGTAAAACAATCAATCAAATTAAACGCATTATCAATTTGGTAAATATAATGATATACATTTTAATATTGTATGGTAATTAATATAATAATATTCTCAATATTTCTAATTAAAATTAGCTTAACTGTAGAGTGAAAATGAGCTTTTAAAAAAGATTAATATTTCATCTTTAAAATAATTTTTATTTCACGAGGAATGCTTCTGTCACTCGACACCATTGGATCACTAAGTCCAACTTAAATCTTTTTTTATTATATTAAAATTTTTTAATTATATTTTATTTCTTTTGTGTGTTATAATTATATGAAAATTAAATTTAAGATTTAAATCCGAACTCTCTATATTGCGAAGAGAAACATGGAATTGCTGACTATTAGTACAAATTCGAATAGTTATTTTTATTTTTCGAAAAATAATAATAATAAAAAAAGAAGTTACAAGTGATAGGATTTTTATGGGATAAAAAATAAGAAAAAATTACATTGTGTATTATTTTTTTATTTTTCAAAAATATTAAAATATTTTTATTATTTTTAATATATTAAATATATACTAAATAGGTATATTTTTAAAAATTAAGTATATTTTTAGTATACATATATACATCTGACAGAGAGTATTTTTGAAATTAAAAAGTGAAAAATATTTTCAAAAAGAAAATTTAAAAGTGAATTTTAAAAATAATTATATTTTTTAATTTTTTTTGAAGAAATTCTAAAAAATAAAAACAAAAATAAATAAATGAATTGAATTTCGCATTATGCTTTCAGGAACCTGACTAACAAGTCTACGCGTGGCCCCACTCTGAAGCGCCAAAAAGGTCAACCCACATGTTTAGGACATTTTAATAAAAATATAAAAATAATTAAAAATAATTTTAAATTTATCAAATTTATAAAATATTTATAAAAATATTAAAATTTATAAAATATTTACTAAAATACCATATTTTTATTAATTTATAATAAATTTATAATAAATTTATCATGAGTTTATAATAAATTTATAAATTTTACACAGTTTATAATTAATTTATTATGAGTTTATAATAAAATAACTAAAATATCTCTAATAAAAAAATAAAAATATTAAAAAATATAGTAGGGGATATTATTTTTTTTATTTTAAAAATAACAGAGAAGACAACTGAAAAAAACATCCTCTATAACCCGATTTATTATTATTAACTCAATCCAAAAAAAAATATTTTAATTCTAAATTAATTGGAGTCGGTTGTATAAATTTTTATTTTATATGATTTAATATTTCATCTTTAATAAATATAAAATTGTAAAATTATTTTAAACCATTTTTATTCAAATTAATTTATATCTATTCATATTTCTTATAGTTATATATTTTTGAATATAATTTATTATTATTATTATTATTATTATTATTAAAAAATGTATATTAAAAATAAATAAAAAAAGTACCAAAGCATGGTCCATCTAGTCAAAGAATAATCAAATTCAAATGATAAAGACATTGACTTAAGAAAAGATTTAATGTTAAGGCTTTCTATATAAAATAATAATAATAACAATAATAAGATAATAATTTGAGAGTAGAGGCCAAGGACATGGTGATGGTCCCCTTTCCTTAGCTCCTCTCTTATCGTCTTTACCTTCCACACTTAAATCTATCTTCTTACAATTTATTTTTGTGGGGAGTGTTATAAGAAAAAGGGAAATCAATAGACTTTTGTTTTTAAAAATAGACCTTTGGGTGCATGTGGGGCTTCATTAATCACTACTACAATTTTGAAAAATGTTTTAATAATTTTGGGACAGATCATAAGATAGAATGCAAACTCCAACACACATGAATTAAATTTCAATATTGAAATTTCTCGAATTTAAAATTATATTTTTTAAATAAAAAATATTCAAGTTTATAAATAACGAAAATTTTGTCATGAATAAAGTGTATATACACTCAATTATTAATGAATTATTTGTCGATAGAATAGTAATATATAAGAAAAATAATTTATTTTATATTTTATTTATGTCGTGTTCATGATGATTTTTATTTTTTATTTTATTTTTTAAAAAAATAAAATACATTCGTTAATATGATTGATTTTTAGATTTTACTGATTAAATAAAAACTATTTGAACGCTGAATATAAAATTTATAAAATATAGTTTTAAAAGTTTTAATTTTAAGCAAATATTTTATGTCAATAAAATCTTTTTTTTAATATAAAATATTTTATATCAATAATTTTTTTTACTGTGGAAGTCTATTTTTAATATTTCTCTTTTAAAAATTTTTTATTTCTTTAATTCTAATAATTGAAATTTCAATAATTATGATATTGTGTTTAAAAACATAAAATAACTTTTTTAAAAAAATAAAATAAAAATTGAAAATAATTTGTTATTATAAAAAATTTAAAAACTACAACTTAATGAACATACCCTTAATTTTTATTGGTTAGGTACCCAGAATAAAATTTCCCTATAAATAGTAGTTGGTAATTTAGTTAATGTTCAACAACATTATTTAAGATGTAAAATTCAAATTTTTAATTTTTTTTAAACTTATATTACTCATATTATTTGACAATTACAATTTAATACTTAGTTTTCAATTTCACCGAACATCATATAATTAACTATTAACGAAAATGTAAAAAAATAATAGAATTAAAATGAGTTTTAACGAATTAAATTGAAGGCTTTAATTTTCGTCTATGGTTTTGGAATTTGATCGAAGAATTATCATATGAGATGGTGATTAAAGTGGGCTTCTTATGCTACTTAATTTGGCAAAATCGCAACAAATTTATATATGGTTTGGTTTGAGCAATGAAAACTTTCTTTTTTCTTTTCTTTTTTTAAATTAAGAAGTTGAAACTTCATTAATAATACACGTACTTTTGACACGAAGATCGAAATTCTCAAGCATTACCAAAAGCGATTCAAGCGATATATCATGGCACTGAAAAAGGTTTATTTTTATTTTTATTTTAAAGAAGGCGGCTAAAAATTCTGTCTCCATTTCAAAGCCCTTTTTCTTACACTTTTGCAAGTCCAAGTCCTAATGCTTATTTGATTGATTATTCAAAATTTTCAGTTTTCAACAACTAACCAAAGCCATAAATAAAGGAGGGGAACAGTTTTGAACTTCGGTCAATTATAAAAGACAAAGCATTAGAGTTAATAATTATGGCTCTCTCTAAATGTCTTGGGAAAGATCCACCGCCACCACCGGAGGATGATAGATCGTTGAAGAAGGCTCGAATGAGGGAGTCCGGAGAACAAAGCACGATATCGGGCTTGTCCTTTAAAGATACTCTGATGAAAGGGCAGGCTGAAGTTGAGGAGATGTTATCTGAAAACGATGATCAATGGAATGACAATGATGTCAAAATCTTGAAGGAGGAGTCTATCCCACCGATCTTTTTCTCTCAACGTGTGCATGATAAGCTTAAAATGCCATGCAGTGATAATTAAGCCTCTAGGCAGGAATATTGGTTACAAGGCCTTGAGTGATATTTTGGAATCTTTGTGGGGTTTCACGAATGATTTTTCCTTGATTGATCTGGAAAATGGGTTTTTTTAGCTAAATTTGGAACGGAGAAGGAGACAGTCGAGGTATTTGGCCCTTGGATAGTCTTGGGGCATTACCTCATGACCAAAGCATGGACTCCCTCTTTTGATTGCTCAGATGATTACATTGACACTGTTGTGGCTTGGGTAAGGTTGTCGGGTATGCCGCTACACTACTACCATAAGAAAGTGCTAAGACTAATTGGTAATCTGATTGGGAAAGTGGTTAAAATCGATTACAACACAGAATATGTGGCTAGGGGCAGATTCGCGCGAGTAGCAGTTGAAATTAATTTGAACAATCTGTTGTGCTCTCAGTTTATCTTGGATGGCAGAATCCAAAAGGTTGAGTATGAGGGATTACCACAATTTTGTTATTATTGTGGTCGAGTGGGACATAAAACAACATATTGCCCTGACAAAGCAAATAGAGGGTACAGAAACCAATGGGAGAAAGAAGGGGCCAATAATGAAACGAATGATTCTCCCTCACCGGCGACAGAAAACGGTGATAAGCTTGGTCCCTAGATGATGGTGTCAAAGAAGGGAAGGCCGAGAATTCAGAAGGAAAGCGATAGAAATTTTGGAAGTAAAAACGGCAGGAACCAGAGTAATGTGCAGGGATCAAGGTACGAAATTTTAAGATAAACTTATGGGGATAATGATGATTTGATGCCTAAAATTGCAGACCCTTATGAGAAAAGGAAATAGATATCTGCTAGCTACCAGAAGCAATCGCCAGAATTAAAAAATGTTTCTAGGAAGGATAGAGTTAAAAGCCTAAAAAGAGAAGGCCCAAGGAATAATTATATGCTACAACCGTTGTAGCAATAAATGCCTACAACGGACCAATAGGATTCTTACACGTAAATTAAATGATTAATCTACGTGTAAGAATCTCATTAGTCTGTTGTAGGCATTTATTGCTAGCATATAATTATTCAGGCTGAAGCCAGCATATTAAGACAAGTTAACAGCGGGATCATGCATATTCCTTCTAAAACACGTAATACAAATCTGGTTCAAAAAATAAGAGATTATACAATAGCAAGCCTTGAACCTAATCACGAAGTTTTGGTCCGAACAACTTAGCCATTATTCCAGCCCAAAATCAACTGGATCCAAGTAGGCATAAAGCAGTAATTATTTCGTAAACCAAACCTAGTTTAGACTGTCAGATGAAGGTAGACAGCAAACATGACGCTCCTGATTTAGAAAGAGGGAAGGAGGTTGGAACTCCTGGTATGGATAATGAAGTTTTGATGGCTGATCCAGAGGGTGGATCCGAGTCAGTTAGCGAATCTAGAAGCTTCTCTGAGGATGGTATGGAAATTGGTGAGGATGATAACATTCTCTCATGACCTTTCTGGTATGTTGTTTTCCTTCCTTTTTCTTATTTTTATGAATATTAAGATAATTGCTTGGAATGTCCAGGGGGCTGGTTCACCCCAGTTTAGAATAATTTTTTGTAATTTAATTAAAGATTATTCACCGCACATTGTTTCTATTTTTGAGCCTAGAATTAGTGGTGATAGAGCTGACAAGTTCATTAAGCTTAGTGGATTTGATTATTCTTATAGAGTGGAAGCTATTAGGTTTTCGGGTGGCGTTTGGATTTTATGGAGGGATGATGTCAGGGTGGAGGTTATGAAGTGTAGTCAACAATTCATTCATATGACAGTTGGCTTCAACAATTCTACTACATGGGTGACTTGTATTTATGTTAGCCCACTTCTTAGTTTACGAAAAATTTTATGGAAGCAGCTTGATGGTCTCATGTCTAATTCTGATGATCTGTGGCTCCTTTGTAGAGATTTTAATTCTGTTCTAAACTTATCTGAGCGTAAAGGGGGTACTAGTAAGAAAAAAAGGGGCTGTAAGTTTTTTGCTAATTGGTTTTATAATGATGAGTTGCATGATTTGGGTTTTACAGGCCCTAAATTTACTTCGAAACATGGTAACTTATTTGAACGATTGGATAGAGCGGTTTGCAATAAAATTTGGTTTGTTAAATATCCATAAACTAGAATTGATCATCTTCCTAGAGTTGGATTGGACCACGGGCCTTTACTTATTAATTTTAATAATAACTTTAATAGTAGGATGGATACTAAATCTTTCAAATTACTTGCTGCGTGGTTTCTTCATAAGGATTTTCCTAATTTGGATAACATGACCTGGAACTCCTCTATGTCTTTTACACAAGGTAGGGACAATTTTATTAAACATGCTGAGGTGTGGAATAGAGATGTGTTTGGCAATATTATTAGAAGGAAAAAGCGTCTCCTTGCTAGAATTAATGGTATCCAATCGGCGTTAGAGGAAGAATTGAAGAGAAAATTGGATGAAGTTTTGCTTCAAGAGGAAATCTTGTGGATGCAAAAATCTAGGGCTGATTGGATTATTAGCGGGGATAGGAACACCGCTTTCTACCATCGGACGACTATCACCCATAGGAGACATAATAAAATTCTTTCCATTAGGCTTGATGATGGAGTTTGGTGTTCTGACCAAGGGATCCTTGAAGACTTTGCTGTTAATTATTTTAAGAACCTTTATTCTCAATGTAGGGTTATCAGCCGCAACATAATTCTTTGGGGCAATCTCCAAGAATTCAAGGGGATTTGGTTCAGTCTCTAGCGAGTCTTGTGACATATGAGGAAGTCAAGAGAGTTGTGTTTCAAATGGGTCCTCTTAAGGCTCCTAGCCCTGATGGTCTGCCTGCCATTTTCTTTCAAAAGCAATGGTTAAATGTGGGAGAATCTGTAGTTAGATTAGTTAGAGATTCTTTTGAAGTTCGGGATGTCCCTGCTGACTTAAATGACATATTAGTGGTCCTTATTCCAAAGAAAGATAGTCCTGAGCTCATTACTCACTTCAGAACTATAAGTTTATGCAATGTGGGGTATAAGATCATTACTAAAGTGATTGCTAGTAGGATCAAGGAGGTGCTTCCACGTATCATAAACCCAACGCAGGCTAGCTTTGTGCCAGGAAGGCATATAACTGACAATATTATAGTGGCATAGGAGGTGGTGCATTCAATGAAAAGAAAGACAGGCCGGTATATGATGATTAAAATGGATCTAGAGAAGGCATATGATAATATGAATTGGGATTTCATTTTTGAACTGTCTTGAAGATGCTGGTTTTCCTAATAATCTTAACTTGGTGATCAAGCATTGCATTACTTCTCCCTCTATGAAGATTTTATGGAATGGGAAAGCTTCACAAAAGTTTTTTCCAAAACATGGGCTTCGAAAGGGAACCCATTGTCTCCATATCTTTTTGTGTTGGGTATGGAACGATTGTCTCAAATCATTGAATATGAAGTGAATAAAGGGGTTTGGAAGCCTATTAAGCTCAGGTTTAGAGGTCCTTAACTATCACATCTTTTCTTTGCAGATGATCTTCTGCTTATGGCTGAAGCAAGCTTGGAACAAAACTAGGGTGATTAGGCAAATTCTTAATAATTTTTGTGAATGCTCTGGGCAGAGGGTTAATGGAGAAAAAACCATGGTATGTTTCTCAAAAAATGTGAAGGGTAATATTATTGGGGAAATTAAATGTGAGTTGGGTTTTTCTGTCACAACAGATCTTAGGAAGTATTTAGGGGTGCCTCTTTTGCATAAGAGAGTTACGAAATCCACATACAATGAAGTTTTGGAAAAGGTGAGTGTTCGCCTAAAGAGTGGGTCTGCAATGGCTTTATCTTTGGCTGGTCGTGCTACTTGTTGTGCAGCGGAAGTAAATAGCACGCAAATTACTTACTATTATACAAGTAAATAGTGTATGAAATATTGTACTAAAAATAAATACCAAGAAAATTCCCAGGAAAGGCTGGAGGGGTCACAGGCGGTCCCGCTTAAAACCCAGTCTCCTTAGACAGAATTTCACTCGGATAATTAATAGCACAATATAACAAAACAACTACCCTTGATAATAGTTATAAAACTGAGACAAAATAACACACCGAATTTAACGTGGTTCACCCTTTTACTTTGGGCTACGTCCACGGGACAAACTCCGAAAAATATTCTTCCACTATTAAAAATAGTAGGCTTACAAGAGAGACTTCTCTAGAAATATTTCTAGAGGTACAATTATTACAATTGAGATAAACCCAAAATAATGGCATTCAAGTGTTTCCCAAACACTCTTAAAATTAAACTACTTCACTATTTTGTCACTCCCCAAATAATTCTTTCTCTCTCACAATTCACTAATGTTTTTTTTTTCTTAATTTGTGTGTTTTGAAGAAGAAGGGGAAGGCCATATATATAGGCCTTCCCATGAGGTTGTTGGCCTAACTTAATTAGGCCAACAACCATTTATTATTATTATTTTTATTTTACATAGTCAAAAAATACCAAATGGTTGGTATTTTCCAACAATTCTCCCCCTACCAACCATATGAATTAACTGTCATTCCTGTAGATGATCGACAAAACTCAAACTTTTCCCTTGGTAGAATCTTTGTTAACATGTCTGCACCATTTTCTTCAGTATGAATCTTTTCAAGCTGTAAAATCTTTTTCTCCAACACATCTCTGATCCAGTGGTATCTCACATCAATATGTTTTGATCTTGAGTGAAAGGAGGAATTCTTTCCAAGGTGGATAGCGCTCTGACTATCACAATAAAGTGAATATCTATCCTGTTGAAATCCAAGTTCATCTAAGAACTTTTTCATCCACAAGAGCTCTTTGCAAGCTTCAGTTGCAGCAATAAATTCTGCTTCAGTTGTTGAGAGGGCAACACACTTTTGCAACCTTGATTGCCATGACACGGCTCCCCCTGCAAATGAAATAAAATAACCTGATGTAGACTTTCTTGAGTCAACATCGCCTGCCATATCTGCATCTGTGTAGCCAATTAACACAGGTTTACCATCACCAAAACATAAACATATTTTGGAAGTGCCACAGAGATATCTGAGAATCCATTTCACAGCAGCCCAATGTTCCTTGCCAGGATTAGAAAGGAACCGACTTACTACTCCCACTGAGTGAGCAATATCTGGCCGTGTACATACCATGGCATACATCAAACTGCCAACTGCTGAAGCATATGGAACTCTATCCATCTCTTCTTTCTCTTTATCTGTGAAAGGACATTGTTTTGAAGTTAATTTAAAGTGGTTAGCAAGAGGACAACTAACCGCTTTAGCCTTGTCCATATTAAACCTTTGAAGTACTTTCTTAATATACTTCTCCTGTGACAACCACAATTTCTTGGTGCCTCTATCTCTGATTATCTTCATGCCAAGAATTTGTGCTGCTGGCCCTAAGTCTTTCATAGCAAAAGACTTGCTTAACTGCTTCTTCAGATTGTTAATTTTGGAAATGTTCTGGCCAACGATTAACATGTCATCCACATAGAGTAAGAGAATTATAAAATCATCATCAGAGAATTTCTTCACAAATACACAGTGATCTGAAGAGGTCTTTTTGTAGCCTTGCTCCCCCATAACTGACTCAAACTTCTTGTACCACTGTCTTGGTGCCTGCTTCAAGCCATACAAGCTTTTCTTTAACTTGCAAACATAATCCTCTTTTCCTTTTTCTTTGAAACCCTCTGGTTGTTCCATGTATATCTCTTCCTCCAAGTCACCATGAAGGAAGGCAGTCTTTACATCCATCTGCTCAATCTCCAAGTTGAGACTTGCAGCTAATCCCAGTACTGTACGAATGGATGTCATCTTCACCACTGGTGAAAAAATCTCATCAAAGTCAATCCCTTTCCTTTGGCTGAATCCCTTAACAACTAATCTGGCTTTGAATCGTGGCTGGGAACTGTGTTCATCATGCTTTATCCTGAACACCCATTTATTCTTCAAAGCCCTCTTGCCTGTTGGCAACTTCACAAGCTCAAAAGTTTTATTATCATGCAAAGATTTTATCTCATCTTGCATGGCTTCAATCCATTTCTTCCTCTTCTCATCTGCCATAGCTTCTTGGTAATCCTCAGGTTCTCCCCCATCAGTGAGTAACACGTACTGATCATCCGAGTATCTAGTAGAAGGTTGTCGAGTTCTAATAGATCTTCTCAATGGAACCTGAGGAACTTCTACTGGTGGTGGTGGCTGATTTTCAATCTGGTCCTCATCATCATCCGATTGGACCTCTGTAGGAGCATCGATGTCAGCATTTTCTGGCTGACGATTTTGGATTTCATTTCCAACTTGTCTTGGCACCGCCTGTGGAGGAACTAGCTTTAAGTTTGTTGAATCACCATTGGATTCGGGAATATCCCTTTTCACTTTGTTAATGTCTTCAATGGTTTGATCTTCAACAAATATGGCATCACGACTTCTAAGAAGCTTTTTCTGAACTGGATCATAAAATCTATAGCCAAGCTGATCATGATCTTGACCATAACCAATAAATACACATTCACGTGTCTTGACATCAAGCTTTGACCTCTCATCCTTAGGAATGTGCACAAAAGCTTTGCAACCAAACACCTTTAAATGATTATAGGAAACATCCTTTCTTGACCATACCTTTTCTGGTGTATTATATTGAAGAGGAACACAGGGTGAAAAATTGAGTACATGTACTACTGAGTATAGAGCTTCACCCCAAAAAATCTTAGGCAACTTTGAATGTGATAGTAAACATATAACTCTCTCCATCAAAGTCCTGTTCATCCTCTCCGCTAAACCGTTCAATTGCGGCGTTTTTGGAGGTGTTGTTTGATGTCGGATACCATGCTCCTTGCAGTAGGTATCAAATGATCCCATGTATTCTCCACCATTGTCTGTCCGAATGCATTTTAACTTCTTCCCAGTCTCCCTTTCAACTAAGGCATGAAATTGCTTGAACACGTCTATTACTTGGTCTTTTGACTTCAAAGTATATACCCACATTTTCCTTGAATGATCATCAATGAAAGTCACAAAGTATTGAGCACCACCAAGTGACTTTGACATTGGTCCACACAGATCTGAGTGAATCAGATCCAATACATTCTTCATTCTGGAAGGAGTGGAACCTTTGAAAGCAACTCTGTTTTGTTTTCCAGCCAGACAGTCAGTACATTTCTTCAAATCCACTTTATCAACTCCAGATAATACATTCTTCTTTACCAATTGTGCCATCCCTTTCTCGCCCATATGACTGAGTCTTCTATGCCATAATTCAGTCATATTTTCTTTCTCCACTGCATTCACAGAATCACCGGAGAGCTTTGCTTGCATCACATATAGCTTGGAGCACTTTTTACCTTTTCCATATACCAAGGAGCCTTTAGTAAGTTTCCATTGACCATCCTTGAAAGTACTACTGAAACCTTCATCATCAAGCATACCAATGGAAATCAGGTTTAGCCGAAGGTTGGGAACATGTCTGACATCTTTCAAAAATAATCTCATCCCATTTTCTGTCTTTAAACAAATATCACCTCTGCCGATGATCTTGGCTATACCCTTGTCTCCCATTTTGACAACACCAAAATCTCCTTGTTTATATGTTGAGAAAAATTCTTTATGTGATGTGGCATGAATGGTGGCACCACTATCACCTACCCAGTCCAATTCACTGGATGCAATATTCACATCATTATCATAAAAAATAACATGAAATTCTTCAATGGTGGCAGCCATGGTTTCTCGTTCATCATCACTGCTATCATCTCGCTTAATCTCTTTGCCTTTGTTCTTCTCCTGTTTGAACTTTCGACAGAATTTCTTGATATGTCCCTTCTTTTTACAGTGATGGCATTCAACATTTGCATATTTGTTTGATTTTCCTCGACTTTTATCTCTGGTATTTGAACTCCTGAACTTGCTCCTCCCTCTAGAATCAGTAACCAGAACATCTGGTTGAGATGTAGATACTGAATTTTGAGATCTCCTTCTCATCTCTTCATTCATAATTGAACTCTTGACGGATTCCAAACTAACAATACCATCGACTGCTGAATTAGTGATGGAAATCTTCAAAGTCTCCCAAGACTCTGGCAAAGAGGAAAGTAGTAAAAGACTGAGTACCTCATCATCAAATTTTATGCCCATTCCTGACAACTGGTCCACAAAACCTTGAAATTCATTCAAGTGATCCGCCAAAGATGTACCTTCTCGGTAACTAATTTTGACCAGTTTAGTCAAATAGAGCAACTTGTTGTTCCCTGTTTTAGAAGCATATAACTTTTCAAGCTTCTCCCATAGGGATTTAGCATGAGTCTCTTTACAAATGTGATTATACACATTGTCTTCGACAAACTGTCGGATAAAACCACACACTTGCTCATGCTCGAACTTCCAGTCTTCATCTGATTTATCATCAGGTTTTGATGTGGTGAATACAGGCAAATGCATTTTCGTCACAAATAGGAGATCCTTCATCTTGTTTCTCCATATGTGGTAATTCGAACCATTTAGGTTGATCATCTTGTTTATCTTTGTCTCCATCTCTTTAATACAAAGAGGTTAACTCCAATACTGTGTGCTTGAACCACAGCTCTGATACCACTTGTTGTGCAGCGGAAGTAAATAGCACGCAAATTACTTACTATTATACAAGTAAATAGTGTATGAAATATTGTACTAAAAATAAATACCAAGAAAATTCCCAGGAAAGGCTGGAGGGGTCACAGGCGGTCCCGCTTAAAACTCAGTCTCCTTAGACAGAATTTCACTCGGATAATTAATAGCACAATATAACAAAACAACTACCCTTGATAATAGTTATAAAACTGAGACAAAATAACACACCGAATTTAACGTGGTTCACCCTTTTACTTTGGGCTACGTCCACGGGACAAACTCCGAAAAATATTCTTCCACTATTAAAAATAGTAGGCTTACAAGAGAGACTTCTCTAGAAATATTTCTAGAGGTACAATTATTACAATTGAGATAAACCCAAAATAATGGCATTCAAGTGTTTCCCAAACACTCTTAAAATTAAACTACTTCACTATTTTGTCACTCCCCAAATAATTCTTTCTCTCTCACAATTCACTAATGTTTTTTTTTTCTTAATTTGTGTTTTGAAGAAGAAGGGGAAGGTCATATATATAGGCCTTCCCATGAGGTTGTTGGCCTAACTTAATTAGGCCAACAACCATTTATTATTATTATTTTTATTTTACATAGTCAAAAAATACCAAATGGTTGGTATTTTCCAACACTACTTTCATTCAATCTACACTTGGGGCTATACTAGTTTATACAATGCAAACAACTCTTCTCCCTGCAAGTATTTATAATGGGTTAGATTTGGAATGCCGTAAGTTCTTATGGGGGTATAGAAACAATAATGGTAACAGGGTGGCTTTAGTCAAATGGGAGGAAGTCTGTCTCCCTAAATGTTAAGGGGGTCTTGGGCTTAGGGATCTTAGAGGTATAAATCAGGCTCTTCTCTCTAAGCTGGCTTGGGACCTTAGTTTGCGGGAGAAGAAACTTTGGGTGGATGTTGTTTGTGCGAAATACAAAACTAGCCCTGATTCCGATTCTCAACTCAACATGGTTAAAGGGGGTTCCAGGTTTTGGAAGTCGATGTCCAATGTTTGGCCCATTGTTCAAGAAGGTAGCAGATGGGTAGTTTGTAATGGTCAAAGAGTACGTTTTTGGAAAGATCTCTAGGCAACAAATGATAAACCCCTTCTTCTCCATGCTATTGCTAAAGTTTCGGAGGAAGTAGTTAACCTTAATGTAGCCCATTATATTACTTCTGAAGGAAATTGGAGATGGGAGGAATTTTTGAATTTTCTTCATTATTCTATTATTCTAACTCTTTCTTCTTTTCCAGGTCCAACCTCCACAAGGAGTGAAGATAAAAAGTTCTGGGCTCACGCTAATAATGGGAATTTCACAACCAAGTTTGCCTATGCTAGCATTATGAATACTCAAGATGTTGCAGAGGACCACTGCTGGAAACTCATTTGGAAATGGCCAGGACCTTAGCGCATTAGGATGTTTTTATGGCTGGCCTCTAAGGGAAAATTGATGACAAATGTGGAGAGGATGAGAAGGCACTAGGCACATGACGGTGTCTACCATGTGTCAGCGTTGCAATGATCAAAATGAAACTCTCTTGCATATATTTCGTGATTGCCCACATGCGATTATCATCTGGACTATGTTGATTCCTAGAGATGCACGACAATGGTTCTTCTCGTTGGATTTTTCTAACTGGTTTTTTTCTAACATGAGGAATTGTTTTAATTTTCAGGGCGAGAATGATTGGACACTAGTGTTTGGTGTATCTCTCTGGGTTCTTTGGCAATGGCGGAATGATGAGATTTTTAATGGCGCAAAACACAGGCAAGGAAATCAAGTTGCAGAGATTAGAAGGCATGTTCAAGAAATTGATGCAGCCTGGAATTTGGAGAGTGATGTCATAGGGAGTAGAAGGCGATATGAAGAAATTCCTATTTTTTGGTTGCCTCCACTAGAGGTATTTCTGAAGATTAATACAGATGTAGCTTGGAGAAGGAACACTGGTCAGGCATCGGCTGGTGGTGTGGCTCGAGATTATCGCGGGAAATGGTGTGGAGGTTTCCTTATGAACATAGGCTAGTGCTCTATAACAAGAGCAGAGCTTTGGGGTATTTTGCAAGGTCTTCACTTAGCATGGAAACTACGAGCCACAAAAGTGATTTTGGAAACTGATAGTGCTAGCGCGATTGAGTTAATTAAAGATGACACTGGTCAGGCTCATGCTAACTGGGCTTTGGTGGCATAAATTAGAGAACTAATAGCTTGCAATTGGGAGGTTAAACTTCAACATATATTTAGAGAAGCCAACTTTATGGCTGACACACTGGCAAAGATGGCTTTCTCATGGCCCGGTGGCAACTTTCATACCCATCTAAAATCACTTCTCCTTTAGTTTTTTATTATATGATTTATTAAAATAAAAGATAAATTTAGAAAAAAAATGTAATATTGGTTTTTAAAAATGTCAAATAACAATGAATTTCAATATATCTTTAAAATATTATATACAAATTGATGGTGGAACTATTATTAGCAGTAATGTTGCTACGGTTAAATGAGATTTGTATTCCTGTAAAAAAAAAAAGAAGAAGGGAAGCTATCGCTAGTATGATCAAAGTTTAAATGGGAACTTTTCCCCATGTCTTCTACAAACGACAGAGAAACTTTCACTGGTTGTTTGTGAACGACATGTCGGCTAACAACCTAATACAATGGGCTCAAGCCCATTTCTCTAGCAATGGAAAAGTAGGGATGCACATCAATTCAGTCTGGCCTAACTCAATCCTCATAATTAGGGCAAATTTTGGGTTAGGTTTTAAGTCGTGATTTAAAAATTTTAGGTATTTTACACATTTGTTACAAAAAAAAACTTGGGATCTTTACAATTTTACTAGAAAAATATTAGCATACTGCACTTATATCACTTTTCTCAAAACTTTACAATTTTACTAAAAAAATTTATATTTCTTTACATAAATGTAAGAAAAAGTTCAGCTCACTACAACAATACTAGATTAAGCATCAAAGAACGAAAATAACAGAAAACAAAACGGCTTTTGACATAAATAACTAAAAAAATCATTACTTTTATTAAAATACTATCTCCTAAAAACTATTACCAAAATACCAAAATTTTTAATTAATTAACATAAAAATATAGAAAAAACAATAAAAGTCCCTAAAAAACACAAAGAACTAACAAAAAAGCCAATCCAACTTTTTAACACTTATAATAATTTTATTGCAATTTTTATTTTGAAAATTTAATAAAACAATTTAAAATTTTTTATTTTCTTATGTATTCTACTTTTAATGCCGATCCAACATTAAAAATAAAAAGTCAATCCAACCTTTTAACACTGTTAATAATTTAATTATAATTTTTTAATTTAAAAAATTTAATATAACAATTTAAAATTTTTACCTTCTTCTATATTCTATTTTTAGTACTGATCCAATACTAAAAATAAAATTACTTACGAAGAGTTTATATTAAGTTTACATTAAATTTATAATAAGTTTATATTCAGTTTATAATAAGTTTATTTTCAGTTTATAACAAGTTTAGTTAAATATGCAAACATATTTCATTAAAAAATTTGAATTTGAATTTTCTTATAATAAGTCTATATTAAGTTTATAATAAATTTAAACTGAATTTATTATATAAACATATTCCATTAAAAAAAATTTGAATTTCTATTTACTTATAATAAGTTTATATAGAATTTATAATAAGTTTAAATTTAGTTTATCATAGTACATTTTTCATAAAAAATTGTACTCTACTAAAACCATATTAATTGAACAAAATTATTTCTTACACCATGCAACTCCTAATCGATCCTATATCAGCAATAATATTTCTAATTTAACCATATTCTTTAATATCCTAACTAATTGTTCATTAGAAAAAAAAAAGATTAGATCACTCATTACTGTAAAATCAATATTAAAGAAAAATAAAAAAAAAAACCTTTTAAAAACCTTCTAAAAGACAATTATGTTGTCTTCAATGAAAACTTCTCAGTTAATCAAGCTAATGACCTCAAACTCCTCAAGTATTTCTTCTCCTTTCTCTACGGTGTAGCATTCAATAGTGTCAGCAAGGTTGCGATTAAGACTCACAACCAAACCAAATCAAAATTGCCTTCAATGGTATTCCCATAGTTTTCCAATCGCAAAATCCAAACCAAAAATATGAATACAGAGAGGATATAAGATTTTTTTATAGGAAAGACGAGGGAGAGAGAAGGTGAGGGGAGAGGGGCGGTCTAAAAGAACGAATTGAAAAAAAAAATGTATTTTTAAGATAAATTGTAAAAATCTGGTAAATAAGTAAAATAATCTGTACATATGTAAAATGACAAAAAAAAAAAAAACCTGGTAAAAAAGAAGAGATTTTAAAAAAAAATTGGTATACTAGGTACTTTTCTCAAAACACTTCGGGAATTTTATAAAATTATCCTTAAAAACAAAACTTTTTTCAAAATTACGACAATTAATTTTTTTTTCAAAATTACACCAAAAACTTAGGAAAATTATAAAATTGCTGTTATCCCATCAAAATTTTCATAATTTTTAAAATTATATATATTGTGTATATGTTACGGATATATTATGTATATGTTATAAATTTTTTCAAAAAAACTAAAAATAAAAACTGAGTTTATTTCAAATATTATTTTATAAACTAATAACATTAAGAGAAAATAACATAATTTTATAAAAATTTCTCAAAAAAAACATTAAAACATCATTTTATAGCATTATTTTATATATTTTAGATATGTATATATGTTACGGATATTTTTTGTTTCGGCTTTTATATTATTTGATGTTACAAATATATTATATATATATTATCTACCAACCTTTTTATTTTGGTTAATTATAATATATATACTGCTGATATGCTATATATATTGCAGATATGTTGTGTATATGTTGTGTTATGGCCTTCATATATTGTACAACCTTTATACTATTCAATTTAGTGTATATATTATACATATATTGTCTTTCAACTATTATATATTGGTTAATTATAATGTACATATTACAGATATATTATATATGTTGTGTATATATTACAAATATATTATATTCTAGCCGTTATATTATATATATTATATATATATGTTATGTATATGTTATTTTTTAATCTTTATATATTATATAATATTTATATATTGTTTAATTATAGATAATATATTATAAATATATTCTTTTTCAGCCTCTATATATTGTTTAATTATAATATATATATTTTATATATATTTTATATATATTGTTCATATATTGTCGATATGTTATTTTTCCTAACTTTTACATATATACAAATAAACAATACAGATGCAAGTCAATATGACGTAAATATAATTCAAAAGAACTGATATATCTCAATTTAAGGAATACAAAGTCATAAAAATAGAAAAAAAAATTTAAAAAAAAAATCTCTTTTGAAGCATTTTATCAAACATAAAAAAAGAAATATAGTTCAATAACAAAAAAAAAATCTAAAATTAGTTAAACAACACCAAAATTAAAAAAATTAAAAAAATAGAAATATAAGAAGGAGATGTACAATCTTAATTAGATTCCTCAAACATGTACAAATGAACTATTACAAAGAAGAAGAAGAATAAACATTAAGTATACCGTATATTTGAAAACAAAATAAAGAAAAGCTAAAAAATAAAAAAAAAAAGAAGTTAAAAGTGTAAAATATATATATATATATATGTACAGTAATTTTGAAAACAAAAATTAAAAAGTAATAATCCATGTAATTTTCTCAAAAACTTTTAATGCTATAAAAATATGAGCTTTAAAAAAACTTTATAAAAATAATACCAAAATTTTTTTATTAATTAACATCAAATACCATAAAATTACAATAAGTTTATATTTAATATAAATTAGGTTTATTATATACAAAACTATAGAATTAATGATTTTCTTTTTCATATATATATATATATAGTGAATTAATAATTTTAAAGGTTCATTAGAAGAAGTATCAAATAATAATTTTAATCAAAATATAATTTACTATTAATATTCTTAAATATATTTAATTCATTTATAAATAGATAAAAATATTATTTTAATACATAATTGAACAAAAAATATATTCAGTGTAAATCTATCTTTCATGCAAACTTAAGAGGTATATTTGCATTTTCTCTAGCTAATTAACCAAATAATTAATAACAGTTAGCTTTGTATTAAAAGATGAGTTGATTTGTTAGTTTTTTTAACATTTTAATTGCATAAATGAGCCTATAAAAATTTTAAGAGTCAATATGTATCTTTGTGTAAATTTTAGGAGTATTTTTGTACTTTCTCCCTTTCCAAAATTTAGCTAGCTTTCTTTTTTTCTTTTTCCTTGAATGTAATGTACATTCTGTCATTTGTAATATAGTTTTCTTAATCAGTACTGGGAGCAAGTGAAGTTTTCATATTTGAAGTCAATATTTATAGAGGTTATTTGTTATGTTAATAATGATTAACAATATCTATATAAATTATGGACGATAATAAGTTGGGTTCATAAAAATCCTTACCCGAGATCTAACAAGTAAAATGGCATACTATGTTTGTTATCTAACTTATTTCGGATCAAATTAGATCAAGTATAAGCAATGCTACTATCATATATCAAGTTAAAACGGATATGATTCGATCATAAAAATCGAGTATAAAAAATCGATGAAGAATATAATTATAAAAGTCAACTTATTTAATTTAATTTTATTAATTAATAAATTTATTTAATTAAATATATCTTACATCTTATGTCTTATATTCTAAATAAATTAATGAACTAAAATTAAATAAAAGTTGCATAAAATTTATTGGTATAATATTTAAAATTAAATATTATATAAATATAATAACCCAAATATACAAAAAATTAAAAAATAAAAAGAAAATTAAAATTAAAATTTAAAATATGTATATATATATATGTATTTATAAGAAAGAAAACAAAAGAAAAGAAGAAAAGAGAAAGAGAGAGAAAGTGCAGAAAAAAGGAGAGAGAAAGTGAGGGAGATAGGGAAGGATCAGTTTTTTTTTTAAATCTATCGCAGTCCGGTGAATATTTTTTGACACCTCCCATACCATTAGAAAGCTCATCATCCGATGAGTCCAACGCCACCAAGATCGTCGTCGTCCGACGCCGGAGCAGGCTGCACTCGTCGGATGAAGTTGGTGCCTCCCGAGAGCTTTCGACGAAGATTCCGGCTAATTCCAACATCTTTTCCTAGCAAGGTTAATATTTTTGAAACTCTCACTTCATAAGCTTCATTTTGGTATATCATTTGTAAATTTTAGACAACTTTTGAATTTAGCCGAAATTCGACAATCGTTTTTCGGCAAGGTAATACTATTCCAATTATTGTTTCCGGCAATGGTTAACTATTTCGGTAACTGTTTTCCAGCATTGATGGTACTATTAAGGTAACTTATTTTCAGCAATTGTGGCACTATTTCGGTAACTGTTTCCGGCAACGGTATACTATTTCGGTAAGTGTTTTCTAGCAACGGTGATATTATTTCGGCCATGTTGATACTATTTCTTGTATGAAGTTACTATTTCGGCGATTATAAAAAAAATAAAAATATATAATAAATAATTAAAGGAATAAATAAAATAATAATAATAAATATATAATTAATAATTAATAGTAAATAGATTAAAATTTGGATATTTTAAAAGTGTTAATTTAAAACTAATTACTTGATTAAAATTAGTATTTTTATAATTAAATTAATCAAGTTATTTTTATAAAGTGAGAGAAATAAATTATAAGGTAATTAATTATAATTGAAGGACGGTTATAAAATAATTTTCTAAGAATTATTAAAAATTAAATTAGCATATATCTTAAAATTTTAAGTAAATATTTTCTTAATAAATTAAATAAATAAGATTAATATTGATATAATAAACTATTACTATTATATTTGTGAGATGTACGTTTGACTTATATTTGAGTTATTGAGAATTATAATGATGGCCCAGATAGAAAATTGAGTTGATTTTGATTGTTGTGAATTTTTTAAAAGCGTGTTCTCATTTTGTTTCAGGGAAAAATATTATAGTTATAGAGGAGACTGCCAAAATTTCGGCAGAATCTATAGAGTCGTATTCGTCTATATTTTAATAGTTTTATTGTCGATTGAAAATACGTTTAGGTGTCTTCTATTTTCAATCAAATATTTCAAGGAGAATCGTTGAATTTTTATAAATCTGTGAGTTATATAGAATAATATAATAACACACTCCCTTAATATATATTTATAATTTTATTTGCATAATACATCCACTATTTGTGTAATATATATACAATTATTATTATTATAAACATAATGTGTGTTGAGTATGAGTTTAGCCGTGCTTAATGCATATAATATGTGATGCCGGATAGAGTTAGAATGATATGGGACCACACATGATCGGGGATACGAGTCATGATATGAAGATATTATGTGATGAGATTAGGATTGACATGACGGCGGGAATATTTTTATGCTCAGCGCTGCTTGTCAGTCAAGTAGCACTGCTTGACTACGGTGGACCCTATGTATTGAATTCTAAGAGAAATGTATAGACTAAGAGAGCCAGATAGGGGGATAGGCTCCCCAGTTTGAGGTTTAATGTGGCTCCATTGACTTACTCTTATCCTTATTCTTATGTGATTTATTAGTTGATTGGTATTTGTATGCGCATGTTATGCATAAGATAGTTGTATTATATTAATTATTATATAGTTCATTGAGTCGAATACTCATTCCTGTTCACCATTTTTTCCAGATTGCAAGTTGATCATAGGAGTATTGCTTATTCAGGTCATCCTGCTTTTTTATTTCTCGGCAGGAGTGTTAATTAAATATTTTTTTATTGTATAATTATTTTCTAGAACTCCGCATTGTATTTCTTTTCTTGTTTATCTTCCTTATTCATTTAGTTCTGTGATTTAGTTATATATATTTGTTAATAAATGTCTGATGATAATGATGTGATATTATATTAAAGTATAATATTAGTAGACTAGTGAGTCCGGTTCGAGATAGTGATTTCTGTCATCATCTACATATATCGAAAAACTAGTTGTCAGACTTACTACGGGTTCTTGGAGCCACATACTTTTTTTATTCTCCAGTACCGATCAAGTGCCCTCGAGTTAGGCCGTGACAAAGTTAGTATCAGAGCAATGATTTTGAGGCATGTACCATGTCCATGGTTGGAAGAGTTCTAGTTTGTCTAAATTCTTATTTCAGGCAGAGTATAGATTTTCTTTTCTTCTTGTTTGAGTTTCATTTGTCTCAAATTTAGCGTTATCTGTGGGTAATAATTTAATTATTTATATATATGTGTGTGAATGTTATATGTGTTTATTAATGCGAGATATGAGCTATGCTGCTTTTATGGCTTCAGAGTGTAGATTGTATTAAAGGTTGTATATAGTAACATTATATATTTTTTCTTGAATGCGTAAAACGCTAGACTCTGAGTAATTTTTTTTAGCAGATCTAGTAAGTTAAGAAAAGATAATTGATTTATGATAAATTTAAATTCTTGATTGAACGATGATTGGATGAGAAAATATAATCTAAGTGAAAGAAACTAAATATGAAGTATAACACATAAGATAATTAGAGTATGAATGACATATAGAGCCTAAGGAGTTGAGGATATGTATGGATAGTAATTTTGCATCTATAAATCAATGATAGCATTTGGACTTGACATTAAATAAAATGATATGTAATAATTATGAATTACAAAGACAGAGTAAACTTAAATTTTGATAATGGATAGTGTATGATGAGTTTGAATGTGAACATATTTGTGATATAGTAATATGAACATATTAGGAAAATAAATACTTTGGATGTATAATAAAGGTAAGTTGTAATATTGTTAAAGTTATATTCATAAATTTGAAAATGACATATAGTACACTGACGAGTTGAAGTGATAGAGAATGATTAAATACTGTAAGCTTTTAGGTTGAGTTAGACGAATATATATATATATAATGTTATCAATTCAATTAGGATCAATATGCTCCAGGAATATCGTTGGTAAAATGAGTATTTTAAGATTCAATTGAATAAATTAATAAATTAAGTTGGAGTTTTGACTTTGATGGGTTGATGATAATAAATTGGATTTGATATTTGAATTGATTTGATTTTTTTAAGGTAGAAAAGAAAAGAAGGCAAGATATTCAGTCGAGAATAAAACAAGATAAAATTTTAGAGTTTATAAAATATAAACAGTTAAGGTGGCTATAGATTTTAGAAATTTGTTAAGATTTTGTATGCAAGTTGTATACATATCGTGATAATTTTAGGTTAAAAGCAAAATTTGTTAACTAAAATTATGATTTAGAGACTATATGAATTATTGGAGTTTTTAAAATAATTTGAGTACATGAATTTGAAATGATTAATTGAAGTGTAGCTGAATTGATTTGTTTTAAAATGTGAAAAATTTAAAGGCGATAGGCATAGAGTATTATTTGAAAGGAATATATTAAATGAGATATTTAGATTAAGTTACTAGAATTGGAAATATAGAGATAAATAATAACATTAGTATATTTGTGTTATCGTTAAATATAACCTCATTTAGATTATAAAGTAGTGACATGATCAATAAGTTAATTGAGAGTTAGGTTTAAAAATGGCTAATCGAATATTTTGAGGTCAATTGTAGATATAGCTAAGTAAAATTTTTAAGGTGTAAGATTAATTGAATTAAGAATATTAAATATGATTCTTAAGGATAATAAATCAGAGTGCGCAGGGAAGCGTGAATAGTTTGACTTTTCACTTGAGCATTTTTCTTAGCTTGAAAATTCGAGGATGAATTTTTTTAAAAAGAGGAAAGATTGTAATAACCCAAATTTAAAAAAAAATTAAAAAATAAAAAGAAAGTTAAAATTAAAATTTAAAATATGTATATATATATATGTATTTATAAGGAAAAAAAATAGAAGAAAAAAAAGAAAAGAGGAAGAGAGAGAAAGTACAAAAAAGAGGAGAGAGAAAGTGAGGGAGAGAGGGACGGATCGAATTTTCTCAGATCTATCACCATCCGGTGAATATTTTTTGACACCTCCCACACCATTAGAAAGCTCATCATCCGACGAGTCCAATGCTACCAAGATCGTAGTCGTCCGATGCCGGAGCAAGCCGCACTCGCCGGATTAAGTTGGCGCCTCCCGAGAGATTTCAACGAAGATTTCGGCCGATTTCAATATCTTTTCCCAGCAAGATTGGTATTTTTGAAACTCTCACATTATAATCTTCATTTTGATATATCATTTATAAATTTTAGACAACTTTTGAGTTTAGCCAGAATTCGATAACCATTTTCCGGCGATGGTAATACTATTCCAATTATTGTTTCTGGCAATGGTTGACTATTCTAAAAATTATTTTCTGGCAATGATGGCATTATTTCGATAACTATTTTCTAGCAATGGCGACACTATTTTGGTAACTGTTTTTCAGCAATAGTGATACTATTTCGGTAAGTATTTTTCAGCAATAGTGATACTATTCTAGCCATGTTGATACTATTTCTTTGACGGAGTTGCTATTCCGACGATTATAAAAAATAGTAAAAATATATAATAAATAATTAAAAAAATAAATAAAAAAATAATAATAAATATATAATTAATGATTGATAGTAAATAGATTAAAATTTAGATATTTTAAAGGTGTTAATTTAAAACTAATTACTTAATTAAAATTAGTATTTTTATAATTAAATTAACCAAGTTATTTTAATAAAGTGGAAAAAATAAATTATATGGTAATTGATTATTATTGAGAGACGGTTATAAAATAATTTTTTAAGAAATATTAAAAATTGAATTAGCATATATCTTAAAATTTTAAGTAAATATTTTTTTAATAATTAAATAAATAAGATTAATATTGATATAATAAACTATTACTATTGTATTTGTGAGATGTACGTTGAATTTATATTTGAGTTATTGAGAATTATAATGGTGGCCCAGATGAGGCAATTGAGTTAACATTGACTGTTGTGAATTTTTTTGAAGTATGTTCTCGTTTTATTTCAGGAAAAAATATCAAAGTTATAGAGGAGACTCTGTCGAGATTTTGACAGAATCTTTAGAGTCGTATTCATCTATATTTTAATAATTTTATTGTCGATTGCAAATACTTTCAGGTGTCTTCTATTTTCAATCAAATATTCCAAGGAGAATCATTGAATTTTTATAAATCTGAGTTATATAGAATAATATAATACCCGCTCTCTTAATATATGTTTATAATTTTATTTGCATAATGCATCAACTGTTTGTGCAATATATATACAGTTATTATTGTTATAAGCATAATATGTGTTGAGTATGAGTTTAGCTGTGCTTAATGCATATATTATGTGATGTCGGATAGCGTTAGGATGATGTGGGATAATACATAATCCGAGATACGAGTTATGACATGAGGATATTATATGATGAGATTAGGACTGACATGACGGTAGGGGCATTTTTATGCTCAGCGCTGCTTATCAATCAAGTAGCGGTGTTTGACTATGACTGTAACGGCGGACCATATGTATTAGATTCTAAGAGAAATATATAGATTAAGAGAGCCAGATAGAGGGATATGCTCTCTATTTTGAAGTTTAGTGTGACTCCATTGACTTACTCTTATCCTTATTTGTTTATGTGATTTGTTGGTTGGTTGACATTTGTATGCGCACCTTATGTATGAGATAGTTGTATTATATTAATTACTATATAGTTCATAGAGTTGAACGTTTATTCCTGTTCACCATTTTTCATAGATTGTAGGTTAGGCATATGAGTACTGCTTATTCAAGTGATCCTGCCTTTTTATTTCTCGATAGGAGTGTTAATTGAATATTTTTTTTATTGTATAATTATTTTTTAGAACTCCGCATTGTATTTCTTTTTTTGTTTATCTTCTTATTCACTTAGTTCAGCAATTTAGTTATATATTTGTTAATAAATGTCTGATGATTATGATGTGATATTATATTAAAGTATAATATTAGTAGGTTAGTGGGTCCGGTTCGAGATAGTGACTGTTGTCATCATCTATATTTATCAGAAAATGAGTTGTCAAGTTTACTACGGGTTCTAAAAGTCACGTACTTTTTTCATTCTTAGTGTCGGTCACGTGCTCTCGAGTTGGGTCGTGACAATAAATATCTATAAGAAAAGATATATAGTCTGATCGGGTTCGAGTATGTCGATACATAATTCACATTTGACTCAAACTTATCTGATGTATGTCTTTTCTAATCTATACTCTATCTTTATTATAAATAGATTGGTTATAATCCTACCTAATCGAATTGAATATGATCAGACATCCATTGCATCGAATAAAATTACCATATCTGTTATGATCTGTTTCCAACTACACAATAATAATTTTGTACTTATATATTGATTCGATGTTAAATTCAATAAATGGTGTACAAGTGCTCCCTCACCTTTTAGTTTTAAACATTATTAAATTATTAAATATATTATTTTCCAATAAAAAAATATTACATAGATACATAAACATAATTAATACATTACATATATACAATATCCATAAATTTATCAATAATATATACATAATATACACACAATAAATATAAATATACACATAATATATATAAAATAATTAAACAACATATAAAAAAAGTATATATTTTATAAGTTAGAATTTAGCATACTTAAAACATATGCACAATATACACATCCAACATACACATAATATAGATACAATATACACAACAAAAATAAAATACACACAACATATACATAATAATTTTAATTTTAATTTTATTTCATAAATATAATATGTAAAATTTATTTAAAATAAATTTAATAATTTTCATCAAAATATTTTTATATTTTTAATTTTTATATAAATTTTGTGAATCTTATTTTTTATTTGAAATTAAAAAATTAAAATTTTACCTTTAGAAAAAATAATGTATTTTATATGTTAAAAATGTAATTTAAAACATTAATTTTATTATTTTTATTAAAAGATATTTATTTAATAGTAAAGTTTAAAAAAGGATAAAATTTGAAATAAATATTATTTAAAGTGAGGAAAGAAATATTTGTATAAATGAAAAAAGTTTTAGAGTAAACTTGAAATTTTTTTTAAAGTGTAATATTTTTGAAAGTAAACTTTTTTTAAGGTTAATTATTTATGGCACTTCGGCTTCGAGCCATGCTATGAGCCAAAAAATTAGGCTCAAGTTTAAGGGATATTTGAAAATTATCTATAAAAATAAATATTTTTTTAAAAATACTACACAAATTAAAAGAAAAATATTTATATTTTTATAAAAATTTAGGTTAAATTTTTAAAAATACTTCACTTCTTATTAAAATAAACTTTTTTTTTTAAAATCTCATCTCTCATTTCAAACAATATTTTACTACTAAATTCTTTTTTTTTTCAAATTTTACTGTTAAAATAAATATATTCTAATAAAATAATAAAAATTATTATTTTAAAATATATTTTTAACTAATAAAATATATTAATTTTTTATAAAAATAAAATTTTAATTTTAATTACAAATAACAAATAACACAAAAATTAAAAGAAAAGGCAAAATATGTAAAAATATAATAATAAAAATTATTTTATTTATTTTTAAACAAACTTTACTTATTATGGATAATAAAAAAAGTTTTAAAAAATATTAAATTTATTGTGTGGATATTAAATGTATGTTGTATATATGTTATGTAAATATTGTAGATGTTATATTTATATTACGTATGTTTTGTATATGTTGTATGTTTGTTGACCATATATTATATAGATGTTGTGTATATATAAAATTAAAAAATAAAAATAAATTATATAAATAATATATATATTGTGTATATGTTATGTTTTTTTATGTGTATAATGAAAATATGATAATAATCAAATATTTATGAATAAAAAATATAAAAAATACAAAATACAAAATTACAAAAACAGAAAAAAGGAAAAAAAACAATGATTAATTTTTTAACATAAAAATGAAAAAAAGGCCAATCTGTAGTTTTGAGAAAAACTTTAAGCAGGCTGCAATTTTAAAACAAAATCTCAAAAAATGTTAGTGTAATTTCCTTGAAGTTTAACTACATCTGAGTGTCAGGCAAGGCCAAAATCCACGTAATCTAACCCCCTGCAGTGCCCTATGAAAAAGAATGGAATGAGTAAATTAATCGTTTTATAATAATATTTTTAAAGCATAATAATGAATTATATGAAATTATATTTTTATGTTTAATATAAAAGCATTAGTAATATTATTTCCATGAATTCACTTTTATGATATTTTATACAATTGACATAAATTACATGAATAATAACTGAAATTTATATTTTCATATTTCTTCATTTTAAACAAGGGATAAAGTTTGATTTTGAATTAAACCTAAGCTCTAATAAATTAGTGTTTTTTAAATGATTTTGTTTGGGTGCACCTTCTATGTATAGTTAGATGAAATTAACTTCTATATTTGTGACAAGATATTGTTTATATTACAAATTTAAAAGTTAAATAGTCTTTTGAACTTTATTCATTTTGTTAATTTCCTTCATGAATTTATAATTTAATTATATAATCCTCTGAACTCATATTTTCTTAACATATAAATATAATCTCATTGAATGGTAGAAACTTAAAAATCACGTGTGCTGATGTTGAAAATTTTTATTAAAAAATAATTATTATATGGAAAAAATAAAAACATTTTAATCCAAAAAAAGATGAGAACATTTGTTCCGGCATTTTCTAAACAAGAGCAAGATCAAAATTGTTAATTTAAAAAAAAAAAAAACTTTGCATCTTGTAACTCCATTAATCCGAAGCTCAATGCCAAATCACAACCAACCATAGCCCTAGCTTATTAAAAGCTCTTTATTAAAATTCCTCTCAAGAATACCTGTCACTCCCATGGAATCATTCAATGAATCTTTTGCTCACGAAACCTAACCATAATCTTCATAGTTGTTTGTATTAAATTATAGGCTATGTTATCACTTGTTGGTGTCAAAAAAATTATTTATTTGGAAGATTTTTTATAGGCTCTGTGAGAAAATACATTCATTGACTTGATCATTGGCGATATGCATAATTATATTTTGTTTGTATATATCTCACCCAAAAAAAATACTGTGTATAAATATTGCCTCCTTTCACCAAAATCATATTATGTGTATGCATACATACATACATACATATATATTTATTTATATTTTTATGTATTTTTATAAATTATATATATTTATAAATATATTTATAAATATATTATAACATATAATATAATATATATTATGTATTATATTAAAAATCTTTATAATATATATATTAAATTGATAAATCTACTCTACATATTTATTACCTTTAATTATTTTTAATTTTTATCCTAAAATTAATATTAATAATTATGTTGCAATTTAATTATAAATTGAGTTTAAGAATTTTATAATTATATTAATTATTTTACAAAAAATATTCTATCATATAAATTTATTAAAAAATAATTAGTTTAAATATTTTTCAAATATCTCAAAAAAAATATAAATATTATTTAAAAATAAAATTTATTGTATAATTTTTTAAAATAATATTTAAATATTAAAATAAACTGATAAAAATTTTAATATTTAAACATTTAATATGAAAATAAATTTGGATATAAATATTCATGTAACTATTTATGTAAAATTTTTAATATAAAAATAAAATAAAATATAAATTTATCTTTAATTTTTTTCACTTGAAAATTTTACCCTCATTTAACTCGGTCCCCGTTACTGGACTTGACTCCATATTCCAAATGAAATCTTAAAATAATAGGTTTATGAGTCATTTCTAATAGGTTTATGTGTTATTTATACTTATATATCCCTCATTAAATTTATTTCTTTCTGATATAAAATTTCTCATGCAATATTTAAATAACATTAATTAGCTATGGATATGAAAATTTTATAGTTACCAATAAATTTAGTCATAAGTTAATTTTTATGGTTAATAATAAAAATAATTGCTATGAAAATTTCATATTTATAGTTAAAACATTTGATTTGCTACTAGATCTAAAATATTATAATAAAGTTAATTATTGTTACAACAAATAAATATTTAAATAAAAAGCTGAGAATTTTGTTTCAAAAAATTATTTTTCATAGCTAATGAAATTAAAGTTAACTATGAATAATATATTATACATTAGCTACTATCAAAAGTTTTGTAGTAAATATTTGTAGCCATAGATAATAATTACTGAAGAATGAAACTTACTTTCTTTTATTCTGTGAAGAAAAATTTTATAAAATGTAAACATAAAATGCATATGTATATACATATATGTGATTCTTGTAATAAAATGTAACACATATAGTCACATACATTTCCATTGTAATGTAATTTTAGAATAGTTATAGAATATAAATATGGAATTTGACGAAGCCTAACTTGTAAAATTAAAATTTTGTAGCTGAAGAAAAATTACAATATGATAAGACAAAGTTGTAGCAGAGATGGCATCACATCACAATACTCACATGGAAGCTTAACCGCTGAAGAAACAATTTGACATGGTGCATGGGACAGACAAAATGTTATAATTATAGATAGCTAATAATTAATGATAAAAACGGACAATATACATTTATATACTATGCTAAGGATTCTTGAGAAAAGTTTCTATGAAATTAATCATAAATTCTATTCAGTTTCATTTCTTCCACTGGGGCAATCTCTGAATCACAACCTGTGAAAATCACAAGAACAGATATTCATTCAATCAAGTTTAGCAGAATAATTTGGCTTTATATATTGTCATTTGTCAGAAAATTTTGATAGGATTCTCATATAAATTTAGAAACCAAGGTCCTGAACATTCTTTACCTTGCCAGATTTTTCTTTATTTCCAACAATAGTTTGACATGCAAGCCTCCAGGATTCAGGTTTCTGCAAAATTAATAATCAAAATAAAAATATATCCAAATGGTAAGTGTGAAAACATCAAATTTACTTGCAATATTCCCACAAACAGGCATAAAATAAAATACAAAGAAGAAAATTAAACTTACATCATATTTCAAAAGACAAGCATTATAATCAAGATCAATTAAAAAAAAAAATCTTTTAAGTTCATATAATTAGTCATATATGAAAGAGAGAACACCTTCAAATTACGGAGTTCGGTATTTGTTCTTTCATTCAACAGATCTTTCCCATCTAGAATCTGCAAAAGAAGTTCAGGTAAATCTAAATGGTGCTTACAATTTGTAAACATTAATAATCTATTTAATTAGCTTTGCTATTTGAACTAATTTTGACGAAAGAAATGATTATTATATTGAAAATATCGATTAACTGAAGAATTTTAATTTTAAAACTATTATTTTAGAGTATTATCCAATTAGATTTTAGCTTTTTTAGTAGCTTTGTTTATGGAGTTTTTTATAGGCTAAATAATTATAAAATCTCTAAGATTTTGCATATTATACTAGTCAGTCTTTGTATTTTCAACATTTAATTTTTGCATCCTCCAGTTTTCAAAAATTAAACTGTTTAGTCCTTCTGCTAATATTTTAGTCAATTACTTTGATATTATAAAATAATTTATTTATTTTTTCTTTATATATATATATATTTTATTATTTGTTAAGCCATGCTTATTTTTAATTTTATTTATATTTCTTACACATAATTTATTTTAATTTTATAAATATTATTAAAAAATAATTTTAAATAATACAAATAATATCTTTTATTATTTTGCAGACGATCTATATATATCATTTATTTTAATTTTATAGGTATTACTAAAAAAATAATTTCAAATAATACAAATAATATTTTTTATTATTTTGCAGACGATCTATATATAAAATAAAATTAAAAATAAAATAAACTTAATAAATAACAAAGATAAATATATATAAAAGAAAAGCAAATAAATTAATTTATAATATATTTATCTTTATAAGAATATATATAAATTAATAATATATTTATCTTTATAAAAATATATATAAATTAAAAAAACTTATTAAAATATTTATAAAATTAAAATAAATTATTTGTAAGAAATATAAATAAAATTAAAAATAAGCATAATTTAACAAATAACAAAGAAAAAAATATATATATAAAAATAAATTATTTTATAATATCAAAGTAATTACCTAATATTTTTCGAATAAAAATATTAATAAAAAGACTAAACAATTTAATTTTTAAAAACTGAAGAATGTAAAAATTAGATGTTGAAAATACAGGAACTGACTAATATAATATGTAAAACCTCAGAAAATTTATAATTATTTAACCTTTTTTATATATACTAGACTACTCTCTTTATGAGCTTTGCTAATTTCTTTGTGAAAATAATGATTCAAAATTTTCAATTTTTTAAAATTAAATTTTATATATTTTGCTAAAAAAATTCTAAAATAATCAGACAATATTCTCAAATTATTTTTTCCATATCATCTAAAATAATACTCTTTTATATTGTAATCTCAATTTTAACACTAATCCCTTATTTGAATGAGTGATAGCATAATATAATATAATATTTCACGATATAATGCTTTAAATATTATTTATCATGTTTAAAAAAGATATAGTTAAATGGATTTTTTTATTTGATTTGATAACATTTTCCAAAATTTTAACAAGTTATGAAAATAAAAAAAAAATGTTTTATAAGTACATATGTAATATTGATTTTTTTTTAAATACTACACTTCTACCTAATGATGAATTGATCTTCTATAATATTTATCAATGATATAAATCAACTGAAAATGCAAATTCAAGACACTTCAAACTTGATAGATGTGCTCAAAATTTATAACTAAAAGTATTTGAAAATGTCAAAAAGCTTACCTCCACAATGCAAGTTCCACAACTTCCAACACCTCCACAGTTCATTACTTTCCCCTGTTGCAATTTCCATTTTAAGTTGCATACTAGAAGTACAATGGGCTTTGTCGTTTGCTGATTTCAGGTTCCCTAGCCGCGTTAAACGGCACTCTCTTATACCGACGATGGAATTACTCATTTGAATAGCCGTTTCGTCGTACGACAAAGCGGGGCCAGCTAAAATAACAACACAGTTTACTAAAAAACAATAACCAACTTACATACGTGGCGTAGAGCTCGATCTTGTTATCCAACATGATGTTTCTCAATAGCTTCTCTCCACTCATCACTTTAGCTCTCTCCGCCGGAAACCTCCCATCACCGTCTGCCTTAGGCTGTCGCCGCCGCCACCAGTTCACCGCATTTGCCGTTAGTTTTTAAATTATAATTCATTGTAGTAATCATATATAGGTTTAACTGAAACACACGTCTATATCACAAAAAAGGTCTAACGTCTAATCTCTAATGTCTAACGAACTCCAGAATGTGTCTCCGTTGCAGGAAAAAGAGAGTTCTGGCAGCCGTATTGATACGGCGGTGAGACTAACGGCTGCCATTGTTACTTTCTCTCAGTACCAGCTCTGTCCGTCTCTTCTCCTTTTTCTTCTTTCCTGAAACTTAAAACTCTCTACTGAAGGACAATTTCGTAAATCGATTATACGATTTTGAGCACTATATTGTGCCACCTGAGAACTCCATCTTGTGCATAGAAATGAAATCCCTAAATTGCTTCTACGTATACAAAGGTCTGCTTCGTCTTTCTGTGTCCAACATTTCAAAGCTAACGACTTGTAATTTCATCTATTTCTATTCTTCTTTTTCTTCTTCATCAGACCAGTCGCGGTTCTCTGTGCCACGAAACCCTTTTGTCACATTGCCTCCACCTCCTCGCCGCCCCCGCCGCTCCGATTGGGTCCCTCCGCTACCTCCTCCGCACCAATTAGTGCCTTCGCCAACTTCGGATTTGAACTCTAACTGTAATTATTCGTTTGATGACTTCTCGACTCTCTGTGACCTGCTTAGTGACCCGAACCTCAGGCCTGGACCTGCCCTGGAAGCCGCCTTGGACCAGACGGGAATTCAACCGGAGTTGAGTCTATTACAGCCGTTATTTGATAATTTTGATTCTTCTCCGAAATTGTTGTATTCTCTGTTTCTTTGGGCTGATAAGAAACCTAGGTTTCAATCCTCAGCCACGCTCTTCAATTCAGTGATCAATGTGCTTGGTAAAGCGAGGAAATTTGATTCTGCTTGATGCCTGATTCTTGATAGGATTGGCGATAAGGAACCGAATTTGGTTTCGAGTGATACGTTTACGATTCTGATCAGAAGGTACACTCGCGCAGGTAATTTCATTCACGCATAACTTTTCAATTTACTTCCGTGATTTGAACTCTTTCAATGGACTCTGGAATATGTACTCCAAATTTTTTGTTTTTGATTGTTAGAATTATTAAAAATGAATTTTGACGCCTATCACATTAGTGGCTGGTTTTCATACGCAATTCAAATATATCTTATGTTGTTGATTTGCGATTAAAAATTGGTAATTGCAGGAATGCCCCAACCTGCAATTCGGACATTCGAGTATGCAACGAGCAGGTTAAAACTTATCTGGAATTCTGATGCTGGAATGAGCTTGTTGGAGATTTTGTTGGATTCCCTTTGTAAAGAAGGACGGGTTAGGGTGGCTACGGAATATTTTGAAATGAAAAAGCAACTGGAGCCTCGTTGGCTTCCATCAGTTCGAATATATAATATACTGTTAAATGGATGGTTTCGGTCAAGAAAGCTCAAACATGCAGAGAGGCTTTGGTTGAAAATGAATAAGGACAATGTGAGACCGAGTGTCGTAACATATGGGACCTTGGTAGAAGGGTACTGCAGAATGCGTCGTGTTGAAAGGGCAATGGATTTGGTTGATGCCATGCGAAGGGAAGGAATTGAACCAAATGCAATTGTATATAATCCAATTATTGATGCATTGGCAGAAGCAGGTAGGTTTAAGGAGGTGTCAGGAATGATGGAGTACTTTTTGCAGTCTGAATCTGGCCCCACTATTTCCACTTACAATTCCCTAGTAAAAGGCTACTGTAAGGCTGGAGATCTTATAGGTGCTAGTAACATCATCAAAATGATGATTAGTAGGGGATTTGTCCCAACCCCTACAACCTATAATTATTTCTTTAGGCATTTTTCAAAATTTGGGAAAATTGATGAGGGAATGAACCTTTACACAAAGATGATTGAATGTGGATATACCCCTGATCGGCTCACTTTCCATCTTTTGTTGAAGATGATGTGCGAGCAGGAGAGATTGGACTTGGCTGCTCTGATTAGCAAGGAAATGAGAGCAAGGGGATGTGATATGGACTTAGCCACTAGGACCATGTTTATGCATTTGCTCTGTCGAGCGCATAGATTTGAAGAGGCTGTTATGGAGTTCGAGGACATGATACGGAGGGGTATAGTTCCTCAATATCTTACTTTCCATAGATTGTATGATGAGTTAAGGAAACGTGGAATGACTGAGATGGCACGGAAACTAAGTGCTATGATGTCTTCTGTCACTCATTCAACAAAGTTGCCTAATACATTTAGTGTTGAAGGAGATGTATCACAGCATGCAAGAAGAACATCTATATTGCAGAAAGCAGAAGCAATGTCTAAAATCCTGAAGACTTGTAATGATCCGAGGGAACTTGTTAAGAATCGAAGTTCAACTCAAAATCCTGTATCAATTGCAAATCAGTTGATAGATGATATAAAAAAAAAAGCGCTAATAAGACATGAAGAAGCAAGTTGTAAAGGGAAATAACTATTTACAGGAATTTAGAGTCAGGACATTTGATGACATGATTTTGTTGCTGTGCATGCGTGAGAACAAATTGGCAAGGACATAGATTCTTATTCCTTTAATCAATTCTTTTTCCTTTAATCATACTAGTCTCTCGCCCATCACAGTCGGTATTTCTGCTGCCCTGGATAACTGCCTATCTCATTGCTTCTCTCCTAAGCCATTGATGATTGCTAAGCTCTTCCGATAAATTCCCACTGTTACCATCACAGGTTTATTCTCTCTCTGTTTTTCACCTATGGTTCTTTTGTGGCTTGCAGGTTTTGGCTGTTAAGGTGAATGGATTTTTTATATTTTTCTGTGGGTTTTGCTGTATGCATAATACTCCTTTCATTAGTTTGCTGCGTCATTGGCTCTGTGATAAACCTATTATAATAAATGGGTTATCAGGCAAAGTTGTTCTATACTTCTATTGGATTCCATCATCTTAAACTGAAACTTATAATTCCCATTATGGCAGGAAATGATCTTAGTCAAATCTATACTATTTAGCACTGGTTTTAATTGTTATCTGCCATGAGATTTTGCTGTTCCCGCAGATATATAATTTCCTTACTGTGAGGCGCATAATGTACAATGAACTGGCAGGGCATGGCTTTTTGCGTGTCCATGTCTTTGTAAAATCATTCAAAGCTAAATGAACAAGTTGAAGGTTTAAATCTTTTGAAATGTTAAAAGAAAGAAAACTCCCTTTGGTGCCATGGATTGCAATTTCATGAGGGTATATTTAATAGTTGGTACCTTGTGTTTGAGACTAGAGATTAGCCAACAAACCAATGTACCATTAGCATGCATTTCATAGTGAGCCAGAATGAAGTATACACTGGATTCTGTGTTTTTGATGGGTATTAATGATGTTTGGAATTGTTATATGTAAGATGACTTGGAAGTGAAACAGAATATGTAGAATTGTAGATGTTGGGGACTTCTGTGTTGTGAATTAATGTAAGTTTGTGTAAATTAGGTTTCCCAGAACCCTTCAGTGGTGAGTACTAAATATTTGGCTTGAAATTTCTGTATAAATGGGTCTTTTTTTTAAATAGTTTCTGAGTTCTAGTTAGGCCTTGTGGCTTCTTGTATCATTTCTGAATTTTTATTCATACATGTCAATTAGCTCAGCCTAGGTTAATATTTGCAAGTTTTAGTTTTTATCATCCAGTTTTGAGTATTTATTCACAGCTCAGAATAGGTTAATAATTGCGAGTTTTAGTTTTTATCGGGCAGTTTTGGGTATTTATTCACTTGAGCTGATTTCTTAATGCTTTTTTTTCATCCTAGCTAGATGACCTGACATGGATGTGCAAACTAGGATTGCACATCATCTCTTAGATCTTCAACCAGTGGGGTTAGAGGGTGTTTCTCAAAACTGGAACTTTTCAGCTTATTGTGAATAAGTGATTTTTAGATTATAATCAGATTAAAAATAAGCAGTTAAGCGTTTCTGTAAACTAGTTAATAATCAGCTGATAATCAGTTTATAATCAGTTAAGTGTTTCTGTAAAATCAGTTTATAATCAGTTTTTAATTGCAGAAACTGTCAAAATGGCCAAACTGTTCCTGAATTTATTTATTGTATAAAAATAATTTTTTAAATGTCAATTAAAAATTTATTTTACAACAACAATAATAATAATAATAATTTATTTAAGAAGAAACGTAAAAGAATTTTGATGGGAACTAAAGTGTATAGGGTGGGCAAATTTGAAATATTGAATATTAGGTAGGGATAGTATGGTCTTTTACTTGGTCAAAACTGCTTAAAAAATAAGTGCTTAAAAAAAAGTAGCAAAACCTAACTTTTAAAAAACTGATTAAAATCATATTATAATCTACTATTTAAGTTTTCAGAAACACTTAAATAAATAATTTATAATATAAAAACTGCTTATAATCAGTTTTGACCAGCTTTTAAGTTTTGAGAAACACCCTCTTAATTAGTTTTGTTTAAAAAAAAGGAAGTTCAAGGCTAGTTCCATACTCATTTTCTCTATCATGGGAACCTTTTTTTTTTTAATTTTTAATCTTCAAATTTTGTTGTATTTGACGTGATTCTGTTCTCCAATTGAACATCTTGTTAATTGGCTTATTCCAATTCTTTTTGAACCAATGTTTTGGGGTCGATATGATTTTTTTTTTCTTCCTTAAAATCTGAATGAGCTTTGCTAGGGTTATTTGCAATCTGAGAACTCAAAATTGGTTCAGACAAATTAATGTGCTGCTGGACGTATTGTCTTGCTTTGTTGCAGTATCTATTTCTTAACGATGTGAACATGAAGGGATCAATACTCCTTTTTTGGTATGCAGGAAATTTTAAAAGTAAGCTCATAATGTCAAGCACTATTAGCAGAGGTCGATGCTCAGTACTAATTCGGTGGTAAGAGATTAGTGCTCTTTGGCGAGTTGCTTGCTTCTAAATCTACTTTTATGACATTATCTTGGAGTAGATGGAACTGCAATGCTTGCTTCTAATTGCAATTTAGTCTTCTGTGTAAAAGTTCCTTACAACAATTTGTTTTTTCTCAAGTTTTCAACTACAAGTGAGATGAAATAGAATTTGCCCGTGAGAAGATTATTCACTCAGAAGCAGAATCATATACTGATTTGTATTTGAATAATATAAATTCCAGTTCTGCTGGGCTTGTAATTGAAGCCATTTTGTATCAGTTACGAGCAGCTTTTTGTCTACAAGTTGTAGTTTGTCTGGTATAGCATTATTCAATTCAATGTAATGTGAACAAAAAAATTTTAACTTTATTGTTTCTATTGAATTTTCATTTGATTATCTGATTACGTTTTTTTAATATATTCAATTACATCATATCAAATTACATTTACATAATGTTCTTTGTCCAAATCACATTTATAGCTTGTCTTATTTATTGATCTCTTCTGCAGTCCCATGATTTCATTGTATTTTATATTGGCCAAATACATATATAACTCTCTAAATTTACAGAATTTAGTCAATTTATCCTTTAAATTTTTATTTTAGTTATATAGTTTCTGAACTTAATTTTTTCATAGCTTTTAAATACAAAGCAGCTGGGTTAGCGTTCGAGTATAATACGCGTGCTAACGTGGCATTTAAATTAAAAATTGATTATCCCATTAGTTAAAGGAGACAAATTCTCCATTGTCATCTCTCTCTAAACAATTTTTTTTTCAAAACTAAAAATCCTAAAATCAAATTCCATAATTCTGATCAAATCCCTACATTCAAATCAGTAAAATTCAATAAACTATGCAGTATTGATTTGGTTGAAGAAAGCAAGAGAGACTATACATGTCTGGCTCAGGGTCAAGACTTTGGGAAATTAAGCTTCAACAACAACAGTGACATTTTCGAATTTGTGGCTTTTGTAGAAGCAAAAAAAAAATTGAAAGATAGGTTGGCTTTGGTTGAAAATCAATAACAAAGAGAAATAACAAATTCACATAGAGAAAGAGAGAGTATTCATCTTCACTTACCACTTTGAAATTGAAATTATTTTCTGGAAAAATATTCATCTTTACTGATATATAATTATCATTTGTAATATAGTATTTTTTTTAGTTTATGTTTGGGTCTATTTTGTCAAATTAGACGATGATTTGAAAAGTTTTCTCATTTGATGTTTGAGCCAAATTTTAAAGAGAATTTTTTCATTTTTTTTAAAATATTTTATAATTTTTATACATTATATATATATACAGTAACGAAAGTGGGGAGTGTGTGTCTATGTATATATATATGGAGTGTGTGTGTGTCTCTCTCTCTATATATATATGAAAATGAAGTATTTTTAAAATTAAATATTAAAAATTAGTATTTTGAAAAAATGATATTTTTAAAAATATTTTTACTTTTTTAAATATTTTCAAAAAATTCTCATTGGAGTTTTTTTTAAATTTTTTTAAAAAATATTTTATAATTTTTAAAAATTTAAAAATATTAATTTTAAAAAAAATTTCACTCAAAATTTATTAAGGGTATATAAAAATAGTTAGTTTTAAAATTAAATTTTAAAAAGTGAATTTTTTGAAGAAAAAATGTTTTTTGAAAATATTTTTATTTTTTAAGTGCATCATATAAATCCCTGTTTTAAAGAACTTTATATGAATCTCTCTCTCTCTCTCTCTCTCTCTCTCTCTCTCTCTCTTTTTAAGAAATGAAATAAAATTATACTATGTGAATCTTTTTTTTGTAATATTTCATTGGACTACCCTATACCTCTGTTGAAATTACTTTTGATAATCAATTAAATTAGGGATGAAAATGGATCATGTATTTTTAAGTATTTAATTCATTCAAATTCATTTATATAGGATATAGATAATTTATAAATTGATTTAAATAAATATAAATATTATTTTTACTATCCGTGATAGATTCGAGTCATATACGGATATGTCTTTTGATAAAAATATAAGAAAAAATAAAAATAATTTTAAATTTATTATATTTAAAAAATATTTATCAAAATACCAGATTTTTATTAGTTTACAAAGAGTTTACAAAGAGTTTATAATGAGTTTATAAATTTTACACAATTTATAACAGATTTATTATGAGTTTATAATAAAATGACTAAAATACCCCTGGTAAAAAGTAAAAATTTTAAAAAATATGATGGAGAGTGTTATTTTTTCCATATGCCTCTGGATGCCCGCCCATTTATATAATTAAATTTTTATTAGTTATATTTTTATTAAATTTTAATTATATAATTATTATATTATATTTTAATTATGGAATTTTTTGTATAAAATTATTTTAATAAAATTATATTAGTATTATATTTTATTTATAATTATTTTATTGAGAAAATTATAATTTTATAATTTAAATTTTATTGTATTTTAAATTTTTATAATTAAACAGGCAACTAAATGATATATGGAGTACACAACATTGTTAAAACGAGTTTGAGACGGGTACGGATAATAAAAATATATTTATAAAAAATTTGGAGAGGATATGAGAAATTAAAAATTAAATAGGTTTGAGTTTGGATATGGTGATTTTCTTAGATACCTTACTCCTTGTTGTTCCTAAATCAAACACTAGTTGTTACAAAATTACATGAAAACTTACTTGCCAAATTGAGTTAATCCTCCATGTTTCTTGTTTTACTTGAATATAAAAGGTCAAATACATATATAGCTTCATGAATTTTATTCTTTTAGTCAGGTTGTCCCTTATACTTTCAATTTAATTATATAGTCCTTTAAATTCACATTTTTTTAATTTATAATATAAATTTATTGAGTCATACTGAGTCATATCGAATCACATTGAATAACGTTTTCTTATAAATATATTTTCTCTTTCTAAATTCTTTCCCATCTAAATTTATTCTCATCTAAAATCTAATTTCTAAAGTCAAATCTCTAAACTTCTTTCAAGTTATCCTCATCTTCTTTTTAAATGTTTTATTACTTTGTTGAAACTTTTATTGTTGATTTTATATTTATTGAATTTTCATTCTCAAAATACAAATGGTTTATTCTTTTTCAATGTAAATTCATTGGAAGAAATATATTTTAAAAAATTAAATTTTAAATGAGAAGGAGATTTAAAGAGAAAAAATATATATATGTTTATAAGTTAAAAAAAATATAACTCAGTTTGATTTAATGTTATTCAGCGCGAATCAATAAGTTTGTGATTATAAGTAAAAAAAAATATGAATTTAAAAACTATGTATATAAAATAAAAGTTCAAAAGATAAACTAATGAATGAGCAAAGTTTAAAAAGCTGTATATATATTTAACAATTAAAAATTTTTACTTTTTAATATCGATGTCTAAAAGTTAAATTTCAGGTATTTACATAAAATGGTAATGTTTTATTAAGATGCTGCAGGATATTTTTATTGTCAAAATATTTTTAAATTTAAATAAGACATTTTATTAATAATTAGATGTATTTATCATCAAAATCAATGAAACTCTAAATAACTAATTAAATGTCTAATTTGAAGTTGAAATTTATCCAAACAAAATCATTAAACGATAAATGTATTAAGCAAAGACCATTAAGATTGAATAAGGACATAAATAAATAAAATAATGGCCTCATTAAATAGATATGGATTATGATTTTTGGAGAATGCAAGAGTTGAATTGAATATTTGAATTGCACAGTGGAAGTGGGGGGAAGGAAGGGAATCTGGTACAATGATAGGCCTTGACATAAAGGTAAATAAATAAATAAATAATAAAGGAATATTTGAAGAGTGTAAGACACACCAACCACTTAAATTAAATGCTATTATGCACCGTTTTATTTCTTGATGTGACTTCTTATTATCGGTGGGCTCTTCTTGTTCTTTGTTTTTTTCCTAATCACTTAATCATCTCTCTTATTATTCTTTTAATTATTCTAATTAGTTAACAAATGGTTCTTTTTACCAAGTATAATATCAACCTTACCCTTGCTATATTTAATTTTCTTATATTATTAAATAACACTTAAGTTATAAATTTGAATTTCAATTAAATTTTTAAATCAGCAATCTAATTCATTTATATATCAAAAATAAATTTAAAAATATGATATACATTTGTAATATTATTTTAAAATTAATATTTTAAAAATAAATTTAAAAAAATGAAATTCAAGATGATTTTATTGATATTCGGACAATTATTTTGGTTAGTTTGTAATTATTAAATTATTTTAGGTGTTATCTTTTTTAGTTAGGAACCAATTTAGAGTCATACTATTGAAGGACAAAAATTAAAATATATTTCAAATATTAATAAAATAGTAATTATTAGGCATTATTATTATTTTTTAAATTAAAAATTAAGAAGTGAAAAAATATTTATGTAAAAGATCTTTTAATAATTACAAAATTAAAAGTGTTTGAAGAGACTTTCACCCCGCCTCTATTTTTAATATGTATTGATACTACCCCCATTTAACGAGTTCATATATCGAGTTCAGTATTCTCTCAACACTAGGACTGAGCTCTCAAAGCAGGATGAACATCGATTCTAGGCATTCTTAAGTCCTACCGAGCTCACAGTGCCAGGGAGATAGATCTCTGATATAGCCGTTATACTGTACTGACATGACCTGTATATCCACTGACATATATTAGACCTTGTCTCCCACTCCTCAGCTATAAATAAAAGCGAATCCCCACAAGTAAAGGGGCCTTTTCCACTCATAACTCTCTCTTTGTATTTAGATAAACCGAGCTCTGACTTAGGTATTTGAGTATCCCTAGCGGAGCTCGGGCCCTTCTCTCTTATCTTGTAGGTAGGAGAGCTAGAAACAGAAGAACCCAAACCAGAGCTAGAAGCCCTTGAGGTCCACCTCTTTACCAGTGGTTCGTTAACATGAACTAGCTATTCCTTGACATGGACGACAAAGCCTCCGGTATGTTCCCTAGCTCTTCAAAGATCAAGCATCGAGCTTGAAAAGACTAAACACTCTAATCGTGCAATAATATGAGCACTTTGATCGTGCAAATAACATAAAGCACTCTAATTGTGCATTCCATTAGTTCAAGTACTCTGATCATGCACCAAACTCTAGCACTCTAATTGTGCAACTCAATCAACTAGGGCACTTTAATAGTGCCCAAGAGTACATCTAAGAGGTGCCTAGGAAAGCTCCCACATGAGTTGTACCTTGAAAGAGGTCGTATCGAGCCACGACCATAGTCACAACACATACCACTCCCAAGCCACAAAGTCTCATAATAGCTCTAGAAAAGCTCCCACAGGAGTCATACATTGAAAGAGGTTGTCCAACCGTGCTACTCAACCGGACACCATGCACAGTACACCTTAAACAGGTAATTATTTTCTCCCCTTTTTATTTAATATTTTTTGAAACACATATCTAAAACTCCATATGTAAGCATGAGATGAAAGACAAACCGGGACAATCAACTCATTGCATCAATGACTAAGATAACAGACTACTCAGGTACCAGTGCCCATGCTCACGACTTGCCTTGAGCATGCCAACAATCTCAGAGTGCCCAAGCCCCGTTGTGTCCTAAGCACACTAAACAAAGCAATGCCCCGAGCACACCAATACAAGTACGAAGCAAAGTAAAATTAAAGTGGCCACTCTGCCACCTTGCAATAAGTGTGATAAAAATCGAGCCACTAATTCACCACAAATAGCATATCACCTAAAGGAAATGTGCGACACCAAGAACGAAAAATAAAATACAAGTATCAATGCTAAGTTCAAAACAAGAACTTCTTTTCATTAAAAGAAGAAAAATTCTCATGAGATAAGAAGGGTTTGGTCTTTACAAGCATGTTTATAGACCACTCATAAACTAGCTTCATACAACTAAGATGTATAAAAATTTCAAAAGGCCTTTGACCTCATCCTACTAGACTCTTTCTTCATCCTCCTCTTCATCTTCATCATCTTCTGTCTCCACCTTCTCAACCAATTGGTCGATGTCTATGTTGGTCATCCATGTTAAGTCCATGTTCGGATTATCTTCTTTTAGGTGCTACATAATATCCTGTTAATAAGCAAAGACACCCCGAGCATAATGCTTGTTACTCCTCTTACACTCGATAGCCAATCCCTAGCAGGCAACCTCTAAAGCCTCTTCGGCCAAGCGCAGTTCGTCGGTTTTAGCTTTTAAGGCTTCTTGAGTTAGACGTAACTCCTCAATTTTGGCATGCAGAGCTTTCTCCACCTCAAGCCTACGGGCTTCCTCCTCTTAACAACTCTTCACAGCCCCATGAAAGTTCTTTTCCATACTAGCCAGCCGGTCTCCTACAGTGTGAGAAAGCTAAGCAAGCTGCAAAGATGCTTCACTTAGTTCATGAGTATACCAATGCCAAAAGAATGAATACTAAAGTTTTGGACTATTGCTTACCATGTGAGAGATCGTTATCATTTTTTGGGAGAGCTCTGCCAAGCTCATCTGCACATACTCATGCCTTTTTTGAGGGATTGCATGATATATCTCCTCGAGCACTTTTTGGGTAATGAGATCTTCTACTCAGTAATTTGCACCGTGGAGACCCCTGAGCTTATAGTTCATCCCTGCCACCAGCTACACCAAGTTGTGGCTGCAGGCCGGTGACTCTTCTGCTTCCTTTAGGGTCGAGGCATCATGCACGACCTCAAGGGGTTGAGGTGTACCCTCCACAATAAGGCCTTTCTCCAGCGTAACACCCTTAGCCTTAGCAGCTCGTTCTCTAGAAAGCTCGCCACTTATTTTGGCTTTCTTCTTAGCCTTTCTCATGATAGCCTTCTCTATCATTTGTTTTAGCTCCTTTGTGGTTGATCTTGAACCCATTTCTGCACAAGAAAATAAAGAGTTGAATAAATAAACATTGAACAAAAATTTAAACTCTAAGGAGGTAGAGGTACTAGCCTGATTATCTAGGCAAAGCTCTTTTGGAGAACTACTAATGGGGAAGTACTCCTTTATCATCCACATGATATTCCTCTTCGCCTTCAAAATGTCTCACTCTACTGCTTTAAAGATCCTAAGCTCGCCCTGATCGAGCTTTTCCTTGGCCACCGGATCTCCATTTGGCTTGCTTTTCCATGGCTCTCCAGGGCTCTCCAGGATGAAGAACCCATCCTTCTAGGCCTTTATCAAGTCAGGTTTCCCTGTAAAAAACCCGAGCCCAAGCTACCCTTGCAAGTAGAAAAACTCTTCATGAACTCTAGAGTGCAGCTTGAGGATTTTGAAGGCACTCAAGAAGAAGGAACTACACCGAGGAGCCCATACAAGATATCAAATCCTGTGATAGTTCACTAGGCATTTGGGTTGAGTTGAGCATGAGCAATTTTGTGATAATCAAGGAAATCCAAATGAAAGTGGCATAAAGGAACGAGCATCCTATACCCTACTGGTATGAGATATTTTTGGTAGATCCCTTCTAAATCTTTTACAATTAGCGAATACTGAATGTCTCTCACCTAAGCCTTCTCAGTGCCCATCCTTTGTTATTTCCTCTTACTCCTTATTAACCGCGACGGGATGCACCACTATAGCCTACTCTGGTGACTCAGTCATCACCAAGCCGGAGCTACCTTGAGCCTCCTCCCTAGGACGAGCTACTTCCAGCACATCATAGCGAGAGGCTTCTATTCCTCTCCCAAAGGAGTAGGAGAGCCCACCTCCCTGACGCGTCTGACAAGACCGAGCTAATAATTGCTTAAACCATTTCTACTATTAACTTTTGCAAAAGAACTTAAGATGACCTTTACTCAATAATTTTCCACTCAGAGAAGCATGTCGATCCCCCAGAAACTGTAAAATGCAGCAACTAATTAGAGCAACCGAGCTTTTTTCTTGAGTCAAGTGAAGAGTAATGTTGGCCCATTCCCTATTTATAGAAGAGGGTAGCAGGCAGATGAACCGACATAGTAAAAGCATGAACCAGGAACTAAGGTTCCAAACTCTAGCCCAAAACCTCTGGCACACTATTCGAAGAGTCGACATATGCATGGGTGGTATGTACCCTGTGCAGGAGCTTGACCGACATCAATGGTATAAATACCTAGAATCCAAGAGGGGACTAGTGGTACTACCCCTAGAATATCGAACTCAATACTCGAGCACCATGGGTTACCCAACTTCCCTACATGGTAATTCAGCGGTCACAACCGAACTCCACCAAGCTCCTTAAAGTGACACATGTCCTCGTCTGACATGAATGTTAGATGGCTAGGGGGAACTAGTGATGCTACTCTTATTTACCGAGCTCATAGACTGAGCCAGGTATACTCTCAATACTAAGACTAAGCTCTCAAAGCAGGATGGACCTCGATTCCTGATATTCTTAGGTCCCATCAAGTTCACAGTGCCTGAGAGATAGATCTCTGACACAATTGTTATACGATACTAACACTCCCATATCCATTGATACATCTCAAATCTTATCCCCCACTTTTTAGCTATAAATAAAGGTAAATCTCCACAGGTAAAAAAAATGCCTTTTTCACTCATAATTCTCTCTTTACATTCAGACAAACTGAGCTTTGACTTAGGCATTCGAGTATGTCCAGTGAAACTAGGTTCCTTCTCTCTTATCTTGCAGGTAGAAGAGCCAACAACAGAAGAACCCGAACTAGAGCTAGGAGCCCTTGAGGTCCACCTCGTCATCGTGTATAAATTAAACTAGTTTCAACTATATGTATGAAGAAGTTTCTTTCTCAAGTTTATTAGTTGGTGCATTTATTCATTAATTAGTTAAATTTCTTACTGTTGGACAAATTAAACATGAAATCACAAAAATTTTATTCATTTAATTTTTCAAGATCATACTTATGAATACTCAAAACTGTAATCACATCATATAAAATAATGAATTACAATTATAAAATCATAATATAAATACCTCTTGTAAATTTCTAAGTTTTTCTTCGAAAATCACTTAGAAGTAAAAGAAGATATGTTTTTCAATTCAATTTGAGAGAAGAGAACCTTTATTTTTTATTTTTTATGTTCAAAGAATAGTGAAAAAAAAACTTTTTATTTTTTATCTCTTTACATAGGCAATTACCACTCCTCTTCTTTTTTTTTTTTAAAAAAAATTAATTAATTAATTTAATAATCTATTAAATAAATTAACCAGATGGGCCCATAATGGATGGCCCACTAATCTATAGTTACAACCATGTGACTACTATTTTGTTAACTAAGTCAATTAAGAGTGCATATGACTACTATTTCGGGGTATCCAATTCATCTCGACATGTTCATATATGATATGAATAGTCTGTAAACACATACACTCTTAATTGATCCCATGCCACTCAATAAAGTGTTCTCTTTGGTAGTTTAACACGATAGATAGATAATCATTCCAAAAGATATCTTCACTGCTCCTAATCCTTGTGTTGTAATATTCGCGATTTTGGAGAATTAGATAAGTATTTGGAGGTATATGTATTGTATATACCTAATATATACCTAGTGTATATATAGTATATATACTATATATTAATTGTATATATTGGATATATATATTATATACTTGATATAATAATATATATATATATATATATATATAAGGTATATTTGATGTGTACATAGGATATACATGTATATAAGTATTCATATACATTAAGTATGTATTACATATCCGTAATATATACATTATATATACATGTACCTAAAGATATATATAATATATAAGTAAAATATATATAATATATACATATACATAAAATATATGTTACATATATATGAAGTATAAATTGGTGGTGGTGGTGGTGATAATAATAATAATAATAATAATAATAATAATAAGACAAGAAGAAAAGTCAAAGAAGGAAGATTTGTGATTGGTGGAAATTAAATAATTAATTGTATTATTAAATATAAGAGATAAAGGTGGAGAAAAAAAAGACATTTCTTCCTCTTCTTCTTCTTCTTCATGTGAATTTTGAGAAAGGGTGAGGAGATATGATTTCTTTCGTACATAAGATTTTATAAGGGATTTCAAGTGAATTTTCAAAGAAAAAGGAAGATTCAAGTAAGTACATAGTCCTTAACGCTTTGATTTCTTTTCTTTGATGAATATGTATGGATTACTAGAGAGAAAGTTATATTTAATTATTAAAATAGGTAGAATAGATGTAAAAATGAGGTGAATGTGATGAAATGTTGGTTAATTGGTTGGTATGGGCAAGTTGTTAAAATTTAGGGTTTTGGGAGGATGATGCTTGATTTACGGTTTTGGTATGGATTTTAAATTATTGGGATGCATGAAATTAGTGTTATTTCAATATGTATGTAATGATTCTATGGTTAGAATTTGATTATGGGCAAGTTTGATTAAAGTTTGAATTTAGGGTTTGGTTATCTAAAGTTAATGTTTCTAAATATGGATGATGTTGGTTAATATAATGAGGTGTATTAGTATTGTTTTAATACAAATGTTGTGATTTTAAGGTTAAAAATGCGATATGGTTAAGTGTTGTTAAAGCTCATATTAGTGGTGGCAATATGTGAAATTTGAATTTTTGAGGGAGGCTTTCCATAATTGTGAAAGAGAATTGCTTTGATGATATATTAATATATAAGTAATATTTTTTATGTTAAGTGTGAAAATGAGATTAATATAATAAAGTTTAAGTAAAGTAGTAAATTGGTGAATTTAGGGTTTTAATGTAATTTTGATGAGAATTATTTGGATATTGATAGTTTAATGTATATTGGGCATCAAAGTGATTTTAAATGAATATCGTTGTTTATGAAAGGACCATGTAATGTGTAATGCTGTTGATAATGTAAAAATTGGTTATGAAATAATGAGAAATAGTTTAAAAAGGTGAAAATGAACTACATTAGATAATTTAATTGGAAATGATAAAAATGGATATAAAAAGTATGTTAAACGCATAAAAAATATAAGAAAAATATCACATTGAAAATGTGACTAAGAATTAAGTGAAATGTGAAAAAGAGATAAAAAAATAAGGATGATTTGTATAATAGGTTTTATAGGATGGGAGAATTGGAAAAATAATTTAAATAATGTCATAAGAATGAGAAATGATAATGTTTTATAAAATGTGATAAATGTTAAATTTGTATAGATTGTGTGTAAATGAAGAATTGAGTATAATGGTGAGATTGTATATATACATATATGTGATATGTGTAGTGCGTTGTCCAATTTGGATACTATTGTGATTTGTGAGAAGATGTAGAAAGTAAGTCACCTTGTGAATGTGACTTATGATTACATATGTGAATGATCTAAAAACATGAAAATTAATGTTATGTGAATTAATATGAGAATGTAAAGTGAAAGTAGTCATGATAAGATTGATCACTTGAAAATTGTCATAATATGATGTGATGTAAAAGTGGTCAAGAATTAAGTTGATCAATTGTAAAAGTGTTATTGTGTATTTATAATCTTATACAATTACTTGTCCAGTAATGTCGAGAATGATTTTACATACATTAATAGACCTAGGTGAGTCTAGGTCTTGACCTAGGTAGAACTAGATCATGTGATGAGATTGAGATTGGGAATGGACCCGAGCAGAGCTAGATCGTGAATTTGATATTGTGATTACTGAATTTGATAATTATATAGGTGTGTTGGGCCCAAATTTTTGTGTGTGAAAGTGTTGTATGTATGTGAGTTTTTAAATTAAAAGTGAAGATATTGCAGAAGTAATATAAATTATGCTATGAGAAAGTATAATTGATTATGATATAGCTATGAGATTGTCTACCACTAAGCTGTATAGCTAAGCGTGGTTGTTTGAATCATACAAGTAAGAGAATTGTTGATCTGAGAGATTATGATTGTTGGTGATTTTTTGGAGTTTGAGGGTCCACGAGACCAACTGGGCTAACTACATTCATGTGCATTTGTGTTTAGTATTATGCATTTTGGTTTATGAAAATTAAAACATAATACTTAAGTTTTATTTTAAAGACTTGAAATGATTATATAAATATATTTATATAAAAACTTAATTATGATAAATATTATTGTAAATGGTAAATAGGGAAATTTTTGATATATGGTGGAAGTGCGGAATTATATTTTGGGAGTGTTAAATTGATTTTGTACAAATTGTAGAATTTGATATTTTTGGGATTATCCAAATTTATAGATAAAACTTTGACAAATTTTTTTCAGAGATTTTTCATTAAAATATATATTTTCAATATTAAATCTATTAATAAATATTTTTATTTACTCATAGAAGCATGTTATAAAGATTTACGTATTTTTCTTGAGAAAGAAGAATTTTGAAAGAACTGGTAACAGTGATATTTTTATATACTGTATACATATGTTGTATATATAAGGTGTATGTGTATATATATATAAATATATATAAGTGATTCTCCGTTATCAAATTCTAGTGGCTTTTCTCATTCTCAAAGGCCTACAAGTTTTCATAACAAGAAGGCTTATGACACTAATGAAAGGAAGAACCTTGTATGCACTTCCTATGGTATTGTGGGTCACACAATTGATAGGTGTTACAAAAAGCATAGATATCCTCCGTGTTATTTTAATAAAAATTAGTATAATCCTAATCTTGTACATGTCAATTAGGTTTAAAGAGCATACCTCACTATTGACATCTATATTGTAGATCAATTACCTACATCTGTTGCAACTCACGGAACTGAAACCTTCTCTCTGACTAAAGACTTGTATGATCAGCTCTTGACCTTAATCAATCAATCTCCTACAACTCTACACACATCTATTGTTAATTCCACTTAGACAATTATTGGTGTTTCTCACTCTACCACTTTTGCTCTTCAGTCTTTCACATCTGGTATATCTTTATCTGTTATTAAATCATTTGGTTCCATATCAATAGATTGGATCTTAGATACTAGTGCATCTTATCATATAACTTGTGATAAATCTCTACTGTTCAATTGCAAACCAGTTAATGCTTGTTATATATTGCTGCCAAATGGAAGTTAGGTTGTAGTTACTCATACTGGATCTATTAGACTCAATCCAAATATGTTACTTTTGAATGCTTTTTTTGTTTCTTTATTCACATATAATCTCATTTCAGTTGGTAAGTTAGTGGCCATTAACAACATTTCCATCACCTTTACTAATCATATTTGCACCATTTAGGACATATTCAAGGAGAAGATTGTTGATACAGTTGATCTTAAAAGGGGCTTGTATCAATGTCACTGCACTTTTGCTGTTGTAACCGAAGCCTTTGCCTCTTCTAACCATTTTGTAAATAATTCCATTGCTTATATAAGATTAGTGTTTGGCACTATATTAGGCCATCCATCTCAGCTCAGGCTTTGAATCCTTCAAGATTCCCATCCTAAGCTTATTCATTCCAAATTTCATGTTTGTGACATGTCATACTGCAAAATAGAAAAGGCTTGTTTTTCTTATTAGTGTTACTACTTCAAATAATGTATTTGATGTGTTGCATTTAGATATTTATGGTTTTATTATTTATTCTATCGTTGGCTATAAGTATTTTCTCATCATTGTTGATGATTTTTCAAGGTTAACATGGGTTTCACTCTTGAAAACCAAATATGATATTAGAACATCCATACTTAGCTTCCATTGCATGGTTCTTACTCAATTCATCATAAAGATTAAAGCTATTCATACTTATAATGGGCAAGAATTCATGTGGGATACTTTTTATAGTTCCAGAGGCATTATCCGTTAGACATTTTGTGTTGAAACACTCAAATAAAATGGGGTAACAGAAAGAAAGCATTAACACATGCTAAATGTTACAGGAGCTCTTCTTTTTCAAAGGCATTATCTACTTACTAGTGGTCAAAGCTCTTATACATGCTATGTTTCTAATTAATAAATTACCCACTCCATTTCTTAATAATATTAGCCTTTGTCAACAGCTCTGTAATTGAAAACCAGATTTATCCCAAATTAGAGTTTTTGGGGTGTCTTTGTTTTTCCTAAACTTTAACTCAAAATCGCACCAAATTAGATCTACGAGCTTCAAAATGTGTCTTTCTTGGGTTCAGAGCTTGGGTTCAAAGCTATAACAAAGGGGTTTAAACTCTTGAATCGTCAATCAAACAACATTTTTGTCTCTCAACATGTGTAATTTTATAAAACAAAATTTCCCCTTCAAAATATAGAGCTTCAATTAAGTTTGAACGTTCCTCAATTCCTTCAAATTCTTTTTCAAATCCCTCAGTTCCCATAATTTATGATTCCTAGCAATAAAGTTACACCAGAAAATCTCTTTGATGTCAAAACCCCCCTTCATATCTCAGTGACTACCTTTGTAATTCAACATCCAAATCCCCACCCATTAAAACTACTCCACATCCCATACACCATTTTATTTTTTTATAACAAATTATCCCCTAAACACAAAGCTTTGGCCCTTAATATTTCCTTAGTCATTGAAACCAATACCTATTTTCAAGTTGCCAAAGACCTTCAGTGGCAGCAAACTATGATGGCATAGTTACAAGCTTTAGAGTAAAATGACACATGGGCTATCATTGATCTTCCTCATGGTGCACAACCAATTAGTTATAAATGGGTATACAAGATTAAATAAAAGAATGATGGGACTATTAAGAGGTATAAGGCTAGACTTGTGGCTAAGGGTTTTACACAATAAGAAGGTGTGGATTATCTTGAAACATTCTCTATTATGGCCAAGATGATAACCATTCGGTGTTTGTTGGTTGTTGCTGCTGTTCAAGGATGGTTTTTAGAAAAATTAGACATCAATAATGTCTTCTCACATAAAGATCTTGTTGAGGATGGATCATGAAGCCTTCACCCGATGTTTGTTTTAGATATGATTGTAAAATATGCAAGCTATAAAAATCTCTATATGGTTTAAAACAGGCTAACAGACAATGGAACGTTAAGCTTATAAGTGCTTTACTTACTAAGGGCTTCAAACAACCTATCTCAGATCCTTCTTTATTTACCAAAGAATACTTCCTTTGGTTTCATAGCTCTACTTATATATGTTGATGATGTTATATTGGCTAGCAATAATTTGGCCGCCATTGGTGCTATCAAGTCTTTTCTTCATCAACAATTTCAAATGAAGGATCTGGGTCCCCTTAAATACTTCTTAGGCTTGGAAGTATCTCGTTCATCTAAGAGCATTCATATTTGCTAATGAAAATATTCTCGAAACTTTTGACTGACATTTGTTTTCTTAATTCTAAACAAATAACAATTGATGGTGCCTTTCAAAGAGACTTCAACTGAAGCTTTTACATATTCTTCTTTGGAAGATGCTTCTTCCTTCAGACAACTCGTAGGACCATTTCTCTATCTCACAAACACCAGACCTGACATTAGCTATGTTGTCCAATTTTTAAGCCAATTCCTTGATAAGCCTACTACTCCCATATGTAGCTAGTTCATCGAGTGCTTCGATATATTGAGCTCAAGGTTTATTTTTCTCAGCATTTTCAGACCTAAAACTCCAACATTTAGTGAATTTTTATTGGGCTTTAAGAAGATCTGTTATAAGAATGTGTGTTTTTCGTGGCTCACCTTCAGTCTCATGAAAAGTCCAAAAAGCAGAGCACCATCTCTAGATCATCTTTTGAGGCAGAATACATACCCTAGCTTAGACAACTTGTGAATTGCAATGGTATGTGTATATTCTCGCACATGTTTAGATGCATTCTTCCACCCCATCTCCCTTATTTTACGACAGCATTTCCACCATAAATATAGCTTACAACCCTGTATTTTATGAGCGTATTAAATATATAGAGCTGGATTGCCATTATAGCTGTTCAGGTGACCCAAAGATGAGCCAAGAAAAACACATGGTAGAAAGTTCAATATGGACTAATCATGCTTCTTCCTATTAGAAGTTCAAATCAAAGCTAATATGTTTACCAAATCCTTTCATGCTTCTAGCTTCCATAATTTTCAATCCAAGTTGGGAATGCTGAATATTCACACTCCTTAGCCTGAGGCAGTAGCGGAATCAGGTGGGATCGTGTGGGGTTGCACGATCTTTCTTGGTTGGCCGGCCGGAAGCTAACATATGTAAGTTGGAAGCACGATCCTCTCCCTTCTGGCCTCCCGCTGCAACAGAGCCCCTTGCCGTTTAACGGTAAAAATTTTACCCCTTGCATAATCGCTGATTCTGCCACTGGCACGAGGGGGTGAATAAGCTTGTGTGTTTATTTAATAAGCTTTTTTTTTTCTCAAGCTTATTAGCTTGTGTATTTATTTATTAGTTAGTTACATATGTTACAACTACGTGACTGCTATTCTGTACGTGACTGCTATTCTGTTCGTTAAGTTAGTTAACAATTCAGTGTATATAAGCTATTGTCATCTTCAATAACAAATTACTTCTTACCTTGCCTATTTCTACGTTACTTCCGCATATTAAATTAACTAAATTAATTTGAGTGATTTCTTAAGAAAAAAAAAATAATAATTTGAGTGATGAATTAATAGATGTATGCAGTAAAATTAATTTTTTTCAAAAAGTTATGAGTTTCAATTCAGAATATGATATTTTAAATTATAATATTTATTGTATTTATAAAATAAACCAAATTAAAATATATTATATTTATATTGATCGAATACTTTTGAATAAACCGAAATAATTTTAAATTTTTTATATAAGTGAAAATGAATTATAAACTATATTAAAATTAGAAACATATTTATAAGTCAGTTCAAAATTTAGCCCTCCTACAATAATCCACATATGGAATAATTTTCAAAAAGTCCAAATTGTAATATTAGAAAAAATAAATTAGCAAAAATAAAAAAAATAATTCCAAAAGATCCGCAAAGGAAGAGTGACAATTATGATGCCCTTGCTGTTATGTTTGCTTTATTATTATTATTATTATTATTATTATTATTATTATTATTATTTTATCCAATAATGTTCTAATATATTACCTGCCTGATATTGTGGCCACCCATATGAATTTATCATTGTCCACTAAGATTTGGCAACATGGTTGAAGATCCCCACTTTTACCTTAATTAACAAATCTACCCCTTTTAATACCCATTCTTTTGCAATTATGTAATTCACCATTAAAAAAGTTCTTAAAAAAAACTTGTTTACATCACGTACGTGTATACATACAAAAATATATTAAATTATGAATATTTTTAATTAAAACAATATAGACTTTTATTGATTTTTTTATTTATTTAAATTATATATAATTAGTTATTGAATATATTAAAATTAAACTACCGAAATTTAATTTGGATAAGAATGTGCATTGTATCTATTAAAATTTTGAATTCGAGTTTTAAGTATTTATATATATATATAATTAATAAAAAATATATTAAAATTGAATATGAACTTATTGGAGGTAAGTATTATAATTTTTTTTTTCACTTTTATTCTTTCTCAAAGCAGTATAGAGTTAATTATTAGAATTAGAAAGTACAACTATAACAATTAATGTAACACAGTATATATTATCTAAAGAAAATAAGGTATTTTTAACTCTTGAGAATATGGTTAATTGAAGTGGTAAATTTTGAGGGCATTGAAGGACAAAATGGGTAACTCAAAAAACGTGAGGTGCTTTACACGGAGGCAAGTGTGGGAAAAGACCCTGAGCAAAGGTAGTGGGTGACGGTGGTGATGGCCACTGGTGAGCTTTCAGTGAACAAGAGTACGTGAGGAGAGATGGGTATATGCCTATTTGATTAATTAATTTATAAAATCGATCGATTAATCAAATAAAAATATAAAAAAATTATTAATTAAATTTATTAAATTTATATTTTAATCGGTTCAGTTAATTAATTAAATTAAATCGATCGATTTAATTAATTAACTGAATCGATTAATTTTTTTTAAATTTTAAAATAAAATTATATTTATAAAAAAATTAATATAATTAAATAACTAAATAAAATTTATTATAAAAATAAATAAAATATAACTTTATTTTATAATAAAAATGTATATTTAATAAAAATTTATATAATTAAAAAATTAAATAAAAATAATAATAAATAACTAATTTTTTTTAAAAAATATTCGGTTAATCGGTTAACTGTTAATTGAATTAAAAATTAAAATATTCTAAATTTTTAATCGAACTGATCAAATTATATTATCGATCGATTAATCAAACTAAATTTTTAATCGATTAATTAAAAATTCGATCGATCAACTAAATTTTTTTCACCCTCACTAACGAGGATCAAATACCTAAAGAAAGAGTACATTATCCTCTCTAATCCCCTCTCTAGTGGCCACTACTCCAATACCACACACACCATTTTACCCATAAAATCCACATTATAATTATACTCTTCAAGTATTTTTTTAATATTTTTTATGCAGACAATATTTTTTTTATACACACAATATTTTTTAATACTAAAAAATTCATTATAATTTTAATTCAATTTTTCTATTATAAAATAAAACTCTCTTAATTAATAAATTTGTTAATTGTTGTCATGAGTTAGTGGCTAGAAATGTGTTATTGCCGATTAAATTTTTTATTTAAATTTTAAATGTCTCATTTTTTATATATAATTAATTACTCTCTTATATGTAATTAATAAAAAAATATATTATTGTACATGTAATATTGATTATTAGTACACATTTGATGTAGATGTTTTAGAGGTATGCATGGCTACAAATTTAAATTTAACAAAAGACAACACTATGAAACTTCTTAGCTTTCCTTTTCTTTTTCATTTCTTTATTTTAATGCCCAAAATAAAATAATTTGAATTTTTGTCCTGTCTCCTAGCTAAGTGAAAAAAAACCCCAAGAAAATTAAAAACCAATAAATAAATAAGTGATAAAGGCATTTCTCTTTTAAAGAACAATGAGGAGGGGAACCTATCTACTATCTAGCATTAATATACTTCTTGCGAAGAATGTTAAAAAAAATGAATTATTTAAACTGAATATAAACTTTTAAAAAGCACAACACTTGCCCACATTCCCCCGGAGTTATTGGACGGCCCTAAATTTGTATATTTTAATTTTTATGTTGTTTTATTTCAAAGATGTGTTGGAATTATTATTATTTTTTTCAATTTAAAGGGAATGCAAAATAATTATTGAAAAATATCATATATTCATACGAATTTTAATTTTGGTTTTGAATTTTAGAAAATAAAAAGATAGAAAATTTAAAATTTTTAATAGTTTGCATTTTAAATATTGATTATTAACACTTAAAATTAAGTATAATTATTTTTTAATAAATTAAAAAGTGAAAAGACACTACATCCAAATGCTACGAGGCAGGGCAATTTCAATGCAATCCAAAATTAAAAATGCCGCTGCCGCTGCCACCGCCACCGTTACCTTCTGATAAACTCATTAAGCGAAAAAAGCTTAACTTAGGGATGACAGTGGGACAAAGAACCATTCTCCATTTCCGTCTCTGTTTAGTGGAGATTCTTTACCCCTCAAACGGGGTAAAATTACTCTCGTTCCCGGCTCCGCGGGAATTCCCCCACAGATATTCTGCAGGAAATTTACATCATTTTTTTTTAAAATTAAAATTTAGCAGTATAAAAAATTAATGACTCATAGTAATTATATACTATAATAAAATAATAATTAAATTATTAAAAATAATAAATTTTAAAAAATATAATAAAATAAAATACATCAAATTAAATTTATTTCACATGTACAAAAAATTAAAACACAATGTATATAATATATAATATATATAATATATTAATATATATATATTACATAATTATTGGGTTCCTATGGGACGAGGATGAAAATTCCAGTGGGGTAGGTTTATGCACTCACGAGAAAAGATGATGGAAAATTTTTGCCTTGTTCTAGGTAAATTCTCACTGAAAATGAAAATTTCTCGCTCTATTACCAACCCTTACTTAACTCTACTTAGCTCAATTCATAAAATTTTAATTTTAAATTAATGAGAGCCAAATATATGAATCATTTTTTTTTATTTTATGTGATTTAAGATTATATTTTTAGAAAGATATAAATTGGCATGTCTCTGCCTCTTCTAGGCATAAACAAATTGACAATATAAGAATTTTAACCCTCATCTCTAACATAAAAACTAAAATGTTTAACTATTCAAGATACATTTCATTTCATATAAATAAAATTACTTATTTATATTTTAGTTATAATTTTTTGAAATATTATAAATTACAAAATAATTTCATTTAATAATTAAATAAAATTTATTAATTATATTAACAATTATATAAATAGATCATTGAAAAGATTTAATTTTTTAAAATCATTCTTAAATCATTTAATTTGTCAATTTATTACATAAATTGATGTGGTGCTGCGTTAAATTTTTATTAGTGTTTTAGATTATAAATAGATGAAAGGATGATAATGGGAGCGATAATGAATATTAGTATATTTTTTATGGATGGTCAGTGAAATTTAACCAAAAAAAATAAATATTTTTTAAAAAATTTTTACTTTTTAAAATAATTTTTTTTACGAAAACCGATTAGTAAGCCAATAAGGAGAAGGGCAAACCTTGAGCACGAGAATGTAAAAGAATAAGTTGGCGATTCACATGTAATGAATTGGTTAGTTCTCTGTCTACAATAATTGGAATCAAACTCCCTTGAATTTTTAAATTAATTATATTATTTTTAATATTTTTTAAAAAACTCAAATAGAATGTTCGCTCATTACATTTTATTAATGAAAATATAATTGCAACGATACATCATTAACAAAGAATCATTTTTTTGAACTGTTAACAAAGAATCATTTCAAATCATACATTACTAATAAAAATACATCATGCATATAAAGAAAAATTATAACTTACATATTGCAATGAAAACTACGTTTTTACAATTATCATTTTTGAGGAAACCAAATTGATAAAAAAAAATAGAATAAAAAAATAATTTAATTTTATTGCATTAGTCAAATTTTATTATAATTATAATCCAACAATCTAAATAATTTCTATATCTAATTAACCAGTAAATGCATTAAGCTATACTCACAAGCAATATAATTTCAACTCGTAAAATATTTGAATTTAATTTTAAAATAAAAAAATTAAATTCAAGTTTGAATAATAAAAATATTATAGGGAAAATTTTATATAGATCAGGTGATTATAAACCTGAACAAATGAAAATTAATAAAAGAATATCAATAAAAATTAATAAAAAAATTTTAATAAAAAATTTTAATTTTATTTATTATTAATTCACGAAGTGTATATACATTCGATTTATAATAATATTTTTTAAATATTATAAAACTCAACTTAAATAGATTATAGTCTAATTAATAATGTTGATATTTTATACAATTTTAACTTCATTTTATCTCTGATATATATATGTGAGGCATTTACTAATTTGATATTATAACAAGAAATTATTGGAAAAAACATATATATTGTATGTATTATATGAAATAAAATAAAATAAAATAAAAAATAAGATCATGCGCACACGCACACATAACAGTTATATCCTTTAAGCAATAAGTGAAAGAGAGAAGAAAACAAAGGCAGTATTCAGACAGACACAAAAACCCCATTTATTCGAACCTACAGAGAAAGAAAGAACCTTTTGCTTTTTAATGTTCTCTCTTTCTCCTCAGATTTTCAAAAATAAAAATTTTGCAACTTTGATTCTCTCTTTTCTGAAAGTCGAGCTCACTTTTCTCTTTCTATCTCTCTTTTATCTTTGAAGAGTAAAGGAGAGATATGAAGAAGCAGGAGCAGCAGCAAAACCATGATGATGATTATTATTGTGATATGGTGGAGATAAGGAAATGGCCGTACTAATGATGGCTCACCAAACTAAAACGAGTACCAATAACAATGCCAATACTATAGACCAACAACACCAACTCAAAGCAATGTTTCATGACTTTTTGGGTATGAAGCCCGCCTCTGCTGCTGCTGCTACTACTGATTCGCTTGTTGTTTCGCCTCCTAAGAACCATCCTGATGCCTCTCCTTCTGCTTCCCTTTCTGCTGGGGCTTCTTCTGGTGGTGGTGGTGTTCGTGCTCCTCTCTCTAGTATCTCTGATCTCGCTTCTGGTCTCTGCTTAAACCTCTTTTTTCTTTTTAATTTTATTTGTACTGGGTTTAGGTCAATGGTTTAATTTACTCGTCTTTTTTTTGGATTTTATCACTATATCTAGCTCAATAGTTATAGTTCGTGGATAAATGTGCTTGCTTTTTTGACCCCCCTGTTTCGTATTTTTAATGGGTAATTTTGATTTTTTGTTTGTGGAATGGTGAACTCTGGTTGTGTGTTTAAATGTAGTAGTTGTGATTCTCACCTGGTGATGTAAAAAAGACTCTCCTTCAACTTTCATGTAGTGGGGCGGGTTTCTTTTGTTATGGGTTAGTTTTAGTTAGGTCACTAATGGGGTTGGTATCTTTTGTGGATTTTATCTCTTTTTTTTTTAAAAAAAAATTATTAATTCTTCTTTCTTATATTTATCGATTTATTCTTTGTAATGGGTAAGTTTAATCTGTAATGACTAACAACTTTCTATGGTTGCTTTTGTTTCCATATTTAACTTGCTTCAGTTTAAGGGGTTTTACCAATGTGGTATTATGTAGTTTTCTTTAATTAGTCTTGTTTCCTATAGAAGAAATTATATATGTGCTTTTTACTCTTTTGCTTTTGAAAATTCCTTACTACAAGTTGAGGAACTTGATTAAACATCATATTGCTACTGATCAGGAATTAAAAAAAAGTCATTTTTTCTACTTAGCCATTCTGCATTGTGGTTGTATGGGTTGTTTGTCATATGATCATACTTTATTCCTGATTCTTTTCTTCTCTCAATCTATGGTCTCAGTTAGTTAACATTACTGATATTTGAAGCTTTTATATTGTTGAAAATGTGATATCTTTAAGATAACTTATGTTTTCTTGTTTGGAAGTTCTACCTGTTGACGTTGAAGTTTGATTTCTTATTAATTTCAATAGAAAGGCAGGTTGGAAATCATCTTGAGGGGATTCCATTTTATAGTCCAAGGAGTGATATTTCTGGTCCTGAGATAAGCAACAGATTAGCAGGAAGTAAACGAAGCAATTCAGATTCTGCTTTTACAGGGTCTACAAGGGATGGGATTCCGCAAATGGGTCATGACTCCCTCGAGAGGCTGCAGTTGATGAAGGTAAGCTTAAAAAAATTATTGTGTGGTTTTTCCATTTTTATTTATGCCAAAAACCCCTTACGTGGATGTTCTTCAAGTGTACTAATTCATATTGAAATTTAGATGCTTAAGAACGGAGATGGAGGAGAACGGCCTAGAAGGTCCAATGATGATGAAGTTTTCTATGGTATGCAAGCAGTGAGACCAACTTCTGCATCTCTCATATTGCAATCCTCTGCTGGCAGTAGAATTGATGCCAATCTTTCAAAATGGGAGCGAGCAATTCCTATGGGAGCAGCCATACAGTATCCCCCTCGTGCGGGTCAATTTGTCCCTTTTATTCATCAAGTTCCAGCAAACAGATTCAGGGATATAAATTATGGTTCTTCACTTATCTCTCAATCAGCTGCTGATGAAGGATCTAGAACTGGAATTAAAGGTTCTGGAATTTTGAGTTCTATCAATGCTGGAAGTGGCATCTCTGAGAAAAATTCATCTGGGACATTGCCAAGTGGCAGTAAACCTAAGTCTGGAAATCATATTTCAGAGCCAGAATCATCAACTCCTGCAAGGTAATCTTAATATTACAATTCATTGTCTTACCATATTCTTATTTTTTAAGTTTTTGCTTTTCTAAAAGGAAATTTGATGCCATGTATATGTTCTGTTGTTGTGGCAGTCGACAGGGCTTAACATCCGCTGGTCGTCAGATGACTATATTTTATGGGGGCCAAGCTCATGTTTTTGATGATGTCCACCCAAACAAGGTTTCCTTCTCTCTATCTCTCTTTCTCCCTAACAGTAAGGGCAACTTTGTTGAATCTTATTGGTTTCTGCTGTCTCTGGTACCAAAATGCATAATTGCATGCTCAAAGAATATTTTTGTTTGTCTTCAAACGCTAATGTGGCAAAAGCATTGTGATAAAATCCATATGGTCACATGGTCTTGGTTGCCTGTGTTTAATACGTCATAATTATAACTGAAAAACCTCCTGACCTTTTCTTAGTAATTTAGAAAAGGTATCTGTTGTTATGCTATCATTTTGCTGTCGTACTATGTGTCATTAATACCTGTCTGCCTATATGAAGCTTGTAGTGCTTTAGAGTTTTAGAAAGGCTGCAAGTTTCAAAGGAAGCACATCACCATCACTATTCTGTTGGTTATTTGGCTGTGCTTTTATAAGCTTACTTTTGAATGTGGTATGTCTTTCATTGTTTTTGAGTAAATTATGCTGCCCTACAAAGGTGCAAGTTATTTGATTTAGGAAATGAGATGATCAGTCTTTCTTGCTGGTTCTCTAGATGAAATATTAAGGTGCAAATTGCATTGTGAAGTCGATAAATGCCCACTTTATAACTTTTAACTTTTACTTCTTTATTCATTGTTTTTTGTGAAATTAAGAATTGGATTTTCAATTTCTATTTTGAGTGTTGTTAAGTTTCATCATCCAACATTTCAATATCTTTTCAAATCATTGTACCAGAAAAACTTGGTTTTGCTTTCATTACACATAATATGTTTGGGACATTGTAATCTTGTGTGGTAGTTTTCAATTTTGTGTGCTTTAATTATTCTTTGTTGTCATACTGAAATTTTCCAGCTTTTCTTTTCTAAATTCTTCAATGTTCTCTCATAAAATGGGGCATAGTTTTGTTCCTCTCTTACCAATTGCCTGCTAACTAGTGAGCAGAAGTTTCTTCTCCATCCATTTATTGCTACAAGTTTCATGAGAAGTTCCCTATTGCTTCATGCCAGCCATTTGTTGCTGCAGGCCTTCAGCTGTTTTCAAGTCATTTCCCAACACCCAATTGAAGAAGCAATAATTCATTTGCTTAACCTTAATAATTTCAAGTCTTATGAATATGGAATGCCTTTAGTAATGCCACTTAGGCAGGTGTTGAGGCCCTTAGGATGATCTTTGTGTGTGTGCTCTAGGAAGATCTTTGTGTGTTGCTGCAGGCCTTCATCTGTTTTCAGTGCTTAGACGTGTTAGAAACTCTTCTTGTTCTCTCAAAATCTGAAGGGGAGTAGAAAAGGTCCATATCTCTCAGTTTGATTCTAATGAAGTTGTGAGACAGGTTGCACTGCAAGGAAGGGGGCAATGTTCATGAAATTTTAGGCACATAATCTGTTCTCAGAAATGAAAGAAAATGGTTTAGACTAATTTGTGGTTGCTCTTTGTAATTTGTTATGGTTTACTGTTGGCTCCATATACTGCTTCTGAATCATACTTTTTGCTATGCATCCATAGTAGATGTTGATGGAATAGTCTTTAGTGTTCAGTTGTTTGGATAATTTGTTCTGGTATTTGAGATATGTTGTATGTGAAGTAAACCAGTTATGAAGAACTCCAGAGTCTACGGCAGGGCATATGAATATGTTATGATATTGTTTTATTATAATTTCTTTGTTTACTGTAGGAAATATAACGTCAGATGTCCATATAGACATTTCTAATTGGGGTAAGGTTGTTAATTTGGATGACTTGCATTTAAGTGACTGTTTCAGCTTTGTTTAGTGAAAATTCTCTATAAACAATGGTAAAGCAAGAAGAGAAAAGAAAACCAAGCTATGTGCACTGACCTAGATTTTATGGCTGTCTTTGTGTGCATTTCGAGGTGAAGAAGTACAATATATATATATATATTCCTTATTTTCCAGTGGAAATTTCTTCCTTTAATTTGCCATATCTTTTACCTGGAGTTCTGGAGTTTTATGCCACTTGGGGTATCTGTGTCATTTTCTTTTTTGGATTAATGATTATTAAAAATGCAAATTGGCACTATTTTCCCCTTAAACAGTGTTGCACTTGCTTTACATGAATGTCTATTTTTTTTTTCAGCTTGTGGTCTCTTTTCTGAGTTATGAATGTTGAACTTTATTTTATCAATCATCTTCGGAATTCTTTTCATCTTGCATTTGTTCATGTTTTGTCTAATTTCAAGGGTTATCCTCACCGAGCTGTATGCATGGGATTGATACTATTTTTCTCTAATTTCCTTTTCTCTCTATTTCTCTTCACGCTTCCATCTTTGTCACTGATAGTATGTCTACTAGACAATTGCCATTTTACTACCATTCTTTCTATAGCTGTAGTAATTTTCCAAGCAGACGGAGAGGCTAAGTTACATAGTATCTCTGAGTGTATGGCAATATGTGCCTCTTGGTTTTACTTATTCAGACATGTTATTGCAATTTTGCTGGACATCTCTATCTTTTAGGCATATTTCTTCAAATTTTTTGCCCTAAAGCTGCCATTAGCTACTGAAATGCCTAACTGGCTCTAAATAAGACTTATACCTGTTGCTTTGACATGTTTTTGTGTAATCATCATTACATTACCTGGATATACTTCTGCATAAAATTGAGCTTTAATTTCTGATAAAGTTGGCTTTAGTTTTTCTTTTTTTTCCCCGAGCATTGGGGGAAGAGATCAAACCTAAGTCTATTGCCAGACTGTATATGCACTTTCATTCGGCCGTACTGGGGGAAGATGACTTTAGCTTAATTTTTTAAACTTTTAAGTGTGAGTTTTAAACTGTTAGGGGTTATTTTCTTTGGCTTTTGAGGCATCTTTTCGTCTATTCAAAAGTATTTCCTGAATAGTTCATAGCTGAGTTTATAAGTGGTTAACTATTAAAATACATTTTCAAAAAAATCAATTGGCTTGTGTCAGATGCAACATCGATTCAATTTTTAAGTCCTTGTTATCATTCGATGTGAGATCACTTTCTAACAGTTGCACAAGCGTGTCATTCCTTTGACCACTATGTGCTGCTTGATCTACTTCAGGCAGATGTTATAATGGCCTTAGCAGGATCAAATGGAGGATCATGGTCAACTACCTACTCACCAAAACCTACCCTGAAGCCAGGTGTTGACAGGAACCTGACCAATGGAGAAAATGAAGCATTTGTAGCTGCTAACACCGCATTCCAGCGGGAATTCCTCCGGGGGAGGCCATCAGGCACTGGTAATAATACTTCTCAAGGAATTGGCTCCCGTGACAGAACCCTTACGCCTGCAGGTACTGATTCAAATCTGTGGCCAACTAAGTTTACTCTTTGCATTAGGAAATGATATCTACTCTGCTTGGTGTAAATGATGAACTCTATTATCATATTTGGTACAAACAAGATATTCATTTCCCTTCTAAGAATATAATTTTCTGGATTTGATACAATTATATCAAATTTTAATATTTATAAGGAGTTCTATATTTCAAACTCAATTACACCAAGCATGGGTTAAATTTATTTTTCTTTCCATAATTGATTTATAAATGCAGGTCATCATGGCAACATTATAATTACTGAAGAGACAAGAAAACAAGGTCAAGCAACTACTGAGGAGAAAAGAGAGCTGTGAGACAAAGGGGGCAGAGAGGAGTTTGGGTTATCAGATTCATTCATGACCAGATGTAGACATAGCCAAGCTTCTTATATGATTGTAGATTATGCTTATTAAATTTTATAAGTTAAAAACTTTTTTTTCCCAATTGTTTGCAAGTTGAAATGAAGAATCATATGCTACATTAATGGCAGGGTTTTTTTTTATTAATTATTATTATTTTTCTAAATTTAGCTTTTTGATTGAGACTTGAACTTGATCAGCCTTATAGCACTGGAGAAGGCTAATAGCATAACAGCTACCTTTTTTTTCATGAACAAACCTGATTTAATGGTCTAATCTCTAATGACGGGAGGGTATTAAGTTTAATATTAAGTTTGAAGAACACGGGGAATAGCGGCAGAGGCAGCTTTGATAGTGGCAAAGGTAAGACGCTGACCAGGGGCGTCAGATCAGAACCGGCATATCCAAAGAGCAATGTTAGACTGCTGGTTAAGGCTAGGAATCAAGGCCGGCGAGCAAAGAGCTTGCTGTTGGACTGCTGTTTGAACCTGGAAGATCCAGACCGGCGCCAAATCGAGACTCACAGAGGTCACCTCAGATCTATAAAGCTATAAATTTACAAGTGATGCCATATACAAATAATATTTTTTTTTCTTTTCCTTTCATAATAATAATACTAATAATAAGGGACAGTTACAAAACTAACTAAAAAACGAACTTTATTTTAAAAATATTTAAAAAATAAAATATTTATATTTTTATAAAAAATTAGAATAAATTTTTAAAAATATTTTCTTATTCAATAAAATAAATATATTTTTAAATACCTTTTCTATTACTATTATTACTATTTTACTTCAACTTCCATTTTTTTAAACTTCACTATTAAATAAAAATATTTAATAAAATAATAAAAATTAATATTTTAAATTATATTTTCACCATAAAAATTATATTTTTAATTAAAAAATAACTCAAAAATTGTAATTTTAATTAAAAAATAACTCACAAAAAATATATAAAAAAATAAAAATATGTTAATAAAAACCATTAAATTTATTTTTAAATTTTTTTTACATATTATATATTTAAAAAAATTTTAAAAATTTTAATTTTATTATGTAGGTGTTTATTATGTATATTTGATAAATATAGTAGATGTTATGTATTTATTTGTGTATATAATATATATTTTATTTAGATATTGTATAGATGTTGTATGACTATAAAATTAAAAAAATAAGATTAAAAAATATTAAAAATACTTTGTAGATATTTGATAGATGTTTAATAAATATTTGGTAGATATTTGACAGATGTTTGGTGGATGTAGTAGATATTTGGTGAATGTTTAATATATATTGTGTATATATTGTTAATTATTATGTGTGTATTATATATATATATTTTGTATATATTATATGTATATTGTATATATTTATTTTTTATGTGTATATTAAAAATATCATATAAAAAATATTTTAAAATAAAAAATATAAATAAAACTAAATAAAGTATTTTTGTGTGGTAGATTTTTTGTTGCCCTCAGGTTGTTTTTTTTAATCGGACCCTCAGATTATTGATTTGTGGCTGTTTCATGATGTGGCTGCTGTTTCGTATGTTATATAATTTTCTCTAATAATAATAATAATCATCATCATCATCATCATCATCCGCCTAAAATGACTGTTAAAAAAAGATATGAGCCTTGCCCAACATTTGGCACGTGCCATGTATGTATTCCAAGTCTAAATGCACAAAATTGAAAAAAGAAAACGAACGAATCATTCAATATACTCTAAAATTGCTCATTGTATAATTATGAATTCATTTCTTTAGAATAAAATTCTTTCTCATCGCATTATATATATATATATAGGTCAGGATTTTAGGTTCTTTTGCACAATTAAAAAATGTACTTAATGAGGTTTTTCTTCATTCTTTCTTTTAATTACTTGGGGTGAGTTTTTTTTTTTCCTTTCATTTCCCCTTCTTTTTTTTCTTTTCCGGTTTTATGTGATTGGTTTTTATACTATGAAATTGGATTGCATTGTACTTATATTACTCTCTCCTATTAGTTACACAATAAAAATCTCTCCCTATAAATAAATACAATCAAAATTAATAATTATTCTCTATCCAATAAGAGAAAGATTATTGAACAGTGATTCACTAAAGTGACTGTAATTAGCATTCATTATTTTAAGAAATAGAATTAATTATAATTGTTTGTATTTTTCTTATATGCATATCTTTAGATTTGGCTAATTTTGATCCTTGCACAATATAAGATGAATTGATATCAAATTGAGCTCTCTTAGATACTTTTAGGGGGAGTAGTGGAATCTTTTATCTTCCATTCTGCATTAGCTAAATCCTTCATCCATTTTTTTAGATAAAAAGATTTCACCAATCTCTGGATACAGCTCGAAATAGTCGTGAGATATAGGAAGGTGATTTGTCTTTGGCTCTACCAATCTAACCTCATAAATGTTGTTTATTTCTCGAATTATGCATATAGAAAGGGTTGATCTCCAAAAGTGAAGCTTTTGACCCATTGGTCATCATGTGGGATATATTCGGTTAATAGTTTTTTTTAGTTATGTCAACAAGCTCGAGAAAGTAAGCTAGTATTAACTAGATCATTTCTACCATTCATTGAAGGATTTCTTATCGAGCTAAATAATTGATGCTTCCCACTATAAATGCAGGTGTATGGCTAAGATGTAAGGGCTGAGCACTAATCATTAGCCCAAGGCTAAGGTTGTAGCCATTTTGAAGTTTTCTTTGGTTAATTCAATTGAGGTTATGCAAAAAATGAACTTGCAAAACTAGTAAAGGACAAATTCTACTTGTTCTTTGAGCCAAGTTCCATATATGGTTAAAATTAAATTTTAAAAATGACCATAATTGAAATCATTTTTATTGGAAGAAATATTCAAGTCATGTAGTCTGATGCATAGAATCTAAAAGTGAACACATTGTTATTAGTTGATATTGGAACAACAAGGATGGAATAAAAAATCTTTTTTGAAAAAGAACTTTGGTAAAAGTAAGTTCTATTTCCTACCTCCAGCTATTAGAGTAGGTTGGCTTTGGGAGGCTGAGATTAGGAGTAGGTCGGCTCAAAAAAAAAAAATGATTAAACTAAAAATCGAATTGAAACCAATTAAATTGAACTAAAAATTATAGTTAATCAAATTAATGGTTTAAGTTTAAATTTTTAATTTTTTTTATTTTCTGGTTTCAGTTTCAGTTTCGATTTCAATTTGATATATAAAAAACTGATCGGTTCGGTTAACCGACTGAAATTATGTCTTTAGTAAAATTTAGCTGCATATATTATATTATATTATATATATATATATAGACATACATGCGTTAAAGTTGTTCTGGTGCAAGTCACATTTACTTTTAAATAAAAGTCAAATTAATTAAGGTTCGAATCCCATATATAGAAGAATTTTTCACTATTTTCATAAAATATTAAATTACAATTACTAAACTAACCCTATTTCTAGGTGGTTGTGTATACATACATAACTGATGTATGTATATGTATACATCAATAATATTAATTATTGAATGTTATTTTATTGTGTATTTATGTTAATAATATTATGATTATTTTTTATTAATTTTAATAGAGTTTATTTGAATTATTTTTTTACTTAGAATGTATTGGTATTTGAATAAATTTTATGTATTTTTATTGTGCTTATGTTATAATTATTATTTAATTATTTTAACAGATTATATTTGAACTTAAAATATGTATTTGAATATTGACCGTGTACATATATTATTATATTATATGTATTTGTCAATTTTTTATTTATTATTTATAAATAGTGAATGGTTAAAAATTAAAATTATTAGTTAACCGTCTATTTCATATAGTTAATCGATAAGCGGTTAACTGTTCATTAATAGACTGGTTTTGATTTATAATTTTTATAAATTAAAATCAATGGTTAGGTTTTTAATTATGCCTCATGGTTCGGTTAACTGAACCATAAACACCCCTAATTAGGAGTATTTTTTTGAGTCCCAGTCTCACGGTTTTTTAAGATGGAGGAACCGTCTTGAAGAGATCGTTCCTCCTTATTTCTTTTCCAATAATGACACCCCTTTTGTTATAAAAAAATAATATAAATTTTAAAAAATAGAATCCATAAAAATGAAACTTTATTGTACTATTGAAAGACCAAATCTTACTTTTTTTAGGTCTCATTTTATGCTTATATAACATTAAATTGGGGCCCAATTTGATGAAATATGTGACTTCCCATTAGAGAGTATCTCAAATGGTAGAAGGGACTAAGTCCCACAAATAGGTCTCACTTTTATGTTACATAAGATTTTTGCGTCAATAAAATAGAATCACAGAAAAGTGGGACTTGGTACTCCAATAGTGAGGACCAAGTCTCACTTTAATTAATCTCATTATATATATATATATATATGCTATTTGTTAATTTTTTTTATAATAAAGCCTTCCATCGGACAATAAAAAACTTGAGACGGTTCCTTCTATGTTAGGACTTGCTCCAATCCTAGTCCCTTAAAGGGACTGTGCCTCTTAAAAAAGCACCCTATTGAGGGTGCTCTTCTGCCATACTAGCAAATCATCATAAATATTGGTTGACAAAGGTAAAGCTAGGATTTTTGGACTGAATCTATGAGTAAAGGAATTTTTTTTAAATGAACTTGGGGTGAAACTATTACCATAAAGAAAATACTCAAAATCATTTTTTCGAGCTGAGACAATTAACCCTAAAATGAAATGAGCATCATATGGAATTAGTACCTTGAGAGAGAATAGATGATTAAATTCAACCATGTTATCGTATGTTTTCTCTAGCATACCCATATCCACATGAACAACTTCCTTTCCTTTTGATTTCAATTTTATATGTTGTCATTGCAAAACCATGCAAAGAGGAGCCGGGTAAAGATTTAAACTTACAATTAAATGTTGAATAATTTAAAGAAAAGTTTGAATTCTTACTTGAAAATTAAAAAACTCTTCAAGATATTGAAGAATTGGTGCCATAGAAAATCTAGAGAGAGAAGTAAAGGATTTTTACTCGATAGTAAAAGTAAAAATAAAATAAAAAAGTTTCAATTTATAAGCTTTTGGGTGAATGAGGGAAAAGTTATGGAAAGATTGAGAGGATTTCATCTAATCAAAATTAGTTACAAAGGTGATTTTATAGATGCACTGAAATTAAAAGCTAAAAAACAAAGCCAAGCAAAGCTAAGTCCTAACAAATTTCTCTAACAACTGTAAAAAATTTCCTGCCTAAACTTGTGTTTGATCTCTTGTTAGTGAAACAATGCATATCGTTGATTACTTCTGTTCAAACATGCTCTCGATAAAATGTTGTACTTCGATACACAACACTGTCTAATTAGAGGTGAACATAGTTTGATCCAATTTGAATATTTAAAAATCTCCAGAATCGTTCTAAAAGTCAAAAATTTTAAAAATATAAGAACCAAAACCGTTTCATATATAAAAATCTCTGTATTATATTATTCCATAATTTTTAAGATAATTCGGTTAGGGTATTCGGTACTAAATTTTATAAATTAAAATATTTTTAAAATAAAATTTTTATCAGCTAAAATTTTTATATAGTAATAGTATATTATAAAATATAAAAATTTAATTCATAGAAGATTTAAATTTTCAAATATTTGTAACACTTCGATACTCCATATAAATACTATACATATACCTTGTATACATACAGTAAGCATATAAAGTATAAGGATGTCACTTTTCGTTACACTTTAAAAACCTTTAACTGAGTTCAAATCATATCTTTCATAAAGTATTTCTTTTAATGATCTTATACTTAAATATAATAATAATCTTATCTTTAACAAAACTTCATTTATACATATGAATACATTCTTGTAGTAAAATACAGCATAATTAAATTACATGTATGCAACACACTCTAGTTGGTCTCAGAACACACTTACCTTACTTGTGGCATACCAATTGACTTTTAGATCAACCACCTATTCACCTGCGCGATTTACATAACCACGCTAAGCTAAAAAGCTTAGTAGTACAAAGAAATAATTTAAAATATATATTTCAAATAAATCATATTTCATATATTAACATCATGTATTACCATTTTCTTATCATATTTACCCTTTTTAATGCACTCTCTATATATTTCCACCATTCTCATAATATATATATATATATATATATACTCCTATACATCATTCCAACAAATCATAATTCAATGACTTAACAAAACCTTCATGAAATAATGCTCACAATTTCCACATCCATAAACATTTTACACATCATATTATGTTTTCATAAACTCATCATTCAACATAGCTTCTCAAGCCATATTCACTTTCAATCATTTACTTATGTATTGTATACATCTCATTCCATGATTATCATCATATATCACATAATGTTATATTTCATTCCATAATTCACATTAAAACAACGACATGCATGGGCCCACAAGACACTAATATGCCATTCAACTTTCAGAGTTGATGTTTTGGTTTAATTTTCTCATTTATCATTATCCCAACTAGGCTTCAAGGATTAGGTTCAACCAAGCTTCAAGGGGAACAAAGCATGCTAAGTATCAACCCAACTTGGCTTCAAGAACCAATCCAACCTAGCTTCAAGGGTTGTAACATCTCAATTAGGCTTCAAGGACTAGACCCAACCAAGCTTCAAGGGGAGTAAAACATGTTAAACTTCTACCCAACTTGGCTTTAAGGATCAAGCCCAACCTAACTTCAAGAGATTGTTACTATAGGCATGCCACCAACAACAAACTCTGAAAATGGAATAACACATTAGCCACACAATTCATTTATTATTTCATTATCAATTCCATTCTCAATTCTCATCATTATCTAGGCAAACATGCCCCACTTGTTTCAATTGAATCATCATAGCCAATCACAATGGCTTCACATGTCATTTGAATTATATCTCAATTCACATTACAACACTTCATCATTCAAGTATACATAATCAATTTTATTGAACATATAGACAATATGTCCATTTATTTCATTGCAATCACTATTACCAACCATAATGACATCACATTTCATCACTTCTCAAGGCACATTAATATAATTCATCATTAAAATATTTATCATAACCAATTGCATTGCATATACCTTTTTGAATGATCACCATAGCTTTCACACTATACAATTAATAACATTAGTCACATTGTATTAACCATATAATAAATTACTTAACATTGTTATAGGTCACAAAATCATATAAAAGAATGCATCTATGTAAGTTGTACTTACCTCAAGAACTACTCCCATTAATCTATACACTTCCTCTTCCAAGAGTTTTCACATTAGGTTAGTGCAACATAATCTCTTCCAAACCTAATCCAAAGATAATTACACCCATAAGAAATAAGAATGATGACTGACTAGGGCAAACACAACACATGACATGCTCACCAACACGGGCGTGTTCCTGATCGTGCCCTAAACCAACAATACAGAAGCTTTGACACGCTCAGTAACACGGGCGTGTTAATGGACGTGTCATTCATTCTGCCTCACAGAAACATTGACACGCCCAACAACACGGGCGTGTTCATGGCCGTGTCAATTATTTTTTCTCACAGTAGCTATGACACGCTCAGTAACATGGTCGTGTTAATGGTCGTGTCGCAAACATCCAACTCAGTACCATTGACACGCCCAACATTGTGGCCGTATCACTGGCCGTGTCAGCCAAAAATCATGAATTCGAACTCTCATCCATGAAAACACAAACACTTCAAAACTCTTACTTCATCACCCTTAATCAACATCTTGGTTATATTCATCAATTACCTATCAATTTAACACTTATATCACTTCAATATATCATAATAATAATCATTATATACACCACCATATATCAACTACTCAATTTTCCCAATTCATTCATATGAAACCCTTACTCAATAATTTCAACAATTCATCATCATCCTCACAATTAACCATATTATCTCACAATTAACCATATTATCATCATCTAAAAACCAACTCCACACATATATATATTTCAATCTTTCATTATCATTATCATCATCACACATCAATCATATCAAATCCAAACTCAAACAATAGAAATCAATACAAGGAAATGAATACTTACTTGACTATTATGTCAAATCTTCAATAACCATCTTCAATTCTCTCAAAACCCATAAGAATTTGGTGTATATGTAGATAAAATCACCTCTCTTTCTCTCTATCCCTCTTTCTCTTTCTCTCTCTCTCGTCCAAGAAGAAGAAGAAGATGAAGAAGATGAAAAGAAGATCTTTCTTCTTTTTCTCATGCTTATCATATATATATATATATATTAATAATTAAATACCTTCAAATCTTCACCATACACTTGTCACTCTTTGACTTTCTTTCTCCTTTTTCTTTTAATTATTATTATTATTATTATTATTATTATTATTATTATTATTATTAATTAATTAAGCTTACTTTCCCACACCACTTTATACCTCATGTATATGTGATGTATATGTTGGTATATGTATATTTCTTATATATCACTTTTATATTCCCATATATCTTCCCAAATACCATATATACATATTATCCTTACATATATTACCAACATATCTTCTCACAGCTACTACTCCAATGTACACCAAAATCGGGGTATTAAATTAATTCGTTACTCTTCTTTTGATTTTCAATAGACATTCACATTAAATCCATATACAACAATAATTACTCCAAACTTTTAGGGTATATTTTAGGATATTACAATATTTTTCAAATTAGTAATAAAATTCTTAAGTTTTTATAAAAAAAAATAAATTTATATACAGTCAAATACTAATATAAAAGTATTATGATATAAATTTTAATACAAATTAAAAATTTTAATTTTAATTCTAACTTGTATAAGCTATATATATATCCATATTTTTTATAACTTTATCTATATGTTTTGACTTTTAAGAATTAGATCAAAATAAAAAATATTTTTAACTATAAATATTACTATTTTTATATTAATTATTGAATATGTAACAACTTTAATTATGTTTTGCAAATTATATATAATTAATATTAATTAAATAATTCTTAACATACTAATCTTTAAGGGTTATTTCATATACTATATAATTTATATTGATAAAACTAAATTAAAAGGATGTAAAAAAATGGTTATTATTTCAGTTTTTCGGTTCAGTACAGTTCAGTTCGATTTGGTACGGTTCTCGGTCCAGGTATATCTTAATATTCAGAAACATTTCATATTATAAAAAAATTAATTCGGTTCGGTTCGGAGAAAGTTAACAAGTCAATAAATCTATTCGACTCTGAATATTTCGGTCTGAGTATTCGGATCAGTCTAAGTATCTCTAAGATTCGTACTCTATCATACGTCTAATAACTCAACAGCAACATGGTGATGCATTGAATTTTGGCTGCATAGTCTTCATTCCCCTCAAGTTCACGGTTGTTGCAAAGCAAACAACCCAACTTGACATGGATATATACAATCAAATTGAGAAGTTGACAAAGCTTCCATAAACACATCAGCCAACTGATTGATGGAGGGTACATGTTATGGTGCGATGATGCTAGCTTTATATCTTTTTCACACAATATGGCAGTCAATATCAAGGTGTTTCATGTGCTTATAAAATATTAGGTTAGTTGAGATATCTAACGCAGCCTAGTTGTCACACTAGAGGGCAATCGACAATTAAACCTGCCGATATTTGAAGCTCTTGAAGCAAATATAGCACCCATTATATCTCACATACCATGCTAGCCATGCTACGGTATCGACCTCAATTGAAGAGCGTGAAATTATTGTTTGTTTTCTTTTTGGTTTTCTAAGAAATTAGGGCTCCTCTAAGAATATACAATATTCAGTTACTGATCTCTTGATGTCTTTGCAAATTGCAAATGAGCCTCTTGTATGGTCGAGGGTTTGATAGTAGTGCTTCTTCATCAAATTTGAACAATGTACCTTTGGTCACCGGAGATGAAACAACTTTGCAACTACTGAGTCCAGTCTTAAAGACTAAATCCATTGTATACTTCCTTTGATTTTACTCCCTCGGTTCCACTTTCAAGTGTCACTTTTATAAATTCAAGGTACTATTATTTATAAAGTTTTAAATTTATCCTTGTTGAGAAATATTTATCTAGACTGAATGTACATACACTGAGCTAATAAAATTATTTATTTTTTCTACAATCACTCTATTAATAATTTTTATTAGCCGAGTGTATATATATCTAGTTTAAGTAAAGAAATTTTCTACGCTTGTTTATTATATCTTTCTAATTTTAATAATTAATGATGAGAGAATATTTAAAAAAAGATAGTTAGGTAAATTATTATGAATTTTTTATAAAGTTTATAATCATTAATTAGTTTTTTAGTCTATATATTTTATTTTTACACGGCATTTAAAGTGAAATGGGTAAAATAACTTATATATTAAATTCAACGCATATTTTTTCAATATCAATAAATCAATTTGACATTAACGTGCAAATCAACTTTCTTCAATTTTGGTATAAACTAGCAATTAATACCAGTCAATAGCTAAATCAGTAGCCTTAAGTTCAAAGGTAGATTACATTAATTATCATTGACTTAATTAATTCCATTTACTAGTCTAGCATGTTATCTCATTGTTTTGAAAAGATTAATCCACTTGCCTGAAATTTTGGAATTATTATTGACCTTTCTCTTAGCCGACAATTTTTACATGAAGATAAATACTTACTCTCTTTCTTTATACTTTCTCATAACAACTCCCTTATTCTTTTGGTTTTGCCGACGATTATTTAATTTCCACACAATACAAAATATTTGCTATACTCCATTTTTTATATAATTATAAAAAAAACATCCCTTTAAAATGAAGCAATTCTAAAATTTGAACCTTTGTTTACTATCAATCTCAATGGAGTATTAAATTAACACCACTTTAAGCAGAGGTGAAATCAGACCTTTTAATAAAGAGGGGCAAAATAAAAATATCATATATTTTTTAAAAAATTTAAAAGAAGACAATTAAGTATTTTAAAAATTTTAATAATATATATACATATATATAAAAAAAATTTTAAAACAGAAAGGGACAGCTACTCCCTTCTAATATGAGTGTCTTTGCCCTTGACTTTAAGTATCTCTATAGTATTGATAGAAAAAAGTATCTCAATATTTATTATATTAATAAAATCGTAACTATTGGGATTAGATCCTTGGATTCTTTACTCGACAAACTAATTATAAAAGTTTTACATTATTTCATATGTAACTAAAATTTATTCAATTGATGAAAATAATTATATATTTTGATGAAAATAAGAAAATTTTGCAATGATATGAAATAATATAATTTATATTCTTGAAAAAAATAACATAAATGAAAGAAGAAAAAAAAAAGGGAAAATTGGCCAAAACTTTTGTATGCCTCAGCCGTCTCCATTCACACTTGAAATGCATATTTTTCTCATGTTAATTTGGAGAAGGTTAATTGTTGTTTTTCACCAATTGGATTTTCTAGATAGTTTTAGATCCAATTACAACTATACGCTTTTATATTTGTTTAATTAAATCAATATTTGTTAAAAAATAAAATAGTCATTTTTCAATTTTTAATTTTTTTAATTATTTCAAAATAAATAATAAAAGTAGCTTATTGTTTTAAATTAAAATTATTATTCTAATATAGAAACGATTATTTTGTTGTTAACAAAAAAATTGAGTTCATTTGAACAAAAATAAAAATTTAATTGAATTTAAGTTCAAAATCATATGGGGGACACCATTGTATACATGAAAAATAAAAAACATATAGATTAAATTGGCACTTAACCTTTCCAAAGTATCACTTTGTAATTTCAAAAATTAAATTTCTAATCTCTTATATTAAGTTGTAATAATAATTGATAATATTAGATAATATAAGAAATGTTTTTGTTTAAAATAATCATTTAATAACTAAATTAATATTTTAATTTGATAGTATAATAAGAATCTAATAAATGATTTAAATTTAAGCTACTTGGCAAGGATGTGTCTTCTCTAAATCCACAAAATTATTTGGTTTGATGATTTAAAAGATTAGATTTGGATTTAGATTCTATTATTATTATTATTATTATTATTATTATTATGAGATAATAATAACAAAAGGTTTTGAACTTTTTGAGGATTTATTTGCCCTCAATCAAAGTTAGTGTATAAAATCATTGAGCGTGTGGATCAGTTGTTATTAGATTATTCTAATTTAATAAAAAATTTCAAGTTCAATTTTTTAAATATGCAGTAGCTTTATTAAAATTTAGTAGGAAAAATTTTATTGTACTCGTGGATATACTTTGAAAGAATAATTAATAAAAAAAAAGTCAGTGCATAAAAAAAAAGAAGGAAAAGAAAAAAGAAGTCATTGTGGATTTATATAGTTCTGGACTATTACAAATATATATTTAGGTTCATGCATTTATCTTAGAATTTAATAAAATAAATCCATAAGAAAATTATGTTTAGACTTTCCTTAATAACTTTAGACTATATTACCCAATAGGCAATAGCTATAAAACATGTTCTAAATTGTTATTGACAAAAGAAAAAAAAAAAGAGAATTAGGCAAGGTTAATGACTATATATAATAATACTGCTAATTAATATTAATGAATATAAAAATTTTAATTGAAAATAGTCATTTTAAGTAGTGGTATATATTTTCTATCCATAATTAATTAGAAGTAATTAATGGTCAGACTGAATAATTATATTCTTGTTGGATATCTTAGAAAATCTATAATTAATTAAAAGTCAAAAAAATATTGGTGTAGGTTATGCTCTTTACGAAAGAAATTTGCCCAAAGCGTGGGCTTTCCCCAATTCACCTAACTCTTCTTTTAATTTATGTGAACTGCTGCTTGACAACAACAACATATCTTCAAGTACTAACTGGAGTGAGTCGGCAATAAGAATGAATTAATGAAATTATTCTATTAATTTAATTTTTAGATTATCATATTAATTAATAAGTTTTATGAATTTAGTTTCGATTCAAATTAAAATTTGTTATATGTATATATTAATGTTTAAACTTTTAATTAAAAAAAAATCTCCTGTATTGAAGTTCTGCTAATGTCATCCTTAAATTTGTTGTTTTTCAGTAGTCACTTGCATCACACTTATTTAACAAATAATACTTGCTTGTTTTATTGCTTGATGGCCTATATTCCACTAAGGTTATATCATTGAGAAAAATTTTTATGTTTTATATGCTCGTTAATTAAAATTATTTTATAATTAATGGAAGGTGGTTTACAAAATATTAAGATATCTTGATAGTTATTTGATGCTGATTTATTTTAATTTGTTAAATGAGTTGATTTAGCTCTCGACAACTCCCAAGAGTTAAATTAAGCATCCACTTAAATTATTTTATTTAAATGCATGTGATTATTCAATATCAACTTATCACTTGTAGTTTTGTGTATACCTTCTATATTTAAACTTATAAAAAGAGAAAGAATTATCAATATTTGAATTTATAGCTTTTTATATCACTATTCAATCTTCATGTTTTTGAAAAAAAATTCAATTTTGAATATCAAAAATTAAATATTTTGATTAGTAGTCTAACAAAACAAATGATTATCATGAAAAAAAAGTTTAAAAGAATCCATAAAATAACCTTTAAAAAGGAAACTACAATTAAAACGAAATAAATTAATCCAATTTTTTTTTTTGATACTAAGGAGGGTACTACCCATAATTATAGAGCTACCATTCGTGGCCAAGCCACTTGAAGCTTATCACTCCGGATCAGATCAACAAGTCCCGCTGGTGAAGAATCCAACCAAGATCTTCCTATAGGAGCATTAACAGCCATATTAGCCAACTTATCTGCCACCTGATTCCCTTCACGATAAACATGTTGGAATCGAACCTCCCAAGTGTAGTTCAACAAAACCTTAGCTCGCTGTACCAATCCAGCAAAACGACCATTAGGAACTTCCTTGTGCATCACCAGCCGAAGGCATTCCATGGAATCCATTTCCACAATAACCTTCCTATAGCCTGCCTCCCAAGCCACCTGCAAGCCTCCTATCAGAGCATTTAATTCGGCAACCATTGAAGAACAAACACCAAGACCAATCAACATGCCACAAACCCAATTACCCATACAATCACGTACCACAATACCACCACCACTAGGACCCGGATTACCCTTAGATGCACCATCAATATTAACTTTATACCAAGTCGGAGGAGGAGGCTCCCAAGACACTAATGTAATCCTTCTACCTCTACTAGATACAGCTCCTTGGACTTTCCAAGTCTCCTTGTAAACATTAATCCAATAACTCACCTGATGCTTCAATTGCTCCATCGAAATTGGATGAACATTAAACACATAAGCATTCCTGGACTTCCAAATAAACCACAGAGAAGTTCCAAACACAACACTAGAAGGTACATCATGAAAAAGAGTGAAATTTCCAAGCATTAACATGATGAAACCATTGATGAGCAGGTAGAGAAGAAAAAACAGACCATGACATAGCATCCATGTAAGCTACCCAAAATCTGGAAATTTGTGGACAATCACGGAATAAATGTTCAAGAGTTTCAGACACATTACCACAGACTGGACAAAAATCAACAGCCACAAATCCACGCCTCATCCTCTCCCGGTTAGTCATCAGTTTCTGCAGTTGAAACAACCACAAAAAGGATCTAATACGCTGGGGTACCTGCAATTTCCAGATTAAATCCCACACAGGATTAGCACCAACTGAGGTAGAAGGCAGCAAACATTTATAAGCTGAGGCAACAGAGAATTTTCCACTGGAAGTTTTTGTCCAGAAAATCATATCATTAGCAGCGGGATCATTAAATATGGAAAAAGCCGCAATTTGTTGCTGAACATTAACCGGCAACCTCCACCCATTTCCATCCCAATAATCAGCTACCACATGTGTCAACCAATCTGGAGGAATCTGTCCAGTAACAACAGCAATAAGAGGAACATCCGGAGCCCAAATATCCAACCAAAACCGTGTACCTAACCCATTACACACAGAATGAGCAGCTCCTTGAAGTAACAAAGGGACCGAACCTACAATGCCTCGCCATACCACGGAATCACGCTGTTTCCTTGTCCAATTTGACAATGACATTGAGCCAGCAACATACTTACCACGCAAAATGGAACCCCAAAAATGCTCAGGCCGTGTAAAAAATCGCCACCCCATCTTTGCCAACAAGGCTCTGTTCATCTCACTACAAGATCTAACACCCAATCCACCAGAACCAATCGGCTTAATGACAGTCGACCAACTGACCAAATGTAACTTCGAATTTCTAGTACCAGCTCCCCAAATAAAATCTCGCACTTTCTTATCAAAAGCTAAACAAACCGATTTTGGCAAGAGGGTAGCCTGCATAATATGATTCGGCAGTGTAGACAACACTGATTTTGCTAAAGTAACACGGCCTGCAAAAGATAAAAGAGGTAATTTCCAACCAGCAAGAGCCTTATCAACTTTAGCTAACAACGGCATATACAACTCCTTTTTAACCCTACCGGTTACCATTGGCACTCCTAAATATGTCCCCAGAGAACTCACTTCCTTCATATTCAAACTTGTAGCAATTTGATCCCTCAGCATTACAGGAGTATTAGCAGAGAAAAAGACTGAAGATTTTGCAAAATTAACCTTTTCCCCTGAACTACTACAAAACTGCTCCAAACAGCCCTTCACAACATCCACTTGGTCACACGAAGCCTCAGCAAAGAGCAGAAGATCATCAGCGAAAAACATATGTGAAATGGAGGGCCCTCCTCTAGAACACCTAAAAGGCTTCCAAGCTCCAAGCAAAACTGAATCATTTATAATATGTCCAAGCCTTTCCATTGCTAGAACAAAAAGATAAGGTGAGATCGGGTCCCCCTGACGGACTCCCCGTGTTGGACAAAAGGATTCAAAAAGTTCACCATTCCATTTAATTTTCATAGAACAAGCATTTAGACATTTGGATATAACATCTCTCCAATGTGAAGAAAAACCCGCCAATAAAAGCGATTCATCAATAAATTCCCACAATATACGATCAAAAGCTTTTTCAAGATCAATTTTTATCACCATTGATGACTTTGTACTTCCCATTAAACCCATAGAATGAATCACCTCCTGTAAAACAACCACATTATCATGAAGCAGTCTACCTGGAATAAAACTAGTTTGAACCGGCGCTATTAACTGCGGAAAAACCAATCTCAACCGATTAGTCAAAACCTTAGTAATGATTTTAAAACTTACATTACATAGACTAATTGGTCGAAACTGTGTGATTGTTTCCGGAACATCAACCTTAGGAATAAGAGTAACCCATGTTTGGCAAAAATTATGATCCAAAACACCCTCATTCAAAAACTTCAAAGTCATCCTAGTAATACTTTGTCCTACTACTCCCCAAGCTTGCTGGTAAAAACCTGCATTATAACCATCAAGTCCTGGTGCTTTTGCTGGATTCATGGCAAAGACAGCTTTACGAACCTCCTCGGCTGAAAACTGACTATTAAGAAGCAACATATCAGCATCCTTCAACCTTGGAAAATTAGAAAGAGTATAACAAGGTTCAAAAACTTGACTACCCCTTGAATATAACTCTTTATAAAAATTGACCGCAACTCGAAGGATCTCCTTTTGATCTGAAATTAAAGCACCCTCATGAATGATGGAAGTAATCCGAAAATGGAAATTGCTACGCATCACAATACCATGATAGTAGGCGGTATTCCTATCCCCACCTGAAATCCAATCAGCCCTCGACTTCTGAAACCATAAAATCTCCTCTTGATCCAGCAAAACAGCTAGCTGACCACGAAGTTTATCCTCCAATTTTTCCAGGCCCCGTTCATAACCCCGACACAACCTCTCTTGCACGCCCTGAAGCCGAGCTAACAACCTTCTTTTTCTCTTATGAATGTCCCCAAAAACCTCCTGCTTCCAAATGCTCAAACTCTGTTGTAAGCTAGAAAGATTCTCAGAAATAGAAACATTAACATCCCAATTACTCTGAACCAGCCGCTGAAAATCCTCATGCTTACACCAAGATAACTGAAATCTAAAACTTTGTGTAGGAATAGAGTTATTGACCTGACACAAAGAAATTAGAAGCGGAGTATGATCAGAAAAGTACCTCTCAAGATGTAATACAGAGGCCTGGGAGAAAAAAGTACACCAAGATAAAGAAGCCAGAGCCCTATCCAATCTTGCTGCCTTAAAAATAGTGGATGAAGGACCCTTGACCCAAGTGAATTTAGCACCAGAAAACCCAACATCAATCAGACCCAAAGAACTAGCCCAAGATCTGAACTTATCACATCGTATACCCACTCCATCACAAGTACTAGTTGTCTCCTCCACCTCCATAACCATATTAAAATCACCCGCAAGAAGCCATGGCAATTTGATACGCGCAGCGAGAGTGGAAATTAAACGAAGCATTTTCCACCTACATTGTTCATTTGGGCTTCCATAAACTGCTGTAAATTCCCAACTCGCATAACCAGAACTCTCAACACGACAATGTATAAACTGGGAATTAGTACACAAAACTCTAACATCAACCTTATTCCACAAAATCCAAATACCTCCACTATACCCCACAGCCTCAACTCGAATCCAATTTTGAAAATTAAGATTCATAACAATAAAATCAGCATTAGTTCCAGAAGACCTTGGTTCAATCACAACAACAATAAGAGGCTTATGCTGCCTACAATAATTCATAAGGGCTTTCTGACTCCTCTTACCAGAAATGCCCTAAATATTCCATACTAACAATGACATAGATAGAGGAAAAATAAATCGTACCCGCAAGATAGCATAAAATACTGCTAGCACAAATCATGCTTCATATCCCCTTCACCATCCTCAATGGTTTCAAAATCAACATTCAAATGCCGCAGATCAGAATCATTAGGACAAACCTGACCTCCACCGATTTCTCCTGGATCCAAAACATCTACCAAATCCGTTGCCTCTTCCACAAGAACCACACCCTGCGCAGAATTACCAACTACCACGGTATGAACTCCTCTAGCCGCCGCTACTGCTGAACTACCAGCTTTGGCCGAGGGGGACACTAAAATTTCCATGGCAGAAGAATGTTCTAACATTTCACAATCGGGGTGAGCGTCGGAGTTTAGAACAGGGACAGAAGAAGGACGACTAGAAGAATCATCCCTGGGATTAATTGTAATGTTTGGTTTCACAATAACCTTGGATTGAAGGGAGGTCTGATTTTGAACAACAGGCCTTTTCCCTTTGGACTTAGCCAAACGGGCTTGACTATTGGATGAACCACTAACCATTTGCTGATTGCCTGCCTGGGCCACAACTAAATCATCTTGGCCCAACCCATCTATAGGAACCTCCTCCTCCTCCAAAACTTCAAACATGTTACGACGTGGAGTAAAAGTAGACCCCTTACCATGCACGTTATGTGGTTGTGCTGTCGCAGAAGAACTCGACTTCATAACAGTTCTATCCTGTAGCAACCGTTTACCAAGTTCAACAGGAGTCTCCTTCCGAGAACCACGTTTAGCCGGTTTCTTCACAACCATCCAAGGACCAAATGATTCAAGCACCTCTGCCGCAACCACCTGCTTGACCACCTCCGCCGGCTTCACAGAACCGCCATCCACAGCTGTTCCATCATCAGAAGCTTGAGGTTTCAGGATAGAGGGGCAATTGTCCTTCCTGTGACCAAAAGTACCACACTGAAAGCATATCAGCTGAAGACCCTCATACTCAATTCTTCTTACCTTTCTCCGAAATCTAAACTTAGCAAGTAACGGTTTAGAGAGATCCACTTCAACAGCCATACGTGCATACTTGCCCCTCGTAGCCTCCATAGTGGCTTCATCAACTTTTACCGGTACACCAATCTTCTTAGCCAATCTATAAAGAAATATCTTAGAATAATATTCAATAGGCAAAGAAGGCACTTGCACCCATACTATGGCCCTATCAATGACTGGATGCTCTGGATCAAAATTTGGCCTCCATTTACATACCGTCAAATAATGTCCTGCTACCACCCAAGGGCCTCCATTAAGAACATAGTTATACTCGTCTTGACTTTCAAAACGAACCATATAGTATCCATTGGGCAAATCAATGAGTTCAAAACCAAACCTTAGGTTCCACATCAACCGAACACGACGAAGCAAGAAATTGAACCCCACTGTCTTACCAAGCACTTTAACAATTAGGGTAAGTTTCCATGGCTTCCTCAATAACTGCTTATCCTCTTTCGAAACAGTTATGGTTGGACATTCCTGATCATCCTCCATCGTCTCATTATCAGAATCACAATCAGAAAAAACATCATCCTCCTCCACTATAGGAACCGATTTTGAATGCTTAGGCACATCCTTCATAACCATGTCCTTAAACGACACTTTACGTCTCTGTACTGCTTGAACATCAATCAACGTCTGAGCTTTGTTTACCGCTTCCCCATTACCATCCTCCAGCTTTTTCTTTTTACTACTACGATCCAGCAGATCATCTTCTTCGGAAGTCGCCAGAACTGAGCTTTCACCAGAGAGCATTATGGGTCTATATTTTTAATTAATCCAATTTGAAACAATATATATGAATTAATAGATTTAGAAAATTTCGCATTTATTAAATAGAAAACTTAGGCAAAAGAAAAAACAAAGGACGCTTAAAAAATTGAGAAAAAACAAAAGGGAAAAAGCAAAGAAGATAATGGCCAGAATTTCACCCATTTGAGCATAAGATTTTAATATTCTCTTGTTATGTTAAAATTATCATTTTTATAAAAAAAAAAATTTCTCTTAAATTATCACTTTCTATAACCAAAAAAATAAATTAGCTTTTTTTTAATTATACTCTTAATAACTTAATTAATAAAATAAAAATATAATATTAATAAATTAATAAAAAATATTTTAATTTATTCAAATTAATTTTATATAATATAGATATGCATAAACTGAAATTGATGATTTTAACGGGATAGAAAAAGTATCTTATTTAACTTTGCGAAACCACAAAAACATAGTAAGTATATAAATGGAGACAAGTACTAAAATTCATATGGGACAAAATTAATTAACTTATATATTAAATTCAACACACATTTCTTATTCACCTTTTAATAAATTTGTATTTATTTTATTCCGAAATTTCTTCATAACATATTCCCTAATTATGTGCATCCCGATTAATTATTTTTAGTATCAATATATCAATTTAGTATAAACAAGCAATTAATACCAGTCAATAGCTAAATCAATATATAGCCTCAAGTTCAAAGGTGAGGAATACAGTAATTAAATCCCTTCACTTGATTGATTCCACTTATTAGTCAAACAAGTTATCCAATTGTTTTGAAAAGATTATGGGATTTCTTTAAAAGTACCCAAAAAATATATTTTTTTTAAAAAATATTTATTTTTAAAATTTTAATTTTAAAATATTCAACTTATAAAAGTATATATCTAAAATATATTTAATATATTAAAAATATATGTCACTTTATGATATATACATTTAGCATATATATATCTCATAAATATATACATAAAAATATACATTTTTAAAAAATTATATCATTTTAAAAATTATTTAAAAATATTCATTTTTAATTATATCACTTTCATAGATATATACATTTTTATATATCTAATAAAAAAAATTATTTAATGAAAAATATATATAAATTATAAAATATTTTTTAAAAATATTAAAAAATATGACATGTAAATTTTTCCCTTTTTATTTATTTTTTATAAATTATTCTTTTAAGATGGTATAAGATAAAATCATAAGAGTCATCAAGTATAGCAGCGTTACTACCTTAGTATCTTTTTTTTAAAGGTCACCACTTTTCCTTTTAAAGCACTAACACATCTAATTAATCAGCAATATTTTTATCTATCCTTTTAAACTCATAAATAGTTAAATAATCTGAACCGTCTTATCTCAATAGATAATTTTTTTTATATTAAATTTTAATATAATTATATATCTAAAAATTAAATTTAAAACCTTTCATTAAATTAAAATAATATGTTATGAAGTTACAACTCAATCCTTTTTACTTGCACAATACGCTGACCCAGCGAAGCAGTTAGATGCCACAACTTTCTTTGCTGTCTTTTCCTTATTTTGTCTCATTAAATTAAAAAATAAAAAAATTCCATCCATGCGCACATCCTTCCAAATTCACTAACAGACGAACTTTTAATCATCATTAATCCTAATTATCTAATTTTTTAATTATTTTATTCTGTAATATTTCATTTAATTAAATTATAAACACACCAAAAAAAAGACCCCCAAACTTTACTTTTATTTACATTTATTAATTCTTATAAATTCCACTAAGCTTAGCTTATATTTTTACCACATGATCATGTCTAGTCTCTCTGAAGTCTATAGGGACCATCCTCTTCAACTCCACCAAATAATCCCTCTAGACTTTGATTCAATAGAAACGGTGCCGGATTCTCATATTTGGCCGGAATCCGATGATTTGGAGTCCAATGATAGGTTAATGATACCGGTAATTGACCTATATGACCCTGGAAGAGTGAAGTTAATAGGGCATGCCTGTGAGACATGGGGGGTATTCCAAGTAATAAACCATAGAATTCCACTGAAGTTATTAAAGAAAGTTGAGATTGAAACTAGACGTTTCTTTTCTCTTCCCGCAAGACAAAAGTTGAAGGTCTTAAGATCCTCTGGCGGAGCCACCGGCTATGGCATAGCTCGAATGTCGCCATTTTTCAACAAGTATATGTGGCATGAAGGGTTCACTGTGATGGGTTGCCCTGTCGATCACGCTAGAGAACTTTGGCCCCATGACTATCAGAATTTTTGGTAAGTCCCATGCCACTTCCATGCACGTAAATAATTGGTCGCTCATTCATTTAAGCATCAGTCAATTTTTTTATCAGTAAGATTCGAATCTCTATCAATTTGACTATTTCTTTATTTTGTATGTTTTCATACTATTAGAAGTTGTGTTATGTATGCTCAGAGCTTAGTCGGAAAATAAATTTATTTTTTAGTAGGATTTGGAGTTTTATAAATATATATATATATATATAGTATATAATGAAGTTACTCTTTCTAGGAAGAATATCAATTATAAACAAGCAAGTGGCTGACTTGAGTACAAGGGCGAAGCCAGATTAAAAAAATATTATATATATATATATATTAAAAAATAATATAAATAATAATTTTTTTATATAAATAATAAATTAAAAAAATAAAAATATATTAAAAAAATAAAAATTTTAGCCTTATTTTCTTTCTTAAATAAATTTATTCCCGTAATTTTTTTTTATTTTTGAAGAATATTAATTATTTTTTAATTAATTTTTTAGAAGAGATATATTTATTTGGAGAATAATAATTTATATAAAATTTATTGTTTTAATTTTTTATAAAATTTAAATAATAGAAGGGTAATTTAAAATTTTAAAGGGGACAATTAAATATTTTTAAAATTTTAATAATATATATACATATATTAAAAGAAAATTTTAAAATTGAAGGGGGATAATTGTCCCCCTTCTCTATAGGGTGCCTTCGCCCCTGCTTGAGTAGTTATTATTATAGCATTAGTAATTAAAATAGCTTTTCTGTAATTTTATATATCAGCATGTTGGGTATAAAAGAATTAATATATAATATATAATGTATTATATAATATAATATAGTTTTTATATTATATAAATTAAAATCTTGCGTATTTAGGTCTAATGAATTCAGTGAGCCCTTCTAAAAACAAGGACAAGGGATTTTTTTTTTAATGTGATAGTAATATGGGGGGGGCAATGAACCTCCTCCCCTCCTCCCTCTTGTTTTATAAACATACATACATACATATATATATATATAAATAATATACATATATATATATAAATTATTATATAATTATATGTAAATGTATGTAATTATAAATATATATAATTATAATTATGTAAATTATATATTTATATATATAAATTACTATATAATTATATATAAATATATATAATTATAATTATATAAATTATATATTTATATATATAAATTATTAAAATTTTTATATAAATATATATAATTTATATATATGTTATTGGCTTTTTTGTATCATGTATGTTTATTTTTTTAATTAGTAGATATTTAAAATTTTGTGATTAGGTATTTAGATTAATATTAAAATTTTACAATTTAATTATGAATTAAATAAAACTAATGTTCTCATTTAAAATAGTAAATTAAAAATTAAAATAAAATAAAATTATTTAAATAAATTAATAGATTCGAGAATTAAAATAAAAAGACATGAAAAAAATTTAATAAAAATATAAATTTTACTATAATATTAAATATTTAATTTTTATCTTTCATTCGTCTGAATTTTTTTTTTAATTTTATTCTTTTTTTATCTAAGCCCTGATTTTGTCACTGGGTATATATCCCCTTAATATAATGTTTGGCTGAGTTGAAACAGCACTTTAAGAATCTTTTCAAGATACATGAAATTTAGCATAGGCCTAGCTGCCAATAAATTCTTAAGCTTCAAAAAAATTTTATAGAAACAAAATATATTGGACATATCTAAATTTTACTGAACTTTATATCTTTTTAACATATTGCTGTTTGCATCTAAGTGAAATTACACCTTTGAAAAAACTATAAACATGGCACATAAATTCTACTAAATGGAATTGATTTTAACTATACTATAATTAGCTAATTTGTCAATATATTCTAATACCACATAAAGTATTTAAATTAGCAGTATATAACTATCGAAAATATAGATTAGTTGATAAAAAATATTTTATTTTAAGCAGAGGTCTCGTGTTTGAGCCTCCATGCTAGAATTACTACTGATAATTTTACTATTTGTCATAGTAATATATATAATTGACTTCAATTTAAACAGTGACATAATGGAAGATTGTCAGAAGAAAATGGAAGAGGTAGCCACAACTCTAATGCGTCTAATATTCAACTATTTACACATAGAAGAAGAAGAAGAAATGAAATGGGCTGGTTCAAAAGGAGAAGCAAGCATTGCTTTACAGCTAAACTCATATCCATTTTCTCCAAACCCTAATTTAACGATGGGTTTAGCTCCTCACAGAGACACTTCCCTTCTAACAATTCTTCATCAAATGAGCTCTATCAATGGTCTCCAGATTTTCAAAGAAGGAGTTGGTTGGGTTTTGGTATATCCAATTAATGGTGCACTTTTAGTAAATGTTGGTGATCTTTTGCATATTTTATCCAACGGTCGATTTCATAATGTTCTTCATCGTGTGGTTATCAAAGAGCCTAAACAAAGATTGTCCATGGGCTTTTTTTATTCCCCACCTATTGATTTTCATCTCTTTCCTTTGGGTCTGAGTTCCGATGATCATGATGACCAAATTCCTCTGTATCGTTCTGTATCAGTCTCTGAGTATTTTGGAATCAAGTCAAAGAATTTTGATAAAGCACTTTCTTTGATAAGAATTTAATGGGGAAATTAGTATAAAAATGGTACTTAATTATATATGTTTTAATTTGTGTACTAGTTGTGAAAAATATTTTTATTTCTATATTTTTTTTGTAGGAAGTGTGGATTTTTTTTGAGGTTTTGGCTACCCACTTGGGAGATGGGTATTATTGTAGAATTGATGAATATATATATTTGTGTGTGTGTGTAATTGACAGAATATTTAAATGCACTCCTATCACTACTGCATATAATTTCTTTAACAGCATAAAAATGATCATGTTATTCAAAAAAAAATGATACTAACAAGAATTAATTAGCAACATTATTATCCAATAATAAAAGGTTTTTTTAATGTTATTATAATATTTATATAAATTGGCATTTAGTAATATTGTCTATTTATTACTCATCCTATTTCACTTTAAATGAAGTTTTAGAAAATTTAACACATATTAAAAAAACTAAATAGAGTTACTATTTTACCTCTAATTAATAGTTTCTCCTCCAAACGTTTACACCCATTTTCATTAATATTTAATAATAGCATAAAGATAGAGGACAAATTAGTAAATAATATTAAATTTTTACTTTGAAATCGTTGAACATCAAATATTTTGGATCAAAATTAAAACTCTAAAACATCGTTTAAAATGAAAGGGGGGAGAATTTTATATATATATATATATATATATATATATATATAGTTGATATATAGTCATACTTGTTAAATGCAGCTTTTGTTTATCACAGCAGTAGTGATTATTTTTATCGCCATAAGTTTATAGTAATAATTTTTTTTTATACTTTTAGCACTAAAAAGTATTTATTGCCAATTATAATATCTCTTCTAGTGTTAAAATATTTCAGCTTATTTGATATTGATATTAAAAATAATGATAGTACTCCCTCTATCCCAAATAGAGTATTGAAGTTGTTGAGAATTCACTTAAAGCAAAATTATAAAAAAAAAATGGTTGTCCTTATTTCTTATAAGATTTGTAGATATGACTGGCGTGCTAAGTTGTAAAAGCAATTGGTTGAGTAAATTAGTTAATCAACGTAGAAAGATATATGAAAACTTATACTAAAATGCCTATATATGGATTTTTAATGAGCAAATGAATGTGAGCTCTATTTTTGCTCTAATTTTGGGGTTGATGTTATGTTTTTCTTCATTTTTTTTGGTTTCTCTCATTCTCTCTTCTTCTCTCCTTTTTCTAAAATCCAACAAAGACACGTACACTTCTTATTTCACAAGAATTAAAAAAATAGTTATTTTTTTACTAAAAAAATAAACTCATATGTATTTTTCTATTATACCTTTATTTTAGTAAGAGTTATTTATTAAATATGTTTAATAAATAATATTAAAGAAGGATGTGATAGAGATTTAATACATTAATTATCTTATGAAAATGGTAAATAAATTATAATTTAAGGTGCAAACCTTCCCCAGCACCTAAATTGCAAAAATAATAAATAGACAACTTTCCTCTAATTTGTCCTTATGCTGATTATGAAGACTTTAAGGGTGATGTAGAAATTTTAGTTTGTCTTTTTTAGATGAAAGGTGACACGCATGGGATCCTCGTGCAGATTGGGATAGCTCAATTGTTATACATTTGGAATTAATTTTGAGTATGGGTAATAAATTTAAAATTAAAAATATTTCTCCAATAATAAAAGAAAATACGCTTTATATAATTATAATTATTTAATCTTTATATATACATTTCTGTTTGTGTGAGGAATGATAAATTTCGGACTTTAAGTATACAAGACGTGCTAGAGAATTATAGGTTCATCAATCAAACTACATAGATATGAAGCCCTGCCAGCTTTGCTACATCAGAATCAGCATTTTCTGTTCCATTGCACCTGTTGACATTCCAAATCTGAGTACTCGCTGATTTCTCATTTAGTGTTATCTGCAACTCTTTATTTTTCTTTTGTCTTTCTTTTAACCGGTCTTTAGCTCAGCTTCTATCCCATGTATCCCTCTGTTTCTAGGTGATTCTTCTTTTGGGTTGTAGTCTGATAGCAACCAGCAGCAAGTCTATAAGATATTTACTTACGGGTTGAAGAAGAAAGTGCAGGTGACTAAGTCATGAGTGGGATATGGTCAACAGATTACCTGCTTCTATTATTCCTAATTTTAGGGAATCTTTTTTATTATTTTGTGATTATGTTATCTTTATTTTTTGGAGGATATCTCTCATAATTGTTGCTTCAGTATTTTTAGGAGTTTTTAGTTAGACATCAGTTGTATATAAACTTCTTTTCATTCAATAAAGAGGCAATGAATTAACTCCAGTTTTTTAGTACTTTAAACTCAAAGGATTTCAGATTCTCCTTAAGTCTGCAATCATAGGCAGAAAGAAGAACACCCTTTCTTCCTCTTCTTCTTCTAAACCTGACCCCTTATACCAAAGACCCCTCACCAGATTACAATCAAGGGCCTGTATCATAGTCCTCTAGTTCTGACTGTAATGGGCTAGCCTTTGATCTGGGTTGTTTTTCTCTTCTCTATCTTATGCTGTTCCATTTTTATCATTAATAAATTTTACTTATAAAAAAAATAGATTAACTTTTAATCGAGAGGAAAGTGCAAAATTCTAAAAAATGACATGAAAAAAGAATAAAATCCTCAAGCTCTCCTTTACGGTTTACTTGAATTCCTCAATGATGAATATTGGCAATGAATTGAAAATTGAAAAATTCAAACTAGTGAAAATTCAATGTGCCTTTATAGCAGACTCGTGAATAAATAAACAATTATGAAGCAACAAAAATAATTAAACTTCTAAGGACCTTAATAGTAGACTGGTAAAAAAAATGCGCAGTTACAAGAACACAAATTAACATACTCCTATAGCTTTTGTAGGCAGACTTGTGAACAAATGTGCAATTACAGAAAAACGAAACCAATTAAACTTTCGAAAACTCATGTAACAGATTGGTGGACAAATGTGTAGAAACCTAAATAAAACTACCAAGATAAATAGGCAAATGAATAAGGGAATTTTTCTCGGATTAGACTAAGCAACTGTAATATGTTTTGTTGTTTATGGAGTTGATTTTCGGTGTCCTCTTTGAGTCGACTGCTTTTCCTTTTTATTGTTGTCCCTCATCGCGATGCCCTTTTCTTCGATTCGTGGTTAGTTTCCACATTCAACTTTGCTGCTTTCTTTGAACCATGTACTTTCCTCTGATGGGTAACAGGTAGGTTGGTTTTTTTCATCCATCTTTCTGAACTTTGCTTCCCCATAACCCATGTTTTTCGCTTCTTTCCTTGCTAGTTATTACTTGGGTTAGCCTTCTCATATGTGTTCGACAAAGGACTTGATTCCTTGAGCTTTGGTTGATGGACTTTAACTACTGATCTTGGGTTGAGTCTCTTATTTTTCTTGGTGCAAGCAAATATCATATATGTGATATTTTCCTTTTATTCAGAAACCACACAACAAATTAACAATCATTGAAAATGGGCCTTTCTTTTAGTTATTAATTTAACAAGCGATATATAAAAATAATCTCATATAAATCCTTTGTTCCAACCATAATGGACTAAATACTCTCTACTTTTTGGTTAATAAAAAAGTGAAACCGGTATAAGATTATAATTAAATACTATAAACTGCATGATTAATGACTTTCTTTTTTATAAATACCATCATAGTTGATAATTAAAATTTTAATAATATAATAATAATAGATTAAGAGAATTTCAACCGTGCATGGCCTCTCCCAAAAAAAAAGTATATATTAGAATTAAGTAATTATCACTAATCATCATATTTTATATATATAATTTTTAAGTGGGAAAAATAAATAAATATAAAAGAATAATAACAAGCATGTTAAGCTTTTTTTTTTTTTGTAAGCCATAGATATTAACTTGACATAATGATTGGACGAAAGCAAGCGACTTAACTATATGAGAGAATCCATCTCTAATCTCTCGACAGCGAATAGTAATAATAATTAATAACAATAAAAGAAAAAAGGTAAATAAAAAAGACAAAAACTGTCTGCTAGACTTTATATTATATATAGTCCTTTTCTTAGTTGTCAGTTCCATTAATTTCTGAAAATGGAGTAATGTATTTTTTTTTCTTTTGGAACAGTATTAGATATAATTGCTATTTAATTAGTAAAAAACTTTACTGTTTTGGTAACAATAATTGTGTTTAATTGTGTATGAGTTGATCACACAAGGACAAGTATTCATGTGTGTACAAGCACTATCACTGTCATTCAGCCAGAGAGTCAGAGATAGTGAGTTGCGTGGTTTACTTGAAATTTTTTGTTTACAAATTCCACATAATGCGTCCAAATAATATCCACAAGCTCTCCTTACATTACATGAGAAATTTTCAAACTTCAATTTTGGGTCTTGCCCATATATATATATATATATATATATTAAATTATTCTTTTATAATTAAGCTCAATAAAATAATAAGTACAATAATTTTTTTTATTAAATTTTTATATGATTTTATACTCATTATTCTTACTCAAAGGATGATAAAATTTTTTTTATTAAATTTTTATATAGTTAAAATCTCTGTTTTAGTTAGAATAATTTTTTATTAATTAATTTACATATTTGATAGTGAATTTTGTCCATATTAATTATATAAATAGTGTAAATAAATAAATAAATAAATGAAACTAGTAGTCTTTGATAATTTGATTAATTCTCCAACCCAATAAGATGATATTCAGAAAAAATAAGAACTAAGAAATGTGAAAGATTTGGGTTTATTTATTTTGTTTTTGTTTAGACAGCAGTAATGAAAATATATATTTCTTAATAAATTTATGTGATAGTCAATATTCTATATTTTTCTCAAAGAAATTTAAAAGTGTATCTTGCATGTTCAACTGCACATTAGCATTTGTTTCTGTATTACAAAGTCACATGGAAGAATTGGTGTCAATTATTTTGATGGTGGGGCTTGTCCTCGGTTATCCCACATTTTACTATGATTTTTTTTTTTTTAGTTCATGGAGTTCCTTTATTGAAAGTAAATTTCAACAATAATTCTGGATCTCTTTACTGTTCTCATCTATCCGAACCCTATGACTTAAAAGGAATAATATTCTTTTTAATAATTAGACCTTATGGGATTAAAATTTACTTGATTTCATCATTCTTGAAATTGCTAATATATATTATTATATGTAACAGTATATAAAAATTAATTTATAATAAAATATTAATATACAAACTAATATATGTTGATATATATTATATATAACAATATATATTAGTTAATTTATATAAAAAAAATATTGTACAGTTAATATATTATATATAACAATATATATTAGTTGATATGTAAAAGAAATACCAATATACAGCTGATGTTTGTTATTATATGTTTATTTATATTACATATAATAACATTTATAAGTTGATTTGCAATAATATATCAATATACAATTTAATATATATTGTTATATATTAATATATATTACATATAATAATATATAAGTTTATTAGCAATAAAATATCAATATATAAATAAATATATATTGTTATATGTTCATATATGTTATATATAACAACATATAATAGTTAATTTGTAAAAAATATCAGCATACAACTAATGTATATTGATATATGTAACATATATCATATAATTTAAAGAATAAATATAAAAATATAAGGTGTTATATGTTATTATAGGTTGATATATGTAACATATATTAGCATATATTAAATGATTTAGAGAAGAAACATGATGATACAAATTGTTATATGCTGTTATATATTGATATATGTAACATATATTAACATATATCACATGATTTAGAGAAGAAATATGAGAATACAAAATATTATATATTGTCGTATGTTCATATATATTACATATAACAACATATATTAGTTAATTTGTAAAAGAAATATCAATATACAATTAATATATGTTGACATATGTAACATATATCAAAATATATCACATGATTTAAAGAAGAAATATAAGAATACAATATGTTATGTACTATTATATGTTGATATATATAATATATATCAATATATATCAGATGATTTAAAGAAGAAATAGAAAAATATAAAGTGTTATATGCTGTTAATTATATATTGATAAATGTAACATATATCAATATATATTATATTATTTAGATAAAAAATATAAAAATATAAAGTGTTATATATTATTATATATTTATATATATTACAAATAACAATATAAATTAGTTCATTTGTAAAAGAAACATAAGAATATAAAGTATTATATGTTGTTATATATTTATATAATAATATATATCAATTAATTTATAATAAAAAATTAACGTACAAACAAATATATATTTTTATATGTTTATATATCTTACATATAACAATATATAACAAGAGATATGCAAAAAAATATCAATAAACAAAATAATATATGTTGTTATATATTAATATATGTTATATATAATAATATATCAGTTGAGATAGAAAAAATATTAATATACAAACAAATATATTATGTTATATATTCATATATATTGCATATAATAATATGTATTAGTTGAGATGGAAAAAGAATAAAAATACAAAACTAATATATGTAAACAATATATTATGTATATTTATTATTTGTTGTTGTGTGTATGTACATATATTGTGTATATTTTGTATATATATTGTACTTTTTGTGTGTATATTAAAAATATAAAAATATTTATACATAAAAAAAGAAATAGAAAAATAGAAAAAAAATCAGGTTTTTTAACGTAAAAATAATAATAAAAAAACAGAGTGTACAGTAAAATTGAAAAAAAAAATTCTGCCATATGTTTGAAAATGGGACATCAAAATCCTGTTAACAGTATAATTCACTCTTTAAATTAATTAGATAGGCCCATTATGGATGCCAACCAATTTATATATTTATATTTTTAGACTTCCCTTTTCATATGATTGTAATTTATTGTTTGAATTCCTAGAATGCACCAAAAACTGGGACAGGGCCAGAATCTCTAAACTGATTTCTTTCTAGGATCCTGATCCTTTAGATGAGACACTTAATGGAACATTGATGGGTTAGCTTTTGGAAAGCCTGGACCTGCAGGCGTTGGTGTGTGTTAAGATGCACAGATAATTAATTTTCTTACTAGTATTTTCTCTCCAATGAAGCTGAACTGCTTGCATTAATCCACAAAACACTAGAGTTATCTGGGGTTCATGAGTGGATAAAAAACAAGAGCATTATAATCGAATCAGACTCCATGAATACAATTGGATGGGTTCATGGTTCCTTTGATAGAAATCCATGGAAGTTTTGAGATGTTATTTGCAACATTTATAAAGATATGACAACTTTCTTTTCCTGTGTCACATTTAAGCATGTCTTCAGAAAATCAAATTGACCAGTTGTGGACCATCTTGCTAAATCAAGAGCTGTGAGAAACGTTGGATTTATGGCATGATTATGATTTTTTTTTAACTCTATTTCTTTTCCCTCTCTTAGTTACCATGTTTTGGGGCATATATATATATTTGAATGATTTGTTTATTATATATTGTGTACTATGAAGGAGAGTCTTGGCGCACAGAGAGATCGTTAGTGCACCATGCTGCCCCTTAAATTATGTACTGTGTTGAATTGGATTACTTCTTATCATGGTTTGCTTCTTGGTATTGGATACTTGTTGCAATTCCTCTAAGTCTCAATTTTGATTTGTAGTCAATGTGCCTACTGGATATCATTGATAGGTTGCAGGTTTTTTTTTTATTGGCTCTGGGGTCTTGTTTTCTTTTTAGCATATGTAGTACATAGTAATGTTCTAGCATATGGAGTTGATGGAATTTTTTTTTTCTTTATTATTAGGTAGTATTTTCTTCTTTCAGATTGTTCTCAAAATTTTAAAAAAAATTCAAAAATTGTGAGACATTATAGGTTTGAGTGTATTTGAATCTTGAATTTTTGAATAATTTGTCTCACAAATATGCTTTTTCTCATTAATTAATTAATAAAATGAATTCTTGTTACCGAAACAAAAATCGGCGGTGAAATGTGCAATTTAGGTCAATTTGATGTTTCATTGTCTGTGTCAAAGAGTTTCATTTTCATGGAATAAAAAACGAGAAGCATCTGATGATGATTTTTGAATCAGATTTCATAAATAGTGTTATACATTCGGGTGATATCCGTCCCTTGAATATGAATACATAATGAATAATATTTTCAGTTTTTTTTATCTAATAATTTAGTGTTCTATAATTTAGAAGTTTTAGATTAATTTAGATTCATGCTGGACATAATTAATAGACATAGAAATTAATTTAACTTTAATAAGATGCATAAACGATTAAATGGATGTTTTTTTTTCCTCCTTAGGTTGGTAATTTGTGGGGCGTATATTGTCGTCTTTGCCCACGAGACAGTCATTGTTTTAACGTTTAGGGCAAGGAAGAAGAAAGTCTCAATTGAACTTTGTGTCCATACTAGCGATTAGGTCTTTACATTTGACATTACTCAACTAGCAGTCGTCATTGGTATAATGGTATTCAAATTTAGTCGTTATCCACTTTTTCAATTTTATTTTTTTATTATATATATATTTAGGGGTGACAATAAATTAAATATTTTTAAATATTCAATTCATCCCCATCTATTTATATAGAATATATATAGTTTATAAATATATTTATTTAGATATAAATAGTGTTTTACTGTTTATGAGGTCGAATTGAATATAGACTATTAGATATCTGTTATCTGAATCTAATTATATATTAATTATATTTTATTAAAATTTTAATTATATATTTATTATATTTTATTTTAATTATAAAATTATTTGGTATAAATTATTTTTAATAAAATTGTGTTAAAATTAAATATTTATTTATAATTATTTAATTAAAAAGTTATAATTTATATTTTAAAATTTACTGAATTGAGTAGTAAATGGGTAGTATTAAATGGATTTGGGACGGATACATATTTAAAAATTAAACAAGTTTGAATATGACAATTTTCGCAGATAATTTAAAAATTAAACAAGTTTAAATATGACAATTTTCGCAGATATCCTAACTACTATCACTTCTATATATTTGCAACTAATTACAAAATTGAATATCATAGTACAAACTTTTTTCAATTATCAAAATTAATAACATTTAAATCAAATGTTATATTAATAAAATTTAAATCTCTTTTTGTTACTTCAATTTTAATTTTATCATTTAATTACAATCTCACTGACTATTATTTCTATTAACTAGAATTATTCATTAAAAATTGATATTTTGATACAATTCTCATAAATATTATTTATCACTCGATTATCAATGATTAATGACTCTCAAACTAGCAATGGATTAGTATTGGAGTCATTTTCAAAAGTGGGAAGCAAAAAAAATTTAAAAATCGAATTTTAACAGAAGTTAAAAATTTATCAAAATAAAAATAAAAAATATTATTAATAATTATGTGGGGGTTTAACCAATTCTTGATTGGCTTGAGCTTGCTTATAGAGTTTGTTAATTATTTGGTTTGAATTGTTAAATCAAATTAGATCAAGATCCATCATCTACTCTACCTTCTATAGATGATGCTGCCTCTGAGGACCCTGTTCCTGTTGATATCAGACTCTAGATCTGTAGTATATTTTTTTTCTATTTTTTTTGTACGTTGATTGCTATTTAGATAATTGAACATTTAATTTTATATGCATTTCAATTATGTTATATAGATATATTTATGTTATCTTTTTTATATACATATATATATCAACATTTTTTTTATCTAATTTCATTATTTTCATATTTATAGTTAAATTCTTAAACAAAAAATATAAATAATATCAATATAAAATCTAAAATCTAAAAATAATATATAAATAAAAAATATATATAATATTTACAAAAAATAACAGAAGTTTAAAAATGGATAATTCCGATTCTAAATTATTCAGCTGGTTTCTAACCAATTATAATTTTGACAAGGATCTGTTTCCCCGTTTCTAAATGTTTCTTTGATTTGTCCTCAATCTCATCCTAGCTTAGCAACGAAGATGTCTGTTGGTAATAGAAACTGAAATTTCCATTTCTAATTTATCCAGTTTGTTTTTAATTTAAGCAAACTTTATGCAGAAATTGTAAAGGAAAATTCGTTTCTAATACAAACTGACATAAATTCATTTCTAAGTGGTTCTATGATTGGTCATCAGTATCATTCTGAATTAGAAACGAAAGGCTATCTTCCATTTCAAAATAGAAATGAAATTTTAATTTAAATCCGTTTCTAATCAGAAATGGATTTTTTTTTTTCTATTTTAAACTAATTAGCAACAAGGCTTTTAGAAAAGAAAATTTTTCTTATCAAATCCATTTCAAAATTAAATTATTAATGAATTTTTAATTTAGAAATACATTTTTTTTTGTTTCAAAATTGTTTTTATTTTGTAGTGAGATAATCTATTAAATATGATAAATTTCATATTAATAAGCATATATAAATTTTTATATTATGTTATTTATTATATATATTACATATAATTTGCTAAATGTGATAAATTTTAAATTTTTATATTATATGTGTTACATATAATCTGTTAATATGATGAAATTTAGATGAAGAAGTGCCTATAAACTTTTATATAATATTTATATATTATTTATATTACATATAATATATTAAAAGTTATATTTATATGTTATATATATAATGTATATAATATGTTAAATGTTATATTTATATTACTACAAAAATGTATTGATTTATTGACTGAAAGTTATAGACAAATCATATTTTGCTTTTATTATTCAATTCATTGTTATTAAATAGAATATATTTTTTATTTCTTAGTATATTTAATATTTTTATTATTATCATTAATACTATTTTAAATTAATTCATTTATTTATATATATTTAAATTTTTTTATAGATAAATATTTTAGTATTTTATTATAAATTATTATTTTAAATTATATAATTTATAATTTTTTTAAAAAATAAAATTATAATTTATCGATAGAAAATACATCTGTCAGTAAAGTTATAAACATTTATAGACTAATCACCGACAAAATGAGTTGTCGGCACTACCAATAAAAGCTAAATCTATCAGTAAAGTTCTAAATATTTATCGACTAATCACCAACGGAATGAGTCATTGGTATTACTGACGTAAATAATTTCTTGGTAAATTCAATTTAATTTTCCTCAGTTCATCAATTGAATTTTTCATAGTCATTGCCGACAGACATTATTTTTTGTTAATAAATGCTAAATATATTTTGCCTCAGATTTATCAACCAAAGAAATCGTCGGTATTACTGACAGAAATAATATCGATCGATATTACAGATAAAAAAACATATTTGTCGATAAATATCTACAAGGCTTATTGGTAAATTATTGATCGACTTTTTATCAGTACTACCAAGAAAAATAATTTTCTTTTAGTACTCCATTTAGATAATTATTGATGGAGTTCTTATCAGTAATTACCGGTAATGTCAATAGTTTAATTACCGGCAAAGTTATTCACAACATAACATATCTGTTGGGAATAGTAATTACCGGTAATGTCAATAGTTTAATTACCGGCAAAGTTATTCACAACATAACATATCTGTTGGGAATCTCTTAGTATTTTTTTTTTCGATAAAAAAATAAAGGTTATCGGTGAAACACTTTAGTAATCTAGTACGCTTATATGTTACATATGTTGCAAATAATATATTATACATGATGGATTTCTAGATTTAATTATATATATATATGTTACATTATAATATGTTAAATATGATGAAATCTAGATGAAGAAGCATATATAATGTTTACACATTATATATCTTATATATAACATATTAAATATGATGTTTATATGTTACATGTATTGCATATAATCTATTATATATTATATATGTTACATATAATATGTTAATGTGATGAATTTCATATATATATATATATATATATATGTTGGATATGTTATGTATAATATGTTAAATATAATGTTTATATGTTATATATGTTACAAATAATCTATTAAATATGATAAAAATCTAGAATAAAAAATATATACAAATTTTTATATGTTATATATATTGTATATACAACAACAACAACTAAGCCTTAATCCCAAACAAATTGGGGTCGGCTGTATGGATTCTCAACAAAATAAGCTCAAAAGACACCAAAAAAAAAAAACTCCAGCCTTAGGCCCCTTCCAAGACACGGATTTTACGTCTCCATTCAAGTCTGTCATTAATCAAATCCGCATCAAGATCTAAGGCACGTAAGTCTCTTGCTATCACCTCCTTCCACACAGTTCTAGGTCTGCCACGACCTCTAGCCCCCTCAATCAACAAATTCTCACACTTACGAACCGCAGCATTAGGAGGTCTTCTTAAAACATGCCCATACCATCTAAGTCTTCCTTCCCTCACCTTATCTCCGACGTCCGCTACTTGGACTTTTTGTCGAATATGAACATTCTTAATTTTGTCCAGTCTGGTATGTCCACACATCCATCTTAGCATCCTCATTTCTGCCACACTCATCTTATGCAAATGTTGTCCCGTTGGTGCCCAACACTCACTACCATAGAGCATCGCAGGTCTAACAACCGTCCTATAGAATTTACCTTTCACTTTCAGAGGTATTTTCTTATCACATAAAACCCCAGTCGCACCCTTCCACTTCAACCACCCTACCTGTATTCTGTGAGCCACATCTTCATCTATACGGCCATCATTCTGGAACACCGAACCCAAATATTTGAAGTGGTTGGTTTTAGGAACCAAAACTCCATCCAACTTAACCTCATGTTCCTGCTTCTTCCTTAGACTGAACTCACAGTGCATATATTCCGTTTTACTCCTACTTAACTTAAAACCCTTGTCCTCGAGGGTTTTTCTCCACACTTCCAACTTACGGTTTACACCAGCACTAGTCTCATCAATTAAAATAATGTCATCAGCAAACAACATACACCAAGGAACATCGTCTTGTATGCTTCTGGTTAGCTCGTCCATAACCAGGGTAAATAAATATGGACTCATGGCCGAACCTTGATGCAATCCGGTAGTAATAGGGAAAGTCTCAGTGTCTCCACCAGGTGTTTTCACACTAGTGGATGCATTCTCATACATGTCCTTGATGATGTTGATATATTTGCCGTTGACTCCTTTCCTCTTCAAAACCCACCATAACACTTCTCTTGGTACTCTATCATAGGCTTTCTCCAAGTCAATAAATACCATGTGGAGATCTTTCTTCTTCTCTTGATACAATTCCATTAGTCTTCTTAGAAGAGAAATAGCCTCCATGGTAGATCTCCCTGGCATAAACCCAAACTGATTCTCCGAAACTCTTGTAAGCTTCCTCAATCTGTGTTCAATAATCCTTTCCCATAATTTCATAGTATGGCTCATAAGTTTGATACCCCGATAATTTGTACAGCATTGAATGTCTCCCTTATTTTTATATATGGGTACCATGATACTCTTCCTCCAGGCATTCGGCATCTTACGTCCTTTCACAATAGCATTAAAGAGTTTAGTTAACCAGGCAACTCCTACCTCTCCAAGGTTCTTCCAAACCTCTATAGGAATACCATCCGGGCCACAAGCTTTACCAACTTTCATATACTTCAAGGCTTCTCTTACTTCACTATGCAAGATCCTCCTAGACCAGCTGATATAATCATTTGTTGCATGAAGACCTTGAAAATCTTGTTCATGTTCAGGATTGAATAACTGCTCAAAATAAGCCTTCCACCTCTCCTTAATCTCAACATCTCTTGTCAACACCCGTTGATCTTCATCCTTTATACATTTGACTTGGCTTAAATCTCTGCTTTTCCTTTCTCTCATCCTTGCAATCTTATAAATGCCCATTTCTCCCTCTTTAGTACCTAACTTTTGATAAATCCCTTCTAAGGCTCTGCCACGAGCTACACTAACAGCCTTCTTTGCCTCTTTCTTAGCCCTCTTATATTCCTCAAAGGCCTCGCTATTAACCGCATTCGGTAACTTTTTATACCATTCCCTCTTAGCCTTAATAGCCTTTTGAACCTCCTCATCCCACCACCATGCATCATGCGGTCGAGGCCCTGCCCCTTTAGAGATCCCCAGCAATTTACTACCTGCTTTCTTAATGCCACCTTCCATTTTTGTCCACAAGTTCTCTGCACTAGCCTCAAGGTTCCAAATTTCTTCCTTTAGTAACTCCTCCTTAAAGGTACCTTGAGCTAGGTCTTTCAATTTCCACCATCTTATCCTTGGTTCCAATATTTTCTTATCATTCCTCCAGCTACTTTTATTCTTAACATCTAAAACCACAATACGATGTTGCGCCGCCAATGCTTCACCCGGAATGACCTTGCAATCCTTACACTTACTTTTGTCCCGTCTTCGAGTAAGTATGAAGTCTATTTGACTTTGGGTTCGTCCACTCTTAAAGGTAATCAAGTGTGACCCCCTCTTTTCAAAACAGGTATTCGCCAGCACTAGATCATAAGCCACCGCAAAATCCAAAATGTTCTTTCCCTCCTCATTCCTGTTGCCAAAACCATAACCCCCATGGACCCTGTCATAACCATTACTGTCCTTACCAACATGCCCGTTAAGGTCCCCACCAATGAAGATTTGCTGATTATCTGGAATACCTTGCATGATATCATCCATATCTTCCCAGAACTGAACCTTGGATGCTCCGTCCAAACCTACTTGGGGAGCATAAGCACTATATATATTGTATATAATTTAATAAAATGATAATTCTAAATTTTTATTTGTTATTTTAAATATTATATATGTTGCATTTAATTTTTTAAATAGATTAAGAAGTATAGGAAAATTTTTTATGCAGTTTTATATATTATATATACTCTTATAATTTAATCAATGTGATGAAATAGAGAAAAAAAAATTTTAGAAATTTTTTTTATTAAATATGCAGAATGTATTACAATTAAAGCATAACAAATTCAATTATTACAGTTGAAACCTAAAAATAATTAAAATAAAAAAAAAGTGTACAAACACAAAATGTCACAAGATCTTTCTAATTTAATTCATATGTGTATATATATATATAAATGCGTGAGTTTTTATTATGTGTATGGATGGAAAGTAAAAGAAAAGCATATATTACAGTAAGAATTATGAAATGTTAAGTATGGAAATATTGAAGATCTAATTAAATAAAACTTCCTAGTAGGTTTTAACATTAAACTTTTAGCTAAAAGAAAACCATGAGAAAGAGGGAGAATAACAATAAAAGAAAAAGAAAACTAAGATAAGCAAAGAGGATTAATAGGTCAGTAGGTAGCCTGCTATACAGATAAAAAATTCAAAATAAAAATCGAAAAAACAGAAATACAAATCGGCAGCAGAGGAAAAGAAGCGTCGGTGATCGAAAAGAGACAGCGATGATCAAGGATAAGAAGGCAGTGGTGGTGCAAAAAATTAAAAAAAAAAAGATAATGAATGAAGCTAAAGAAAGATGAAAAAGAGAGAAAGAAGAAGAGAAAGATAAAAGAAATTATTTTTGAAAATAAAAAAATTAATAAACAATATACATAAAAAAAATTAAAAATAAAAAGAATAGCAGTAAAAATAAAAAAGAAACTCAAAAAAAAATAGTAAATAATATAATTTCCTCTTTGATTTGGTCTTCTAAGTTATTTGATACATCAAAAATGAAACATGAAAATAAGTTCAAATTCTTAAAATTCTAAAAAACATGAATTTGCTCCTTGAGAGTTCAAATTCTCTCCTATTTATCAAGTATATAACCATCAAAAATAAGTGCAGCATTTCACCAAAAATCTCTCTCATTGCTAATGTTAATAATCATAATCATAATCATCTAATAAAATGATGATAAAATCACTGCATCAAGCTTGTTTCATGTTTTACTTGACGAATTTATACATCTTTTTGTCAAGCAACTCCACACAAATTTACAAATGAAACCAGGATTACAAATTTACAAGACTACAAGAAGGCAGTGAGGTACAGGAGATTTTGGAAAGTGGATTTTGAATTTAATACACATTTCACATTTGGCACAACAATAACAGCATTAAATCATCAATAAATTGTTTAAAATAACTTGTTTCCACACAGAAGAATAAGATTTTGAGATTTTTTTTTTAATTTTATGAATTTGACAGATTCCATGAATTTAAAATTCTCAATCAAACATAACCAAATTATTAAAGCCCAAAATAAGTTGAATTAAAATTTTCAATGCCCATCTCTGATCCAACAAGTCAAAGTGAAAACATCTTGACTTCACATGAGGCAATAGTGTTGTTTCAGACAGATCTTTGGCTTTGAAGTATCTCATTCTTTGCACATTCCTCCTACAAATTGAGAGCTCAATTAATGTAAATTAACCGAAGCTACAACCAAAATAAATAGAAGTTCAATTGCCAAAATACTTGTAAAGCACTATTTCACAGTAAAATGAGGGTGCATTTGGATAGATAATGAATTGAAATGAAAATGGGATTTGTATTTCAGGAAAACTATTATAAAATAATATCAACATGATGCCAAATCCAAATAACCAATCATTTTAAATGTCTTGCGTATTCAAATGGTCCTCGAGAGCATTTTTCTTAAAATGAAACATGGAAAACAGAACAGTTTCTTGTCTTAGAAACATGATTTCTGATAGTAAAATCCCAATGCGTTTTCTGCATTGCTAACAAGATTCACCACTGATTAAATTACTGCGACAATATTTCATGCATCAAAAAGGTTGAAATGAAGCTAGTGTATAGCTTTGAACAACACTCAGTACATGATGTAAAATACCAAGGTTAAGGGGTTTATATTTTTAAATATCACAATGGGATACATCAGAATTTCCTGCTGAACTACAACAGCTCCTAAGGATCCAAATAAATTGATATTTCAATGGCATAGAACACTTTGTTTTCAAATATTTTTTTTACAGAGTACCATGCACATTGTTCTGTGTTTGCATTGATACCATTATATCCAGTGTGGAATAATGAAAACAAGGATTACCTGAAAAGCTTTTAAGAGTGAATAGCAGCGCCTTTGCTCTGCAATTGCTGCAGCATACTTCTTCTTGAGAGCATCACAAACCTTCTGCTCTTCCTGAAGCCCAATTTGCACCTTTTGTAGCTTCAGTAAGATTGATTCAGCAGCAATTACCCACCCCAAACAATTGAAAGCACCATCAGTAAAACATAAACAGTAATCGAATGTGGAAAGACAACGATATTAACACAAATATGCTTCAGGAATCATTTCATGCGAAAACGTATACCAATCAACAAAGTAGGCACAAGTATTAATCCATCACAACCAAATATCAAGATCAAACTGATGTTGCATTTATGTAGCATGTATGTGTAACAACTCAGTAATCACAAGCAATCAATAACTATCAACAATCAGATAATAGGAAGAAGAATTAGGGAAAAATAGATGGCAGAACAGTAGATAGGGAAAGAGAGAGAATGAGAAGAGAAGGAGAAAGAGAGGGAGAGAGAGACAGTGAGAGTGATAGGGAATAATCAGTACTATCATTCAGAATACCATGAACAATCATCTGCACAATTTCATATAGGCACACACCACAGAAAATGACAAATCTGATTAGCTAAGTGTTAACAGCTTTTGTCCTATTTACAGCCTAAAATTCATTCATTCATCACTGATTCCCTGATTACTCTTGCTTATCTACATTCCTACTATCCTTCCTCCTAGTATACCTAACAGTATATCATGAATTAATTAAAGTTTTTCAATCAATTTCCATTTATTTTTATTATAAAAAAAGTAAAATCTTCACTCGCAAGGCATCATTTAAGTTCACAACAGTTTTTTACTCTCTTCAGGTTAAATTAGCAATTGTACAGACCCCAAAACAAGCCAATTGGTACAAAGTAACCAACCGGACCAAAAATTAGTGCAACAGTTCGGCTTAATAAGTTTATGAATATGGTTCAATTTTATTAATATTTATAATTTTGATTATTTCTCTCAATGAATATTCCATATTGTTATTTCTCAATGGTCCTATATAAGAGAATATCTTACTAGCTGGCTGCCCTTTACAATCCCTTCCATGGAATTAATCAGCTTCATGCGACCATCAGTATTTGTAATGGCATCTTGAAACTACAAAAGTCAACAGGTTAAGTCAAACATCGGTTAAAATTAATTAGTGTGGACAATCATATAAACACATACCCGTGTATGATCCAAGTTTTTCAAACTAGCTTATTTTAGAACACTGTCTCAAAGAAAGGTAGGTTGTTAGGATGTAGGTTTTATAGAATGAATAACATAAGTTCCTGCAATTTAAGAGAACTGGTACGCACTACTTTGTTACTTTGGCATCATATGAGACAAACTATATCATTCCAGTTGCCAAATGTACCACACACCCACCCCTCTATGTCAAATTGCACAACCAAACTTATCCAGAAAAATAAAATCCTAAAATAAATCATCAGAATGAATGCCTAGCAGAGCTTCATCCAATAAAAGGAGATTCTGACAAGAAGTTACTGCTGATCTAATTACCAAAAAATCCTAAACTTTTATAACTTTTTAGAGTTTTAGCCTATTCTTTTACATCTATTAAATCACATGAATAAATATTAAAGATTGTATCATCTTAGCATCCATTCCAATCATGAGAAAATTAATGACCTAAAAACTATCAAATCAAGGGTAATCTTGCATTTTTCAAAAACAGTGGTCAAATATGGTTTTCACGTGCATAATCAGGAGGAAAAATTAGAATATGCTACTTCAAACAATTGATAAGCCAAATGACATATTGGAGGTAGAAAATAAGGCAAAACCTAAGTTTTTTTGGTCAATAAAATATGAATTTATTGCCAAAATGAATACACAGCAATTTGCCCCATCCCAGCTCAATCACTGTACAGCCAAGTAAACCAAAACCAACACTACTATGTTTTCCCCTGTTAATCCTATACCATCTGTATACAAATTGCAGCATATAAACTATCTGTGACTATTTGTTTCATTCCTACCTAGTCCCTCAGGTCCAAGGCTTTGCATCAGAACCATTCCCATTAAAGCAAAATCAACCCCACATCAACTGACCACAGACAATAGCTATACCAGCAGCCAACTGCTACCTGTCCATCCTCATTCCAGATCCCACATTTTTAACCTTCACCCATATTTCATCAAAGCTCAGCTGCATTAGAGGCCTTCTCTCCAAGATAGATCAGGCCACCTGCACCCAGAACCATAGTACACAGATTTTAACAGCAGGCTAGAACTTATAGGATTTTGAAATTCAAGGCTATGACTCATAACCACCAACCCCTGATATTACCCTCAACAAATAATAACAGAAGACCTATTCTGCTCTTCACAGGCCAACAGGTCACCCTTGGCTTCATGTCAGCTATTCCAAACACTTACATCCACAACACCTCTACCATTCCCCTTCTACTAGATAGCACACCTTCCACGAAATCAGAAATAAAGTAGCAAACCTTTTGCTTCTCTGCCCTCTTCTGCCAGAAGACAACTATGTTCCTCTCCAACCAGATTCTATACAAAGTAGCCAAAAAGGCTTCCCTTCTCACCACAGTTACAAGGCTTTTACCAACTGCTCTTCTATTAAACCAGCTCACTTCCCTCCAACTAAAAACCAACATCTATGCACCCCACATTTTACCAATACCTGGTCCCATATTTGCTTAGTAAATGGACAGGCAAAAAACAAATGCTCCACTAATTCTATTTATCCATATGATAAAACCTGAGGATGAGTTCATATTGCTTCTATTTAGCCATTGAGATACTCTCCACATGGTAAAACCTTAGAATGAGTCCATAGACACTCCCAATCAGGACATTTTTCCATTGATCAATCTCCAATTGCAGCTTAGAGGAATGAAACCTAGCTACTCTAGCCCCATTTGTGACCCCAGGTGACACAAAGCGGAGCTTACCTTCAAGCCTTCTTGAGCTCTATTCATTGCAAAGAGATCAATCCATCGCATCTGACCTGCTCCTGCTCCCCCATCCTCTCTAATTTCCACTATTCTGGGTTCTCGAACCACCTCACCACCCAATCGAACCTCGCGTCAAGGATTCACCTCTACATTTCCAGAGTTAGGAGCAAGACATCAATAAATCAATCACTAGTTCACCATTCCTAGTAGCAGTAGGAACCACTTCCACCTCAGACAACATACCCACACTCTGATTTCCTCTCATTTCCCTAAACTCACATCCATCACTCATCACTGTCCCAACATCCAACCCTTCCTGGACAATTACAGCTTACGTATGCCCTTCGACACTAGTTAGATTCTCCAGCGAACTTTGAGGCAGGTTGTTGGATGGCTTCCTTGCCATCCTCCCCATTAATGGATACAGGTGTATTTTAGCAATAGCAAGAGTGTATCCAGAGAAAATGGGAGACCTCCAACTCTTTCTCTTAATCACTACCTTTTGTTTTCAAATGTTTAGAAGGCAATACAAAATCGTAAGTTTTCCCTTAATTATGTAAGCACAATCGTAATTATTCTCATAATATGAAAATGCCAAGATTACTCTTGATTTAATTATATCTGGTCATTGATTGTATATGAGAGAAACTTGAGCCTGAAATAAATAAAACCTTAAATGTTCATATTACTAATTGATAAAAATAAAATGGATTAGCATTGAATAAACATTTAAAGTTCAAGGTTTCTTGGTAACTAACCCTTCTAATTTGAGTCATACCTGTGAACTTATTGAGTTCAACAAGGAGATTTCCTTTAGCATCAGTTCCTTAATCTCTAAGAGAGCATTATAGGTTGCATAATATTTGCGGGTCTGACGATGCTTCTCCTAAACATGAGCAAAGTAAGAATGTAAAGTCTTCTCATTAAAAGAGCTAAGAGAAGATAGATTCAGCAAAGAACTTTAAACATAAGGCTGATAAACCACACATGGTGTTGGAAACCTGGATATGAACATTCAGCTCTGAAAAACAGCGGTCATACCTGAAAATAAAGCATCACATCAGTCACAATCAACATATCCACCCTTCTCTACCCCACCGCTCAAAAGGATAAAAAAAAAGAATTTGAAGCTATAATGTTGATATGGAATGAGCAGCAATGCAATTTCATATTCAAAACGTGCAACTTCTAAAGCAAAATTGAGCACAAAAAAGAAATCACAAATAACAATTGTGATACAGTATGTAAAGATGAGGAGTTACAAGACAAAGTAGCCAGTTGCAGATGCAACATAAAGCATCAACCTCAGTGTGCTACTAAGAGGAAAGGAAGAAGAAGATTAAAAAACAATATGCATTAATACAATTTGAAAAGACAAAATTTCCAGAGACTTAATCAAGATATGGATTTTCATGATGCATAAAAGAAGAAAAGGGGAGTTTATTCATTCTGTATTCCACTGTATTATATATGCAGAAAAATGGTCTAACATAAACAGCTCCATGAATAAAGGGTACATAATCAAATTTATCAAGCCGTTGCTTATCAAGTATTTCCAAGTACTATCAATTTAAAATACCATAAACTCCTAGCATCATACAATTCCAAACTAAAACCAAAGTGATTACATGAGAATTGAATAAATAGGCTGAATTTTGATAATTAAGATGAGGAACATGAAAAATGCTCATGTAACCATCTACCCATAAACAATTTTCACATACATGATAAAAATATTGAAAATTCAACCTTCATACAGAGGTTCAAAAAATCAAAGTGCAGAAAATAGATAAAGAAACAAATAAAGTGAAAATGAGGCAATGAAGGGGAGAAACGTACTGAATGAGTTCTGATTGGGTGGGAATGTCATCAATCTGCCACTTTACTGACAGTAAAGCCCTTAGCTTTGCTGCTAGCTCCTGCCAAATAATTAATACCCACATAGCTAAATCAAATTCCCATGACCATAACAGTTTCTTATACCATTTATCGTACCTTCTTTGTTGAATTCAGCTTCTCCATTGACTCGGCCAATAATCGATCAACATCCTCAGAGAGAGATGTATTATCCGATTCAGTTTCAATTTTCTCCTCCAATTCATAAACTTGGGCTTGCAATTGAGAGCGTTTGGCATCATAATTAGATTGCAAAATAGATTCTTGTCTTTCCAGCACCTACAAATAAACCCAAAAGGAAAAAAATCAATCAATCAAAGAAATCGAAAGCTTTTCAATACAGAGAATGAAAAACTGCGATTTCTTTTAGCAATTTTAGCACCTTTAGCGATTCCAAAAGAGGGATCAACTTCTGCACTGTGCCATTAGCACTTTCTTCTTGTTCGATTCTCAAGCGTAATTGTTGCAAATCGGTTAACAAATCGGCTTGTTTCTCATTCTATACATTTTTTTTTTCGAAAAAACAATTAATAATCTAAACACCATTATTATCAAAATAATAATCTCAAATTAAAAATAATAGTAACCTGAATATCCAAATCGGAAGTTAATTTCTTTGAAGCTCTCAAACTGTAGAGTTCCTCGTCTTCTTCAGTGAAACTGCTCTGTTTTTGCATTTGTTGAAACGCCATTAAAGTTTCGATCTTCTGGATTTGGTAAATAAGAACCCAGGGGTGAATGCCACATGCCATCAATTTTGAACTACTAAAACGACGTCGTATCAGTCTTTGAATTATTTTATTTATAATTTTTTTTCTTTGACATAATAAAATCAATTTGTAACTTCAATATTCTTCAAAAAATTTGTTAACGTTAACATTGTTTCATGAACGTTAATTGTTTTGAATTATTTTGAATTGTTAACTTTAATATTTTTTGAATTATTTTATATATATTTTAACGTCAATATTCATTCCATTTTTAGCGTATGCTTTTATTATTTCTAATCTGAAACTTGGTATTTATTTTCTCTCCTCTCCCCCAACTCAGTAATAACCCATCTCTGCCCGTGCAACTCAGTAATAATCCATAATTTCAGGAACATATCAAGGATAATCCATAATTTCACGGGCAGAGATGAATCAAGGATTATCGTCCTGCCAACTCCAGAGTTTCTCTTAACAGTCATAATTCCCCAGAACATTGAAAGGCGACTAGATTATCCTGCCCGTGTTGGATGAATCACAAAAAGGCAGGCTGAGGAACACCATTCTGTTTTAGTCGTCGGACAAATCTCGCTTTCGATCTGGACAGCAAACACAAGCGGTACGCATCTCTATCTTACATATATTGTTTGTACTGCTTTTTTTTTTAATTTTTACTACAGTACAATAAACTGAAAATAAAAAAAAATAAAAAAGACAAAAATCTGGAGAAAATGTTGGCAGAAGTACAGTGATATATGGCTAAACAGAACATGGGTTTTCTTTTTACAAATTGCTTTTTGGGTTTTTCCTTTTTCGTTTTGTAATTTCTGTTCCCGGTTTATTTCAATTTATGAAGAGGCTCTCACCAATTTTTTTCATTTCGGTACATGTTAAAACAGTGGCGTAGCCAGGATTTTAGATAAGGGGGGTCCAATTCAACTTAAATACTAAACATTAAAAATATTAAATTATAAAAGAAATAAAAAAATTCCAGATTATAAACTACAAAAAAATAATAATTTCAATTTAACTTCATACTACTTTTCTCAAAAAAAAAAAAACTTCATACTACAAAATCAAATTAAACATTTCAAATTTATAATGTCCTCAAGTATTCAAGCCAATTTCTTAATTCATTATTTTTCAAATTTCAATTCATTTTAGCAAGATAAAAAAATTGCAACAAAATAAATATGAGATTAAAAGTAAGTGGTGTACATATTCTTAACTTGTTGCCGCTGCCTTGCTGGTGCCAATCGGTGAAAGAATGAAATTGAAAAAGGAAGAAACTGTTATCTGAAAAAAAAAGAAAGAAAAAGGAATTAACGAAGAAGAAACGTGAGAAAGAAGAGACAGATTCACAATTAAGTTATTCTTGTTTGTTTGTAATGGGCAGAGTCATTGACAAATCTTGTTTGTTTGTAATGGGCTTGATTAAAAGGCCCAGTTTTAAAGATTGAAAAAAAAAGGATGAAAAATGTTGGGAGCGTGGATCGAAGTTGCGTGCTCTCACATAGTAAGGCCAAGCTGTTCCATCTCAACCAATGTAATATTCATTCTCAAATATACCTAAAAAAATTTTATTTTTAACTGAGGGGGAACAGGGCCCCATGGGACCCCCTTTATCTCCGCCTCTGTGTTAAAAGCATCTTAATTAGTCATGTTATATAGATTGAGATCCCATCAAAACACAGGTGTGAGTGAAATTCTATCAATTTTAAACTACAAGAACGACGTTGTATCAATCTTTGAATCATTTTATTTATAACATCTTTTTTTTTTGAAATAATACAATCAGTTTGTAACTCACTTTTCTTCAAAAAAAAATGTTAACGTTAATATTCTTTTATTAACGTTAATTTTTTTTAATTATTTTAAATTTTAACGTTAATATTTTTTGAATTATTTTATATTTAACGTTAATATTCATTCCATTTTCAGCGTATGCCTTTACATATTCTAATCTGGAACATTTTATTTTCTCTTGTCCTCCCCAACTCAGTAATCACTAATAAAATCCATAATTTCAGGAACATATCCACCCACAGAACATTGACGGCGACTAGATTATCCGGCCGGTGTTGATGAATCAAAAAACGGCAGCCTGGGCAACACTGTCCTGTTTCGGTCGTCGAACAAGTCTCTCTTTCTGGACGGCACCCACAATCGATCAGGTACTGCCTTTTTTTTTTTTTTACTTTTTTACTACAGTGCAATAAACTGAAAATCAAGAAAAACAAAAAGAGAGAAATCTGGAGAAATGGGGCTCTCACCAATTTTTCAAAAACTGAAAGTCAGGCAACACCGCCCTGTTCTGTGTGGCTAAACAGAACATGATGGTTTTCTTTTACACATTGCTTTTTTGGGTTTTTCCTCTTTCGTTTTATAATTTATGTTCTCGGTTGATTCCAATTTGTGATGGGACTCTCACCGATTTTTTCATTTCAGTACATTTTAAAAGCATCTTAGTTATGCTATTATTATAGATTGAGATCCTATCATTTGATTTGGTTATTGCGATTTAATTTAATTATATATCTCTTTAAGATTCTTTTAATGATGATAATTTAATTTTACTTATTGATTAGTTAGGAATGCCAAGTGAAATCAACATAATATTTATATTTATTAGTATTTTAATTATACTGTGCGTATCATTTTTATTAGTTATGCAGTATATTACTGATATTTGCTTCTCTCTTTGATTCTTAGATATTCATCCAACAACCAGTTGTATTCATCCGAAAATTTATATATATATACAGCAAAATGAAAGAATTTTTGATAGGGGATAAAATAATTTTAAAAGGATTAATAAAATAATAAACAGTTAGGCATAAATAATATAGATATAAGAAGATTAATTAAAATAATAAACAAACAGAATGTAAAAGACTATTAAAAACATATAAAAGAATAACTATAATCTTTTAAAGGGTACGGCGGCGTTGTAGCCTGGTGCAAAAGAGGGCTTCAGACAAGTGCAAGTCTGACATTGCTCCAATTTATATTTAGGTTTCCAACCTTATATACTACTTTAAATATTATAATTAGTTATTTTGTATCTTAAGTCTAAAATATTTTAATTATGTTTTATCAATACACAATCTTAAGTCTATTTCTTTTAGTATACCTAATTATACTATATTAGGTATAAATATACGGATCTCGTATAAGTATACAACGCTGAATAGAGAGAGAGAAGACAGAAAAGGATAGAATATAGAGGTCCTTTTTAGCCGTAAGTAGTGTATATAATTTCTGATGTTTTAATTTCAAATCAAGCTCAACTTGCACGTTTATTGCTTGCAAGAACTAAAACAGAGCACACTTATAAATGAAAATGAGAGATGAAATATAAAATTTAAATTTATTTAAATGAAATAAGAATAATACAGAATAAAACTTTAAAAATGAAATACAAGTTATAAATTATAACTACCTTATACAAGAGAATAAATAGGTGAGGAGGTTACAGAACTGGAAGAAGTTATAAGTGAAGGAGGAAAGGGAAGAGGGAAAGCTAAAACTAAGCTTGAGGTGTCTCAGTGTATTCTGGATGAGGGAGAAGTATTTCGGATCTGCCTCTAACTTCAGAATGAGCTCTCATATATAGACAGAAACTTTAATTCTTCACTGTTCTTGATCACATGTCTAACACTGTAGATAAATAGTAACATGTCATTACTATTTGCTTTTACTGTACATTCACGTGTCTGGAACTGTAGATAAATAGTACCTTGTCGGAGGTACTGTTTTCTTTACTGTGGATGAACAGTTCTTCTGACTTTACTGTTGAAATACCTCTGGTGAATACTGTTGATGAACAGTATCTTGTCAGTGGGCACCGCCTTTATTGACTTTAACAAACTGAGTGGAGAAATTAGGTTTCTCCTGCCTTTAATCAGAAGAATTTGAATCAGAGTATTATCTTAATATTCTTGTGGATTCTGGTTCACTATTTTTAAAGTACAACTATAATAAGCAGGATAAGGCTCTTATTGCCTATTCCTCTTTTAAAATTAAGGGAATCCTCCATCCTTCTGATTGGGGAAGACCTTTGCACACTCTTGTGCAATTTAAAACCCTTCATTGTAAAGACCATTGTTCTTCATATAATTATTGGGATTACATTGATGCCTGGACTAAAGCCTTTTTTTTCCAAAACCCTGAAAAAACTCACTCCTGGCTTATCTATTGTGAGTCCAATATAAAATTAACTAATCTTCCATGCTAGTTTGTTGATTGGTGGCACTATTGTGGTAATGACGAAAGATGTCTTCCACAAGAAGTCCTATTTAGCTTTCCAGTATTATAAAGCCCATTTAAATCCAACACCTTATGAGAAGAGATTTCCTCCTCTTCTTCTTTTCTGTATTTTCTTTTCTGTATGACTTTTAATATACCATGGGGTATACCAATGGTACCTTGACACCTCCTTTAAGTCAGGTATTATGATCCCTGTTGTATTAAGAAAGTCTAAAGTTAAATGGTGGACTGCCTTTCGCAATTCCACCACAGAGGAAACTGTTAAAAAATGGCTCTTAATGAGGAATCATGGTGGCATTGATCCAAAGCTATCAGCCTCATTTGGAGCTCAAAGAGCCTAAAATATAGCCCTTCTTGCAGCCGCCAAGACTGCAGAAAAATATAAAGCCTTAATGGAACAGATGGTTGAGTCCTTCGACCTCTGAGCCCGTTAAGCCCAGCAGAACCTGAGGTTCTGCCAGATCTTCCACTAAAGCCCATTCTAAAAAATCTAAAGCTCCATCCAGAAGAAGAAAATCTCCTTCCTCTTCTTCGGATACTTCTTCATCATCCATGACGTCATCCTCCATCGAGATATCTGACTCGGATTACTGTCCCAGTAATGAAGATGACTGCTATGGTATATTGTCCCCCATTAGAGTAAAAAGAAAAGAAAAAAGAAAAAGAAAAGAAAAAAGATAGAGAAAAAAGAAAAGAAAAAAGAAAAAGAAAAGAAAAAGAAAAAAGAAATAAAGAAAAAGAAAGAGAAAAGAAAGAAAAAATAAAGAAAAGTAAAAAGAAAATCGAATCAGAAGTTGAATCTGATTCAAATTCTTCTGATTAAAGGCAGGAGAAACCTAATTTCTCCACTCAGTTTGTTAAAGTTAATAAAGGCGGTGCCCACTGACAAGATACTGTTCATCAACAGTATTCACCAGAAGTATTCCAACAGTAAAGTCAGAAGAACTGTTCATCCACAGTTCTCCATAGTAAAGAAAACAATACCTCCGACAAGGTACTATTCATCTACAGTTCCAGACGTGCGAAGGTACAGTAAAAGCAAATAGTAACGACAAGTTACTATTCCTCTACAGTACTAGACATGTGATCAAGAATAGTGAAGAATTGAAGCTTCTATCTATATATGAGAGCTCATTCTGAAGCTAGAGGCAGATCCGAAATACTTCTCCCTCATCCAGAAGACACTGAGACACCTCAAGCTTAGTTTTAGCTTTCCCTCTTCCCTTTCCTCCTTCACTTATAACTTTTTCTAGTTCTGTAACCTCCTCACCTATTAATTCTCTTGTATAACGTAGTTATAATTTATAACTTGTATTTCATTTTTAAAGTTTTATTCTGTATTATTCTTATTTCATTTAAATAAATTTAAATTTTATATTTCATCTCTCATTTTCATTTATAAGTATGCTCTGTTTTAGTTCTTGCAAGCAATAAACGTGCAAGTTAAGCTTGATCTGGAATTAAAACATTAGAAATTATATACACTACTTACGGCTGAAAAGGACCTCTATATTCTATCCTTTTCTGTCTTCTCTCTCTCTATTCAGCGCTGTATACTTATACGGGATCCATATATTTATACCTAATATAGTATAAGTTTTATCAATACACACTCTTAAGTCTATTTCTTTTAGTATACCTAATTAAGATACAAAATTACTAATTATAATATTTAAAGTGGTATATAAGGCTGAAAACCTAAATATAAATTGGAGCAACGTCAGACTTGCACTTGTCTGAAGCCCTCCTTTGCACCAGGCTACAACGCCGCCGTACCCTTTAAAAGATTATAGTTATTCTTTTATATGTTTTAATATAGTCTTTTACATTCTGTTTGTTTATTATTTTAATTAATCTGTTTATATCTAAATTATTTATGCCTAACTGTTTATTGTTTTATTAATCCTTTTAAAATTATTTTATCCCCTGTCAAAGATCCTTTCGTTTTGCTGATATATATATATATATAATATTAATGTGGTCAGTCTTCTTTTCTTGCTCTTAATGAAAATTATTTTGTGAGTTTTAATTTTGCTCATTCTTAGTATAATAATTTTGCTTAGGAATTACCAATATTATTCACTGCCATAATTGGATTGATGAATTCTATGATAAGTGTTTTTTTTTATCATTAAAAGAGAATTTCATTTACTAAAGAGAGAGATACATGATGAGTTTAGAAGATGCAATCTGAGTGTGCCTACTTATTCTGTTTGAATGAAAATTAGAGCCGTAAATAGTTCATGCCTTTGATTGCAAATGACTTAATTAGTTAATTTTAATTTGTTATTACCGAATTTAGAAAAAAGATTGAGTTAGAAAATTTATCTCTTTGGAGATTTTTTCTTGATTGACTTGAAGCTTGAAGTATTTTTGTACTCTTTAATGTAGTAAGGACTTGATAAAATTTATTGACTTATTATAAAGAAAAAAAAATTATAGAACAAAATCTAATTGGAAAAAATTGACTTAGAATACTGTTTGAATGAAAATTAGAGCCGTAAATAGTTCATGCCTTTGATTGCAAATGACTTAATTAGTTAATTTTAATTTGTTATTACCGAATTTAGAAAAAAGATTGAGTTAGAAAATTTATCTCTTTGGAGATTTTTTCTTGATTGACTTGAAGCTTGAAGTATTTTTGTACTCTTTAATGTAGTAAGGACTTGATAAAATTTATTGACTTATTATAAAGAAAAAAAAATTATAGAACAAAAAATCTAATTGGAAAAAATTGACTTAGAATACTAATCTCTTGATGAAAAATTGAAAGAGTAATCTTTTTGGAGAATTTTTGGATTTTTTAGAGAAAATCGGTAAAACTTTCGGTATTTTTTAGAGCAAATTTAAGAGTAATTGATTTTCTATTTTTTATTTTCAGACCTCCCTTTTTTGAAGAAGAAAACTTATATTTATAGTGAAAAAATTGGAAAAAATAGGACCAAAATGACCCAGGCCATATGCGCGTCGGATGGGCCTGGGGTCTCGAGGCTGCCGTTTCTGACCATTTTTGTCTTTTTGAGCCCGTTTGACCTGCGATTTGCGCGGTTCAAATTGAGTTGGATTTGTTATTGCATGGCTTTCATTTAAGTTCAAAATTGTGAATTTTTTCTCATGTTCAAAATTGAGAATTTTTTATCTCAATTTAGGCCAGTTTAGGCTCTTTCGGGTCCGTCCAATTCCAATTTGTGCGATTCCAACTTTTTTTAAAACCATGATCACTTGCACTATAATTCGGGTGCAGAATTAGGTGTTCACAACTATCCTCCGTCATGGTTTCTTTATCTGAAAAGTAACCATGATATTGTGAACATGATGGCTTCAATGCAAGATTTCATATCATGTCATGAGATGACTGTTCAATCTAGATATTTAGGATGGTCCATTTTAAAATTATCTCAAAATGTCAATGTAAGCCTATTGCAATGGCTTAAGGGTAGGCCCATTTTAGGTCAACCTATTTTAGATTTCATCTAAAATATCTATGTAAGTCCACCCTAAAGGGGGTAAAGTAAGACTCATTCTAGGTTTTAAACTTATAATGTCCATGTAAGGCCCTAGAGGGGCAAAGAAAGGCTCATTCTAGGTTTAAAACCTAAAATGTCTATGTAAACCTACCCTAAAGCGATCAGGGAAGGCTCATTCTGGATTTAACCTAGGATGTCTATGTAAACCAATCCCAAGATTCTTAAATAGCCAGTTAATTTATAGTTTTATATTAAAATTTCTATGACGATGTCGCTGTCTTGGTTACTGAACCTTGAGCTTTAGGGCATTTACTTAGAATGTATTTCAAGCTAGATCCTAAGACTTTTAACCTAGAATGATAATTTTAGGGCTCTTGCCTATGATGATTTTGAAAAATACATTTTAAGGTGCTGACCTTGGTTGTGCTCTAGGATGCTGACCTAGAATAGGTTAAAAATTGGATTCTAGGGCTCTTACCTAGAATGATGGTAAGGGACAACCCTAAGTTTAGCTTAGGTAAGGATTTTAGGTACCTTGAAATCTAAATTTTTGGTTGATAGTAAACAAGATCTAGGAGGATGCCCCTTGAATTCAAGGTATAGCCATTCGGCTTGCTGAGTATGCATGGTTGATGGAATATTCACTTTTGGCAAGACTAGAGGTGCTTTAATGAAGCTTTAGCAACTATGGCTAGTTTACTCTTTCAATGAGGGATTTCACTGTAATACCCCTAATTTTTTAATATTAAATGAAATAAATTAAATTTTGATACATTAAATAAATAATTTAAATGAAATGAAAGGATTTTAAGTAAAATGTATATTTGAAATATATTTAAAGTAAATATAACATATGCATATACCAAACATATACAACACATATAAAAGAACAATTTTTATCTTTAATATCTTTTTCAATTTTTACCATTTTACTTTCTTTAATAGAACTTTCTATTCTATTTAATTATTGTCCTATACTTAATAAATGTACATTACTGAAATTATTTTATTCTAATATTTTTTATTCGGATCATTTTCTGATACTGTTTTAAATGGTGATATTTGTATTTCTTTATCTCCATATAAGAATATACTTGACGCTTTAGGTGGATATTCACTCTGTATAATTTTATCATTTACCTTCCATTCTGTATCTTTATTCCTAATAGTTACTGGATTTATTAACTTTTCTGCTTTTAGTTTTCCTCTATAAATTCTTTTAAATCAATCAAAGAATTTTATATTAACTTCGTAATGTTTTATAAAACTAATATATTCTTCTTTAACTAATTATAAATCTTTCACTTTATTTATTATATTTTTTAATTTATCTCTATTTTTTACTGCTGTTAATTCCTTATTTAATTTATCATAATTAAAAACAAATTCTTTATAAATTACATTTAATTCTCTATCTATGTTTGCTACATTTTCTGTCATAAAGAAAGTTGTAGGTGACATAGGTGGAGAATGAGACTGTTCTATATTCTGTGGTTGATTATAATTAGGGTTTGGTTCTAAAAGGTTCAAGGTTCCTGTTGGATTATAATATAGGTGCGGTACAATTGTAATATAGTCTACACTTTTTAATTTATTACTTGATTCAGGTATATCTGATGTAGAATACCTAGGCTTTACTACAGTTTGCAATACAGGTTTAGGTTCATTTTCTTTATATGACGCGTATATAACAGAAGGTAACTGTGAGACTCTACCTATATCTACTGTTGAAACAGAGAAGGAAGTGTCTGAATACCTACTGCTTATACTATGTCTACTAAATTTTAATTTAACTTTACCGTCTTCATACTATTCTATTTTACTGAGTTCTATATTGGGTTTTACTATGTTCTTTGGTTCAGGAAGAGGAACAACGTCCTCTAAAACCCATTCATCAGGGAGACTAATATCTTTCCACCGAATAGTCCTAGGGATTACTGTATTGGCTTTATTTAAATCTGTTTGTAAAAATTTAGTTTCTCCTAATTTAGGTTGCATTATATATTTCGTAGCAAAAGCAGATACCATTGCTTTATACTTTATTTTATACATTAATGCTACAGGAATAGATCCTTCAAGCATTTTATAATTATGTGTTTTAATTTCTAATACTACACTTTTTAATATATTTGGATCATTTAAAGATATTGTTATATCAGGAAAACAGTCAAACGAGATAGGTCCACTACTCAGACTGGTCTCTATAGTTCCTAATAGTGAGTCATTAAAATTTACAAACCTAGCATCTCTGACTACTGCCAGAATACTAGTATTTAGTCCTTCCCTGGTTAAAGGCTTTATTCCAATTTGTACTAGTCCTATATATATATATATTTGATTTTTTATTTTTATGATGCTTTATTGATTCTCCGGAAAGTAAAGTTATTTTTTCAAAGAGTTTACTTAATTGTACATCCTTTTCTTCAACTTTAATTATATAATCATTTTTAAATATATTTAATTTAGGTATTTTATAAATTTATTCTTTATCTATGTTAGGTATTACCCAGTTATCAATTGCTTTATTAAAATCCTTTAAAATTACTTCATTTCTGTTTACAATTCTTTTAACTTATGATGACTCAGAACTATCTGATTTAGTTGTACTAGCAGATTTACATAGAAATGACTCCATTTTTAAATATTTGAAAAATAGATTTTAAAGTTTATTAATGTTGGTTTTGGAAGTGTTGGAATCTTCTCTAAGCATTATCCTAGTTAGAAAAGTTGTTTTATAAAACTGAAAGTCACTAAGTTTCTTACACCTAAGATTACTTAGTAATTCAACATTTTTATTCTTTAAGTGAGTAGGGTCACCGATAAAGTGAAGTGATATAGTCAGGATTATTGTTGCCACTGCATCCTGAATAGTATCACCAAACTCACTTAATATGGGTATACCGTCTTCGTAAGTTTTTATGGCATTTAAAATTTCTAAATGTTGTTCATCAGTGGATGGTTATCCCACCAACCTTTTAGTTGGCTTGTAAAGCCAGCTATAAGGAGTTCAACTATAGTTTTATCTGAGGTTTCTGTTTGGGTTCTATAAGCATTGACAGTCATTGTCATCTGCTGTAGAAGACTCAAAATGTTATATTCTGATAGGTTATCAATATTCCATTCATAAACTGAAGATGCATTATATTTATACCGTGTTAAGGTATTAGGTCTATCTGTAATACCTAAGTCTGGGGCAGACATCCTAGGTACTGTAGACTGATTAAATGTTATACGATTTATTTGTGGTTCTAAGGTTTTACTAAAGGTTTCAATATCTTTAGACTCAGTTTAAGAATCTTCAACTGATTCTGATTCCTATTCTTGGATTACTATACTAATAGTCTTAGAAACTTTAGATTGAGGTGTTTCTTGTACTACTTGCTTTGACCCAGAAGAAGAGTCAATTTTACTCAATTGTTCTTTAATTGCTTTTACAAAATCAGAATCTTTAGATTTGACTTCTTTTTGTCCTGTTTTAGAAACTTCGAAAGGTTTAAAAACATGAGACTTAAGTTTTTTATCTTTAATATCTTTTTCAATTTTTACCATTTTACTTTCTTTAATAGAACCTTCTATTCTATTTAATTGTTGTCATATACTTAATAAATGTGCATTACTGAAATTATTTTGTTCTAATATTTTTTTATTTGGATCATTTTCTGATACTGTTTTAAATGGTGCTATTTGTATTTCTCTATCTCCATATAGGAATATACTTGACGCTTTAGGTGGATGTTCACTCTATATAATTTTATCATTTACCTTCCATTTTGTATCTTTATTCCTAATAGTTACTGGATTTATTAACTTTTCTGCTTTAAGTTTTCCTCTATAAATTCTTTTAAACCAATCAAAGAATTTCATATTAACTTCATAATGTTTTATAAAACTAATATATTCTTCTTTAACTAATTCTAAATCTTTTACTTTATTTATTATATTTTTTAATTTATCTCTATTTTTTACTGCTGTTAATTCTTTATTTAATTTATCATAATTAAAAATAAATTCTTTATAAATTACATTTAATTCTCTATCTATGTTTGCTACATTTTATGTTTGCTACATTTAATTTACATTTTACATTTTATGTCTACCATAATTATAATCAACCACAGAATATAGAATATAGGTGTAGTACAGTTGTACTATAGTCTACACTTTTTAAGAGAAAGAGAGTGTGTAGACTATAGTACACTCTTCTTTGGCATGAGTTTGAGAGAGAGAGAGAGTGTAGAGGAGAGTTCTTCCATTCATCAAAGAATTGAAGGGATTTCAAGGATTCAAGTGAAGATTTTGAGAATTCTTCATCAATTGGTAAATTCCCTTATCATTTTGCAGGTTTATTTGGAATTCTATGGAAGAACATGGTATTTGGATTTTGGGGATTTTGTATTAGTATATTTTGATTGCTTATTTGAATATGTAAGAAGATATTGTAAGTAGCTAATGATGATTTATAAAGTTGGATTGAAAGAGAAGAGATTTCTTTTCTTTCTTCTTCTTTGAATGTGTTGTGAGAGAAAGTGATGATTGATTGAATAAGATGATAGTTATAATATGTTGGAGTTATATAAATATTAAATTTGTGGGAGAATTATAGATATAAGTTAAGATGATGATTTAGAGTGTTGTATTGTTGAGTTTGGAATGGTTGTGTTCATTTGGTTAAGAGTTCGAAATGCAGATTTCGCCTGACACAGCCAGTGACACGGCCATGTCGTTGGACGTGTCGACCATGCTGAGTTCCACGTTGATGACACCGCCATTATAACGACCATGTCCCTGAGCGTGTCGTAGTTTTTGTAAGGCAAAATAATTGACACGGTCATAAACATGCCCGTGTTGTTGGGCATGTCAAATGTTCTGTGAGATAGAATGAATGACACGGGCAGTGACACGCTCATGTCATTGGACGTGTCAATACTTCAGTGTGAGTGAGTTAATGACGTGTTGTTGGGCGTGTCACTTAAGAATAACTCTTTTCTTTGTTTTTCATTTATAATTCCTATTTAAACGATTTGATGTTGAAAATGCCTTAGAATGTGATATTAAATGATTGTTTGTTTATGATCACATTTAGTATAAGCATTGAGAGAGAGTAGTTTGCCCAACCTTAGTGTTGAAGGGCAACTTGGAAGAGAAGGCTAAAGGAAGTTTTAAAGCTTGTTTTAGAGTGTTTCCTAAGGTATGTACAAACTCTTGATAAATGGAATATGTGATTGCATTGTCTTTGGCCTAACACATTTTGAATAGAAAATGTGTTAAGTTACTTGATACATTAAGTGTTCATGAGTATGGTGCTAGGACATGTGAATTGCTATATATGAATTATTATGCATTGTGAAAAGCCATTGTCAATGGCTCAATTGAATGAAATATAAAGCCATTGTTGATGGCTAGATTATATAAAATGAGATGCATTATGATTATATGATGATGTTGATATAAATGAGATAAATGAGGCAATGTGCCTAGCTTGATAATGAGAAAATGAAAAAGAGATTGATAATAGAAATATGAAATAATTGTGTGCCTAGAATGTTATTCAATTTTTAGAGTTATGTGTTTGGCGGCATGCCTATATTTGCCTATGGAGCTAGACGCTTGACATCATTATAAAAATATTTTTGAGGTGAAAAGACCGGATCGTAAGCCTCAGAAATAAGTCCTTGAAGCTGGGCTGGGTGAAAAGACCAAGTCGTAAGCCTATGCCTAGTTGGATTGATATATTGATATTTTAGCTTCGGGGCTAGACGCATGGTGTCATTATGGGCCAAAATGGTAACTCTAAAAATTGAATGATGTATTAGTTGTTTAAGCCCATGTTTGTAAATGTGTTTGTATGAATTGTCAAGTGATAAAAGAATATATCCAAAAATAGTCTTAAATATCATGTGATGACATGACATATGAACATTCTGCATTGACATTGTATTTGAATATTATTATTATTATCAAAGTTTGTACCACTATTTAAACAATTTGATGTTGAAAATGCCTTAGAATGTGATATTAAATGATTGTTTGTTTATGATCACATTTAGTATAAGCATTGAGAGAGAGTAGTTTGCCCAACCTTAGTGTTGAAGGGCAACTTGGAAGAGAAGGCTAAAGGAAGTTTTAAAGCTTGTTTTAGAGTGTTTCCTAAGGTATGTACAAACTCTTGATAAATGGAATATGTGATTGCATTGTCTTTGGCCTAACACATTTTGAATAGAAAATGTGTTAATTTACTTGATACATTAAGTGTTAATGAGTATGGTGCTAGGACATGTGAATTGCTATATATGAATTATTATGCATTGTGAAAAGCCATTGTCAATGGCTCAATTGAATGAAATATAAAGCCATTGTTGATGGCTAGATTATATAAAATGAGATGCATTATGATTATATGATGATGTTGATATAAATGAGGCAATGTGCCTAGCTTGATAATGAGAAAATGAAAAAGAGATTGATAATAGAAATATGAAATAATTGTGTGCCTAGAATGTTATTCAATTTTTAGAGTTATGTGTTTGGCGGCATGCCTATATTTGCCTATGGAGCTAGACGCTTGACATCATTATAAAAATATTTTTGAGGTGAAAAGACCGGATCGTAAGCCTCAGAAATAAGTCCTTGAAGCTGGGCTGGGTGAAAAGACCAAGTCGTAAGCCTATGCCTAGTTGGATTGATATATTGATATTTTAGCTTCGGGGCTAGACGCATGGTGTCATTATGGGCCAAAATGGTAACTCTAAAAATTGAATGATGTATTAGTTGTTTAAGCCCATGTTTGTAAATGTGTTTGTATGAATTGTCAAGTGATAAAAGAATATATCCAAAAATAGTCTTAAATATCATGTGATGACATGACATATGAACATTCTGCATTGACATTGTATTTGAATATTATTATTATTATCAAAGTTTGTACCACTATTTAAACAATTTGATGTTGAAAATGCCTTAGAATGTGATATTAAATGATTGTTTGTTTATGATCACATTTAGTATAAGCATTGAGAGAGAGTAGTTTGCCCAACCTTAGTGTTGAAGGGCAACTTGGAAGAGAAGGCTAAAGGAAGTTTTAAAGCTTGTTTTAGAGTGTTTCCTAAGGTATGTACAAACTCTTGATAAATGGAATATGTGATTGCATTGTCTTTGGCCTAACACATTTTGAATAGAAAATGTGTTAATTTACTTGATACATTAAGTGTTAATGAGTATGGTGCTAGGACATGTGAATTGCTATATATGAATTATTATGCATTGTGAAAAGCCATTGTCAATGGCTCAATTGAATGAAATATAAAGCCATTGTTGATGGCTAGATTATATAAAATGAGATGCATGATGATTATATGATGATGTTGATATAAATGAGGCAATGTGCCTAGCTTGATAATGAGAAAATGAAAAAGAGATTGATAATAGAAATATGAAATAATTGTGTGCCTAGAATGTTATTCAATTTTTAGAGTTATGTGTTTGGCGGCATGCCTATATTTGCCTATGGAGCTAGACGCTTGACATCATTATAAAAATATTTTTGAGGTGAAAAGACCGGATCGTAAGCCTCAGAAATAAGTCCTTGAAGCTGGGCTGGGTGAAAAGACCAAGTCGTAAGCCTATGCCTAGTTGGATTGATATATTGATATTTTAGCTTCGGGGCTAGACGCATGGTGTCATTATGGGCCAAAATGGTAACTCTAAAAATTGAATGATGTATTAGTTGTTTAAGCCCATGTTTGTAAATGTGTTTGTATGAATTGTCAAGTGATAAAAGAATATATCCAAAAATAGTCTTAAATATCATGTGATGACATGACATATGAACATTCTGCATTGACATTGTATTTGAATATTATTATTATTATCAAAGTTTGTACCACTATTTAAACAATTTGATGTTGAAAATGCCTTAGAATGTGATATTAAATGATTGTTTGTTTATGATCACATTTAGTATAAGCATTGAGAGAGAGTAGTTTGCCCAACCTTAGTGTTGAAGGGCAACTTGGAAGAGAAGGCTAAAGGAAGTTTTAAAGCTTGTTTTAGAGTGTTTCCTAAGGTATGTACAAACTCTTGATAAATGGAATATGTGATTGCATTGTCTTTGGCCTAACACATTTTGAATAGAAAATGTGTTAATTTACTTGATACATTAAGTGTTAATGAGTATGGTGCTAGGACATGTGAATTGCTATATATGAATTATTATGCATTGTGAAAAGCCATTGTCAATGGCTCAATTGAATGAAATATAAAGCCATTGTTGATGGCTAGATTATATAAAATGAGATGCATTATGATTATATGATGATGTTGATATAAATGAGGCAATGTGCCTAGCTTGATAATGAGAAAATGAAAAAGAGATTGATAATAGAAATATGAAATAATTGTGTGCCTAGAATGTTATTCAATTTTTAGAGTTATGTGTTTGGCGGCATGCCTATATTTGCCTATGGAGCTAGACGCTTGACATCATTATAAAAATATTTTTGAGGTGAAAAGACCGGATCGTAAGCCTCAGAAATAAGTCCTTGAAGCTGGGCTGGGTGAAAAGACCAAGTCGTAAGCCTATGCCTAGTTGGATTGATATATTGATATTTTAGCTTCGGGGCTAGACGCATGGTGTCATTATGGGCCAAAATGGTAACTCTAAAAATTGAATGATGTATTAGTTGTTTAAGCCCATGTTTGTAAATGTGTTTGTATGAATTGTCAAGTGATAAAAGAATATATCCAAAAATAGTCTTAAATATCATGTGATGACATGACATATGAACATTCTGCATTGACATTGTATTTGAATATTATTATTATTATCAAAGTTTGTACCACTAAGTTTTGGCTTAGCTCGATTGTAATTAATCACGCAGGTGACAGGGATGATCTGATAAAGCCAGAGAGTTCCACTAGGCCAAATCGAGTTTAGGCTTTTGTTGATTAAGCTTGAAGTGTTTGTGCTACAGCAAGCTCAGTGCCACTTTGCCAGCATATACATATTTTATTTTATAGCATATTTTTATATTATGTATATTATATTATATTTTGATAGTATATGTATATATATATACTGTAAATTATAAAAAGTATTTTAAATAATGAAATAATATGAGGTATCATGTATTCTGATACATATTTATATCTGTATAAATACAAATGTCTTAAGTAATAAGGGAATATGGATTTTTTTTATTAAACCGGATTGTGACATTTTTATACCGTATATGCATATCTTACATAAGGGTGTTATATTTATTTTAGTATCAGAGCCTAGGTTTGAGGTTCTCAACCTAGGTGGGTTATGAGAGACAAAAAATAAGGATTTTTAAATATGATTTTCAATTATGATACATGCATTAGCACTGATAATTTTTTATCTCTGATGTGGCAATTTCTGCTGTGTTTGCAGATATAGGTAATTATGGCATCTCAGACGCATCAGTTTGCAAAGGACAGTGCAGAGAGTGTGACTCCTGGTGAGGGCAGATATGGAGCTAGAATTGAGATAGTTGGAGGAGCATCTGCTCCTGTGCCGAAAAGACCAGCAATTGATGAGATTTTATCGAGCTGGGTACGACATATGGTGGAGCTGTTGAGGCAGACTCCAGTCCAGCAGCAGCCTCAGCCGCAGCCGCAATTGTTGACGAGAAAATATAATAAGCTGAGGAAGTCTGAAGCTGAGGACTTTATTAGTACTACAAACTCTGTTGTAGCAGAGCAATGGCTAGGTGGGTTATGAGAGACAGGAAATTAGGAATTTTAAATATGATTTTCAATTATGATACATGCATTGGCACTGACAGTTTCTGATATCTGATGTGACAATCTCTGTTGTGTTTGCAGATATAGGTAATTATGGCGTTTCAGACGCATCAGTTTGCAGAGGATAGTGCAGAGAGTGTGACTCCTGGTGAGGGCAGAGATGGAGCTAGAGTTGAGATAGCTGGAGGAGCATCTGCTCCTGTGCCAGAAAGACCAGTAATTGATGAGATTTTGTCGGGCTGGGTACGACATATGGTGGAGTTGTTGAGGCAGACTCTAGTCTAGCAGCCGCCGCAGCCGCAGTTGTCGATAAGAAAATATGATAAGCTGAGAAAGTTTGAAGCTAAGGACTTTATTGGTACTACAGACCCTACTGTAGCAGTGCAGTGGCTAAATAGAGTTCAGAGAGTGTTCATCCAGCTGCAGGCTACTCCAGAGGAGAAGTTTGATTATGCTAGATCTCTTTTGCAAAGGGATGCATATGATTGGTGGAAGACGGTTCCACATGCTCTGGATGATCCACTAGTCCTGACCTATGACGATTTTCTAGGGAAATTTGAGCAGAAGTATACTTCGAAGGAGTATAAGGATGCAAAGAAGATAGAATTTCTGAGTTAGAGGCAGGATACTAAGACAGTATCGGAGCATGGATAGAAGTTACTAGGCTGAGTCAGTATGTTGGTGGGATCATTTTTTATAAGATTGACCAGTGTCAGAGGTTTGAGATCCTCTATTATGTGCATTATAGCAGGTTCACAATACCAGAATTTTTTCCAGTTGGTTGCAGCTACCAGGAGTATTGAGAAAGCACATGATCTTGCAGCAGCTGCTAGGGTTGAGGAGACTAGAATTAGAAGACCCTAGAGTGAGGCAGGGTCTTTCTCAGTAAAGAGAGGCCAAGGGGGATATTTTTAAAGATTCAATAGGAGCCAGGGGCAGTCTGGCAAGTCAGTACAACAGTAGAGATAGAGATAGAGACCTGCAGTTTCAGTGGTTAGTGCTCCGACCCCAGTGATTCAGAGATTTGCTCCACCTACCTTTGTTCATTGTGGTAAAGTACATGGAAGTGTTTGCTGGAGGATAGGTAGACCAGCAGTATGTTATAGATGTGGATTACCAGATCATTTTATTCAAAATTGTCCAGATCCATCATATTATAGACAGATAGATATTGCAGTTTCTCGACCCAGTGTTAGAGGGAGTCGTGGTAGCAGAGGTTTTGGTAGGAGTGGTAGATTTGAGTCTGATCAGAGAGAAAGTTCTACAGCCGGAGGTAGACCTGATGAAGTAGGGCCATCGCAGCGAGTTTATGTGATGCAGAGGCAGCCAGATGCTTCAGCCGTTATTGCTGGTACTTTTTTTTATTCGGTACTTCAGTTCTTGCTTTGATAGACCCTGGGTCGACTCATTCATACATTAGTGCAACCATCTTGCCTGTGACTGATTTACATTTAGAGTCCTTAGAATTTGATGTTTTGGTGATAAATTCTTTAGGGCATAGTGTTGTAGTTAGCATGGTGCACCGAGATAGTCCAGTTATTATTTAGGATGAGAAATTCCTTAGTGACCTAATTGAGATGCCTTTCAGGAAGTATGATTTGATTTTAGGCATATATTGGTTATCCAAGCATTGGGCTGTGGTAGACTATCAGTAAAAGTATGTTACCCTGAGAACCTGTGATGGTATCTAGTTAGCAGAGACATCTTTCATTCATGTTTGTTTTAGCTGTTTCAGCGAGGAGGATGATTCGGAAGGGATGTAAGGCTTATCTTGCTCATATTATAGATACCAGAGTAGTGGGTTTCCAGCTTGATAGTATATCCATAGTTACCGAGTTTTCAGATTTTTTCTGAGGAGTTGTCAGGGATACCCCCTGAGAGAGAGGTTGAGTTTGGTATCGATTTATTGCCTAGTACCACTCCCATCTCTGTTACTCCTTATCGTATGACACCTGTTGAGTTGAGAGAGTTGAAGGTATAGTTGTAGGAATTGCTGGATAAAGATTTTATTCACCTTAGTGTGTCCCCGTGGGAAGCGCCTGTATTGTTTGTAAAAAAGAAGGATGACACCTTGAGATTGTGCATTAATTACTGAAAGTTGAATAAAGTGACCATCAAGAACAAGTATCCGTTACCTCGGATAGATGATCTTTTTGATCAGTTGAAGAGTGCAGCAGTATTCTCTAAGATTGATTTGAGATCCGGGTACCATCAGTTGAGAGTCAGAAATGAATTTGATTTAAGACAACTTTTTGCATGAGGTATGGGCATTATGAGTTCTTGGTGATGCCCTTTGGATTGATGAATACACCAGCAACATTTATGAATTTGATGAATAGGGTATTCAGACCCTATCTAGATCAGTTTGTGGTAATTTTCGTTGATGATATTTTGGTGTATTCAAGTAATGAGGAGGATCATGAAAAGTACTTGCAGATTATATTACAGACTCTGAGAGAGAAGGAATTGTATACTAAGTTGTCTAAATATGAGTTTTGGCTTGATCAAGTAACTTTTCACGGTCATGTGGTTTTAGCAGAGGGTATTAGAGTTGATTCGAGTAAAATTGAGGCTATCTTGAATTAGAGTTCACCTAAGATTGTGACGAAGGTTAGAAGTTTTCTGGGTTTGGCAGACTATTATCGTCGATTTGTGAAAGGTTTTTCTATGATAGCTACTCCTCCACTCACCAGATTACTTCAGAAGGGAGTTAGATTTGTGTGGACAGATTGGTGTCAGGCAAGTTTTGAACAGCTTAGGAAGATGTTAACTCAGGCTCTTGTTCTTACTCTGCATGTGGAAGGTAAACCTTATGTGATTTACAGTGATGCTTCACATAATGATTTAGGTTGTGTTCTGATGCAAGAGGGTAGAGCTATTGCTTATGCCTCTCGACAATTGAAGTCGCATAAGCTGAATTACCCGACTCATGATTTGGAGTTAGCAGCCATAATTTTTTCATTGAAGATTTGGCGACATTACTTATATGGGGAGAAGTGTTTCATTTACACTGACCATAAGAGTTTGAAGTATTTGGGTGTTCAGAAAGAGCTGAATCTTCGGTGGAGATGGTGGTTAGAGTTGATTAAAGCCTATGATTGTTTGATTGATTATCACCCTGACAAGGCAAATATTGTCACTGATGCCTTGAGTCGGAAGTCTTTAGCAAATTTGACTGCTTTTTCGCTCTTGTTGCTTGTTGAGTTAAGAGCGTTGCATGTCAAATTTGAATCCTGTGATGATGATGCTTTGATGGCTTATTTGCAGTTAAGGCCAGTATTGTTGGATTAGATTAGGGAGGCTCAGTTGGTAGATGAAAAAATCCAGAAGATTGTATTAGATTGCCAAAAGAGGGAGAGTCGAGACTTACATGATGATGACAGTCTATGGTTCAGAGATAGGTTATGTATTTCTGATGATGCTGAATTAAAGAAGGTGATTTTAGAAGAATCACATCAGTTAGTTTATGCTATGCACCCTAAGAGTACCAAGATGTATCAGGATTTGAAGCAGTATTATTGGTGGTCAGGTATGAAGAGGGACATAGAAGAGTTTATTTTCAAATGTCTCATTTGTCAAAGAGTGACATAGCTGAGCACCAAGTTCCTTCAGGATTGCTACAGCCTTTATCAATACCAGAGTGGAAAAGGGAACGAGTAACGATGGACTTTGTGACTGAACTGCCTTTGACTCGAAGGAAGCATGATGTAATTTGGGTGATAGTTGATCGGATGATGAAGACAACTCATTTTCTTCCAGTTCGGATGAATTATTCTCTTGAGAGATTGGATGAGCTGTATATCAGTGAGATAATGATGTTGCATAGTCCCAATTTCTTTGTTGTCATATCAAGATTTTCGGTTTACATCGAGATTTTGGAAGAGTTTGCATAATGTATTGGGTTCTCGATTGCATTTTAGTACAACTTTTCATCCTCAGACAGATGGGTAGTCAGAAATAGTGATACAAATTTTAGAGGATATGTTAAGGAGTTGTATCATTGATTTCAGTGGAAGTTGGGACAAATTCTTATCTTTGATTGAGTTTGCATATAATAATAGTCATCAGTCCAGTATTGGAATGACACCTTTTATGTTGGGATGAAGTAGGAAAAGGTCAATTGATTGATTTCGATTTGATTGAAGAAATAAAAGAGAAAGTAAAGGTGATTCGGGGTCGTCTGAATGTAGCTTCAGATCGATAAAAATCCTATTCATATTTAAAAAGAAGAGACGTAGAGTTTGGTGTACGAGATAAAGTATTTTTAAAAGTGTCTCATTGAAAGAAAATTTTGAAATACGACCACAAAGAGAAGTTGGGTCCTCGTTTCATAGGACCATATGAGATTCTGGAGAGAATTGGTCTAGTAGCCTATAGACTAGCTTTACCACCTGAGTTGGACCTAATACATTATGTTTTTCATGTCTCTATGCTTCGAAGGTATAGGTCAGACTCGTCTCATATTTTGTCAGTGGAATCTATTGAGGTAAGTTCGGATCTGACTTATAAGGAAGAACTAGTAGCGATCTTAGCACGAGAAGTAAAAGAGTTAAGAAATAAAAAAAGTGTCACTTGAGAAAGTTCTTTGGAGGAATCATAACATTAAGGAGGCGACATGGGAGAGTGATCAGATGATGCGGAGCCAATATCCTCAATTATTTCAGAGTTGATAGCGGATAATTTCAAGGACGAAATTCTCTTAAGGTGGGAGAGAATTGTAATACCCCTAATTTTTAAATATTAAATGAAATAAATTACATTTGGATACATTAAATATATAATTTAAATGAAATGAAAGGATTTTAAGTGAAATGTATATTTGAAATATATTTAAAGTAAATATAACATATGCATATACTAAACATATACAACACATATAAAAGATTAATATATATATATATAGATAAGGATGAAAGAAAAGAGAGGAGTCTTTTCTTTTCTTCCATCTTCTTTGGCGTGAGTTTGAGAGAGAGAGTGTGTAGGGGAGAGTTGTTCCATTCATCAAAGAATTGAAGGGATTTCAAGGATTCAAGTGAAGATTTTAAGGATTCTTCATCAATTGGTATGTTCCTTTATCATTTTGCAAGTTTCTTTGGAATTCTATAGAAGAACATGATATTCGGATTTTGGAGATTTTGTATTAGTATGTTTTGATAGCTTATTTGAATATGTAAGAAGATGTTATAAGTATCTAATGATGATTTATAAGATTGGATTGAAAGAGAAGAGATTTTTTTTCTTCTTCTTCTTTGAATGCGTTGTGAGAGAAAGTGATGATTGGTTAAATAAGATGATAGTTATGATATGTTGGAGTTATATAAATGTTAAATTTGTGAAAGAATATAAGCTAAGATGATGATTTAGGGTGTTGTACTGTTGAGTTTGGAATGGTTGTATTCATTTGGTTAAGAGTTCAAAATGCAGATTTTGCCTGACACGACCAGTGATACGACCATGTTATTGGGCGTGTCGACTGTGCTGAGTTCCACGTTGATGACACGACCATTAACACGGCCATGTCTCTGAGCATGTTGTAGCTTTTGTAAGGCAAAATAATTGCCACAGCCATGAACACGCCTGTATTATTGGGCGTGTCAAATGTTCTGTGAGGTAGAATGAATGACACGGGCAGTGACTTGCACATTTCATTGGACTTATAAATGCTTTGGTGTGAGTGAGTTAATGACACGGTCAGTAACACGCCCGTGTTGTTGGGCATGTCACTTGAGAATAACTCTTTTCTTTGTTTTTCATTTGTAATTTCTATTTAAATGATTTGATGTTGAGAATGCCTTAGAATGTGATATTAAATGGTTGTTTGTTTATGATTACATTTGGTGTAAGCATTGAGAGAGAGTAGTTTGTCCAACCTTAATGTTGAAGGGTAACTCGGAAGAGAAGGCTAGAGGAAGTTTTAAAGCTTGTTTTAGAGTGTTTTTTAAGGTATGTACAAACTCTTAATAAATGGAATATGTGATTGTATTACATTTGGCCTAACACATTTTGAATAGAAAATGTGTTAAGCTACTTGAGTATGGTGCTAGGACATTTGAATTGCTATATATGAATTATTATGCATCAAGTGTGCCTAGTATGTTATTCAATTTTCAAAGTTATGTGTTTGGCGGCATGCCTATATTTGCGTATGGGGCTAGACGCTTGACATCATTGTGAAAATATTTTTAAGATGAAAAGATCATATCGTAAGCCTCAGAAACAAGTCATTGAAGCTGAGCTGAGTGCAAAAATCAGGTCGTAAGCCCATGCCTAGTTGGACTGATATATTGATATTTTATCTTCGGGGCAAGACGCATGGTGTCATTATGGACCAAAATGGTAACTCTGAGAATTGAATGATGTATTAGTTGTTTGGGCCCATTTTTGTATACGTGTTTGTGTGAATTGTCAAGTGATGAAAGAATATATCCAAAAATGGTCTTGAATATCATGTGATGACATGACATATGAACATTCTACATTGACATTGTATTTGAATATTATTATTATTATCAAAGTTTGTACCACTAAGCTTTGGCTTAGCGCGATTGTAATTTATCGCACAAGTAATAGGGATGATCTGGTAGAGCCAGAGAGTTCCACTAGGCCTGATCGAGTTTAGGCTTTTGTTGATTAAGCTTGAAGTGTTTGTGCTATAGCAAGATCAGTGTAACTTTGCCAGTATGTACATATTTTTTTATAGCATATTTTCACATTATTTATATTATATTATGTTTTGAGAGTATATGTATATATATATATATATATATATTGTAAATTATAAAAAGTGTTTTAAATAATAAAATAATATGAGGTATCACGTATTCTATACATATTTATATCTGTATAAATACAAATGTTTTAAGTAATAAGAGAACATGGAAGTTTTTTTTATTAAACCGGATTGTGATATTTTTATACCGTATATACGTATTTTACATATTGGAAGTATATGTATTATATGTTTATAGGGTATAAGGGTGGTACATTGACCATGGTTGGGTTAATCTAGGCTTGCATTGCTTTAGAGGGCTTGTCCTCTATTGGGTTGAAATTGTCTTAGTGGTCCTTAGTCTCAAGTTTTCTATGAAAGAGCTTAGTTTTTGATGTGTTGGGTTACGGTGGCTTGGCCTTAACTTTTCCTAGGGGTTTGGCTTCGGGTATGTTTTGGCATGGTGACTTGGCCTTGGGTGTGTCCTTTAACTTATCTTGGATAGTTTGTTTAAGAGGGCTTGACCTCAAGCTAAGTTTGAATTGCTTTAAAGGGCTTGTCCTCAAATTAACTTATCTTATGAGGCTTGACCTACTCTGAAAGATTTGATCTTGGGTCGGGCTTGTCTTTAAATTAGCTTAGCTATTCTTTTTGCAGGGCTTGTTGAAGGCTTAATCAGAAAGGCTTGGCCTTGGCTTAATTTGTTTTAGAGGGTTTAGCCTCAAAAACAAATTCTTAGGTTTGATCTATTTTGGAGGGCTTGGCATCAGACTTGGTTTTGCTTGGAAAGTCTTGACTTTTTTTTTATTTTGGGATAAGTTAGTTTATCAGGCTATGAATTTTTGGCATGAAAGTTGTGGTCTGTTTGGCTTAAACAGAATGTGGTCAACAGATTTAGGAAGGATGCAATTTTCTTAGATAGGCTTCCATCAAGTTTTGGTTGGGAGATGCTTACTTTTAAAGGCTTGGGTCAAATTTGGCATTTGGTTATGTTGGCCATGGACCATTATGAAGGATGGAGTTTGGCTCTGTCATTTGGGTGAGATAGTTTAGGCAAATATCTGATTTGGCTTAAATCTACTGGTTTGGTTCCCAAGGCTTTAGTCTTGGTTTGGTCATGATTTTAGAAGGCTATGCCAAAATGGGTTTTTAGGTTGTTGGAATGAAAGCTTATTTATACCCTAGTGGGATATTTGGATTTGATTAAAAAATTATTTGGGTACTAAGAGATCAACAATTTGAGCATGGTTGTTTCAGTTATAGGCTTTGCCCTCAAAGGTGATGGAGAGACTGCTTAGGCTATCCAAGTGTGGCCCAAGGCCGATGATTTAGCAAATTGGTTTTATTTTATGAAGATGGGTTCGTTTTTGGTTTGTCTAAGGGAGGCTCCAATTTTGCCTTATTGATTTCTGCCTTTAATGAATGGTTGTTGGTGCAATGAGATTATAACTAACCTTTGGTGATCCATTATGTTTGGCTTGAAGCATAAGGAAATGAGGTTATTAATTCAAAATTATTCATTGAATGCCTCGGTGCTAGAGGGTGATGATATGATCTTGGTGATTCATGAGAAGAGCTACCAGAGACTATAGCTCAAGTGGAAATGATTGGCGATTTCATTTAGTGATGAGGTTAAAAGGTGTAACAACTTGGGTAGTTGTATGTATTTGGTTCATGGTCCTATGAGAAGGCGTGACTACTGAACCTTAGTGATTGAATTAGAGGAAAACACTAGGGAAAATGATGCACCTACACCTAAAATTTAAAATGACCACTTTAGGGTATGCCCCGTGAGGGATATGACTATGAAATTTTGACTTTTAACTTCGATAAGCCTTGATTTGAGTAAAATTTTCTTTTTCTTTTCACTTTAATTTTTGCCCGATCAATGCTTGCGGGTTTTCAACCCAACGAGCTTGCTCTAATTTTTGTCTAATCAATCCATTCAGATTTTTAGCTTTGCCAGCTTTTCCTTGTTTTCCTTTTTTTTGGCATGAAAAGATTTGATATTATTTAGACCAACTTGGACTGGGTTTGAATAAGTAGGACCGAGCCCAATAGGGGCTGCCTACATATTAGTTACATTTGGAAGAGAATCAGGTCAATGTAGTTCTTATCTTGATCCCATCTAAGTCTGCAAAATGGGAGCTCTGTAGGTGATTTACTTACTTCAAAGTTTCTTGGATGACCTCTCATGTTGAGGTTTTAGGCCCTTAATGCATTACTTTATGGATTAGTGTGATGGTTGACATCTATAAAATAAGATACTGCTCTTGAGTTCTTGTGGGAATGAGTCCATGTAGATGCATGATGTGATAGTCAGGCATTCAAGCCTTTTGCTGCTAAGCTAACTTGATAACTTTGTTGATGGCTTTGAATGCCTTGCCGGTTTATGCCGTTAGATCTTTAATGAAGTGACTTTTCCTTCTTCCTCTTTGTTTCTTTCTCTTTTTTTTTCTTTTTTTTTTATTTTTTATTTCATGCTTTAGGAGATGTTTATATGATGATCTTGCAACTCTTATACCGAGGTATAATGAATTCCCTCTTTTCCTCACTCTTTCTTTTCTCCCACTTTTTTATATATATAGGATCCCATGTAGGGCTCTTTGGAACTTCTGTTTGACAGGCTTCATGATCTTAATCTTATAAATTCTTCTAGAGGACCTAATCCTTTTTTTATTAATAAATGGACCATTATAAAGAGGGATTGACTTTGCAGCCTTAATGTTTGACATAGGCTTTGACTCAAACTTGGACTGAATTCTGACTTTAACTTGGATTGACTCGAGTTTTGACTCGATGTTAGTAGACTCGGACTCTTTGAGATTTGAACTAGACTTTATATTTTGATTTTGATCAACTAGAGTTTTGACTTGATGTTGGTAAACAACTCTTGAGATTTTGACTGGAATAGTCCGACCCTTGAGATGTTGGTAAACAATTCATGATTTTGACTTTGACTTAATATTGGTATACACCAACCCTTAAGACTTTGGTAAGACTTTGACTCGATTTCTTGAGACTTTGGACTCAATTTTTGACTTTTGCTCAGTATATAACACGAGCTTGGATTTGGCTAAGACTCAACCTTCTCATAGTCGCTAAAAGGTCTTTGGTTGGTAGGCATGAAATGAGTTATTTTTCAGGTTTGGTTAGGAAATGTAATGGACATTTTGATGGATATGGGAAAGTTTGCTTAATCAAAGCATATTTAGTCTACCATTAATGGTGGTTGGGAATGGTTTCCAATACTGGTAGCTTTGGGTGGAATGATGATCCCATTATCAATGAGGTTCTAAATTTTATCTCAAGCTTTTTGCATTCATTAGTTTTGTGTTCGCCTCCTTATTAGGCCATAGGTACCTTCATATAAAAGAGCTAGTTCAGTAGAGGTCTTGAGAAGAGATGGATTACTCAACAGGGGCAAAAGGGTATAGATGCTTAAAGACTTACATAGATGGGTAGGATATTGGTGATGAGTGACTCATAGTTAATGGCCCATATGTAGGCCAGGGTAGATAATGCTTTTATTCGGGTATGGTCAAACTACTAGTCAATGGATCATAGTTCATGTGTCATGATGGTTGGGCACATGGGGCAAGGTTCAGAGCATTTGGGGCTAAAGGGCATGAATTTTGGTTTATGATTGAATGTTTGGGTGTATGGGGCTTGCTCCATGTGGTAAAGCGGTTACGTTGATGAGCTATGGTCCATGGCTTGAACAGGCTCACATGGGAATGGTTCATGTGATAGGTGATTAGGGATATTGGTCCAAAGCTTGGGATGGTTCACATAGGTATTGTTCATGTGGTCAGGTGGCATGGTGTATTGGCTTGACTAGCATGTTATGGCTATGAAGTCTAGCTTTTGAGATCGAATATTAGGAGCATGAATTTTAGGGCTTGGTCAATGTGGCCAAGTGTTATATGGATGGGCTATTGTTCATAGCTTGAAATGGTTCCCTTGAGTATGGTTCTTGTGGTAGGTGATTAGGGATATTGGTTTAAAGCTTTAGGTGATTTCACATGGGTATGGTTCATGTGGTCAGGTGGCTTAGTTTATGGGGAACCATTGTGGCTGATTCAGATGGGTATGTTCCCAGGAGGTGAGCCATGTGGCTAGGTAATAAGGTGAGGTAATTTGAATGAGTGTATTCCCAAAAGGTAAGGTATGTGGCTAGGTCAAATGTTGAGCCATTATGGCTAAATTGAAAGCTGAACTTATATGGATAGGTTGGATGTTCATCCTTGAAGGTAGAAAAAGCTAGCTCTTGTGGCTAAGATTATCTCTTGTTGCTAAGATCCATATAAATGGGTTTAACTCTTGTGGTTAAGGAAATGTGGATGAATTTGGCCTTAGATGTTAACCTATGTGGCTAGGGCTTATGATGGTGAGCCATGGCCAAGTTGGATGGGTGTATTCCCAGAAGATAAGTTGAATGGTGAGTCATTATGGCTATATTGAATGGGTATACTCTCAAAAGTCAGGCCATATGGCTTAGTTAGATTGTGGGACTATTGTGGATAGGTAGGTTGGGTGTGTTCCCAGAAGTTGGGACATATGCTTCAGTTAAGTGGTTAGATAGTGAGCCACGTGATTAGATGGGATTGTGAGCGTGATTAGATGGGATTGTGAGCCATTGCGACTAGGTTCTATGGGTTTGTTCCTAAAAGGTTAACCACATGGAAAATGGTTAAAGTTATATGGCTTAGTGAGGTCTAGTGTAGTCCGTCATGGTTTGAGTCATTATGGCTCAGGGATGCTAGTTATAATATATATCGATTCAAGTCATGTGACTGAGGATAAACTAGGTAAAGTCCTTAATGGTTCAAGCCATATGGCTTGGTGGGGTAGGGTATGGTCCCTAATAGTGTAAGTTATTGAGGCTTGATGAAATAGGGTATGGTCCCTAATGGTTTCAGCCATGTGGCTTGGGTAAAGTAGGATATGGTCCCTAACGGTTTAAGCCATGTGGCTTGGGTGAAGCATGGTATGGTCCCTAATAATTTTAGCCATGTGAGTAGATTGGGCATGGCCCCTAAAGAGTTATGCGGCTCGGTGAAAATAAGGTATAGTCCTTAATGGTTTAAGTCGTGTGGCTCTGTGAAATAAGGTTTAGTTTTTAATAGTTTAAGGTATGCAGCTCGGTGAAAAATAGTGTATGATGCCTAATGGTTTAAGCCATGTGGCTAAGCTATGCTTCTAGCTTTGCTTGAGTAGTTCTTATTTACTTGGTTTAGCCTTTGTGACCTTAGTTTGGGTCTAAAGGTTCATGTCTAAAAGGTTAAGCTATTGTGGCTATGATCCATGTCTAAAGGTGAAGTCATGATGGTCAGATATATACTTATGAGACAAGCCAATATGGATTAGGTTTGATTCCTAAGGCCTAAACTGATATGGCTTAAGCTTGTGCTAGGTCAAAGTGGTTCAACCAATGCGGCTGGGTTTTTTGTGACCTTAGTTTGGGTCTAAGGGTTCATGTCTAAAAGGTTAAGCTATTGTGGCTATGATCCATGTCTAAAGGTGAAGCCATGATGGTTAGATATATACTTATGAGACAAGCCAATATGGCTTAGGTTTGATTCCTAAGGGCTAAACTGATATGGCTTGAGCTTATGCTAAGTCAAAGTGGTTTAGCCAATGCAGCTTGGTTTTGGTGATTGAGCTAATGATGATCGAACCAATGTGGCATCAATTTTGTTTGGATGGGTTAGGCTGATGCAAGCTTAGTTTAGATGTGATGGTCAAGCTAATGCGGCTTGATTTTTTGGGTTAAACCTATGATGTGGATCAGGCCAATGTGATTTAGGTTAGACAGTCAAGCAGGTGTGGTTTAGCTATGAGAATCGGAGGTCAAATTCAATGTGATTTTCTCAAACTAATATAGCATCAGGCTCAACTTTATGTTGAGCAATCAAGCTAATAAGGCTTAGTTCATGTTTGATGGTTAAGCCAATCAGGCTCAACTTTATGTTGAGTAGTCAAGCTAATAAGGCTTGGTTCATGTTTGATGTTTAAGCCAATTGTGGCTTATGTTTATGTGGTGAACTCATGTATGTGGTTCAGGTTTGTGTTCTATGGGTCAAGACGATGTAGCTTGGGTAGATTTGTGCCTTATGGATCAAGCCAATGTAGCTTAGGTTTATGTTTGATGGGCCTAAGTCAATATGACCTAGGTTTATGAGGTAAACATATATGGTTAAGGTTATGTTTAGGAATAAGCCAATATGGCTTGGGCTTAATGGGATAAGGTAATGTAGTTTAAGTTCATAGCTTAATTTGAATTAAGTTTTAAAGAGATGGTACCCTAAAATTATAGGGATAGTGTGGATGAAATGCATACATGTATGCATGAATGAAAACAATTTTATGGGGATGGTTTAGGATTATGGTGCACACCTCTTAATAGTAGGGTCTATGGCCTTTATATTCAAAGAGTGATTTAGTTCAAAGGGGTCTCATTACAGTAAAATAATGATATACCTAATCACATGACAGATAATGAATCTGACATGGGTCCAGTAGTACGTGCATGTCTGTTACATCTCAAAAGGATTGAAGATTTATAGTGGGTTGGGTACTTTTGCTATCCCTCAACATACCTAATGAAGGTTGCCAAGTGAATGCTACTTGTTATTCGAGATTTCCTAAATCTAAAGGGTAATGAACCCTTATGCATAGGAGATCGATCAAAGAGAAAAAACAGTTTTGAAAAGAGCCCAATAAAAATTTTAAAAATTTTGGGTCCCTAATGGAGTCGCCAACTATGAAGCTTCGCCCGAGTACCGAGTTCTAGCCGGCAATGAGGGAGCAAAAAAATGCTCTTCTGAGGGGCTAAGTCCCACACGACACCGCCGCTTATAATCTCTAGTCTGTTCAGTAAGCATGGGTTTAAAATAATCTTTTATTTTCAAAAGAAGACTTATTTTATTTTGAAAAGGATTGGTGGCCTTTATTTTGAAAAGATGAAATTATAGAGTCGCCACCTTTATTTTTTTGTAAGGAAAAATTAAGAAAAATCTATTTTAGTTGACTCCATTTAAATTAATTTTTACCCAAAGAGGACACCAGTCCAAAACTAAGCACGATGGATCCCGGGTTAAATTCTCTAAATTAATTTTAATAAAAAATATTTTTTCTCTTTGATTGATTTTAACCTTTGTGATTAAAAATAGATTTCAATGCAAGCAACAGAAATATGTATGAATACCAGTTAATTATGCATGGGCAAATAATCATATGACATGCACAGATTGCAATAAAAATAAATTGTTATATTGTCAAAAATATCATACATATAAGAGTTTTGACTCTGGCCCTTATGGGTATTAGGTGAAGCATAAATTTTTAATTAAAATTATTAAAATCAAATAATATAAAATAAATATTGACATTAATTTAAGTTAAATTGCAAAATAATAAAATTCCAAGATTAAAGAAAAAATAAATTAGAATAAATTCAAAAGAACCAATTTTAATAATTTAGGTGAGGGCTCGCCACTCGGAGTAATATTTCAAAAGTGTCTACTTATCATGCTTGAATGAAAATCAGAGCCGTAAGTAGTTCGTACATTTAATTGCAAAGGGCTTAGTTAATTGATTTTAATTGGTGTTATTACCGAATTTGAAAAAAGATTGAGTTAAGAAATTTACCTCTTTGGAGATTTCCTCTTGATTGACTTGAAGATTGAAGTGCTTTTGCACTCCTTAATGCAGCCTTGGACTTAATGAAATTTCTAGAATTATTGTGAAGAAAAGAAATTTATAGGACAAAATCTAATTGAGAAAAATTGATTTAGAAGACTAATTTCTTGATGAAAAATTGAAAGAATAATCTTTTTGGAGAATTTTTAGATTTTTTGGAGAAAGTCGGTAAAACTTTCGGTATGTTTTGGAGTAAATTTTAGAGTAATTGGTTCTCTATTTTTTTTTATTTTCTAACCTTCCCTTTTTTTGAAGAAGAAAACTCATATTTATAGTGAAAAAATTAGAAAAAATCAGACCAAAATGACCTTGGGTTGCACACGCTGCGACCTGTCTGGGTGTCACGTGGTTCCCGTAGGCTGCGAGGAGGGTCATGCAGTTGCTGCAGGCTGCTGTTTTGATCATTTGTATATTTATTTTTAGTATAATTTTATTGGCTTTTGATTGATTTTTCTTTTAATTTGTGTTTAAAGTTTGTTTAAAGTATTTGATTCAGGTTGAAGAATAAAATAATGGAGCTTTAATTCAATTTGATGAATTATTAAGGTACGACTAAGATACTTCATGACTTGGCCGTGTCCCTCACCCAAGGCATAAGGCATGAATCACTTACATGACACGGCTAGGTCAAGTCAGCTTGGCCGTGTCAATCAGGAAAATTTGGCAGAGACACATAAGCAAGAGACACGGCTAAGCCGCTGGCCGTGTCACATGACACGATCAAGGCCTTGGCCGTATCTTGCCAAAAGAAAAAAACAAAGAAGAAGCAAAGAGGATATGCAGAAGTAAACACACCTAAGAGACACGGCCAAGCCATTAGTCGTGTCACATGATATGGCCAATGCATTGGCTGTGTCCCATCTAAAGAGCAAAGCAAATATAGAGACAGTGAAAAATACACTCAAAAGACACGGCTAAGCCACTGTCCGTATCACATGACACAGCCAAGGCCTTGGGCATGTCTCACTTGGAAAAGAAAAAAGATATTGAAGCAGCCATGGACACAACCACATAACTTGGCTGTGTCCATAAAAAAATGAATGACACGGCCAAGTCACTCATGACTTGGCCGTGTCTTGTGAGAATTATTTCAAATTATTTACACGAGACGGAGGACAAAGTGGAAGACAACAAGTGTTATCTTTTAAAAAAAATAATAAAAGAAAAAAAAGGTTGCCTAATTCATGGGATGAAGACTTAAATAATAAAAAAAGTGAGAGACAAAGTAGAGTGTGTGAGTTGGCAAGACATGTTTTGTGTCTTATGAAATTAAAAAGAATGGAAAGAGGAGATACATATACACACTGGAGGCTCCATTGAAGGGTATCTTGTTCCTTAGTTCATCTTCTTGTTCTTGGTCTTAAGAGAGACCATGAACATCACCTTCATATTCACCTTCTATTTCTTCCATAGACAGGATTCTTAATATTTTTTGAGATAAAATTGGGTGAGCAAACTCTTGTGAAGGTTAGGGTTTGAAGAAAGCTTGAATGAGGAGTTGGGGGCTTGAGAGAGTTACCATTCCATCTTTCAAAAGGAGAGCCATTGATTGAAGAAGGCTTGTTAGTTCTTCATCATATTCAAAGTGGAGCTAGAAGAAAGACTAGAAGTTCAACTCTTAGCATCTTCAAAGGGGTTTTTATATTCTCTCTTTTAATTCATTTCTAGATTGTTGTTATTTGTTAAGAACACTAATATTTCAATAGATAATTGTGATTTTATTTATATTGAAATGAATATTTATTTTAAATTGATGATGATGAGCTGAATTACTCATGCCTAGGGTTTGTAGTAGATTTGATTGAATGACTTGATTTGATATTTCAATTAATATACATTGTTATTAGTTGGTTGTATTGGATTGAATGTTAGATATTGAATGAAGGACCGAAAGGTAAAATTTAATATTGAAATTATACATTCAACTACCCTAAGAATGAATTAGAAATATAAGTTCTAGGATTTTATTAATTTGTAATTTCAAAATAATTGGTTGTTGTTAATTCATGAATGTGAAAACTAATGAATTGGTAATTGCTAATTAAACTCAATGAACAAATTAAAATATAAAGTTATATTAATGAATAATTTGAGAATTAAGCTTTGATTAAATTGATTTATAACTCTAGGCACCATTCCTATAAAAATTGATTTATAACTCTAGGCACCATTCCTATAAATTGATTTATAGCACATATAGAATCACACGCAAATTGCAAACAAATTAGATTAAAATAGAGAAGAAAAGTTAATAAGCCGTTAATTCCATCTAAATCACTCTGATGAAATTACAAAGCAACAACAAGTATAAAAAAAAAAAGCAAAGAAGATCGAATCCTAAAACATAAAAACCAAGTAGAGAAGAAAAATTCGAGGAAACCCTAGCTTGATGATAGTAAATTGTAAAGTGCAGTGTAAATTTAAGGGGATTTCAAGAACTTAATTCAGATAATCAAAACTAATGCTAAGAGATATGCTATTACATAGCTCCAAAACTCTAGAAATGGAAATGAATTGAAAGTGAAAAAAAATTGAAAATTGGGACCTTTAGCTCGATTGAGTAACCTTTGGCTCTCTAGAGAGAATTCTCTCCACGGGTAATATGATCAATTCCTCCAAAACTCCCCTAAACACCTTTAATATGCTCTGTTTTTTCATTTGTTTACGCCACTATACTGGTGTGATGTTATTCTTCAATTTAAAATTTTAAACTCTAATTTGAATTATATAGGAACTCACCAAAATACACAATTTCTTAAATTGTAATGTTATTCTTCAATTTAATTTTTTTTAAGTTAATATTCTTCTATTAACATTAATATCATTTGAATTATTTTTATTTTGAATGTTAATATTTTTTTCCTATTTATACGACATTATTCTCCTTTTATTATATAGGTTAAATCTCCTTTTATTTTGAATTTCACTCCTCTATCACTGGGGCACCTCTCAGTCTTCATCTCTTTTCCATCGTCTACTGCTACTAAAACTACAATTAAAGATTTAATCTTTTCTTTTAATGGTGTTTTTCAGGAAAAATTGAAGATTCTGAAAAAGGGGTTTCAAAATCAAGAAGAAGAAATGCAATTCAACAACAACAAGATCAATATGCACTTGTTCATATAATATACAAATGACAAATTAGTTTTTGATCTTTCTCATTGTGAGTATAAAAAGTTTGCTCATAATCCATAATTTTAGGTTAAACCATTTGGCCTGTATCATAAATTATTTTTTGGGTTTCAATTTTTCTCATTTTTAGTATAATTTTTTTTTGGAATTCACAATTTCTGGTTAACATGTATAAGAAATTATTTTCTGAGTTTTAGTTTTTCTCATTGTTAATACTAAGTTTTTGTTCAGAGTCCATAATTTTAAGTTAATCCATTTCGTATGAATGAGAAATTATTTTCTAATTTTTAATTTTTCATGTTGTTATTACAAAAATTTTGCTCAGAATCCATAATTTTATGTTAACTCGTTTGGCATATGTAAGAAAAATTTTTATAGGTTTTAATTTTTCTCATTGTAAGTATAAAAATTTTGCTTGTTGTAGGAAAAACTAATGTTCTCCATAAAATATAATCAACATAATCAAAATTAATAATAATCTCACTACCATATAAATATAAACATTATATAATAGAGATTACAATAGTTTATACAGCGGAAAATAAAACGTATACCTCCAGCCATAGTAGAAATTGAAATAGTTGAAGCCTGCGAAATAAGAATAACAAAAAGATTATCTAGCCAATTAATTTCTCCACTGTGATGGAAAAGAGCTATAAAAAATAATGGCTAGGAACCTACTCCTTTATCTATGCACTCTTAAAAAATTATACCTACCATAAATGTATAGTTAGAGAACGTATATAGTAAAATAAATAAGAGAGCCCACCATATAACTATCTATAAGGATATATTGGTAAATTCACTATAAAAAGGATGAGGACCACTTAAAATTAAATCTAAAATATCTCATTATGATATTATCTGAATAATTAAAATTATCTAAGTTAATTATTTTAAATTTTAAAATAAAAATCCAACATTCTCCCACTTGGTCTGAATATTAATTTACCAGAAAATGTATATGGTTTAATTAAATATGCACCATAAGAATCATGGGGATAGATCATCTAAATAATGAGTATTATCTTCCATGCAACACTTATAATTTTGTATTTAAACTTAATGAGCGTAAACTTTATGAATAATCCTTTATGTTTATTTGGGTTCAATCTAAAATGTTTGTTAATCTCACACAATATATATACCAAATTTCAGAGACAATAAACTATAATATAGAATTTTATTATTTATATACCTCTAATCGACCAAGTATAGTCCAAGACGCATCCGAGGCATATGTTCCTTAAACTCATTTGGATGCATCTCTTTTGTCAATGGACCCGCTAGCATTTCTTTTGTCCAAATATGTTCTATGATAACTTGATCAGTTTTGACATGTTCGCTTAATGCCAAGTACTTTATGTCGATGTATATACTTTGACTCTCACCTTTGTTATTCTTGGTAAAGAAAACAGTAGCTGCATTATCATAGCATAATCTGATAGGCCTAGAGACTGATTACATAATCTTGAGTCTAGCAATGAAATTCTTTAACCATATGCTTTGTGAACTCGCCTCAAAACAGGAAACAAACTCTGCCTCCATGGTGAAAGTGGCTACAAATGATTGTTTTACACTTCTCCATGAAATGGCTCATTCAGCTAGCAAAAAATATGTATTCAGATGTTGACTTCTTGGTATCAACACATCCTGCCATATCTGAGTCCGAATACCCGATGACTTCTAAGTTATCAGCTCTTCTATATGTAAGCATATATCCTTTTGTTCCTTGAAGATACCTCATAACCTTCTTTGCAACTCTCTAGTGGCTGATTCCTGGATTACTTTGATATCTTCCCAACATACAGGAACAAATGTTATATCAAGCCTAGTGCAGACCTATGTATACATTAGGCTTCCAATTGTTGAGGCATAGGGAATATTCTCCATCTCTTTCTTTTCAAGCTCATCATCAGGACACTAAAACAATCCAATTTGTCCCTTTTTACTATGGGTGCTACAATAGGTGAACAGTCTTTCATTCTAAATAGTTCAAGATTATTGATATAGGTTTCCTGTGATAGCCTCAAGGCGCCTTAGGATCTATCTCTACAAATCCTAATGTCAATGACATAGGATGCCTCATTTATATCATTCATATCAAAATTCTTGGACAAGAACTGTTTCACTTCATGTAGCAACTCCAAGTCTCTTAAAGCAAGTAAAATATCATCCACATATCAGATCAAGAATATGATCTTGCTCTCACTGACCTTGTGATATATACATTGATCCATGACATTTTCAAAGAAACCAAAGGACGTGATCATGTCATGGAATTTAAGGTACCATTGTCATTTCGCTTGCTTAAGTCCATAAATAGACTTCTTTGGCTTGCATACTAGGTTATTTCTAGCATCTGAGATGAACCAGGTTGTTTCATATATACCTCTTCCTCTAAATCACCATTATGAAAAATATTCATCTGATGTAATTCTAAATCAAAATGGGCTACTAATACCATGATGATATGAAACGAATTCTTCTTTGACATGGGAGAGAATGTTTCTTTGTAATCAATTCCTTCCTTTTAGGTAAAGCCCTTAGCAACCAATCTTGCCTTGTATCTCTCAATGTTACCTAATGAGTCTCTTTTGGTTTTAAAAACCCATTTATAGCTAATGGCATTAGCTCCACTAGGTAACTCAACAAAGTCCCAAACATGATTGTTTGCCATGGATTTCACTCATCAATCATTGCATCATGCCTCAAACTAGAACTACTACTCGACATAGCCCAAGAAAATATTATAGGGTCATCCTCAATATTTATGTCATAGTCAGACTCGGTAAGGTGCACCATGTAGTCATTAGGAATAGCCAGTCTCTTGACTCTATTTGATCTCCTTAATTCAACCTGTTGTACGGGCTGAGTTTGTTCTACAAGAGTATCCTCTACCATTATTTGAGGTACCTCTTCATCAATATGAGGTTCCTCATTAATAATGATAGGTTCTACACAATGAGGATTCTTATGATTTTCACCATAATCAATATTGACTTCAAGAACCCTGTTATGCTCAAGATTCACCCCAACTAGATGGGTATAATGTAGAATCAATGTTCCACCTTGACTAGTAGTGGGTGGGTCTTTAATGTGATCATCTTTAGTGATTGGTTCACTAATGTGATCACTCCCACTAATTATGTTATTTTCAAGAAATTTGACATTTCTAGATTCCACAAATCTTATTGAATGTAATGAACAATAGAATTTATATCCTTTGGAATTTTCTACATAGCCAATAAAATATGAAATAATTATCTTAGGATCCAACTTACTTTCATGTAGGTTATACACTCTTACTTCAGCAGGACAGCCCCAAACACGTGTATGATTTAAGCTAGGTTTCCAACCTTTCCAGATTCCAAAGGATGCTTTGACACTGCCTTTGTTGAAACTCTATTTAAAATATACATAGTTGTCTTAAGTACATTTCTCCATAAAGAAACAGAAAATTTAGAGTCATTAAGCATACTTCTTACCATATCCAATTGTGTATTATTTCTTTTTTCAGTTAAACCATTCATATTAGGTGAACCAGGCATGATGTATTTGAGTAACTATACCATGCTCTTGAGAAACTTAGTAAATGGACCCGGTGCTTGTCCATCATTAGTATTCCTTCCAAAATATTCTCATCCCCTATCAAATCTCACAATCTTGATATGTTTTCTAGTCTATTTTTCTACTTTTGCTTTATATGTCTTAAATGCATCTAATACTTCTCTTTTATTATAAAGTAAGTAGATATACATATAACATGAGAAATCATCGATAAAGGAGATAAAATATTTCTGACTATCAGATCATAAATCAGGGGAGCATATACCAATATGCATAATCTCAAGTAATTCAGAACTTCTCTTAGCCCATTTTTGTGACATATTGGTTTGCTTACCCTTAATGCAACCCACGTATGAATCAGGATCAGTAAAGTCTAAAGAATAAAGTATTCCATTCTTTATCAATTTCTTAATTCTTTCTATAGAGATGTGTCCCAACCTCCTATGTCACGAGTTAGCAGAATTTCCATTCATGACATACTTTTTAATTTCAAAGTTACCATGCATAGTTACAAAAGAACTAGGAAAGCTTAAACAGACCATCAACCAAAGAAATTTTCCCAATAGAAATCAAATCCTTTATAAAATTGAACGAAAAACTAAAAATGTTCAAAGTAAATCCTAATGGAATTAATTTCGAAACAAAAATCAATTTCCTAGAAAAACTAGGAACATAAAATGTCTATTCAAGATCTAATACATAATCTGAAGATAAAATTATTCTATATGTCCCTTCTGCCTTTACAGCTGAGCTAATCTCATTTTCTAGAAAGACTTTATACTCACTGAGATGTGGATTTCTTTTATTTAGAAAGCCCGACATGGTATTAGTAATATGGATAGTTGATCCAGTATCAATCCACCAAGTGTCATGACAATTATTAACTAAATGAGATTCAAAACATACAAAAGATAAATTATCTTTCTCTTCTAAATAGGCCTTCCTCTTGAGGCAGTCCATCCTCTTTTTTTTTTTTTTTTTTTTGCAAAAGAAGCACTTTGCCACCTCCTTGTTCGAAACATGAACATGATCTTTTTGCCCTTTCCTTTATGTTCCTTCTTCTTGGAACCTCTTACGAGATGGGCCTCATGGGATGTATTGCCTTTCTCAATAATAAGCATGTTCTCCTCTCGCACATACATGGCTAATAAATAATTCATTGACAATCCATTTATCCTTATATGTGTTATAAAAGATATTAAATGACCTATATTGATGTAGCAGTGAATTGAGAATTAATTGGACCAAGAAGGCTTCTAAAATATCTATCTCAAGGAACTTCAGTTGACTCACAATGTCCCTCATCTACATAATATGCTCATGTACCCCACCTAAACCAGTGATCTTCATGGAGCACAACTGATTCATTAATGTGCTCGCCAAGGATTAGTCAGAAGAAGCAAACTGCTCATCAATAACTTTCATATAGTCCTTGATTTTGGAGCAATCAGGAATGGACCCTCTTAATGCATTGTTTGACACGCATTAAACTGAGGTGATTAGATTGCTCCCATTGTTCATACAATGCTACTTCTGCAGCAGTACTTGTATCAGTGGGCTCCGAAGGCTGCTCCTTATGGATAACATAGTCCATATCAAGGCATCCCAATTAAAACAGAATATCTTCTTTCCAGGCCTTATAGTTGCTTTCGTCCAGAATGATCTTATTATCAGCATCAACTAATAGAATAGATGAAGAAGATCTTGCAAATTCAAAATATGATAAATAATAATACTTACAGTACCAATTCGAGGCAATCATCACATACTCAATTAATGTATGTTTACCAACGTAAAACATACTAAAACATAAATATCGTATTACTAAATTTACTTGTGGACAAAGATATTAGCATAATATATATTTATGTATCTTTATTAATGAAACTAGATGGTATTTATATCTCTAATACTTGTGGACTACTTAGAAAACATAAACAAATTCTATTTCATCCCAAGTAATATATAGTTATAACTATCTACCTATGGGCAAAGATATATTATACATATATTATTAATTAGACTTGATGTTTTCGGATCCCTATGTGATTACTAAGTCCTTTAGAACAAATTAATTATGCATATTCACAATTATTTAAGGATGTTATGGCTACTCTGTAATTAAATATGCTAATCACAAAACATCTAAAACATTATGTGCATTAGAATAATGTTATGCACTAATTACTTTATGAGAATTAATTAATTAGTTAAATAAACTTCATGTAACTAATTAATCTTAAAAGCCTCCCATTATATCTTCTTTAATATAATTTAATGTCAAAATAATATTACAAAATTAAATCAAACTTAAATTGGCAAAATAATGTATACATAATATTTTAGGCCCCCGACAAATTATTTTACACATTTGAAATAAATTAGAGCAACTCTTTAATAGGTCCAAATATCCCAAAACAAAATAAATAAATAATTCATAAACTATCCAGGAAAAGATGGTCCAAAAGGATCAAATCGTGTAATAAACATCCAACAATTTAATTCCAACGAGCCTTCCAGGGCCCAAAGCATTTTTTATTTTTTTATTTTTTTATTTTATTTTAAATAAATTGAAAAAATGACACTCTCTATTATATTTTTAAAATTTTTTACTTTTTTTACCGAGAGTATTTTAGTCATTTTATTAAAATTCATAATAAATTCATTATAAACTGTATAAAATTTATAAACTCATTATAAACTCATGATAAACTCATGATAAACTTATTGTAAACTCTTTGTAAACTAATAAAAATTTAGTATTTTGGTAAATATTTTATAAATTCTGAAATTTTAGTAAATATTTTATTTTTAATTTTTCTTATATTTTTATCAAAAGCCCACATAAATTGGGCATAATAATAAATTGGCCCAAATAATTCCAATACAGAATGGAGCCTAAAAGAATGGCTTAGGATGCAGTAAAAGATGGAAATGCCCTCATATAAAATTAGGCCTTTTTAGCTATGGAAGGTCATCCCTAACTTCTGGCCGAGTCGACCCAAATCCATTCAGACCCGTTTTTAGATCCAAAACTACTCGGCCATATCTCATTTATATGAACTCCGATTTCAGTGATTCAAAAGCTAAAATTCATTAGAAAATCGCAAAGAATTGATTTATGGAATCAAAATGGGCAAAAACAATTTGTAAAATTTCAAATTTTGATTTTTTATTTTCTTTGATATAAAAACTAATAAAAAATTATTATTTGTACAAAATAAAAATTATTTAGGCTTCAAGAACACATAATAGCATAATTTCACCATTTAAAACTAATTAAATGGCACAAAAACGAAATCAAGACTCAAAAATATTGTTTTCACAATAATCATAAATCCAATAATCCATCAAAAAAAAATTTTTGTTCAACTTTAAATCACAATCATAAACAATAGTAGATAGCTAAAATAATATTAGCCAAAAATAAAAGGCAATAACATGTGCAGTAACAATATATATATATATATATATATATATATATAATGCCAGGCGAAGGAATACATGTTGTAATACCACTATAGAAAAATTTAATATTTTTCATAAAATATAATCAACATAATCAAAATTAATAATAATCTCACAACTATATAAATATAAACATTACATAATAGATATTATAATAGTTTATGCAGCAAAAAATAAAATGTGTACCTCTAGCCATAGTAAGAATTGAAACAGTTAAGACTGTGAAATAAGAATAACGAAAAGATTATCTAGCCAATTGATTTTTTCATTACCATAGAAAAGAGCTATGAAAAATAATGATCAGAAACTCACTCATTTATCTATGCACCATCAAAACATTATACCTACCATCAAGGCGTAGTTAGATAACATGTATAGTAAAACAAATAAGAGAGACTACCATGTAACTATCCATAAAGATATATTGATAAATCCACAGTAAAAAGGATGTGGACCACTCAAAATTAAATCTAAAATATCTCATTATGATATTATCTAAATAATTAAAATTATCAAGGATAATTATTTTAAATTTTAAAATAAAAATCCAACACTTATAACACATAATTTAGGTTAATCCAATTGGGAATGTATGAGGAATTATTTTTCTGGATCTTAATTTTTCTCATTTTTAGTACAAAAATTTTGCTCAAAATGCTTAGTTTTTGGTCATTTGACACGTTTGAAAATTATTTTCTGAGCTTTACTGTTTATCATTATTAGTGTAAAAAAAATTTTCAAAATCCATAATTTCAGGTTAATCTATTTGGCAATGTATGAAAAATTATTTTCTGAATTTTAATTTTTCTCATTGTTAGTATAAAAATTTTGCTCATAATCTATAATTTCAGGTTAACAAGTTGGTGTTTTATCTATTTATGACTTTTTTAATTACCATATTAAGCTTAACTTATACATACAGGTGATGGATAACAGTTAACAAGAGAGTAAGCTAACAGGTTGTGTGATAATACTGTAATATTTTAAATAGTTTAATCATATAATTAATAAAAAAATCAAAATTTTGTGATAAATTTGAAAAAAGTTAAAAATTTGATTTTATTTGTCTTTATTAAAATTTTATTTTCATCTATCTAATGTAACATTTATTTATGAGACAAAACATTTTATTTATTTGTTTTCGTAATACTAACATGATAATGGGAAACTTATCATTAGTAGAAAAAAAAAAAGACATGATAAGAGGAAAGGCTTCCTAAACATTTCGAGTCAACAAACAAGATGAGCAAACTAAGGCTAAGGCCACAAAGTTTGAAAGCGAAAGACCTTTTTTTTTTCAAAAAAGCCTAAAAACTCGTCTGGTCATGTGACAAATATTAAGCAAAATTGAAATTCAACTTATCAAAAATGAAGACATTGAATCACTTCATCATCACATTATTCGGTACTTTCGTAAGTTGTCCATAATGATAATTATGATAATTCAATTAACTATATAAATAATACACGTCTTTCAAAAAAAATACGAAAGATTGTACTAATTGGAAGGTAATTAAAAAAAATCCAAATATTAATTAAGTAAAAAGTCATCAGATGCGAGCATAAATGTCAAGAGAATCATCAGTTAACATAGAAACAAAGAAGGAAATATAATCAGAGAAAATAAAGGGACGGTAGAGAAGAGGATGGTCTTTGTCCACAAATTGAGGAGGCACTTGTATCTTTGCTTCCTCTTTTGGCATTGAAAATAGCCCACATGAATACCTGTCTTTCACACCCTTTATTACCACCCTGTGTCTTGCTGCTTTTAGCCTCCCATTGCTCCATACCTATTCATTCATTCATTCATTTATCTTTTTCATTTCTATCATGAATTAATAAGTCTATACATATATATGATTATCATATTAATTAAATACAAAAATACACCACACATAGTTTACCTTAGCCGCAAGCGTATTTTTTCTGAATAATAGATTCGGAATCAATACTCCCCTCTCCAATATAATATAATTTTTCAAAAAAAATTAAATACAAAAAACGAAAATTATCAAGATACTCTATTATGATACTTCTAATTCAAATGAACTGTATATGTATTTACTATATATTACAATATATTCTTAGTATATCCCAATACATATTATTATCTTACCATTCAACTTAGTTAACTCTTGTAAAATTTTCGAGTTTAAATTTAAAAAATATTAATTTTTTTAAAAAATTTGGTTTGCTCGTCTATAAATTTTTTCGCTAGTTAAAATCTGCAGTCTAATTCATTAGATTTGATTTATAGTCATATCTAATTGTAATATATATTTTTGTGATAAAAATATAGAATAAAGAACATTTTTAAAAGTTAAAGAATATATGTGTATTAGGAAACATAACAATAATTATATAGAGGCTAAATTATTTTTACCTGGAGTGCTTCACCAACAAAGATTACAAGAGCATCTTTAGGAACCACAAGTGGAGCCCAATCTCCATCTTTAGATTGAACCTCTAGACCTTGAACTTCGTTTTGGCATAATATGGTTATAGCATTTTTGTCTGTGTGAGCCCGTAGAGCAACAGCCAATGAATCACCGCCGCAGCCGCCATCACAGCCACCCTTTGGAGGAGCTATATACTTCATTAGACGAAATAGACTAGTACTATCTTGAACGTGCAAGTCAGTGATTTTCCATGCCAAAGCTCTCGAATATCATTTTCAACACCAGAAAATTTAATTCCAGCATCTCTGAGCTCATTTCATGGAGGCTTTCACTATATAGTCCCACACAAATTTAAAAATTAAATAATTTAATTGAAATGTTACAGTGTAAATTTTACTAATTAATTTAAAACTCTTAAACGACTATTAGGATTTGTTTATTCTAGAACATAGTATACTAAAAACAAGTACAATGAGACATTGATGCTAAAATATCGGAACTTGATAAATATGGGGAAGTATTCGATAAGATGGCAATGAGTTGGTGTGTTTCTTCTTCACTAGCCAACTGCCAATGTATACTTTTCATCATCCTAAATTATACTCTCTTCGTTTCAATTTAAATATTATTTTAAAATATTTTATTTATATTAAAAAAATTAACTAAAATTACTAATTTATCATTAATTAATAATTTATTTCTAATATTTATATCATATTAACTTTCTTACTCATTAATAATAACATTAAATTAAAAAAAATAAATTAGTAAATAGCATTAAAATTTTACTTTACTTATATTTAACATCAAATTAAAATAAAATTAAAACTCTAAAACGATATTTAAATTAAAACGGAGCAAGTAATTAATTTATAATTTTAAAAATAATTAATATATTAAATATCTATTATATTTAGACTTAATATCACTCATTAAAAATATTTAATAAATATATTTCATACTAAATTAAAATATGATAAAATATAAATTTATATTTTTAATAAAAAATATTTTTTTAATTTTTATGAAAAAAAAGGATGATAATCAATTTAGGACTTAGGAAGTATATTCATACAAAACTTTTAATTTAAAATTTTTATAATAAAATTAAATTATTCTACTAAAATTATTAAATATATTAAGAATGACAATTAACAACAATTTTAGCAAGCACTTAATAACCATCAGCACTTAAATAGTTAATAATTACTGCAAGTAGTAAATTAAGAAAAAATATAATAAGGACAGAGTGTATAATAAACAAAATAACTATTTAAATAATTTTAAATAATAATAGTTTATTATTATTAGTTTATTGTATATATATCCAGTTAGGAACAGTATTTCTCGCTAAATCAAACGGCCTTGTTATAAAGCTCACGTGATCTTTGAATAGGAGAAACTATGTTGTTTTCATCCTATTGAATTGAAATCTGAACTCAATTATTGGGGAGAGGCTAAATTAAGGATGACAAAAAAAGAGGTTATTATGCGAACAATTTTTAAATTTTCATATGTTATTATAGTTATAATTTAAATATGAAAATGGATTAATATAAAGATTTTTTTTAGAAAAATATAGTATAAATATATTTTTTTTTATCTAAAAAAGCTATATTTCGAAAAATTGAATTTATGGTTTTGGAGATGGAGATAAGAAATTTAATTATGTTTCATTAACATAATTTTTTTTTGAAATTATTTACCAAAATAAATAAATATAATTTTTGGAGGATTTTTGTGATTAGTCATTGAATTTATGTGGACCTAATTTATTATTATTATTATTATAGACCTATTGGTAAAGTTGTACAGTTTATTAGTTTAGTCAGTTTGATTGATAATTTTTATTAATTGAATAAACTTAAATTAAATATTAATCGAACCAAAAATAATCACAACACTGAATTAATTAAATCAAAATATTAATTTTGGCTAAATTGGTAACTTTATTTTTTAAAAAATAAATAAATATTATATAAGACCTTTCACTTTAAATTTAAACATGTTATGTGTATTTATTATCTATAATATTAAATTTTCTAATTTATTTATACAATAAGTTAAAAAAATAATAATTCACGATATCAAATAATGCCACATAAGATTAAAACAAATATTATATCCCAATATTTTATAAATTTAAGTACACAAATTATTTATGCATCAAGTGAATTATATATATATTTATATTTATATATATTGTGTATGGAATTATATATTAACAGAAATATTAAAAAACAAATAAATAAATAAATTGCCATATTAGAATTTTTTTTATTTATTTATCTAAAAAATAGAAAACAAATAAATCCATGGGTCTGAATACAATTAATCAAACCAATTTCATGGAATTAAATTGATTTGATTCGATGAATCTATTTTTACTGATTAATGCTCAACCCACCTACTGCTATTCTATAAATACGCAAAGGATGAATTAAAGAGAGCAATAGTTTTGAATGCAAGTGTTGCAGTTACAGATCAAAAGCGGACTCTCACTATATCTCAGTGTTACTGCAACGACATGTGCAGTTATATTTATAACCATATAACCATTTTAAAGGCACTGTAATAAATTCAACCTGTTTCAAAATATAGCTCTCAATTTAATAGCCTATTGGCACCTAGTAAGGCAGTTTGGTGGCACCCATTATCATGTTTAAATATTTTCTAAAAAAATATATATTTCTTTTTATACATAAAAAAAATTTTGAAATTTGAACAATTATCGATTGTTTTATATAAATTATTTGAATAGAGATTTTGATGTTTGGTTCAAATTGTTATTGGTTAAGTGCATTGATAGGGTCACAGACTCAGTCTAGTAAGAATTTCCCACAGATTATGACTAATGTGTTATAGGTTGGGAAAGGAATAAAACATGTAAGAAAATTAGCTGGCTTTGCAAGAAATTTGCAAGGCAAAATGATAAGGAGAAAATGGTATTGTGACAGATTGATTTGCCTAAGTAGAAATGAAGTCAACAAATTTTGAGGATTTTTAATGGGCACAACTCATAGAAAATGACCAAAATAGAAACTATATGATATTAAGCCCCAGTACTATTATGAAGAGGGACCATCTTCAAAACGAATCATAGGTTAATATGGCTAAAAATGGAACCCATATGATAAGCCTTCTCACTTACCAATACTAATTTATTACACAAACCCACCAAATAAAAATCAAAATTTTTAAATGGGTTTTGCTTAATTTCTTGAAAAAACAACATAATCTTAATGTATATACACTCATTAATCAAGATTATATTATTGTTATTATTATTATTATTTATTTTTAGTTTCTTGAGTTGAAACATGGTACATTCTAATTAATTTTGAAAATAATTAAAATTGAGCTGAAAATTGAGTTGAGTTGATCGAATATTCAGACAAGAATTGTAATTAAAATAGTTAAACTTGATCACAACATTCTTTTAAAAAAAAGGTTTTTTCTTTTCAATCAACTGGGGGATATACTTACAGATGTTTTAAGAAATTTGAATATATGGAAAAAGTAAATTTAAGGAAATTTAAAGCATAATTTCTCAATGAAATTGACCCAAATATATATGATATATTAACATTTTTTTTTTGCTAAAATAAGTTAATTTTATTATCATAAATATGAAGAAAAATATATTTATAGGACGTAAACTACTTAAAAAATCCAACCCAATATATATTAACATAAAAGTAGTCTCACCAGAAAGTTGGGTTTCCATGGACCGGCCACATGAGGTTGGCAAAAGCTTGAACAGAGTGGAGATTTTGTGCATCGTCAAGGCCAAAGCTCTCATAAAAAGGAAGAATTGGACACTTACCAGAGTAGCTGCGATAAGGCTTAGGATTGATGTACTTCGTCTTGATTTCTTCAGGAAGATCAAATAAATTCTTCATGCTCATTAACATATCTTCACGTAATTTTGAAGAAATTTTATCACACATTACAAGGAAACAGCCATAATTCTCACTTGCCTCTCTAACTTCTTTACATATTTGTTTCCATTTCTCACTCCCAATTTCTTTTATTGCTTCTCCTGATAAATCAAGAATTGGTATTTCAGCCTTACCCATCTGTCTATCTCTGTGTTATTCTTTCTCTGTTTTTGTGTTTGGTGTAGCGGTTCCTAGGGATTGGCTTATATTATATTCTTTAAAATGGTTACATTTTAAAAGACTTTTTAGTCATTGTGTGTGATGAGTGAGACCTACTGTCATATTAAATAATAAAAAATTTTAATATGAAGCCCATTCATATTTTCACTCTTTGACTATACTAATTAGAAATTTAGATTTAAATTATAATATTTTTAAAAAATAATTTTTATTAATTTTTATTTTAAAATTAAAATTTTTTATTGGTTTGATCCATAAATGAAAATATAGAATATATCCATATTAGAATTTTTTTTTATTATGTAACATCACAATAGATTTCCCTCCTCACACAATAACTAAAAAGCCCTTTAAAATGTAACCATTTTATTTTTATATTAAAATAATAATACTAATTCTTTATAAAAGTCAAAATTAAATTAAAATCTAGTATTCATAAGGAATAAGCTCATTGTTATGTTTATGTTTATAATAATGGGAAGGAAGCTATTTATGTCGTAAATTAATTAAAGTTTTGGTTTACTTTAATTTTGATCTAGTGATATATGGGGCACGAAATGGTTATTTATTTGTAGGACATAGGACAAATAATACCCAAATACTGATTTTTCTGATATATACCTTGAAAATAAATGTTTTCCAATTGCAGAAATAGTTTAATGACATACTTCTTGATTGGATAATAACTAGTTATTTAAAACTCTCATTCTCTAATGCTAAAAACAAAAAAGGTGGTTTTAATGTTGAATCATCCATATAAATAGTTATAAGGCTAAATACACACACACATATATATATATATAGTCATTCTAAATTTATAGCGTTTATTAATTTTATTCTCCTAAATTTTTATTTTGACTACTTTACCTCTTTATACTTACTTATTTTTTACTAACAAACATTTATATTAATGAATATTCATTATTTTACCTCTTGTATTTATATATTTTGTACCAAATAGATGTTAGTAACTCGAAGTGACTCAATATGACTCAATAAATTTATACTTATAAATTAAGAAAAATATGAGTTGAAAAGATTATATAGTTAAATTAAAAGTTCAATGGGAAAAATAACTAAATGTTACAAGTTTAAAAAACTACATATATATTTGACCTATTTATGAATTCCTAATTCTTATCTTATTAAAATATAATGAGATTCATAATCTCTCCTGGAAGGTTTTATTTTAACACATGTTCAAATATATATATATATATATATATATATATATAACATTTATATTTTTCTATTTTCATTTTCTAGTATTTTTTTAGTTTGTTCAATTATGAAAAATTAGAACAGATTTTCAGAAGAAAAAAAATTTTGTATATAAAATAGAAAATAGAAGTTGACACTATAAGAATATAGCGAATTACCAATAAATTTTTTCATCGGTAATCCTTTTTTTTTGTCGGTAATTATTATTACTGACAGATTACCGATAAAAAAAATTCTATCTTCAAATCTTTCGCCGATAATCGAAAAATAGATGGAAATAGAAATCTATCGGTAATTTATCGACAGAAAAAATATGTCGGTAATTTTTTGACAGAAAAATAGTCTGCAATATTTACAGATAGAAATTATTTTCGTCGGTACTGATGAAAAATTACTGACAGAAAATTCTATCGGTATTACCTACAGAATAGAAATTATGTCGGTATTACCGACGAAAAATTTTCTATCGGTATTACTGATAGATTATCAGTAATACCGACAGAATTTTTATTCTGTCTGTAATTTCAAAGTACGCAAATTGCCAACAAAAAATAAATTTGTAGGTAAAAAATAAATTATTTTTTAAATTTTAAAAATATTTTTAAATTTTATAATATATAAGCGTATGTATAAATTTTTTATTAATAAGAATAAAAATATAAAAATACAAAAATAAAAGTAATATTTTAAAAAATATTATATATAATAAATATTCAAATATAAAAAAGATAAACATAAAAATAATAAATTGTATATAACCATATAAAATTAAAATATCAATTTACATATATAAAAAAAATCTAAAATCAAGTAGCAGGAGATGATGAAGGTGGAGGTGGAGGTGGAGGAGCACCATCGGGCGAAAAGTATCATGATGGATCGAAGGTTCCTCCCATGAAGTTGGACATAAACTCATTAAGTTGCTGCTGGACCAATCTCTGCACATCGGTTTGCATCTGCACCTGAATTCTAGATTGAACATGCGCCTCCACCTCTATCTGCACCTACTCTTGGATTTGCTGCTGAACAATCCGATCACGATTTACCAACTGCTCCTTCAAATACTCGATCTCCTCCCGTAAGGCAGATGAACTACTAGAAGAAGAAGAAAAAATTGCGTTGACATACTATAAGCCAAGTTCATACAATTTTTTTCTTCTTCTCTCCCCCTACAGCATATCTAAATAAGTTATCATCGTCAATAAGAATGTCGGACTGAGAGGCTTCATCCCAAGAAACAATAAAACGATCCTATATAATATAAAAAAATTATTAATTCTATATTTTAAATTCAATTTTTGTAATATTTAAAAAATTATGGAATTACTTACATTTACATCATGTGATTGACGATCGACAAATGAACGTCTGTCATGACTCCGAGTGTGTGTATGCACAAATAGCTCATAGTTGTTCTGCAGCAGACCCATGGTAGACTCCTATTTAAAGAAAAAAATATTAGTTTAATAATATAAAAAAATTATAAATTAAAATGTATTAAAAAATGAATATACTTACGAGTGTACGAGCATGATCATGATGTGATCGGCTGCCTTCTGTGTGTGTGGATGGATTTACACCATCCACAACACTGGACATCTTATTACGAGAGGCAACAACAGAATGTGTCTGCCCTTTGGAAGAGCTCCACCGGGCCTGCAGATTTGTCCATAACTGATCATCAATAAATGAATGTTGCTTCTCCGCAGCCTTCACTTCACTCAGCATATCGCTGTAGCAAATAACTGCCTTCTTCATGAAGGCAATCTAGACAAGGCTATCAATAGCCCGGTCCTAGAAAAAATATTTCTACAAAAAAAATCAAGATAATTAGTATCATCTAAATGTAAATTTTTAACTTGTACATTTATATTAAATTTTAATTTTTAATTTTCTTTTTGACCTTAAACTCTTCGAACCAAAAGTTATTCATCTTCGGAGAGATGGCCTTCTAAGAAACTCCTGCAGGATTCATCTTCTGTGTCATGGCCTTTCAAATGCGTCTAGTGGAAGGCCCAGCTAGATCCATCATATAGTTGTAAAATTAAAAAAAAAACAATACAGATTTATTTAAAATAAACCGGCTAAACTTTATAATTTAATATAAGTAATATAAAAAATTAAAAATACTTACTCTGACTCTCGAACAATCAAATATTACATCCTACCATCACGACATGCAGCTGATGCTGTAGTATTGACATCACCAATGGGGATATCTATAGTGGCCAGGAGAGAAGAAGCAGCAGGATCATCTGTCTGGACCGGGTGAGAAGAAGAAGCAGGGTCCTCTATATGGGCCAAGTGAGAAGTAAAATTAAGATCATCTCTAAACATATCGTCTGTAGCCACGTCAACCTGAGGATCCTCAACAAATGTATCATCTGGGAAATCACGCAACTGTAGACGTGGCTGCCCTGTACTACTAGACCTCCACTGGATCTACCGCTAAATCTCGATCAATCCAATCCTCTTTCAAATCCGCGATACATATCTAAAAAAACCATCAGTATAATTAATATAAATAAAATAATAAATATAGAAATAAATTTTCAATAAAAGCTATAGCTTAATTACTATTACTTATTGTTAGGATTTATCATTGTCATCTGATTGGGATGATTCAGATTCAGAGTCCAGTAATAATTTATCCGATTCAGATTATATATCCATAGCATCAATATCCATGAGTTCTCTAGTTTGATCATTTAAAGGATCTGGATCACCCTTATTTGTCCTATCAACCTACTATAAATTTTCAGAACTATCTTCTTCAAATACAATATCAATCTCCTAATTTTTGACATACTGTTTAGGTAGATCAATCCATGATCTTGCTTTTTTTTTGCTAATCATCAACCAATCAGATGTGTCTCATCTTGTGCTAGAAAAAGGAATATAATACACTTGGGCAACTTGACTAACGAGTATGAACGGTTCATACTTAGCATATGTCCTCCTTCTGTTCACTTCCACTAAATTATATACTAGATGAATTTTTATGCCATTTATAGGGTCATAACAGTCACATTTAAAAAATACTACATTTTTAATTGGTAATGTCGAATATTCAACCTCTAAAATATCTATTAATCGGCCGTAGAAATCAAACGATTTTTTACTATAGTTTGATCACTTTATACAAACACTACTATTTGTAGTTGCTTTTAAAGTACGGTGAGATTCAATGTAAAATTTATAATAGTTAACAAAATACAGCTTATAACATCTAACAGTTAGTAATGGACCTTGGACTAAATCCTTCAAATATTTGTCAGAAATTATATTTCCATTTTTATTTACCTAAATCAATAAAAAAAAATACGCATAAGTTTAAAATATGGCAAATTGAACACATGACAATTTTTTAATGTTAATAGCTACGAATTATACTTATAAATTTTTGAAACCATAAGGAAAAATTATTCTCGACCTCTACATCAACTTATAAATTCACTATATTTAATCTAAATCTTGTAAGTATTCAATGAATATACTGAAATAGTTTACCAAAAATATCATTATCATTCAATTTTTTTTAATTATATTTTAGACGTAAAATATTCTGTTTTGAATTACTATAAACTTACCAACTTACTTAATATAAGTTGTAACTTCATCATAATTCAACAATATGTAAGTATGAGCTGCACAATATTCTCTTTATTTCAATCTTCGATTTGTTGATTTGACATATGGTCGACTCGGATATTTGAAAGTAGAAAGAAGACATTTAGATTGGTCTTGTATACCTTCATCATCATTCCAAGGGACTTCACTCAATTTTATTATTACATTAGGCTTGAAATAATAAGAACAGAAAATTGATGCCTCTTCCACTATAAAGGCGTTACAAATTGATGCATTTTTCTTCAGGTATCGTATGTATCTTTTAAAATGGTATATCCAACGATACTTTACCGATCCTGCAATTTTGGCTTCATATGACAAATGAACTGGTAAATATTCAATTGAATAAAAAAACTCGGAGAAAATAATTGCTCCAATTTACAAAGAATTATTGAAATTTCTTCTTGTAAACACTCGATTTGGGAAACTTTTAGAGATGTTGCAATAAGTTCTCTAAAAAATAAACTTAACTCCGTCAAAGCTTTCCAAACTATTTTTGACAATAACTCCCTAAATGCAATGGGTAATAATCATTGCATAAATACGTAATAATCATGACTCTTCATCCCACAATTTATATTTTCTCATATCAATACACAAAGACAAATTCAAGATATATCCGTCTAGAAACTTTAAATTTTTAAAAATACTTCTCAAAATCTACAATGTTGACATTTTATGTAAGGACAACGAATCTTATTGACTTACATATAATCTCTTTGACTAGATGCAAAATCAAAAAACTCTTCTAATCCATTAGTAAATGCTATAGAAAGAGTGTGATCTGTATTGAGTCGTTCATACATCCAAGCACGTATTGTGTTTATTTTGCCTATGTATACAAATAAGACAATGGAATTATATCGTAAAAATTAAATCTCCTTATTTCTCCTTCACAAAAAGGTAAGGCCCTAACCCATTCAGAAACACAATATATATCTTATTTAACATAATGCAAGACTTTATACAAATTATGAAGAAAATTCGATAGTATTTCCTCTAAGTTCTCTGAGATTTATGAATATTTATATTATTTGATATGCACCCAGAGAACAAAATAAGAGAAATACTTTGCATTTTCTACATAACTTGCATACTATTATATCTCACATTAATATTAATAACCCAATATATATATTGTTGTTTCTAAATTGTCCAAATAGGATAATTTAGTGAGTTCTCATTTTTTTAGAAACAAATGGGTAACTCACCAAACGGGTACTATAGTTCATTATAAAATTATTTTTATTCAAACAAAAAATATTAACAATCAATATTAAGGTAGCGCACCATTTTATATATTCTAACCTTATATTTACTCATGCAATTTTATCTATTTTGACTACTCATAAATAAGATCTATAAAGTGTTGAGACATGTTCTATATCAAATAAATTTTTTTTATTGGATTAAGTTTTGTGCTTGTGATGTTTCTTACTCATGTGTATTATTAAAAATGTTATATTTATTATGTACTTTAGTAATAAACTTGTTTTATTATTATTATTGTACTATTAAAATATTTTTTCAAGTTTTTGAGTCTTGGTTGATTGCATTGCAATTACTTAAAACTATGTTTTAAGATAATGTTTAATAAATAATATATCAATTAAAGAGTTCTATAATAAATTGATTAGGTATAAAAAAAATATATTAATCATCTATTGCATTTATTTGGGCTTCTATCTATTCTCTAGTATTTTTTTTAGAAATTTAAATAAAATTTTATTTTTTAAAATTTTATTTTCAAATATATTGTACTTAATTTTTTTTTCAAATATAAATAAATCTTTTTTTCAACCAACTATACATTTTTTTAAATTTTCAAAATAATATTTTTAGCGTTTCTATAACATTAAAATCAAATCTATGTGATTTTCGTCATTTTGTTTCCTTTTTTTTTTTGTTACGTTAGTTTTTATTGAAATTTTTATTTGCTTCTATTTATAAATAGTATTCTGCTATCTAATTATTTTATTTTTATCCTAAATATATACTCTGAGAATATTTTATGTATTATTTATTTATTATTTATATTCAACTAAATATTTGTTCAATTGAATTTATTATTAAGTATATATTAGATTTAATCGCTAACAATCAGGATAATAAATTATTTTCACTTTATTTCTTTTACCTAAGTAATAGTTCTTGTAATTGCAGGATATTCTTTTTTGTATAAAATTTATAATCAAGTTGATGTAAATATTAAAAATATACTAGAAATGAAATTATTATTGTTATGTATATTTAAAAAATAAAATATAATTGGGGCTATAATTATTTGCTCTCAATTTTTTTACTATTAATTTTTTTAACTTATCCAATTTCTTGTGGATTTGTACATTTGAGATTTTTTTAATTTAAAATAAAATAAAATATATTTTATTATATTACATTTTATTATTAATATTTGAATTATCGAATTATTATTAAATTATTATGCTTATTTTTCACTAAAAGTATAAAAATAATAATACTTATTTAAATCTATAAAAAAAATACATATATAGAAAAAACATATATATATATATATAAATTCAAGTACAAATATATTAAAAATATTAATAAAAATATTCACAAATATTTTATATTTTTTTATTATTAAGCATATATATAATCAATATTTAATTGTTTAACTATAACCTAATAATCACTAAAATAAAAAAAATATTATTAATTAATAAGATAATTAAACTTTTTAATTTATACAACTAATAATTACTTATAAATCAATAAGATCACAAAATATACCCTAAATTATACACCTTTAAATTAAATTTAAAATACAAAAAATACATTAATTATAATTTCTTAAAAAAAACAAAAAGATTACTAAAAATATTATAAAATTACCTAAAATAAATTCAAACCCTAAATTATTTCTATTTATCAAAAAAATTTAAAAATTATAACAAATATATTAAATTTCTCTAAAATATTTTATATTTTAGATGCAAAATTAATTATTTATATGCAATGAAATTCTATAATTAATAAAAAAAAGTATCAAATATTTTGTAAAATAAAAAAATATCTTAATAAAAATCTAACACCTTAAAATATTTTAAATTAAAAATAAATTATTAATTATACTAAAAATTTTAAATTTCTCTAAAACATATTTTATAACCATTAAAAATACCTCCAAATTTTTATATTTTTTCATTATAAAATTTATTAAATTAAATCTAATTTACTTAAATTAAATATAATTTATTAAAATTTTAAAAAAAAGTCTAACAACAATCAAATAAGCCTAAAATATTTTTATTTACAAAAAATTTTAAAAATATAAATATTTTAAATTTGCCTAAAAAATTATTTTGTGAAGTAAAACAATCACTAAAAATTTATTCATTCTACCTATTTTTAAAAAAAAAATTATACAAAAATCTAAAATCCTAAAATAATACTATAAACATCAAAATAAATTCTAAAATATAACAATAAGTATAATTTCTCAAAAAAATATTTTATAACCATTAAAAATATAAAAAAAAATATATTTTTTCATTTTATAATTTATTAAATTAAATCTAATTACATAAAATTTTTAAAAAATCCTAACAACAATAAAATAAATCTAAAATATTTATATTTATAACAAATTTCAAAAAATATAAATATTTTAAATTTGTTTCAAAATTTATTTTTTTCCCTAAAAACCTTAAAAATTAATTTTTTTACTAAAATTTATAAAATTAATTCATTCTACCTAATTATTTTATTTTAAGCAATTATATAAAAATCTACAATAATGCACATATTAATTTTTTAAAACAATATAAATATCTTAAACATTAAAATAATACTATAAATACCAATAAAATTTCAAAAACTATCTTTAAAATTTTAAAATTTTAGAAAATATAATCTATTTTTTTAATTAATTTCAAAAATCAAATAAATAATTTACTTAAATTTTTTAAAATTTAATAATAAAACATAATAATAACAATACATACACTGCCTAAAATAAAAATAAAAATTCTCTTAATTTTTTATAAAAAATTTTACTTCCCTAAAATAATATTATGAGTAAATATAAAAGTGTAAAAAAAATTAATTTTTGGATATATTCTTGCAAAAATATAAAACTACCCTAAAAATTCAAACAACCAACAAATAACTATTAATTATCAACCTAAACTACACAAATATAAATAATAACAACACAAAAAATAAAATTTATTATAAATTAAAATATTCAATAAAAATAAAAATCATAAATAATATTTAACAAAAAATTTAAAAAAATAAAATAAATATCTATATCTTTCTCTTTCTTCTTCTTCTTCTTCGTGCAACGGCAAGCAGAACATCAGATTTGTTTAAAGGAATCAGAAAATTAATAGGAACAACGGTGCAAATCGAAAAAAAAGAGAAGAAGATAAGGTATATGTTAAATTTATAGAGAGACGAGAGATTAAAGTATCTCTCAGTAAATTTACCGAGAGACACTTTAATCTCTCGGTAAATTTATTGACAGACAAACTTTTCTGTCGGTAAATAATCTTGACTGATTTACTGACTGATACTAATAATTTACAGAGAGAAATACACTTTTGTCGGTATTACTGAGAGAAAAAAATATTCTCTAGGTAAATTGCATCAAAGGGCGCAAAAAATTCTGTCATTCTACTATTCGTTACCGACAAAAATATTTATCTGTCCTTAAATTTTCTCAAAAGCAGAGCTTTATTAATTGTCTGACACTATAAAATTACCGACAGAAATGGCTTCTGTCGATATTATAGACAAAAATAATTTTCTCTTAGTAAATGACTGGCAATTAACAGTAAAAATTTCGCTACTCTGCTATTAAATTACCGAGAGAATGAGTTTTTTGTTGGTGTTACTGTAAAAATATTTATTCTGTCAGTAATTATCTCTAATGAAAATTTAACTATACATTTACCGACAGATGTGTATTTTCATCGGTAATTTATCGAGAGAAAATATGTTCTCTCTGTAAATGTCTAAATTACCGAGAGAAAAAATTTTTCTTGGTAATACTGAATAAATAAATATTAATTATTTTTCTATTCATTTACCGAGAGACAATTTCTCTGTCGGTACTACCAACAGAAATCTTATTCTGTCGGTAAAATTAGCAATAAATATAATTAATAATTATATTAAATTTTTTATTTACCGAAAATTAATTATTTTCTTCAGTAATTTACAGAAAGAATAAATTTTCTCTCGGTAATACTAAATACATAAATATTAATTATTATGCTATTAATTTACCGACCAAAAAATCTTTTCGTCGGTACTATAGGCAGAAAATTTTTTCGCCGGTACTACCGACAGAAATCTAATTCTCTCGGTAAAATTAGCAGTAAATATAATTAATAATTATTATATTAAATTTTTTTATTTACCGACGAAAAGACTTTCTCTCGGTAAATGCCTATTATTTATCAAGAGAAATTTTTTTCATCGGTACTACTGAGAAAAATAAATTTCGATCGGTAAGTTTTATCAATAAATTCACCCACCATAATATCGCGTTATATTCTTCGACAAAATTTCTATCGGCAAATGGATATGTCATTATTCTGTTGGTAATTTATCGGTATTGTTTCAATTTTATTTTTTTTAATATTTTCACTCGGTATTACCAACAAATAAAATTTTATTGGTAAATTCTGTCGATAATCCGCTACATTCTTGCAGTGTAATATTTATGTTGCACAATTTTCTCAAATTAAAAAATAGAAAATATTTTTTAAAGTTTTTTAACTTTAAGAATATTTTGAAAAGCATATTTTAGATGTTTTCTAATTTTTTTTTATAAATAGAATCTAATTTCCTAAAACTTCTATTTGAAAAATACGGTGTTTTTTACAATGGCGTCAAAAAAAAGTCCCTCTTCAAATCTTATGAGCCCAATATTTTCTACAACTTTTTCAGGCTTATAGTTATGCTAACTTAAGCTAGCACCACCCTTTGCTTGCTTGTCATGGTAAGCTAGTTCTCCCTAAATTAAGAGTTCAAAACTTGGTCAATCTTTGTAGTAAGTTACTTTTTATTGGCCTCTTTTTCAGTGTAATTTTTGGATCAATTCTTGACAAGTGAAGGTAAAGCCATGAGAGTTTGTATGTAAGCCACGGGAGTTTGTATATAAGCACATGGGTTTTTCAACTGCTCTTCGCTCTTATTTTCCAGCTAATTGTTCTTCGAAGTTCTATCTCTCTCCCTCTCTCTCTCTCTCACAATTTCAGTTGTTAAATCCCCTATTCGCAGAGCTGAAAATGATGAACTTTTTTCAGTTATCATCTGTTAGCTATATATTTAGCCTACTGCAAGTTCATAGGTCGCAGACAAGTAATATAGTAATAAGTAGAGCGTCGATCCTATGAGGAAGGTGATTAATTCAACTACCAAACCACTAAATTGAATATTATTTGGAAAATTGAAAAGAGTTAATTAATTTAATTCTATCTCTAAATTGATTAAACTAAACTAATTAAATTTAACTTCTTATAATTAAAGTCACAATATTAGATTTCATCAACTTGATTCCCTTTATATTTTCTAATTTTATCAATCCAAATTTATTCGCTTTGATTTTTAATTAAATCTTCCCTAATTATATTCTACCCCCTCTCAAGATGTAGAACAATAACTGAAATTAAACCCTATATCTACTTTGTGATTACAGGAATTTAATTCAACCCTTTAGGCTCTATGAAGATTAGTTTAACAATCCCTTAAGTATTACTTTATCTTTAAGTGCAATTTCCTAAAGTTGTTATTTGCTTGAACTAATATTGTGCTTCTAATCTTGCTATTTCATACAATATCTTGGATTATATAATTATTGGTCAGCTAATTACAAATAATAAGTACAACAACAACAACAAAATAATTAAATTGAATAATTTTGAATTAAATATCCATGAAGCACAACATAGGTAAATCAAATTGATTCAATTTAACCTTATTAAGGGTTTTAGTTCAACATATTTAGAATTAATAACAGACGAAAGTTAAAGAAGAATTGTAATTAGACATGATGATCAATTGAAATAATAATCCAATGAAAGAAAAAGATGAAAAAATTTAAGATAAACCAAAGAAATCTTAGTTTTGGATAGAATGGAGCCATTGACTTCACTTAGATCTGTCTTTCACTAGTCGCCACCTCTTTTCTCTCTCAAAGTCGCCCAATATATCACAAAATAATAATAATAATAATAAAGATCTCACAAAAAAAAAACCCAAACCCCTTTTCCCTATATAGTGATTTTAGGTCTCCAAATAGGGTTAAAAAGTAGATTTCTGGAAAGATTTGTTCAATTTCCGTGCAATCAACATCTCCATAATCGGCACATCCATGCATAATTGCACTAGCATGGCTATGCTAATTATTCTTTTTCTATCTTCTTGATTTTCTCTATATTCACTAGCTGATGATTTGGTACACCCATTCTAATTGAAAGTTCCTTTTGCAAATCTTTTTTTGAGATTTTTCCATTCCAAGTCCAAAAATCTTCAATTCTCCTTTCATTGCCAAATTTTCTTGAAAACAAAATATTAGATATCAAATTTCCCAAAAATATCTTAAAGAATCAAGAATGAATGCCTATGTCTAATTTAAGAGAATAATATACTTAACATCATCCCTTTCTACATGATTCTTTTCCTAGTTCCATATCTCTACTTATTGATACTTTGTGAGTTTGCATATTATATACTCTATAGCCTTTAAACATTTTTGTGTTACTCAAGAAAATTCTAAGTTCAGCCTTTTAATTCAATTTAGTTCTTTTCACAATTGGAACATGCATGTAACAAATTGAACCAAAAAACTTCAAATGTTAAGCAGTAGATTTTACACCACTCTATGCTTCAATTGGTGACATTCCCACCACAGCCTTTATTGGTAATTTGTTTAACAAATATACAACAGTGTTAACTACCTCTGCCCAAAATCTCAATGGCAATTTCTTTTCAACCATCATACGTCCAGCCATTTCAATTATTGTTCTATTCTTTCTTTTTCAAATTTCATTCTGTTGAGGTGAGTATGGAACTGCTAATAGTGACTAATTCCCATTTCTGCATAAAACTTATCAAACCCATTTCTGCATAAAACTTATCAAACTCATCGGCTATTTTAAATTGTAGTCACTTTCAGTCTCAACCTTAGACTTAAATCCTTTGAACATAGAGAATATTTGTAACTTATTGTTCATAAAGTATAACTATGCCATTCTTGAAAAATCATCAATGAAAAGCACAAAATAGTTATTGTTGCTTAGTGATTTTGTATTCATTTGTCCACAGACATTTGTGTGAATCAATTCAAGCTTTTCACTTACTCGCCATGAAGCTAGTAAGAAATGACAAACTGTGCAGCTTACCAAACTGACATGAATTGCAAACTTTGAGGGTGTTTCTCAAAACTTAAAAGCTGGTCAAAACTGATTATAAGCAGTTTTTAGATTATAAGTTGTTTATTTAAGTGTTTCTGAAAACTTAAATAGTATATTATAATCTGATTTTAATCAGTTTTTTAAAAGTTGGGTTTTGCTACTTTTTTTTAAGCATTTATTTTTTAAGCAGTTTTGACCAAGTAAAAGACCATACTATCCCTACCTAATCTTCAATATTCCAAATTTGCCTATCCTATACACTTTAGTTCCCATCAAAATTCTTTTACGTTTCTTCTTAAATAAATTTTATTATTATTATTATTATTATTATTATTATTATTGCAAAATAAATTTTGAATTGACATTTAAAAAATTATTTTTATACAATAAATAAATTCAGGGACAGTTTGATCATTTTGACAGTTTCTGCAATTAAAAACTGATTATAAGCTGATTTTACAGAAACACTTAACTGATTATAAACTGCTTATCAGCTGATTGTTAACTAGTTTACAGAAATGCTTAACTGCTTATTTTTAATCTGATTATAATCTAAAAATCACTTATTCACAATAAGCTGAAAAGCTCCAGTTTTGAGAAACACCCCCTTTATCAACTACAAAGATTTTTGGCAAATCTCTTGCTAAATCCTTTGTTTGCACTAAGAAAAGTATTAGGCCCAACCCAAAATCAGTGATTGAAAGTCTAGCTGCGAAAGCCTGAGAAATCAGGTCCATTGAGGAGCAGTTTGTTGAGGAACGTGTCTAAGGAAACTAGTCCATTCATGAACCATGAAGAGCGGAAGATGTGGGTCATGGCAAGAGCATGGTTGAGGCAAACAGTTGAAGAAACTACCCACTCGCCAACCATCAGAGGGAAAGGATGGAAGATGTTCATGGAAAAGCAACGAGAATGAAGGAAAACATGGGAGCCAGCCACTAATTTAAGGAATAGGGAGAAAAACAATAAAAGGAGAAGTAATTGTCAGAAAGATGACACAAAATTTCACCTAAAAGACCACACAAATAATTTCGACGGAAACTTCTTTCAAGTAACCAGAAGGAAAGAGCAATTGATCACGTAGTTCTTAGCGAAGTTCCTTATTTACTCTATCAGTTTGTTTATATTGTTTAGGTTTTGTTTTATTACCCTATAATTATACATCTTTCCATCAGTCTACTACTACTACTACTAATAATAATTAATCTAATGAATCAAATACAGCTTCTTTACATGAGCGAGTCGAGTTTGATTCTCATCTTCCTATAAGTAAATAAAAGATAACATGAATATTATAAATTTTAAGAAATTATTTCTTTTATACTTTTCTCTAGTTTTTTCTTGACAACCAAATGAGGAATATGGATTTCAATATAAAACTATAGACAAACAATCTAAACTCGCAACGCTTTGTTTACCAGTCGCCGGAGGCGCAAAGGAGTTGAGAAAAAAATAGTACTTTAGGAAATAAAAATTTAAGAAAAATACATATGAAAAAATAAAAAGTTCTAAATAAAAAAATAAATAGCCATAAAAATGAAAAATAAAGTTAAAATCACGTGAACTATATAACTTCCTCTTTCTAATTTATACTTCTAAGTCTAATTAGTAATGTAACTCTATTTAGAGATTAATTTAAAAAATAACTAAAAATATTTCAGTAATTAGAAATTAATATTCTTAGGATTTGCCACCCCCGTATGCATACAATCAAAATGGCCTAATTGTGTGATTTACCCGTACTCTTATATGTTAAGTTAATCCAGCTCTTAGGCCTCGGATGAAACCACCTATAACAATAATAATCATCAATTAATAGGTTAAGATCATTAGTTTTTAAGTTAAATTGATGCCAAATTTACTGTAAAAAGTAAAAAATAATAAGAATAATAATCAATTAGCAAGCTAAGATGGCTTATATATATATATATATATATATATATTACCTGACCAACTATTTATAAAGGACTTACTGAAAAAAGCAGTAGTGAGTGACGAATCTTTATGAGCATGAGGCAGGATGACAGCCTCTCCAAAATTTTTGAAACGCCCTTAATATATAATGAAAAATCACTTAATTTTTTCTTAAAAAAATTATATGCCGTCTGCAAATCTGAGCCATTAAATCTCCAAAAACTGCAGGAAAACGCCGAAAACTTTACCATCAAAGAAAATCGCTGCTTTGTCTGGTATTTACTCAGGTTCAATCATGCTGCTGCTTGGCTGTAATTATCCCACTAATTTGAAGAATTCGCCTGAATTCTCTATTACAGACCAAAAGTTTCAGATAAAAATTGAACATTTCCGGAAATGACATCAAAGACAAAATCAGAATATGACAATTTTTTTCATAGAGGTATAGCTTTGAAAGGCAGCCAAAATAAACTTATGATACAATGTTGACTAAGATGGTGGAAATGATAACGGTGAATCATATCTCTACCGACGAAAAATTAAAAAGCTATAGATGAAAAGCATATACTTGTCAACACAGTACAAAGCATTACAAACTGTCCAACAAGCTTGAACAGTGACAAGTTAATGTCATTTAAAAGATTAATAATACAACAGCAGCAAAAGAGGTTAGTTTCCGGGGGTTATAAGGACCTGAGATTGAATAAAACAGACCAAGTGATCCAAACAACAAACTAAAAGCATTAAATGGCCATGATTTATATGCTTGTAGACATAATTATATTATTACTTCCACAGCTTCACAAACTTATCATGACTAGCTGAAGCGACCAACCCTGTCACAGGTGATACGGCCAGGGCAGCAATTAGTCCTTCATGTGCTGATAGAGTCATTGTCTTGTTCTCCGTCATGTTCCAAAGCTCCAAAGACTGCATGGAATGCCCATATGAGGAACTCAGATTGACGTTTAACAGCCTTATAGTCAGAAAATATTTAATTGATGCCAGTAGTAGAACAGGTACAAAAAAAAAATGAAACCACCACACAATACAGCAAACTGAGAAATTAACTGCACATAATAGCTATTAACTCCTCTGAACAGGCAAAGAAAGAATTTTTGCAGTTCTTAAAACTTATGAGAACGCCAATGTTATTAACAGCTAATACTAGTTAACATGACAAATTTGCAGAGAAAACACCCCAAAGATATGAAAGCAAATGCAGGTTCATGAGTATATCATTCTTGCAAAAACTATATGGTGATCAAGAAATTATCATATCCCACCTTGGAAAAGGTGGCATCATAGACATTCATAGTGCCAAAGACTGACACACTAAATAAAATACTTAAATGTCCAAACATACACAGAGAATGACACTCAAATTACTTGCCTGGTAACACCCAATGACTAGCAACGAAGGGTATGTAGGATGGAAAACACAGGAATGGAATTTGTTCCCGTTACAGCTCAAATCATGAACACAGTCTCCCTCACTCCCTGATCCAAGTCTCCAAACTCTTACAGAATCCTCACTAACAGATGCTAGATAATCTCCAGAAGGATCCCAGCACACAGAATGGATTGGCTTAGTATGTCCCTACAATTGACCATAAAAATTCAAAGTTTAGTTATGGCAAAGCAACAAAAGAACACGGGAAAAATGAAAAATAAGACGCAATCATTAGCATAATCAAATAAAATAATCTGCAATAGCTTAACAGAATATTTAATGATAAATCGAAATATTAGCTCTACCATCAAGAGCAAATCGTATGCATGCTACACAACAAAATGGTCTATACTCCAATTGCTCTGGGCTCCAAGAAACTGACAATTAAGAGTCTCTAATACCCAATGAAATAAGCAAACATCCCCATTGATGACCTCTCTGCACCTATAATGTTCGCAAACAAAAATGACTGATGCTTCTGCTTCTTGTTACCAATATAAAATAGTCGTGTACATAATAAAGTATCACGTATGTCCACATAATTACCTATAATTGCACAATCACCAGATATTCAGAAGAATTTCTTTCTGAGAAAGACACGCATGTAATTTGTACACCTTTATGGTGATTTACAACCTATTCATGTTTTGAGGACTCAATCAGGATGACACTGATATCAGTGCTTATGAATAAAGAAAAGATGAGGAGCAGAAACCAATATCTTTTGCTTGGTTTAAGTCAACGTAGATAAAAGATTTGAATTAACCTGTAATGAATGCCGGCAAGCTTGTGTCTCGACGTCCAGTATAGATACAACATTTTCAGCAGCTGCAGCCAAATACCTCCCTAGACGTGGCTGGAATCTCATTTGGGCCGTACCGCCCTAATCCATGCAAAAGAGAAATAAGCAAATAAACCAATTAATTAATTTTTTTTAAAAAAAAATCAATGTTCACCAGAATCATTAGAAAGAAAACCATCCAGTTTAGTCCACCACCATATTTTTCTTCCTAAGAAAGAGGAAACAATTGAAGAACTACATTATCTCTAGTATTACAAATGATCTAAAAGAATCTACCTTGAATACTCTTGAACAACTACCATTGTTGATACTCCAATAACGTATTTCACCATCCCCATCACAAGAGCAGATGAGATCATCCTTACTTGGGTGGAAGTCAAGTGACATGACAGAGGCAGAATGTCCCGTAAAAGTGCGTAATGAGTAACTAGGCTGCAAAACCATTCCACATGAAATTTGAACACTAGACTCATAAAAAAACTCAATTGAAAAGTCGATTCTATGACCATTTTAAGGAGAGGTAGGCACACTACAGATCCATTAGATACACTCACAGCCATCAGCAACATGGAAGTATGCAAGCAACACGGATATGGACCATGATAAACTTTGCATTCACTAAATTGACATAATCACAGTAGAAATTTAAAAAAAAAAAATTATGCATCCAACAAGTTTTGCTAACAAGAAAATTCAAATGAGCAACAGCAGACCACATGGTCACTACATGATCATGACCATAATAAAATAAGAACTGAATATTGTTTCTCCGTGTGAACCTATAGCAAATTGTATTTGAGCTAACTAATAATTTATTGTGCATGTTCTTAATCACCAAAAGGGACGCAATTACTAAAAAGGAATTTAGGTTCTATTCAAGCTTCACAGATGAAGTGTGCAATCTTTCATCTCCACATAAATTTTAGCTTCAAGTAATTAGAGATCTGGCCTCTTCTGCCCACATTATCGACGACCTAAGAAAACCTTTTGACATGTAAGAAAACCTTTTGACATTTTTTATGCCACATGCTAAAAATCAATGCACCGTTAACGGCAAAAGGCTACCTAAGTATTTTTTTTTTCTATGTAACTAGTCTGTGCATTACAACTATTTCCATCAATATTCTTAATTGAAAATTTATTAATGAATAGCAGAACTTGCATCTATGTCCTTTATTTATGTATTGTATATGCATCAATATGTTCCATGTTTTGAACTCACAAGGGAAATGGATTTCCTTAGCTAAACATATATTTAATAATGCGATAGTAATCCATATTAATTCTACTGCCATCATAATCTGCTGGAAAACAAAAGCAAAATATACATGTAAGTTATCATGTCCAATTCATCTAACAATTCTGAAGAAAACAACATATTTGACATCACATCTTTGTGAAATTACCATATACATGCATATACAAAAATATGTACAAGTTCTTTTTGCAGATATATGCTGTTATAAAAGGATTTCAATTTTCCTGTTAACAGAAGTAGAGAAGGCAAGAATTGCAGCAAAAATTAAGCTCAAAAAACGAAAGATGTCTACTAACATTGTCAGCATCCCAAACCCTGACAGTTTTGTCAAATGAAGATGTTGCAAGGCGTGGCATGCTCGGACTGAAACGGACATCCGTAATCAATGCTGAATGCTCTTCAAGGGTGGTTTTCAGCTTTAAATTTTCTGTGTGCCACAATACAGCCTGTATCATAGAACCTCAAGCCAAAAATTTCAAATTCATTTCTTAGTAAGAATTAATCAAGCAAACTATTGCACATCATCTTTTTTTCCTTTCATAAACAATGCAAAGTAGGCAACAATACCACTTGTTTAAACCATTAAATCATACATTTAAATGAATATTTCAGAAACATAATTGTTCACAAGACATTGGCATCCAATTATTTGCCTCATGTTTTAATGCTTTGCATCTTAAGAACCTTGTCTTGACACTTGCCTTTTTATCATGGCCACCACTAGCAAGCAATTTTCCATCTGATGAGAAGTGGCAACATATTACTTTGCTTGCACTCGCTCTCACAGAAGTTACTTCAGTAAAGGTAAACCCTGAAATGAAAAGTAAAGTTTATGCTTAGAGTGAATCATAGTACACACGGTATTTCATTATATATAAATATAGCATCAGGTATGGAGCTACATGTAGTGTCATTTTTTTATTATATATATATTATAAAATTTTAAAAAAGTCCCTCCCATTAAATAAACTCTTTCTATATGAACTTGATCCAAGTCTCAAATCTTAACCCAAGTGTATTTACTTGGCCCAAAATTAAATATATATTTAGCCCAAAATCAAACTTTTATTTTATAAAAAGAAAAAAAAAGTTTCTAGGATAAATTTACTATTTTTTCACTCTATTATCTATCATCACAAATTGGAAATTGAGCAATTCCATTAACCTTAGCCAAGACTTGACACCCAAAATCAAACTTTTATTTTACAAAAAGAAAAAAAAAAGTTTCTAAGATAAATTTACTATTTTTTCACTCTATTATCTATCCTCATAAATTGGAAATTGAGCAATTCCATTAACCTTAGCCAAGACTTGGCACCACGATTCCACAACATAGGTGAGTTTTTTTTTTTGAGTTTTTTTTAATTTGCTTTTATTTTCTTTACTTTTTTTGTCAACTTGGTTTTTCTTCATTTAAGGCTTAGTATTAGTTTTAGAATGACTACAATTTAGGTTTTTTATTTTTTATAATTGTTTAAAATTATTTTCTTTAGTTCTCAATCACTTAAAGTAAAATACTATTAGGTATAATTTTCTTAAAATCAAGGTTTAGGATTAATTAAATTTTAGTTTTATTTTTTTTTTCAATTTAATTATTGATAAGAGATGTAAGTGGCGTTTGCTGCAACTTTGATGAGTGTTGCACAAATTTTGAAAATAATTTTGATGAGTTTTTGATTATAAATGGGATATGCTAGATTTTTTATGAGTTTTGGCATTTGGGGCATGTTTTTTGGCTAAATTTTATTGAAATTTTTGGAAACTTTTATATAGATTTTTGTGGATATCTTAGGAAACCAGCTGCTAAATGATGATAGTGATTGAAATTTTTTATGAAAGTTTGACAATTTTGCTGCTACTATATTGCTGGAATTTTTTATAAGCTTTTGAAATTCTTAAACCTTGCTACAGCCTTGATTGTGTTTTGCAATTTTTGACCCAAGACCCATTTTATCTTTAAAACAATTTAAATATAATATTTTAAGCCACAAATTGTTATGGTAGTCAATAATCAATTAATCTAGATTGATTTTTGTTGTTTTACTCATTTTAGCTATCATAACTGACATGTTTATTATTTTTATAAAATGCTTTAAGATTTTTGCCCCATGATATTTTAAACTTAATCAATTTAATTAAGGAGAAGCACATAGATAGACTTACTTAGGTTATCTTAGTTTAATTTTTGAAATTAATTGTGAAATAATATTGTGAACCAAATAAATAAATGAAAAAGAGCCCAAACAAAGTTTAAAAAAGAACGTCTTACTCCGCTAGTCAAAAGGTAATGAATAGAGCTAGAAGCCACTTGAAAGTTGTGATCAATTGAGTAATCGAGTGACGCCATAAAAAATATTTGCTTTCACGTCAAAAGGTTTGTGACATTTCAGGCAATCAATTAAAAAGTGCTCAAAAGTAAATAAAAAGTTGGTTCCTAATTCTAAATCTTTTTGCAATTAAACTTTGATAAGTTAAGTAGAGTCTTCTATGTGTAACTGATTTTTCACTTGATAATCAAATGATCATCGAAGTTGGGTAAGAATCTTGGTATTTTAATATCATTATTTATATATTTTCTCCTCTTTAATATTCAGTATTTATATCATTATTATTTTGCTAATTGATAGATAAGGCTCACTATTTGACTAGTTAAATAACATATAACTAATCAAAGTACTTGAATCCGTAATTGTTCTTGATATTTTGATTTAAGTAGCAATTATGTTTATCCTAAGAGATTATATAATATAATTAAATAAATCTCAAAGTTGGATTTATTGATTAGAATCAAGTCTTTCTAGTTCTTAAGGCTGTCAATAATTAGATCTTAAGGACGTTCATATAGAATAAGTTATTAGCAAGATTTAATTAGAGAACGTTTCTAATTAATTTAAAATCTAAGGAACGATTGGTATTGAGAGCTTGTCCAATGTTATAACTGGTTTATTGAATAATTAAAAAGAGAACTGTTAGAGATGCATTTGTGGGTAAATCTTATCTACGACGTAACAAGTAGCAGTAGATAGATTTTTTAATAAATTTTCTATTATTAATTATTAATATCCTGTTATTAGTTATTTTCTATTTCTTTAAGATTCCTAATTAGTCTAGAGTTCTTAATTCTTTTATTTGGTTAAATCCTATTAAACTACTAATTAGAGCTGTAATCCTTATTTAAGATGACGTTTTATCATTAATAAATCAAGTTAGATCTTATTCTTAAACGAGGTTGGAGCTCTCTCTAGACGAGGTCCAAAGGTTTCAATCTCCCTTTAATGAGCTGAATCTATGTCAACAATATAGGTCGAACACGTTCTAAGAACAAGGGAGGTAAGCAAGGTGTTAATCATCGCCCAATAACTCGATCCGTCTCAAGGGCGCCTAACAATTTGGTATCAGAGCCTGACACCATGGGCGATCAAAGTTGGCGGGAAGAATTCAATAACTTGGAATCCAAAGTTACAGAATCTGAAGCACGAACAGAAGCCAAGTTGCGACAAATATCAGAACAGATGGAAACACTTCTACAACTAGCTTCGCAATGGCGTGGGAAGGGAATTGGCAGTAATCCTGATATGGGAAACAGCAATTCTGGGCAGAATAGTTGCATCGAAGAGGGACAACAATCGCGAACAGTGAGCGCAGATAACACAGACACCACGCACGGAGGAGTTGTCCCAAGATACACAAAATTGGACTTTCCAACATACGATGGCAGCAGCGATCCCCTGATTTGGTTACACCGGTGTGAGCAATTTTTTTATCAACCAACGGACTCCCATGATTGATCGTGTGAGCTTGGTTGCCTTTCATATGCTAGGGGAGGCACAACTGTGGTATTACCAGTTGCAACAAGACGAAACTAACCTGAATTAGGAGAGGTTTTTTTTATTCTGTACACTCCGATTTGGACCACCAATACAAAGTAATCCCTTAGGCGATCTCGTTAATTTGAAACAGCGAGGATCAGTTGAAGAATATCAACGACAATTTCAAGAATTGCTGGCGCGGGCAACTTCTGCCAGGTGCGATCAACAAGTACCATTATTTACGGCAGGGCTGCATGAGTCTCTTCGCATCGATGTGGAGTTACAGTCCCCAACAAATTTAGTACAAGCTATGAGCTTAGCCAAAGCCATTGAAAGAAAGCACCAGATACCTCTAACAAGGCAACACAATTACGGGATTAGCTCAAGCCCTAACAACAGACCCCATATCAACACATCCGTATCAACTCATAAATTAAACACACAACAAGCGGGTTCAAGAGCAACCTAGTCCAGTAGTGCATCTTCCCGTTCATTAAGAGATTGACGCGGGCTGAAATGGCACAAAGACATGCGAAGGGACTGTGCTACAATTGTGATGAGGCCTATGTTCCAGGCCATCAATGCAAACGCTTATTTTGGCTAGAACTGGATTGTGATTCAGAGGAATTGGAGGAAGAAGAGGAGCCAGCTATTTCATTACACACCTTGATGGGCACTCAGGGCCCAAACACGATGCAATTACAAGCAACAATTAAATACTGTAGCTTCTTATGCCTAGTTAATTCAGGTAGCACCCACAATTTCATTAGCATCAAGGCTGCCCAGAAACTAGGATTGACAATTACACATCATTCAAAGCTCTCGGTTTCAGTAGCTAATGGCGACACATTGGCTTGTTTGGGCATTTGTGCGGCGGTCACATTTTTTCTTGGGCAACATTCATTCACTGTTATTTTCTTTGTCATTCCATTGGACGGGTTTAACCTTGTTCTTGGCATCATGTGGCTTCGTTCATTGGGACCAATATTATGGGACTTCACAGTCTTGACAATGAACTTCACACTCAACGGAACCTCAGTATTATTATATGAGCAGCACTCACCATATCAACTGCAGTTAAGGCTTGTTCACACATCCAATCAGCAGCTGTCCTTGCAATCTCTCCTTGATGACTTTGCTGATTTGTTTCACACGCCGCAAGGATTGCCCCCAGTTCGCAACTGTGACCACCGGATATGCCTACAACCGGATACCAGCCCTATAGTGGTTAAACCTTACCGTTATCCTCACATCCAAAAGACTGAAATAGAACGACAATGTGATGAGATATTACAACAGGGAATCATTCAACAAAGTCAATCCCCTTTCTCTTCGCCAGTTCTGTTGGTTAAAAAGCATGATGGGTCTTGGCATTTTGCGTGGATTACAGGGAACTTAATTGTCGAACCATCAAAGATAAATTTCCGATTACAATTGTCAACGAATTACTGGATAGGGCACAATTCTTCACAAAGCTGGATTTGAGGTCAGGGTATTTCCAACTCAAAATGGATCCAAGAGATGTTGAGAAAACAGTTTTTCGTACACCTCATGGCCACTTTGAATTTTTAGTAATGCCATTCGGGTTGACCAACGCTCCTTCCATCTTCCAAGCACTAATGAATGAGGTATTTCAGAAACACCCACGTCAATTTGTACTTGTTTTTTTTTTTACGATATCCTTGTGTATAGCAGGACTTGGGAGGATCACATGGAACATATTAAAATTGTCTTTAGCTTGTTGCGCGCCCACCGCCTCTACCTAAAGCTGTCTAAATGCTCTTTTGGTGAAAGACAAGTGTCGTACCTAGGCCACATCATATCCGGTGATGGCGTGGCAGCAGATCCGGTGAAAATACAGGCGGTTATGGACTGGCCACAACCGATCCATGACTACCCTGCGAGGCTTCCTAGGACTTACGGGCTACTATCGCAAGTTTATCAAGGATTACGGTATTATTGCTGCCCCTCTCACCAATATGCTAAAAAGGAATGCCTTTCAATGGAAAGATACAGCCTTGATTCCTTCAAAACTCTCAAGCAAGCATTGATTAATGCCCCGGTTTTACAGCTGCCCAACTTTGATGAGGATTTTGTCGTCGAATGTGATGCCTCGGGAAAAGGTATTGGGGTTGTCCTACAACAGCAGCAGCACCCGATTGCCTTTTTCAGCAGAACTCTAGCTCCCCAACACTTGAAATTGCCCGCTTATGAGCGCGAATTAATTGGTCTCGCAAAGGCTATACATCATTGGCGTCCATATTTATGGGGAACTTCATTTTTGGTCCTAACTGATCATTATAGCCTAAAATATCTGCTGGAACAGCCCCTTACAACTTCTCCGCAACAACACTGGTCCAAAAAACTCATGGGATATTATTTTCGAGTTGAATACAAGCCTGGTCATCTGAACAGTGCTGCTGATGCATTATCCAGACGGGACAAAGAGCAGTGTCAATTAAATGCCATATCAATGCCTCGGCTTACCTTGATCAACAAAATTCAGACTGAAATACAGCATTCAGATGTGCTTCAAAAGCTACAGGCTCGCATCACAACTGGTGAACTGAACCAGCCTTGGTCTGTAAATGATGGCCTCATCCTCTACAAAGGCCGTGTTTATCTTTTAGCAGACTCACCATTAATTGATGCTATCCTTGCTGTCGTTCATGATATTAGTCATGAAGGGGTCCAAAAAACTCTCCAGCGCTTTAAGGATTTTTATTCGGAGGGCATGAAGTCTCGTGTCCATGAATATGTTACTTCGTGTACGACATGCCAACGGAACAAGGCAGAACATCTCTGGCCAGCAAGCTTACTCCAACCTTTGGAGCTGCCAACTCAAATATGGGCTAATATCTCAATGGATTTCATTGTCGGCCTTCCAAAATCTCATGGAAAAACAGTCCTCCTAACAGTGGTAGATAGATTCTCCAAATATGCTCATTTTCTGCCATTGTCCCATCCGTATAATGCCATTACAGTGGCCAAAATCTTCTTTGACCAAATCAACCGTTTACATGGAATACCTGAGTCTATAGTCTCTGATCGAGATACTCTTTTTACTAGCAAATTTTGGCAAGAACTCTTCAAACTGTGTGGTACCAAGTTGTCCTTCTCTTCAGCGTACCATCCGCAGTCCGACGGCCAAACAGAGGTGGTTAACCGCACTATCGATATGTATCTTAGATGTTTGGCAGGAGATTGTCTGAAACGCTGGGTTGATTGGCTTCCATGGGCTGAATTTTGTTATAACTCTTCTTTTCACACAGCTTTGAGCACAACACCCTTCGAAGTAGTATATGGAAGATCCCCACCGCACCTATTGTCTTATGTAGCAGGTTCCTCCAAGGTAGATGCAGTGGACCAAGCCTTGCTAGACAGAGCTGATGCACTAAAATCAATTCGAGCAAAGCTGCTACAATCTCAAAATCGAATGAAACTTGCATATGACAAAGACCACCGTGCGGTAGAGTTTCAGCCGGGTTCCTTAGTGTGGTTGCGTCTGCATCCACAGCGATTACAGTCCTGGGAGGCATGGCTTTCTAAACTAGCCCCAAAGTATTATGGGCCGTTTACTGTGGAAAAACGAGTAGGAACTGTTGCCTATCAGCTCGCACTTCTGAGTGATTGCAAGCTACATAATGTATTCCATGTGTTGCTTTTAAAGCCCTTTAAAGGGCTGGTTCCTAACACTACCCCGCAATTACCTCCCATTGATGAGGGGAGAATACTGCTCACACCCGCTATAGTGCGCTGGACATGATTAAACCGTGGCAGATGGGAGGTTCTGGTTGAATGGATTGGTTACTCTGCTACAGATTCAACATGGGAGGACTTAGACACTTTTCGGACATCATTTCCAGATTTCCAGATTGAGGACACGCTGGATTTCGAGGAGGGGAGTAATGCTAGAGATGCGTTTGTGGGTAAATCTTACCTACGACGTAACAAGTAGCAGTAGATAGATTTTTTAATAAATTTCTTATTATTAATTATTAATCTCCTCTTATTAGTTATTTTCTATTTCTTTAAGATTCCTAATTAGTCTAAAGTTCTTAATTCTTTTATTTGGTTAAATCCTAGTAAACTACTAATTAGGGTTGTAATCCTTATTTAAGATGACGTTTTATCATTAATAAAATCAAGTTAGATCTTATTCTTAAACGAGGTTGGAGCTCTCTCTAGATGAGGTCCAAAGGTTTCAGTCTCCCTTTAATGAGCTGAATCTGTGCCATCAATATAGGTCGAACAAGTTCTAAGAACAAGGGAGGTAAGCAAGGTGTTGATCATCGCCCGATAACTCGATTCATCTCAAGGGCACCTAACAAGAACGATATTTGAATCTGTGATCAATTTAAGAACTGAACTAAAATTAATCTTTCAACTGAGTCTTCTCTAATTGAATTTTCTCAATTACTATGTCTTTAATTTAGTTAGTTAAATTTATTTCTCTAAATTTAATTTTAATTTCTACTTCTTTCAAAACCCCCATTTTAGTTTTCTATTTTAATTATTTTCTTGGTTATAAAGAATTTTAATAAGTGACAATTCTATGTGGATTCGACCTTATTTACCACTACTACAATTTAATTTGTTTAGGAATAAGAATTTAATTTTAATAATTTCGACACACATCAAGAGATGTCCAACTTTAATTTGCATTTGCTTAAAATTGTTAAGGCAAAAAATTATATTTATTATTATTTTATGAATTATGATCACTCATTGTAAATTATTTATCAATTATTATTTGTGATTCTTTTCCAAAAACAAAAAGTTTTTTAAAGAAAAATACTATGACTATTTGTCTTAGTTGATTAGTTTTCTCTAATACTTTATCCTGAATCCATCCATGTATGGCATGGAGTGATAAATTTTTTAATATAAATAAGCTATGAAAGTTGGAGAATCCATTTGTATATTAATCATTCATATATTTTGTATTCATTCAATGTGAGACTTTATTCCCCATATATATTCCTATTGGCCCCCTCATGTAGCAACTGAGCCAAGACAATTTTTTATAAACCCAGTTGACAGAAGCAAATTCGTGAAACAAACTGGCCAAGAGAATTTTTAAAGCCTGAGGGGCACCTCATACCAGGCGAAAGGATTGAAAGTCCAAGAAATACCCCATACTAGACAAAGAACAAATATTTGAAGCCCATCATTGGACGAAAGAAACCCACCATGGGGCAACAAATTGAAATCCCAATTCAAATTTATGAGATGGATTTTAAGAATTGATTATACTCTGATACCATGATGAATTTCTTAGTATAGATATGAGAGAGCCAACATCAAAAGCTAGCTATTAAGGTTGGATAGTCCATTTCTATATTAATCATTCATATATTTTGTATTTATTCAATGTGAATCTTTATTTCCCATATATATTCCTGTTAGGGAGAACGAGATTAATAATAGAAATTAAATTATCTGCAAGCAAATTGCTTACCATTGTACCATAACATAATTGCTAATACAAACAACAAAGTATTGAAAATCTTGGGGATAATGAAGTAGTCATGAGTAGTTGCACACCTTTGCTGACATCCATACGAGGAACTGTATCCCTAGGATCAGTGTCATCATGGGATAAAAAAGAATCAACATTATCCTCAAGGGATCCATCCTCCACATAACGATCCATATCAGCCTGCAATTCAAGATCCTTATCATCCCACTGCCAAAATGGAATTCCAATGAGAATTCAAGCAAGGAATTTTCAGTTCCTTTACTGCTATAAAAAGATAATACTGACTCACCAACTGATTCGCAGGAGATGTAAGTGTGCCTGTGACATCAGTTCCAAACATCACAAGAGGCTTAGAAGAGCTACCACTATGTGGTAAAGAAGGCATTGAGATCACATCTCCAGGGGTGTGAGTTGAAGGCGTTGAGGGTGCTGAACTTGGGGACGGTCCAGCAGTATTTGCAGTCCCAGAGCTATTTGCAGGACCTGAAGATGATACTGGCTGTTTTCTCTTTCTCCCTGTCTGGTTTTTAGAAACCTTAAAATGCAAAAAGGAAAACCATGTTAGAAACCTGTCCAAGCTGACCATACACATCAGGATTGAACAAGCTTTCCAAAAGAATATGGATGAGGGTGCCATTGATGAAACAAATTGCCTGCATCCCGAATCAGAAGTAAATTGCAGGAAGCCCTTAAGGAGGCATCTTTTACAAAATGCGCCATGCTTAACTACAGAAGTGGTTCTATAAATTACCCAAGGACCATAGAGCAAAATTACTATGATTTCTACCTAAATGTTTAAGAGGTAACATAAAAAGACAGACCTGATCATTTCCTCTAAAAGAGTTGGACATGCTTCCATCTACCGTGACACTACCAGCACCCCCCATCTTATCTTGCTGATGAAGGTTGTGATTTGAACTCTGTGACTGCTGATTTGAGAGGGCATGTTGCTGCTGCTGCTGTGGATTACTGTTCTGCTGCTGCTGCTGCTGCTGCTGTTGCTGTTGCTGTACTTGAGCCATTTTTAACTACAAAGGAAAATTTTCAGAAAACGAGAAAGTTTCTAAGGGTGAAACAACAAAGATACATGTAAAGACACATTATAGGTAATTGGCAAAACCGTGGGACCTTAATCAGCACATCTGTATCTCCACGAGGCAAGAGAGAGCCGCCAGCTTGTAAGGGAGATCCAACATTTGGAACAACATCACCAACAGGATTTGTAAGCCCATCCTTCCCAAGCCCCATATTCCGGCTGTTCAAAAGCATTCTCAATCTTCTATTCTCATCACTAGCAGATGGTGATGTCAAATTTTGTTGTGCAAGCATAAGCTGTTGCTGGTGTTGTGGTGTCAACATCTGAAGTTGATGAAAGGGCTGTGGAGTCTGTATAAAAGGTTTTTGTGGCTGGAGAAGCCCAGAGCGAAGCTGATCCAGTCCCTGACAAAGGAGTCAAAAAGTTAAACACTTCAAAATATATATATATGTGCATGTGCACTCGCACGAATGTGTGAGCATGCAAATGCTAAAGTAACAAAAACCTCATAATAAGAACATTATCTGACTTTATGTATCCAAAACCAATACATTATGATAGTGATGAAGGGTTGGAGCAAAGGAGTAAATGAAACACAGAAACTTACAGTTAGCGGCCACCCTTTTAAAGTCAAATTGTTACCACTTTGATTTGATCCTGAAACAACAAAACCATAACATCAGTGACTGACATATAGCCACCAATAACCATGATATATAATTTCAGGCATTTAAATTGAAGGTAAAGATTCTAGGCCACCAATAACCATGATATATAATTTCAGGCATTTAAATTGAAGGTAAAGATTCTAGATTTGGTTCACTTCTCATAAGTGAAATACTTATTTCCCAAAACTCAATTCAGATTTTTTTGAAGGTAAAAACCAAAAGCAGAAAGTACCCGGAATTCCTATCAATGATGCCTCTGGACCAGCAGCTCTGGGATTTAGCACTGGGTTTATCTCACTCTTTATGTCCTGATTCCAAACAAAATTTAGAACAAAATGGATAGAAGGAAAAAGTCAAACTATGAAATCACTTAGGTGAGATCCATACTGGTGTGGACCCAGGAATTTGTTGATTTCGAGCCTGAACCTGTGGAGTCATTCCACCAGCTGTACCATGCAACACTTGTCTGAAATTCAGCATAAAAACAATAAGCTTTATATTATTGTAGGATTATGTGGGAGACAGTAAAACAAAAGCCCAAAAAATGTACGGAGCTAATTTGGAAATCAGAATTTAAAACAAGTCCAACTCATTTTCTAGCATCTAGTGACTGTAAATCCACTTTCACATGCCTTGATTATATAGATGGGAAGAGAAAATGAAAAGGGCAACAGGCTGGAGTCATAAACCAAAATCTGACATTTGATTTCAAATATTTTTGAAAACATAAAGCTTTTAGGCACACTACCAAAACACAAAGCCACTCAAATGCTGCATTTAAAACAATTTTCTTTTGTCTGGGAATTGAAGGTAAAATAAACAAGTAAAGCACCCTGAAGGCTGGCCAGTTGCTGCAGACTTCAATATGGAGGCATGATTTGGATCCAAAAGCTGGCCTACATTCTCACCAAATCTTTGCTGTAAAAAATTTGAAAGACAAATAAGCCAGGTAACATGCCAAACTTCAAATTTCAAAATATAAAAAAAGATACGAGTGGCTAAAAAAGAGAGACAGTACTGCTACCTTCATTGCTGCATCATCCAAAGAATCTCTCTGAATTGGTAATTTTAGTCTTTCCTCGTACATCTTTGTCGCTAAGGCATTGGCAGTTCCAGGGTTTTGGCGCAAAAGAGGATCATTTCCCACAAGCCCATTTGAAGTACCATTTAGAAGGTGGGCACCATCTCTTCGCTGCTGTTGCTGTTGCTGGGGAGGCTGCTGTTGTTGCTGTTGCTGCTGCTGCTGTTGCTGCTGCTGCTGCTGCTGCTGAGCATGCCTCTGTAATAGGAGTTGTTGCATCTGCAGCTGCTGCTGTTGTTGCTGGTGCTGCTGTTGATGTTGTGGTGGTTGAGCTTGCTGCTGCAGTTGTTGCTGCTGCTGCTGCTGCTCCCTTGCTTTAATCAACTGGGTCTGAAATTTCAATATGCCATAATGTTACAATGGAATTTGAAGGTAATTTTATGACGAAGAACTTCGATTTACATCATTGTAAATGTTTAAGTTCAACATTTCCAGAGTAAACAACAGAAAATATCTACAACTGTAAATGAAAACCCCAAGCAGTAGTTGTTGAATAAAATATGGCAGTATGGTTCTCCCAAGTTACTTTACTTTTCACCTTACTAAGAAGTCCCCCAACTAGCTAAAAATTATGGTGTTGTTGGTAGATAGAAGTTAGTAAATATTTAGCTACTAGTATACATAAGTCAAAAGGAATATAGTTGGTAGGTAGCTATATTAACTAATATAGATAGGCCATACTTTGTATATAAAGATATCCTTTTGTATACAATTTTTACATTCAATAAAAGAATCAGTGAGTTTTTTCCTCAAACTCTAAAATCAACATGGTATTAGAGCATAAAAACCCTTGCTAGGTTTCTTCTCCAAGGACAGTTAGGATTTTAGTTCGTGGAGTAGGCTCTTGTCATCAACTATTATCCATCAGTGCTCACCACCCACCTAGCAAGAACGGCCACTTCAAGACCAACCTGTAGCCAAAGACCGAACACCAATGCACATGAGGTCACGCACCAACAAAAGCTTCCAGAGTCAATGTACACTAGTCGGCGAGTGAAGCAAGTGAAACCTCCTTCCGGTGACCTTTTTTCACCGACTCTTCTTCCTACCTTGTTTCTGGCATTTCCGATCTAGACCAAGTGGTGTTCAAGTTTGTTCCTTGCAGTTTAATTTTTCTTGAGACAAATATTTCTTTTGTCTCCTGCTGCTTCCTCAGTTCCAAACCCGGTATCTCTTGGCCTCTCTTGTTAGAATCTATTGTTCTAACTAGTTGAAATGGCAGACAATAAAAAGGCAAGCCTTCAAATAACATATAATCCTTCTTTACATATTAGTCCTGTAAAACTTAATGGGATGAACTACCTTGCATGGTCAAGATCTTATCTATTGTTCATCAAAGCTAGGGGTTTGCAAAGATTTATTACAAGGGAAAACAAGAAACATGAATTAACTAATTCCTCATTCAATAAGTGAGTGTCCTGGCTTATCAACTCTATGCAACCTACTATTGCTAAAATGTATTTACTATTGCTAGAACATATTTACTTCTTGATTCAGCAAAAAAAATATGGAAAGGTGCTTCTCAAATTTATTCTCAAATGGGTAATGTTGCACAAGTATATGAACTTTGAAATAAGGTTCATGGAATGAAGCAAGGGGAGAAAACCATTTCCGAATATTTCTCAGAATTAAGTAGATTGTGGCAAGAACTTGACTATTATCAAATTTTTCAAGTTGACTGTACTGTAGATGCAATTAAGTTTCTGTTGGCAGTTAATAATTAGCATTAGAAAATATTGGTGGTAGTTAGCAATTGGTAGTTAGAAGTTTCATTAATATAGATAGACCATAATATATATATACATATACATCATTGTATACCTCTTTAGAATGTGTGGAATTGAAGATATTTTTTCTTCTCTTACTCTAAAATCAACAAGGTATTAGAGCTTAAAAACCCATGTTAGGTTTTCTTCTCAAAGGGCAATAGAGTTTTTTAAATCAAAAAGGGGACAACATAGTTTTAGTTGGTGGACTAGGTTCTTGCCCTCAACCTTTATCCACCAATGCTCACCGCCCACCTAGTAAAAATGACCACGTCGAGACCGGCCTGTCACCGAAGACCGATCACTGGAAGCCAATGCACATGAGCTCACACGCCGACGAAAGCTTATGGAGTCACCGTTCACGCACCGGTGAGTGAAGCATGTGAACGTCCTTCCGGTGACCTTTTTCTGCCGACTCTTCTTCCGACTTTGTTTCCGGCCATTTCCAATCTAGACCAAGTGGTGCTCAAGTCTGTTACTTGCAGTTTATTCTTTTTGAGATAATTTTTTTTTTTTTGTTTCTCTTGCTACTTTCTCTACCCAATAATTAATTCGAACCAATTTCACATTCTACTTAGCTTCACCATTATCCAAGTTCACTTGATCATGTTGTTCATTGGAAGCCCTAACTCTGCAACAGTTAATAAGTAGATTCGGAACCAGTTCCTTATCAAGGGCAAAAATATATGAAGAGCCAGTAGCATAACAATTGAGCTAGGAGTAGAAACCAGCTCCATCTCTTCTCGCTTTCCACCACATTTTGTTGATGTGGGTAGTATCCAAACTCGGTAGGCTCACCAAATATCAATTTCATGATTATTACTAGCAGAAGAAGGAAACCCACGAAAGACACTAGCTACTAGGTGACTGAAAATAGATTACCAAACCCTTTTTGGTATTTTCTTTGTTTCTTGGATCACTGGTTGCATATGGGTTGAATTACTTTTGGCAAATATTTTCTCTTCCTTCTCTTTCAAGCCCTTCATGTTTCTTTCAAGATTGTGGCATTTTTTTTTCAAAAATGGCAAATGGTGCTTTCAATTTTGTGCAAACAGGTAATGCCTCTCTTTCTAAACTAAATACTTGCTCTTGGATTATAGATTACGGAGCAAACAGACACATGACAGGCTCTTCTAAAGAGTTCCTAGAGAAGTTTTATGATGGGTCTAAGAGCTTAGAGTAATTTTTATAAGATATACCCAAATCTTGAAGGATATATATGATGGAGCTATCACTAGTGTCTGCACTGTTGGAGGGGATACTAAGTATTTTCCTGTTTCTATTGAGTTATATCAAGATTCAGCTTTGAGCCATTATCTCTTTCTCATGGTCATGAATGAGCTAACAAGGTATATACAGAATGATATCTCTTGGTGTATGATATTTGCAGATGATATTGTATTAATAGATGAGACTCAAGTAGGAATAAGTCAAAAGTTAGAGCTATAAAGAAGTACTTTGAAATCAAAGAATTTCAAGCTAAGTAAAACTAGACTGAGTATATGTATTGTAGATTTAATAACGCAAATGAAAAATGAGACGAAATTATTTTAGACGAGGTAGCAGTACCTCATAGTACTCATTTTAAATAACTTGGCTCTATTATTCAAGAGGATGAAGGTTATGAAGAAGATGTAAGTCACAGAATTAAAATTGGTTGGATGAAGCAGAGGAATGATACAGGAGTGCTATGTGACCAAAAAATGCCAGTTAAATTGAAATAAAAATTCTACTGTACTACAATACGGCTTGCGATGGTGTATGATAATGAGTGTTGGGCTGTGAAAGGACAACACATGAGTAAAATGCATGTTAGGAAGATGAGAATAATAAAATAGATGTGTAGACACACTAGAATGAATAAAATCCGGAATGAATGCATTAAAGAAAAAGTGGAGGTAGCGCCTATCAAGAATAAAGTAAGAATAGATTAAGATAGTTTGGACATATGAAACGTAGACCTAGTGATGCGTCGGCTAGGAAAACTGAACTAGTTAAAGTAGAAATAGCTAAAAGAGGCAGGAGTAGACCTAAACTAACTTAGACAAAAGTGGTACAACATGATCTTACTGTTTTAAATTTATCAGAGAAGTTGGCCTAAATCGAATTGAGAAAAAAAGAAGAATCCATATAGCCGACCCCAATTAACTTGAGATTAAGGTTTTTTGTTGTTGTTGTTGTTGTTGTTGTTGTGCTAAAGTGTTATCATTCTCATAGAATTAACACGGGTTACATTTAAACCTTTGTGGTAGATAAGGGAGTCAGGAAACAAAATGTATGAAGTGTTACATGTAGCCATAAGAAGAAGGGCATACTGGGAGGTAATATCAGTAGAGGAATTTGGCTATTGAGTAACAGTTAGGATCAGTCCTTGCTGGACAAGAAAAGAATAACAGAATGCAGCGTAGGAATAGAATTGGGGGTGTGCTATGATGTCACCTTTTTCTCTAGCCAAATATGTTTATTATATAGTTTGTACAGATGCTAAGGATGAATTATCAATTATCAAATATCATATTATTTCTCTAATTCCTTTCTCCTCTCTTCTCTTCTCTCCTTTCTCTCTTCTCCCTAATTTCTGCTCTCTTCCCCTGATTTTTCCCCTCTCTCTCTGTTTCTCCCTCATTTTTATATTTCTAACTGTTTGTTCATTACAAATTGGTATCATAGCTGTAAGAACCTCGGCACTATTGTTAAACAGTGACGAGTAAATCAACTAAAATACCTAGAAATCACAGACAGGAGAACACATAACAGTCGATGAAACTTATACAGAAGAGTCAGATCGACTTACCTCTCTTGAGGCTGAAGTTCATCTTCGGTTGGATGCCCTCTAGAAAGAGCAGAAAGCCGCTCGTGCCGAGCAACAAAGAGCATATGACCAGTTGCGTGCGGAACAAATCAAAATGGGTCTTCAACTCAATTAGATGATGCAACTCCTTTTGAATCTTCGGGAAAAAAGAAAAGACCCTTTGATGGAAGCAATGAATGTATAAAAAAAAAAGATTTTGCCAACACCAACCTCTTGTGTTAGAGAAATCGATGAAGAGTTCGATAAGACGAGCTGGTGAACTAGAGAATCTCTTTGTTGAACCGATTCCAAGTGATGGTGGTGGCAGAGGACACTGCAATAAGCTTCTTCCCAAAATGGCCTTCCCCATTTCGAGGGAAAGGAACCATAATCCTGGGTCTCAAAATGCGAGACATATTTTGACATCTACGATGTGCCAGACGATCGAAAGTTGAAACTCACTATTTTGTACCTCTCAAACATTGCTAAACGATGGTTTTGTGGCTAGGTAAAAAACCATGAGGACGCCGACTAGGATGAGTTCACCAACGCTCTCCGTCGACGATTCCATGACTTTCTGACCAAGTATATGTTGCCGAACTTCAACAAACTTCGCCAAAAAGGTAACATAAAGCGCTTTCGAGAAGAACTTGAAGAGCTTAAAGCTAAGATGGAGAGGTTCCACCCTATGTTGACAGAGTCGGACGATCTGTCAATCTTCCTCCATTGTCGGAGGGAGGAGATCGGAGTAAGGGTGAAGTTGCTCCAACCATCGTCCCTAAGCCATGCCGTCTACCAAGCCTGGTTGCAAGAATTGTTTCTGGAGGCTTCTCATAAAAGCTACAAGACTTTACCCGCATTATATCACCGACCCAACCAAGGCCCAAACACCAACCCGACCCACACACTTAAACCCAGCTCCCAAATACTCAACTCGATAATCTAACAATTTCAATCCTACCGAAACCTTATCTCCTTATCAGCCTAATAAACGTGAATCAAATCCATGTTCTCGCAGCGGTGAATGATTTTACCCAGGTCAAAGATACTCAACAAAGCAGATAATGGCTTTAAGTGGAGCAGAAGAATTAGATGATGGCAATCCGAAAGAGGATGAGTGGCAGGTTGTTGGGGATGGAAGGGATGAAGGTGAAGAAGAATTTATTGAACAGCCACTGCTCTCACTATGTGTTATTGATGGTAGTTTAGCTGCCAACACCATCAAGTTACAAGGGCAGATCGAAAACAAACCAGTGGTTATATTGACAAATTTAGGAAGAGCACAGTTTTATTGACTCCAAATTAGCCGAGGAGTTAAAGCTTCCCATGGTCCTAGTCAGTCTGATCGCGGTGACAATGGTTAATGGAAGGAAATTGGTGGTTGATCATGATCCATGGACTATTGAGAACTTTTGCATCAACAGCAAATTACATATATGGTCATATCGTAATACAGAATATTTTTTTATATGGGACAATTAAATATGCTACAATTTTCCACATATACAAAGAGGTAGTTGAGTACAAGGAATTGACTGGATGGGGATCTTTCATGGCCTTTTCAAGTGTTCTTGGGTAAATACTAATGCAACTTCATATTGGTATCCTGTATTTGATCCAACATGAAACTCACAGTAGGTTACTGCCATCTGTGTTCAAGATTCTTATGCTCTTGATGCCACCTACATCGTATTCAAGAATGCCTGAAGAATTATTACCAACAGTAATAACCTCTCTGTTACCAACAACTGAAAATAGGTTCCCTTATAAAAGTGAACAAACTGAATTGTTGGATGTTCCCATTAATTGCTTCACAGCAGCTCTATCTACCCCACCTCCATCACCACCTGTCAAACAATGGCTACTAGAAGAGCTATCAACAGGTGTTGTTGAGGTTGAACAAAGGTTAGATGTTATGTCTACATTATTTCAATATTTTGAGGATCTCGCAAACTCGACAATATGCATTGGAGCTCTCCAGGTCCTTAGAATTATGACACAAAATTATTCAAACATTGCACTTGTATGTTGGGAACAAATTTTTAGCATACCTTCCAAAATTTTGAGTGTTACTACTCTAGAAGGTCCTACAAAGGCATGGAAGGGAGTGTTTACTAGGGAAAAAGTCATAGCAACATCTGTCAAGGTTTTAAAAGAATATCTTCGTGCAATATCTAGATTTAAAGGGACATCACAAATCAACTTTGAATTAAATGACTTTGACAGCAAGAACACTCCTGATTTGTTTATGAAATTACCAACGGGTTCAAAGATGCATCAGGTGTTCAATATCTCCCTTTTGAGGAAGAAAATTGGATCAAATGAAGTGTCAATTGTGGAGCTGCCAGTAATGAAAGAGATGGGGACGGTAGTTGGGCCAGAAAAATTTTTGAATGGAAGAGTAATTTTGAGAAATGAGCAACAAATTCAGCAAGTGCTAGTGAAATGGAACAACCTTCCATCAACCGATGCCACTTTGGAGGACTTGAATTTCATTACAACTCAATTTCCTAACATCATGCATTCTTGGGGACAAGAATAGTTTGAAGGGAAGGGAATTGTTACATGTAGCAAGAGGAAGAAGGGCAGACTGGGAAGTAATATCAATAGAGGAGTTTGGCTATTGAGTGAGAAATGGTTAGGATCAGTCCTTGCTGGACAAGAAAAGAATAACAGAATACAGCGTAAGAATAGAATTGGGGGTGTGCTATGATGTCACCTTTTTGTCTCTAGCTAAATATGTTTATTATATAGGTTGTACAGATGCTAAAGATGAATTATCAATTATCAAATCAGATTATTTCTCTATTTCCTTTCTCTTCTCTTCTCTTCTCTTCTCTCTTCTCCCTAATTTATGCTCTCTCTTCCCCTAATTCTTCCCCTTTCTCTCTGTTTCTCCCCCATTTCTATATTTCTAATTGTTTGTTAATTGCACAAAGCTCCTAAAAAACATAATTTTGAGTGGTTTCAACAAACAAGCAGCAGTAAAAAAACCCAATATCTATACGCAGAGGGCATAAAAAAAAGGAAATGTTGGGGGGGAGGGGGATGGAGAATTTTACTTGAAACAAAAATTGAGAGGCAACACCAGGATGGTTGAAATGAGATTCCAATTCTTTAAATTGCCATTCAACTACCTCACAAAAATCATCTCTTTCCTTAATCTAGCACTATAACACAAATAAATCCTAAAGATAATTAAATAAGGACAAAAAGACTCCCAAGCAAACCTCAATATAAGATGCAGCAACCTCTGAGTGCTTTTCATTAGTCCTTGCAATAAATATATCCCAGAAAACTGACCACCATTCGAAAAGAAAGCCTCCAGGCGCATCAATAGCTGGAAATGCAGGGGGTCAAAATTCAAAATCAGTCAAGAAGTCAAACACAATTTCCAAAATCAATAACATGAATTTATATCGAAATATGTGACTCTTCCCCCAGAACTGTAACTTCATTTACGCACCTACAGGATCAGATGATACTTTTCCCTCCGCTTGAAAAGCCTGAGCAGAAGCCTTCAAGTCTCTCTTCACTAGATAATCATGAATATACACATCTAACCTGTTTATTACCAAAAAAATAAAATAAAATAACACACTTTCATACGATTTACAAAGGAGGGAAAAGCCACAAAGAAATAAATTTTACCAAGCATAATAACAGCAATCAAAATTATAATTTTACCCAGTTAGATATAATGGAAAAACTCCTGACCACAGGTTGTTCTACTAGAAAGAAGAAGGAAACAAAAAAAAAGTACAGAATCCAGAATCCAGCTAATTCTTCCCCCCCCCCCCCCCCCCCCCCCCCCACCCAAAAAAAAACCTACAAGTGAACAGCACAAAAGGTCTTGATCAAAGAAGGAAATCAAATGCTAAAATCAAGAACAAAACCAATTCTGGGACAAGTTCAAACCACCAAAATAAAAGGGGAAAAAAAAAAAGAGGCACTGTACTACATCTAAACCCTATAATGACAATGTCAATACACACGTCATAAAACAACTCGAAGGAACAAAACTTGAATCCAGAAACTAAAAGAAGCTGCAAAACCAAGAAAATCCGAGCAACCCAGAAGACAAATCAAGAAGAGACCATAAAAAGAATAAGCATTACAAGATGAAGAAAAAATAGAAAAAGGGTTAAACCCAGATAGAAGATATTACCTAATAAGAAAAGAAAATAAATAAATATGCAAAAAGAACTTACATTTTATCAGCTTCCCAGTTCGTTTGAGACATATTGTTGGATCAAGAAGCTCACATAAACAGTTCACAATAATGTAAGAACTAATTTGTAGAAAAGCTCCCGCTTTGTTTCAACTTTCACCCTCTGAAATTCGACCAAGAAATGAACATGTTACCAAAATTTCAGCTACAAAATAAAAAATGAAAAATAAAAACTACCAATATAACCCAACAACACCAAGACAAAGACACACTGTTAGAGAGAGAGAAAAAAAAAGGAGAGGAAGAATCTATGTGCGGGAATAGACGAAGCTGAGAACTTGTAAAGTTGTAATCTTTAGCAAATGAAAAATAAAGAAACTAAAATGTTTCTTAATTGAATAAATTAAGAAAAAAACTAGAAATGGAAAGATTGACAGAGATACCTTCAAACCCAAAAACGTTCACTTCTTTGAGAATTTCTAAATTTCCAAAAAAAAAAAATTAAAAATTTTTTAGACCAAATTTTATTTCTGTAGCTTTTGGTGGATTGAGTTGCTGTTGCAGATATCATGATGGCTTTGGTAATTAAATTTACAAAAAAAGCCCTCTGATTATCAAATTTTGTCTAAGCCACAGTTTCAATGATAACTTTTATGTCTAAATGACTAAAAAGGCCTACAATTTTATATAATTACTGTAAGCTTTTGCAAACTGGCCTTTGTATTGGTTGAAGTATGGCAGGATGTATAGGTAAATCAAATATTTCTTATATTTTCTAAGCCTTTTCGTTGTAAGCACTTGTATCTTTCTCTATTTATAAGTCAACCATAATGTTTTTAATTTTGTACATGCTACCCAAAGCTTTTTGAGTTTTTCTTTTCCACCCATTTTTAACTAAAGCCATTCTCTTTTAGCCTACTATATTTGTTGGGAACGATGAAGCACTTCTACTTCAAATTAAAGGTTTAGAAATGAATTTTTGTGTTGGTATCATACTGACTTACTTCAGTGAAATAATTAAAATTAAAATAAATATATTTATTTATTAATCATATTAACACCAATATAATATGAAATTAAATAAATTATATAAATATGATATATATGATATATTTATTTAAATAAATTATATGTAAATCACATAATTTGAGACAACTTATTTAATCCATGTAATATTTATAATCTAAAATAATTTTATATTTTTAAATAATCAATTTAAAATTTATTCATATAGTACAATTATTATTTAAATAATTTTAAAATATAAATATATTAAAAAATTTCTTAAAATATATAAAAAATAAAATATATAACTCAATATAAAATAAATGATGAGTATATATTATATTTTAATATTAAAACTTAGTATTAATAAAAAAGAGTTAAAGAAATAATATATAGTTATCAATATAAATTTTACAATAAAATTTTTTGAAAATTTTATTTCAATTTCTATTCATTTTTTATATTCTATTTCTTTTTTATAAATTCTATTCTAAGTTCTAAACTAAAAAAAATATTTTATATAAAATGTAAAAGATTAGATAATTTAAATCATGAAAATTATTTAATTTTTAATATTTAATTTAGAAAATAATTTTAAAAATTCATAAAGGATTAAATTTAAATTAATTACTAATTAGATTAATAAAGTAATTTAAAATTTTAGTAATTAAATAAAAATAATAAATTTTAATAAGAATAATTAAAATTTTAAATAAATTATTTCTAAATAAAATAATGATACATTTTATAATAATATAACTATAATAATATAATAAAATATGTAAGATTTATTTTTATTCTCTTAAAGCAAATAATAATAAAATGACATAATTTTAAATTATATTAAAACTACATTATTTTAGCTAAATAAATTATAGCAAATTCGCATATCAACTCATATGATATATTTAAACTTTAAAGTTATGTCATAAATGGATCAATCTATTTATGATATTAGCATATTAAAAATTAACTCTTACTTTTATTTGTCGTATTGGTGTGTCATGACTCATTTTAATATCTCTATTTTAAACTAACATATTTATTTTTTAATACTTGTTTGATACGATTATGTGCTAAATATGTATCTAACACTTATTGGACATATATTTATATATGTCTTATTTTTTATTTTTTAAATATGGAAAGGATATATATTGAATACGGTGTGTACACTATTTATCATAAAACTTTATTTATATTTTATATTGGTAAATATACTAACTAGATAATTGCAGTCAATTTTAATTATGAAATTTCTTTCTTATCATAAAAATTTTATTTTATTATTTATATAAATTATATTTGAATATGAATGAACTAATATATATTTATTTTAAATATTTTTATCTCTCAATTTATTTTTATAATTTTAGATATATACATATAAATGTACTCTTATAAGCTTTATTTTTTGTTTGTATAAATTATATTTTAAATATAAATAAACTAATACATATTTATTTTTAATATATTTATCTTTCATTGTATTGTTATAATTTAAAATATATTTGTATATATATAAATGTATTTCATCAATATTATATCTTTATTTTTTAAGAATTGACGTATTTATTTATTCATATTGTATTGTGTATAGTTCATGAGATGAAAATTAATGATTATATAAAATATTTAAATTGATATTGTTTAGATTTTTAATGGATTTTTTCTTTAAATTATAAATTTATAATTTCTCGTCTGCAAATTATTTCAATATCATTAAATTAAAAACTCATTAACTATAAAAACTAAATAATATTTTTTTTTAAATGCTTTATATACATATATATGTTACAACAGTATATTCGTGAGTTTTTGTGATTGCATTATCCGATTAGTGTTAAGCGTACGAAGAGAACATACTCCAAAAAACAATAAAAAAGAAAAAAATTAGTATAATGAAATTTTACAACCAGACTCTTAAGAATGATGAAATTTTGAGTATTAGCCCACCAGTACATGTCTGAATTGAGGGTCATCACCCTTAACATATATATATATATATAATTTTATAATATTTTATAAAAATTTTATATTTATAATATTTTATATATATATTAGTTTTTTTTACCACATATTTTTACCAGTACATGTCTGAATGGAAACATACGTAGACAACTAGACATAAAAAGTTAAAGAGATATTTACAAAATTAATTTAAAAAGTGAAATCATTTTTAAAAAAAATACAAAACTTAAAAAAAATAATAATAAATTTGCGTCAGCAGTTGCTTTAGGGGCAAAAGTACCACACTTTTCTTCCTCAAAAATAAATTCACTCTCTCTTTTATATATGGCAATTGAGCCACGCTAGGCAAGTGACCTTTTTTCATGCTATATCAGTTTAAAAAAATTAATTATGCCGTTATAAATTATGTTAAAATTTAAAAGTAATGATTCAATATAATTATTGGCTTATATATAATTATGCGGTAATGTATTATATTAAATATTAATAAAAAATAAAAATTATTAATTAATAAAAAATTAAAAATAAGATATAATTTATATAATTTATCATTAATTTCAATCATAAAATTATACATGAAATTAGATCAAGCTGACAAATTCATCGTATATGTAATCTTTTTGTATCGTATTGTGCTGTCTTATCCCAAAAAATTAATCGTACGATGTTGGACCGTAGTAAAATTTAAATAGTAACAGCCCATACGACTTATTGGTCATATATAATTATGTCGTGCTATGCTAGGTAATCCATGGGCAGTCTGGCTCAATTGTTATCCATACTTTTTCTGATTTTCTTTACAAAAGTTAAATTTCATTTTTCTTAAATTTTTATCTTTTTATTTTTTTTACTTTACTATTAAATAAATAAATTTCAGTAAAAATAATAAAAATTAGTATTTTAAATTATTTTTAACATATAAAAAATATCAATTTTTATAAAAATAAAATTTTGATTTTGATTTCAAATAAGAATTAAGACTCATAAAATTTATATCAAAAATAAATAAAAAATTAAATAAAAATCATTAAGTTATAGTGTATATGTACAACCTTTGTATGTTATTTGATCATAACATATATGTCATATGCGTATTGTATATATGTTAACTTCCAAATGAAAAAATATGTACAAACTTTATATATTACTTTATTATATTATATTATATATGCCATATATATGTTGAATTGCAAGTAAAAAGTATATATAATTTTTATATGTTGTTTAATTAAATTGTATATTTCATTTAGATATTGTGTATATGTTAACTTCCAAGTGAAAAAATATGTATAAACTTTATACATAGTTTAATTATAGTACATATATCGTATATATATTGAATTTCAAGTGAAAAAATATATACAACATGTTAGACAAAAGATCTCAATTTTGATCATTGACAACTCAAATTGAATGATCCATTTAACATGTGTTTGAAGAATCTTGTTGCAGGATTAGGTTGCTTCAAAAAGACTGAACAGAACACTTCTTGCGGTCGCACTTGACATGAATACGATCGCATCATGCAATTGAAAGATGAAACCTTATCACAGTAGGTTTCGCGGTCAGAAGCCCGACCTCAGTCGCGACCGCACTATAATGAAGAGCGACCGTCCTAAGTTATGTCTGACCGCTACCCAAGGAACTCAAATCTTTCTAATCACAGTAAGGTTCGCGGTGACAAGAACGGTGAATGACTCGGCCTCGCTTACCACTTTAGCGACCGCCCATTAAGAGTCGCGACCGCTCTACCAATTCAAGAAGAATTTGTTTAAAGAGACAGTAGTGTTCGCGTCCTCAGGTGCGTCCAGAAGTTCGACGCGAGTATCTCACTTCGACCGCGAGATTCTACCTAGGGCGACCGCGACATTCAAATTTAGGCGGACATCTCTTCTGCCCTGTCAGAGAATGACACGTGACATGACCGTTGTAAACCCACTTCAACATTCAAAAAGGGCGACCGCACCTTGACAATGCGCGACCGTCCAGACAATCACAGCATGGGCAAGATTCCTGCTGCAGCGCACTATAATTCGACCGTTGAAGTATTTAAAGTAATTTTAAAATGCAGCGACCGCTCTTTGTCCAAGGACGACTGCGTGAGATATGAGCGCGACCATCCTTGTATGAAGGACGACCGCGAAATGCTTCGGACAGTTTAAGTAAAAAAGGTCTATGCTACCAAGACTTTATTTCTCACTATCAATAACGGCTAGTAAGACCACATTGGCTATAAATACAATGTCTCTATGAGAAAACGAAAAGAGATGTGAAGCAAAACAGATTTTGATAGCCAAGCAACAAATTTACTTTTACTTAAACTTACATTTTGAATTGTAATGAATGTTAGGTGTTAGCATTGAAAACACCATTGTATAAGTTTGAGTGTGAGCTTGGAAAACACTTAGGTTGTTAGAGTAAGCCTTGTAAAACTCTTGTTTGGGTTGTGAGAGTAAGCCTTAAAAACTCCTTTAAAGGTTCTTGACTGTAAGCCTTAGAAAAACACTTGTAAAGTTAGGTGTGAACTTGTGAAAACACCAAAGTTGGAAGTGAGCTTGTAAAAACTTCAAGATTAGTGGAACCTTAACAAGTTGTTAAGGAAGTGGATGTAGAATTGAAGTAAAATCCGAACCACTATAAATCTTGTGTGTTCTTTCTTTCTTCCATTACTCAACTATCTTTTAATTCCGCACTTCTATATTGTTGAGTTTTTTAATTGTCATTATTTCTTGAGGAAACCAATTCACCCCCCCCCCTCTTGGTTGCCATCTTGGGACAACAATTGGTATCAGAGCCTGAAATTTCTTAAACTTAATTGTGAAATTTGATCCACTATGGCAACTTCTTCTTCATCAAACTCTCATGGAAATCTTAATTCTATTCTTAGACCCTACTTTGATGGAACTGATTATTCTTACTGGAAACACAAAATGTATTTGTTTCTAGACAGTGAAGGGATTGAACTATGGGATTTCGTGGAAAGTGAGTGGAAATCTCGCACTTATGAAGTTGATGGTATTCAAGTTCCACTTCCCAAAGCTCAATGGTCAACTAGCAATATCAGAGATCGATTCAAGAACAATAGAGCTGCTTCCATATTGATGAATTCCATTTCAAGAGAAGAAGGCGGAAGAGTTCAACATTTAACTTGTGCACATTGCATTTGGAAAACACTTGAAAACTACCATAAAGGTACGACTCAAGTGAGATTTACCAAGAAACAAATGCATGTTCATGAGTATGAGCTATTCAAGATGAAACCAAATGAAAATGTCACCGACATGACAAATCGCTTGCTTGCTATTGTCAATGAATTAAAGAAGTATGGCAAGGTATATGATCAAGGTGATGTAAACAGTAAAATCTTGAGAGCCCTAAGAGCTAGAAAGAACTTTGAATCCAAAGTATCATCCATAGAAGAAGCTCATGATCTCAGCACATTAAGAACCGACGAGCTAGTTGGAAAATTACTCACATTTGAGCTACACAGTGAGAAAGAAGAAGATCAAGGTGAGAAAGAAAAGAGAAAACCAATTGCACTCAAAGCAATCAAAGAAGTTGAGAGCTCAAGCAATGAAGGTACCAATGATGAAGATGAAATGGCAATGTTCTCAAAAAGAATCAATGAATGGAAAAGGAAGAAAAGATTACAAGTAAACAAAGGTACATCTCCTAAACTCTCCTTCAAAGATAAAAAAAAGAAAAATGAGGTAAAGTGCTATGAATGTGGAAAAACTGGTCACATCAAATCGGATTGCTGCAAATTAAAGAACAAAAGGAAATGGGATAAAGAAAAGAAAAAGTCTCTCAAAGCCACATGGGATGACTCTTCTTCAAGTCAGGAAGAAGAAGAAGAAGGAATTGCAAATCTATGTCTCATGGCTATTGAAGATGACTCCAACGAGGTAAGTACTCAATCCTTTGATCAAATAGCACATAATAATACAAATGATATAGATGATAGTGATTTGATTGAGCACATGAATTTTAAGATAGAAAAATATTTTTCTAAAATGATGCTTTATAAAGAGAAAAACTCTAAGTTAGAAAAAGATTTTATATGCTTAAAGAACTCTACCTTAGAATTGAAAACCTCAAATGAACACTTGATGAATACAATAGGAGAGTTAAATAAAAACTCACATGACTTAGAAAAAGTGATTAAAGAGAATGAAACATTGAAGCATGAGCTAAAAGAACTAAAAGAATCAATAACTAAAGGAAAGGAAGCATTAAACACATTAATTAATAACCAAAGATCACCTTCCTTAAAATATGGATTAGGATTCAATAGCTCAACCAACATTGGACCAAGTAAACCAACATTTGTAAAAGCATCTACAATTGAAATTTCTGATGATCATATCAAAGATGCTTGCACCAAGTCTAAAAGTACCAAAAGTACTTCTTATGGTTTGCTAGGAGAAAAAGCTAAAAATAATTATGCATTGTTGTTCACTAAAATTGCACAAAAGAAATCACATACTTGTAGCTGCATGCACAATACGTTAAATACAAAAAGAAAAATGCAGAAGTATAGAATGCCATGGCAATGCACATATTGCATGAAATTCGGACACAAAAATTTCTATTGTTATATAAGAAAGGCTCATCTCAAGTTAGAAGATACTTTTTCTGCTAACCATCAAGGACCCAACTTCATGTGGGTACCTAAAAGAAGATGATCATAATTGTCTTGCAGGTATGCCTAAAATCTACTATCAATGAAAGCACATGGCTTGTGGATAGTGGATGCTCAAGGCATATGACTGAGAATGCGAAGCTCTTTACAAGTATTACCTATAAATATGGAGGTAATGTAACTTTTGGAAACAATGCTAAAGGTAAAATTCTTGGTGTTGGCTCCATTGGTTCTATTGGTAAGGATTTAATTGAAGATGTATGGCTTGTTGATGGTTTGAAACATAACCTGCTAAGTGTTAGTCAACTTTGTGATAAAGCATACTTTGTCAATTTTGATTCCAAGGAATGCAAGATCATGAATTCGAATGATATTATCATATTTAAGGGTACTAGAACAAACAACACTTATAACATCAACATACATTCAAATCATACATGTTTAATGTCCACTAGTAATGATGCATGGTTATGGCATAGAAGACTATGACATGCTGGTATGGATCAATTGAAATATATTTGTAATGAAAACTTAGTTGATGGCTTACCTAAGATAAAATATGATAAAGACAGGATTTGTGAACCTTGTCAACATGGTAAGCAACATAAAAGCTCATTTAAAACAAAGAGTGTTATAAGCACCTCTAGACCTTTAGAGCTCATTCATTTGGATTTGTTTGGACCAAATAGAGTCACAAGCTTAGGAGGCAAATCATATGCATTTGTTCTTGTTGATGATTACTCTAGATTCACATGGGTTAATTTCTTAGCTCAAAAGAATGAAGCCTTTAATTTCTTCAAAATATTTGCAAAAAGAGTTCAAAATGAAAAAGGATATGTGATCACATCTATTAGAAGTGATCATGGCAAAGAATTTGAGAATGAAAATTTTGAAGGCTTTTTGCAATGAACTTGGCATTTCACATAATTTTTCTGCTCCTAGAACTCCACAGCAAAATGGTGTAGTTGAAAGGAAAAATAGAACTTTAATCAAAATGGCTAGGACAATGCTCAATGAATATGATTTACCATCTTATTTTTGGGCAGAAGCCGTTAATACAGCTTGTTACATTGCAAATCGTGTTTACAAGAGGCATTTAACTAATAAAACTTCTTATGAGCTATGGAATGGAAGAATACCCAGAATTGGATATTTTAGAGTATTCGGATGCAAATGCTTCATATTGAATACCAAGGATAATCTTGGAAAATTTTCATCCAAATCAGATGAAGGCATATTCCTAGGATATTCATCATATAGCAAAGCATATAGAGTATTTAACAAGAAAACTCTAGTTATAGAAGAATCAATGCATGTTGTATTTGATGAATCATCTAAACTTGATCAAAAGAAATGTATTACTTTCAATGACCCTGCAGGTACTCTTGAACCTCTTGAATCTATTGATGCTCCAAAGATCAATCAACTTAAAGAAAAGACTCAGGATCTACCTAAGGATTGGCAATACAAGAAAGATCATCCAAAGGAACTCATCATTGGAGAAACATCTAAGGGAGTAATTACTAGATCTAAAATTAATCATGTTGATGTTAATTTTGCTTTTATTTCTCAAATTGAACCAAAGACTGTTGAGGAAGCTTTAAATGATGAAAATTGGATAACTGCAATGCAAGATGAACTTAATCAATTTGAAAGAAATAATGTTTGGCAACTTACTCCTAGACCTACAGATCACTCTATAATAGGATGCAAATGGGTCGATAGGAATAAGCTTGATGAAAATTGTCACATTATTAGAAATAAAGCAAGATTGGTAGCCAAAGTCTATAATCAAGAAGAAGGTATTGACTATGATGAAACCTTTGCCCCTGTAGCTAGATTAGAAGCTATCAGAATATTACTTGCTTTTGCATGTCACATGAACTTTAAGCTTTTTCAAATGGATGTTAAAAGTGCATTTCTAAACGGACTTATAAGCGAAGAAGTGTATGTAGAACAACCTTCTGGTTTTGAAAACTACAAATTTCCTGATCATGTTTTCAAACTTACCAAAGCTTTATATGGATTGAAATAAGCACCTAGAGCTTGGTATGATAAACTTAGTGCATATTTACTTGAAAATGGTTTTGTAAAAGGAAAAGTAGACACAACTCTCTTTGTTAAAAAGGATAAGCATAACATTTTGATTGTACAAATTTATGTGGATGACATAATATTTGGAGCTACTAATGAAGCCTTGTGCAAAGAATTTGCTTCTTGTATGACTAGGGAATTTGAAATGAGCATGATGGGTGAACTCAAGTTCTTCCTTGGACTGCAAGTCAAGCAATGTAAAGATGGGATCTTCATCAACCAATCCAAATATACAAAAGAACTCATCAAGAAATTTGGAATGGATGGCTGCAAAACTAGCAAAACTCCTATGAGCACGTCCTTGAAATTAGGTAAAGATGAAAATGGTAAAGCAGTAGATGAGAAGAAATATCGAGGTATCATCAGATCACTACTTTACTTAACTGCTTCTAGACCTGATATAATGTATAGTGTATGTCTTTGTGCTAGATTTCAAACTAGTCCTAAAGAATCACACTTGAATGCCACTAAGAGAATCTTGAAATATTTGAGTAGTACAATGCATTTAGGACTTTGGTATCCTAAGAATACATCATTTCATATTATAGGATTTTCAGATGCAGATTATGCTGGTAGTATCTTAGATAGGAAAAGCACAACAGGAGCATGTCACTTTCTTGGTAATTGTCTAGTTTCTTGGCATAGTAAGAAACAAGCATTGGTTGCTTTATCCACAACGGAAGCCGAATATGTTGCAGCATGTTTTTGTTGCACATAAGTATTATGGATGAAACAACAATTGCTTGACTATGGTAAAGTATTTAACAATATCTCCATTAAATGTGACAACACTAGTGCCATCAATTTGTCTAAGAATCCTATCCAACATTCTAGATCCAAGCATATAGATATTAGACATCATTTCTTAAGGGAAAATGTACAAAATCAGAACATAATCCTAGAATTTATAGATACACAAAATCAACTTGCTGATATCTTCACAAAACCCTTGAATGAAGATAGACTTAACTTCATTAAACTCATTTTAGGAATGATTGATGGAATCACTTTGAATTAATTAAAACTTTTGCCTTTTAATGAAGTTTCTCTGTGCATATATGTATATTTTTTGCCTAAACATTAGAAAAATCTTCCATCTTTCCTTGACTCTTTCAATTTTTAGTCAGTCGCGTTCGCACCAGTGTCCTTTCGCGATCGCTATCTTGTCTGCCAGATTCAGTCAAACAAATAACTCTATGCGCGGTCGAGAAAATTTATGTGCGGGCGCACTAATTTGAACAGTTTCGACCGTTACAGATAATTTCTTCACTCGCGAGCATACCTATCCTACTAATGGTCGCTAGACTGATTGTCGCGATCGCACTCTGTTGAATTTGCGACCACACTCTGTACACTCTGCTCGAAAATTTATAACTGTTGGCTGTGTGACAGGTCGCAACTCTTAACTTTCAACAGTCATAAACGGCTATTTTCTTAACTTCATCTATTTAAGAGTGTGTTACATCAGTTTATTTGATATTTTGCTTATTAAAACAGACAAAACTTCCCTCTGAAACTCTAAAAACTCTTCTAAATCATCTGTTTCTTAATCACCCTCTGTTTTCCAAGTTCTCTTCTGTTTTGTCGTTCTAATGGCTCCCAAAAGGAAAACCACCTCCAAAATCAAAGGACAAGCAAAGAGAGTTCCAGGAATCACTATTAGAGAACCCATAGTTGATCCTCCATCTCCTCCACAATCTAGAAGAGGTGAGAAAATTCACAAACCTCACCACCAAACTTCTGAAGAAGATATTAGGTATGCCATGCTAAAGAAAAAGAAAGTTGAAGGAACCAAATCTCCTTTTGGAGGGATGCTTTCTGCCCTAGATATCAAGGACGAGATTGAGAGATTGCTAGATGTCCTTAGATGGAGAAAGTTTGTATTTCCAGAAGAGGTAGGTTATTCCAGTCTGAGCAAGGAGTTTCTTATGTCTTTTCAAATAGAGAAAAGTGCTAACTCTGCACTAGGGTGGTATGGGGTTAGGTTTAAACTCTTTGATCAATACCAATCATTAACCCTAGAAGATTTTGGCAGCATTTGGAACTTCCCTACTGATGGTATAACCTCCTACAATGACCAAATCTTCTCAAACCAAACTCTTTCTGATTTCTGGCAAGAAATTTCTATTGAAACTTCTTTTGAAAAAGAATCTAAAGCCAGACACATCAAAACTCTCACCCATTGGATGCTCCATAGGATTATCACCTACACCATCCATCAAAGAGCAGATGGAAATGAGAAAGTAACCAAGAGAGACCTCATCTTTTTATATGCTTTCACCCACAACATCAAAATGAACACAACCAAGTTCTTGATTGACACCCTCTATCATCATGCTGTTACAAGAATTGGAACTTTCTTCCTATCCTCACAAATTACTCAAATAGCTAGGCACCAGTACCTGCTAAATGATTTGAACTTAGCTACTTTGAGAAACCCTTTCAATCTTGCCTCTAGTGCCATTACTATTGACTACTTAGAGCATGCTAGATGTGTGAGGAAGATTGAAGGCTCATATGTGTATTACTTTGGCAAGAAAGGAGTTATGGATAGACAAAAGAAAAGGCCAAGGTATACAATTGAGGAAGAGGGAGACTCTGTGGAAGTTGCTGTGGAATTACCTCCAAAGGCTACTTCATCAAAAGCTGTTCAAGAAACCACTTCATCCTCTACACAACTCATCCTCAATGCTATCAAATCTCTCTCCAGGAAACTCTCTAAGTTCAAGAAAAGTGTCTCCAAAAGATTCCAGCACTTGAACAAGAGAATTGACCTTATATCTCACATGCACCATGACCTCTATGATATGCAAGGCAAACTAGACTTGCCTCAATGCAACCTTGAAGATTGGGATATAAGTGATCATACCCAAAGCTTACCTGAAGAAGAAGAGTCCATTAGCACTAGCTCTGCCTCTTTTGCTCCTCAAGATAAAGGAAAAGCTCCTTTAGTAGAAGAAGAGATAGATGAGGATGATGAATCTGATTAGATTTACATAGTTTTTCATAGTTTTATATTTACATTTTGTGTTCTGCCTTGATTTGTTTTGTTGTTTTGTTGTTTACTATCTCCTTGTATTTTTTCTCAAAATTTTAATAAACATAATGTTCATCAATGTTTAAATCATCAAACAAAATTTAAACTAAATCAACATTTTGCCTATGACAATGGGGGAGAAATGAAATAACTTGGAATGATTGTTAAACATTTGCACCAAGGTATGTTTATTTACAATAGGGGAGAAATGTTTGCATCAAACAATAACATTTGCACCAAGATAATCTAATAATCACAATGTTCTTAATCATGATTCATGCTTATGTTAAGGGGGAGTATTTTGAATTTATTTTTCTCATCATTCCATTTGAATTGTCAAAGTCAAAATGGGGGAGATTGTTAGACAAAATATCTCAATTTTGATCCTTGATAACTCAAATTGAATGATCCATTTAACATGTGTTTGAAGAATCTTGTTGCAGGATTAGGTTGCTTCAAAAAGACTGAACAGAACACTTCTTGCGGTCGCACTTGACATGAATACGACCGCACCATGCAATTGAAAGATGAAACCTTATCACAGTAGGTTTCGCGGTCAGAAGCCCGACCTCAGTAGCGACCGCACTATAATGAAGAGCGACCGTCCTAAGTTATGTCCGACCGCTACCCAAGGAACTCAAATCTTTCTAATCACAGTAAGGTTTGCGGTGACAAGAACGGTGAATGACTCGGCCTCGCTTACCACTTTAGCGACCGCCCATTAAGAGTCGCGACCGCTCTACCAATTCAAGAAGAATTTGTTTAAAGAGACAGTAGTGTTCGCGTCCTTAGGTGCGTCCAGAAGTTCGACGAGAGTATCTCACTTCGACCGCGAGATTCTACCTAGCGACATTCAAATTTAGGCGGACATCTCTTCTGCCCTGTCAGAGAATGACACGTGACATGACCGTTGTAAACCCACTTCAACATTCAAAAAGGGCGACAGCACCTTGACAATGCGCGACCGTCCAGACAATCACAGCATGGGCAAGATTCCTGCTGCAGCGCACTATAATTCGACCGTTGAAGTATTTAAAGTAATTTTAAAATGCACCGACCGCTCTTTGTCCAAGGACGACCGCGTGAGATATGAGCGCGACCATCCTTGTATGAAGGACGACCGCGAAATGCTTCGGACAGTTTAAGTAAAAAAGGTCTATGCTACCAAGACTTTATTTCTCACTATCAATAACGGCTAGTAAGACCACATTGGCTATAAATACAATGTCTCTGAGAAAACGAAAAGAGATGTGAAGCAAAACAGATTTTGATAGCCAAGCAACAAATTTACTTTTACTTAAACTTACATTTTGAATTGTAATGAATGTTAGGTGTTAGCATTGAAAACACCATTGTATAAGTTTGAGTGTGAGCTTGGGAAACACTTGGATTGTTAGAGTAAGCCTTGTAAAACTCTTGTTTGGGTTGTGAGAGTAAGCCTTAAAAACTCCTTTAAAGGTTCTTGACTGTAAGCCTTAGAAAAACACTTGTGAAGTTAGGTGTGAACTTGTGAAAACACCAAAATTGGAAGTGAGCTTGTAAAAACTTCAAGATTAGTGGAACCTTAACAAGTTTTTAAGGAAGTGGATGTAGGATTGAAGTAAAATCCGAACCACTATAAATCTTGTGTGTTCTTTCTTTCTTCCATTACTCAACTATCTTTTAATTCCGCACTTCTATATTGTTGAGTTTTTTAATTGTCATTATTTCTTGAGGAAACCAATTCACCCCCCCTCTTGGTTGCCATCTTGGGACAACGTAACATTTATATGTTGCTTAGCGATGATATATATACCGTGTACATGTTGTGTATAGGTTTACTTTCAAGTGAAAAAATATATGCAAACTTTATATATTTTTTAATTATAATGTATATGTCATGTAGATAACGTGTATGTGTTGACTTTCATGAGATAAAATGTGCAAGGACTTTATATATTGTTTAATTATAATGTATATGCCTTCTACATATTATATATGTTGACTTCCAAGATGTACAAATTTTATATGATGCGTAATTATAATATATATATGTCAATACATGTTATGTATATATATTGAGTTCCATCATTTATATTTCGTTTAATTATAATGTATATATCATACATACGTTATACATATATTAACTTCTAAGAGATAAGATATGTACAAACTTTATATGTTACTTAATTATACTATATATATTGTATATGTTTTTGTGTATGTATTGTATATAAGTTATTTAATATATATATATATATATATCACTCATGTACCATAAATAATATACATACATAACAATCAAAATGAAACAAATATAATTCAACAAAAAAAAAAGATATATACTCATTGAAATACAAATTGAAAAGAAAAATAGAAGAAAATTAACAAAAGAAAAAATTTATTTGAATCATTTTATTGAACATATAAAATGTATTACAATTGAAAAGGAAAATCTCTAATGTTATAGTTAAAGAGCAAAAAAATAAATACAACAACAACAAAGCCTTAATTCCAAATTAATTGGAGTCGGCTATATGGATTATTCTTTTTCACTCAAGTCAATTTAGAGCTACCTCTTCTGATAAATTTAAAATAGTCAAATTATTTTTTACGACTTTTGTACAAGTTAATTTAGGTCTACTCCTATCTCTCTTAGCTATTTTTACTGAAGTAAGTTCAGTTTTCTTAACCGGGGTATCACTAGGGCTAGGTTTTACATGGTTAAATCATCTCAATCTATGCTCTCTTATCTTATCCTCAATAGGCACTACCCCTACATTTCTCTAATGTACTCATTCTGGATCCTATCCATTATATTGTGTCCACACATTCATCTTATCATTCTCATCTCTGTAACATACATCTTATTCATGTGTTGTCCTTTCACAGCCCAATACTCACTATCATATATCATCGCAGGCCATATTGCAGTGTGGTAGAATTTTTTTTTTAATTTGATTGGCATTTTTCGATCGCATAATACTCCTGTTGTACTCCACTTCATTCAACCAGCTTTAATAATGTGACTTATGTCTTATTCATAACCTTTATCCTCTTGAATAATAGAGCCAATGTATTTAAAATGAGTACTATATGGCACTGCTACTCTGTCTAAAATAACTTTGTCTTCTTATCCATTCGTGTTATTAAATCTATAATGCATATACTAAGTCTTAGTTCTACTAAGCTTAGAACCATTTGATTCAAACGTACTTCTCCATATTTTAACTTTTGACTTACTCTTGCTTGAGTCTCATCGATTAACACAATATCATCTGCAAACATCATACACCAAGGGATATCATCACGTATGTGCCTTATTAACTCATCTATGACCAAGACAAAGAGATAAGGGCTCAAAGCTGAACCTTGATGTACCCTAATAGAGATAGAAAAATCCTTAGCATCCTCTCCAATAGCCAATTTAATTCATTAAATATAGCTTATTTGTTTTATCAAGTATAGTTTCATTCTCATTTCTTATAAGTAAAAAAAAAGATGTTATAGATATTTTAACTTTTAGTTTTTATCTAATTTTTTCTTGGTAGCCAAAGAATGAATATGAAAATTCAATAGAAATAAATTCACCGAGCCTTTGTTTATTGGTGCTGGCATCACAAAAAAAAGAAGAAAAAGTCATAATAGTTAAAATAAAAATTTCATGATAAGTAAAACTGAAAATAGAAAAAAAAAGTATAGATGAAAAATAATAATAATAAAATGGAAAATAAAATTTAAATTACAATATTTAGTGTAATGTTCTAAAGCTAAATAGTGCATATAAGCCCATGACAATGAGTTGATATATAAATTAGGGATTAAAGGCCATTTAGTGTGAAACACAAGTCATCCTAATTACAAAGAAATAGTCAAATTAACTCACCTTTGAACCCTATTGATAAACCTATCTCACAACTAATAATTATAAAAAATACAATGAGTTTACAATAAAAAAGCAACTTCTCCTAAATAATATAGGTTATTTTGCGTTGTAAAGCCAATTTGTTACGAGTTCAATATATTCTACCTCACTTAAATTATTATCTGATTTACTATAACTCTATAAAATTTGATATACTATCAAAGTTGGTACTGTTACTTAGTAGTCTGGATAGTGACTATAAAAATTAGAGGACTATATTTCTAGGTGGTTCATGTAGTGGCTACTAAAATATTTTTCAAGTGTTACATAGATACTTAACACATATCTAGTGATTTCAAGAAATATAATGAACTTATAATAAGAAAAACAACTCAACCTAAATAACTTTAAGTTATTTTATGCTATAAAACCCAATTTATTATAAATCCATTATACTCTATCTTACATGAAAACCCAATTTATTATAAACCTAATATGTTATACCTTATATGAATTGCTACCTATATTTATTGAAATTACTACATGATTTATTATGACCTTATAAAATTTGACACCTATTAAAATATACGTAAAAAACAAAAACAAAAACATTTATTTATTTTAAGTAGGGTTGTAATCGAGCGAAGCCAAAATTTAAAAAACTCAAGTTTTGCTTGTCATAAAATAGTCGAGTTCGAACTTGAACTAGAACTGAGCCCAAACTAAGCCTGGGTTTGTATCGATCCAGCTCATATATCATGTATTTCAAGTTTGAACTAAGCTTGATTTAATTAAGTTTAATAAGCTTAATGAACTTATTTCAGTTTCTATTTTTCATTCATATTTTCTATATTTTTATAACAAATATGCTAAAATTAACATTTTATGAAAGATGAGCAATATAAGTATACATTAACAAAAATAAAATATTATATTACTATAATTTTTTAAACTATTATAAATTACTAAGTTATTTTTTATTTTATATTATTTAATTTATTTATCACATATACCATATATTAATAAATTATACAAATTAAATTAGTTAAAAATTAATATGTTCATATACCTAATTTAATATATATATATATATAAATTAAATTATGTATATTTCTAATCCAATATAATAAATGAGCTATCTTGCGAGTCTAACCCATGAACTTTTTAAATGAGCTAGTTTACGAGCTAATAAACTTAGTATTTGTTACCTTCAACTTGACTCATTTAACAAAAGAGCAGTTCGAGCTTGTGTTTGAACGAGTTTTTACCGAATAAAGACTCAAATCGAATTCGAGTAGCTTGACTCATTTGCAATCTTAATTTTAAGTTTAATTAGCATCTATTGTACATATATTTTTGTATATTGGATGTATAATTTTCAAAAAATGTATTTTTTATTTTTGAAAATTAAAAAAGCAGATTTTTTTTAAAAGGGCCTACTAAAATAGTATTAAAGAAAATAAAAAAAAAGTGGGAAATAAAAAGTAAAAGAAAAACAAGAAGCTAATTATGTTGTAGTTATTTTTTTTGTTTTAATTAATTGATTTAGTAAAAGTAATTTTATTAAAATTAGTGTCATTCCTTTAAAAAATTTGACTAGCTAAGCTTAATATATTCTATTTAGGATAAGTTAAATTATTCAAATTTGACTGATCTGACAGCAATTTGACCGACCATATCAGTTTAAATTGATTGTGTTTGTCGATTTTGGTTGTATCTTTATAATAAATCCGATCGAAGCTGGCAAAAATTCGACGAATTTGATCAAACTGACACATAATGGTTGTTTTTTAAAGATAGATTTTTTCGACTGATTAACAGTAGTTGGATTGGCCGACCATTAAAACTTACCAACTCGATCACTGCATATCCCTAATTCTATTGATTTTTTTAAATATAAATATATATTATAGATTCTATTGAGTTGACCATGTTAATAAATTAGGAAAAAATTTAATATGCAATATGCTTTTCAGTCGATGAACATAAAATGCAAAACGACCAAATAGATAAACTTGTTTAATTGGTCCTAATCGATTGTATCATAATTTTCAAAAATAGAAGCAATTTAAAGGAAATTACAATATATACCCTTTTAAATTTTATTTTTTTTATTTTTTTTATTTTTAACTTTTTATTATTTCATGTTTATTGTCCATTATTTTGTTTAACTACGTCTATATCTCTTCTTTTTTATTCTTCCTCTTCCTTTTTTTTTTTCTTTTCTACCTTTTTTTCATTCCTTTATTTTTTCATTATCTGCCTTCTTATTCTTCATAATTGTCGCCTTTTTTCCACCACTACCATCTCTTCTCCTATATGGCTAATTCTTTTTTTTTTATTCCATCAACTTTTATTATTATTTTTGTTTCATCAAAATAACCACTATAAGATGAAAAAAAAAAACGAATCAAATTAAAAAGATCTATATTAATATGTGATATTTTTGTGTTATAAATGTTTTGATATTTTTTAATATTGATTATTTTTGTTCTTCAATTATAATGGTTGATTTTTTTTAAATGTTTTTTACCTGTAACATACTTCATATACTCAATAAAATGTTTCATTGGAAGAATTTTTTAATTTTTTAATTTTCCAACTTTTTTTAAAAAAAATTCTTCTCCATTTCATTATATTTATCAAATTATATATAACATATATAATATATTAAAAGATATATAAAAATTTTATATGTTTCTTTATTTGGAATCATTATATTTATCCGATTATATATATAACATATAAATAATATATAAAAGTCTATATATGCTTCTTTATTTGGAATCACTCATATTTATCAAATTATATACAATATATATAACATATAAAATGAAATATAACAGTTTTATATGTTTCTTTACGTGGAATCTATTATATTCATCAAAGTATATACAATATATATAATATATATAAATGACATATAAAAATTTTGTATATTTTTTCATTTTAAATCTATCACATTTATCAAATTACATGCAACGTGTATAAATATAAAACAACATACAAAAGTTGTATATGCTTCTTAATTTGTTATCTATTAATATCTATTAAATTATATGCAGTATATATAACATATAAATGATATATAAAAGTTTATATTTGTGATTATAAGTTTTATGTATGTGTTGATATATGTTGTATATGATGTTTATATATTGATTTATATGTCTCATATGTTGTATATGTTTATAAGTTTTAAATGAAACATATAAAACTTAAAGAAGGAAGAACAATTTTGTAATTAATAATTATATATTTTTATAATTATTTTTATAATTAATTATTGCACTTTCATATTTTTGAAGCTTTTTTCAAAACCACTGTATTAATGAAAATAAGTTTTGTTTTTAGACCAATTTTATAAATTTCCTAGCTACTATGCCGAGTCCAATATAATCATGGAATGTACCATGATGATTTTAGAGAAAATTATATAATACACTTCTTTTTTACTTTTAGTTTTCAATTTTACAACGCTTAGTTTTTTTTTTTTTCATCTTTAAACATTCTTTTAGTTTTTTTTTCATATTTATACATTTTTTTTTCAATTTTACTTTTTATGTATTTTTTTTGAAATTTACCTTTTTTTCCCTCCATCTACTTTTTTTTTTTCGTTCTTTCATCTTTCATCTTTTTTCATCTTTTTTTCTCTTCTATCCCTCTCCCTCTTATTCTTCCTTTCTTTTATTTTCATTATTTGCAAAAAATTAATTTGATTTTCTATATTATTTAATATTTATAAATATATATGTATTTTTTTTGTTATATTATTCTTCAATTGTAATGTTAAATGTTTTGTTATTCTATAGTGGTAATGCATTTTATATGTTTGATAAAATATTCTAAAGATAATTTTTTTTGTGAATTTTTTCATTTATTTATTTTCAATTTGTATTTTTTTTATTGTTGTTATATTTTTTTGAGTTGTGTTTGTTTTAGTTATTTTTTTTTTCAATGTATATCTTTAATTTTTTCACCTTAAAAACACATCATATAAAGATATATTCACAACATACACTTAATATATATATGAGATATACAATACTCATATAACATATGCAAAACATTTATACAATATACCCATATATAATGTGTGTATGTTGTGCATATATTTTTTAAAAAAATTATTTATAATGTATTTAAACTTCTAAATCACATAATATATTTAATGTGATATATATTTTTTATATTTATGCTGATATATGTTAAATTATAATTAGTAAGAAGTATAATCTGCTTTTATTATTTTGTAGATATTGTGCAAATATTTTATTTTTTATTATTATTTATGACTTTTTTAGTTATGAATTATATATTATTTTAAAAAATGATAAATATATTGTATATTTATATTATTTATATTGATATATATTGAATTTTAAATGATAAGAAGTGTGCTTCTCTTTTGATGTTTTGAAGATCTTTTGTAGATTTTTTTATATTGTATTTTAATTTTAATTCATATAATGTTTTTTAGTGCGATGTATATGTTTTATATTGAATTATAATTAATAAAAAGTATAATCATCTTTTACTATTTTATAAATGTTGTGTAAAGATTATATAAATATTTATTTTTTAATTGCTAAATCATAAAATTTTCTATTTTAAAATAATAAAATTATTAAATTAAATTATATGAGAATGATTAAAATATGTGTATATTAATTTTCTTAATCAATCTTTATGTAATATATACATATAGCATAAAGGAGAAAAAATCACCGGTATTTTTTAAAATTTGATGTGTTTTTTTATAAAAATGAAAATAAATTAGGGACGATTAGTTATATTCTATTTTTTGATAAAATTTTCTAAAGGAAAATGGAAAATATAATTTGTTGTTTAGTTAAAAATATTTTCCATTTAGAAAATTAGAAAATAGTTTTCTATATTTATTAATTAATAGTTGAATTTTAGAAAACTACTTTAAGATGTTTTCTAAATAGAAAACACACTCTTAAAAAAATTGGAGTTTATTTCTCACTTTGATTCTTATAGACTCTTTTTATATTTTACATTTTTTATTTATATTTATATTTATATTTGGGATAAGGTACAAAAACACCATTGAACTTATCGCGAGGGTATAAGTTACCCTCGATTCTTTCTCTTAACTCATTTAAGCCCAAAATTTGGAAAAAACAAGTTCTTCAGCCCTTGTCTCTAACGGTTATTCAAACAGTGAAAACTCTCCGTTAGAGGGTGTACTGACCTGACATCAAATGAATTTTTTATTTTGCAGCTGACTTTGTTTTATAATTAATAATAAAGTTAACTAATTTCTGACCATCGATAAGCTTGAAGGAGTGGTCCTGATCTTAAGAAAGCTTAGATAAGTTTTTTTTTTACTGAACCTTAGATAAACTATTACAGACAAAAGGAAACATGACCAAAAAATAGAAGCTTATGTTGTCCCTTTCGAACACAACAAGAGTTCTACAAAATTGCTGTGTTTATTGGGCCAACATAGGGTCAGCTAAATATTATGCCATTGATAGGTCGGTGATAAGCAACATCGTTGTAGGGTCTATAGGGTAAGCGAATTGATTTTTAAATCGTTCATTCTTTGAGTACTGATTTTTAAATCATTGATTCTTTTGGTGTTATAGGGTATGTTGTAAATAAATAAATATTTGATTTTGGGTTTTGTAAAACAATTCATTTAAAGAAATATTTTATTTTGGGTTTTTAAAAGAATTGATTTTGGGATTTGTTTAAAACTAATCATGGTTTTGGAGTAAATATAAACAACAATCGAAGAAGGGTAATGAAAATCAGGGGTTTTTTTTTTATTTGAAACAGAAAGCAAATAATTTGTAACCTATTTGAACTGAAAATCTAAGAATTTAGAAGTAAAGAACATACTTTGAATGTAGTAACAATATTATATATTGTGTTGTTCCAGGTGGATAGCATAGACACTGTAGTTGACCTGAGGTTCAACTATGGTGGGAAATGGGTTCGACACAATGAAGACACTAAGCAACCTAATTTAGAAATATGCGTATAGGGAGGTTAATATCCTGCACAGATTTGATCTAGATTGTCTACGTTGCTTGGACTTGTTAGATAGGTATAAGGAAACCATAGGCTTATTAAATGTTAAAAAAAAAATTTGTACTCAAACCATGGAAGGAATTGTGGGATGTTTTTATGTTAGTGAATGATGATCAGTCAATCACGAGGGTTATAGACTGTATTACTGGAAATAGTTGGGCTAGGGAGATAGATATATATGTTGATAATGAGGTGGACATCCCTATAGCTGAAAACAACCCAATAACATTAATGTAGGTAGGTTTTAAGAGTACAAAAATATGGTTGTACCAATACAGGAGAGTTTTTTGTAATATAGGTGGGGATCAATTTAATGTGGAAGGTGGGAATGAAAATAGGTAGGCCACTCAAACTGACTTTAATGAGCCTAATGCCACTATAGTTAATGGTATTCAGCCACCTACTGATGGTAATGGGAGTGAGGGTGGAAGTAGTGGATTTAATGTTAATGAATTATTTAGTAATGGTCTTGTTGGATATGTTAGTAATGAGGAGGAAAAAGGTGATGATCATGTAGATAGTGAAGATGATGTTTCAACCAGTAGTGAGGATGAAAGTGATGTACAAGATACTGCCCCACCAGACCTTGAGAGAGTGAGATATGATGGTGAGGATGAAAAAGACTATTTTATGCTTGGCATGACATTTTCCAATGCAGTTGAAGTAAGGGATGTCATTAGCAATTATGCAGTTTAGTTGGGCCTGAAATTACAATTTACTAAAAATGAATCCGGTAGGTTAGGTTAAATGCATTGGGGTTGATGATTGTCTGTTTGTTACGCGAGTTGCTAAGGATGGTAAAAATATAGGGATGACTGTTAAAATATTAGTGGATGAGCATAGATGCTATAGGCAATACAACATTCCTAGTGCCAATGTCAATTTCATTGCAAAACATTTCAAAGAGAAAATATTTAAGAGACCTGAATACATATGTAAATGCATGAAGGAGTATGTTGAAGATGTTTTGAAAATAAATATAAGCTTGGAAAAATGCAAGAGAGTGAAGAGAAAGATTATTCAGGAATTGGAAGGTGGCTTCAAGGTTGAGTTTGGATATCTCGTTGCATATGCTGCAGCATTGAAGAGGAGTAATCCTAGCACCAAAGTAGAGATTAAGCTGTGTAAAGAGGAATTGAAAGAAGGAAGCAGGGTATTCAAGATGATGTTTATATGCTTTGAGGCATGCAAAAGAAATTAGAAGGTAGGATATAGACCTGTAATAGGTCTGGACGGATGCTTTCTAAAGGGAGTCAGTAAAAGCCAGCTATTAACTACTGTGGGCAAAGATGGTAATGATCAGATGGTGCCAATAACATGGGTTATGGTCAGCAAAGAAAATTATCATAACTGAACATGGTTTATGCATTGGCTACGATAGGAGCTAAATATTGTAGATGAATCAGTTTATACTATAATATCTGATATGCAAAAGGTATGCCATCTATGCAAATTTTCAATGTTACCAATGCTTCAATGTCAATTAATAACTTATAACTTTATACTTGTTAGAATTTAGGGATTGCTTAATGGTGTGAATAAAATTTTCCCCAATGCAGAGCATAGATGGTGTGCTAGGCTTATCTATGCAAATTGGAGTAAAAAGTGAAGAGGAGAACATTAAAAAAGAAGTTTTGGATATGTGCCTGGAGTACATGCCCTGAGAAGTTCAAAGAAAATTTAAAGCAATTGGGTGAAATTTCTAAAAAGGCAATTGAAGATGTTCTTAAATGGCCTCCACACAACTTGTGTAGAGAGTACTTTCGTAACAGAAGCAAGAGCAACATGGTTGATAATAATATTTTTGAATGCTTCAATGCTTGGATTGCTTCGGCAAGATATAAGCCCATAGTGGGCATGCTTGAAGAAATCAGGTTGCAAGCCATAAATTGAATTAAAGATAATAAGTTATAGGTTGATAAATGGATTAATGATTGGAGTCTAGTGTGTATGACATAGTTTCAAGATAATAAGCATGTTGCTGTTGGATGTAAGGTTGTCTTTAATAGTGATGTTGGTTATGAAATTAGAGAAGGTGAGGAAAAACACACTATCATTCTTGACCAACATTCGTGTACTTATAGGGCATAAGACCTGACTAAGATCTCATTCCAGCATTCAATTTGTGCCCTAAAGGATTCCAAGATTGATGCAATGATATACATTTCCCCTTGGTATCATAAGAGGACATACCTGACAGCCTATAACCATCCATTACTACCTATGCCAGGCAAAAGATATATAAATTGTGAAAACTTCCAACCTATTAAGCCATCTTCAATAGTTAAAATAAGTGGGAGACTTAGGAAGAAAAAGATCAGAGGGACTTTTGAACCAGCTTCAAGCACATGTAAACTATCTAGAAGAGGTAGGCCACAATGTTGTTCTCTATGCCATCAGGAAGGACACAACAAATCTTACTGCCCATCAAAGACAAATCAGATTCTGCATTACTTAATAACTTATTTATTTATATACCTTTTATATTAATGCATGATTTTTGAATAACTCGTTTAATAGTGCATTACTTTCTAATGTAGAATATATCTACAAACATTTTACCAAATTAGTCAAGGGCAAATGCCAGTAGTAGAGCAAGGAATAACAGAAGGAATATGCCATCAAGGATGAACCAATATTCACAGTAAAGAAGTAGTTCTACTGTACCAAGTGGCCCCTCCTATTAGAGGAAATAGGAATAATACCAGTGATTATGGGTGCCATGTTGATGAAACAACAGGGAGGACAACTGTTGATGTAAGTTCTTCATTATTACCACTTATTGATTTGTTTTTGTGGTGGCTAGCATATTTACTTATTGATTGTGTGTTAATATCAACTAGGGATGTCAAGTGAAAGACCTGTAGAAGAGGGTGTTGAACCAATGCAAATGGATGTTGATGTATAAACCGATTGCCCTATACCTAATGAGAGAGATATTAGGCATTCCAGAGATAACTTTGTGGCAACAAACTTGAGGAACATTAGTTTTGTTACTCATGTCTCACAGGTGACACATGCTACAAACTTGCCTTTTGCTCTACCAAGACTACAGTGGAGAGGAGGACCTGGAATTACAAGCAACCAATTAGAGAAGGAAAGACTTCATATTCAGAGAAGAAGAGCTCAATTGGCAAATAATTTATCTTGGTTGAAAGATTAGGCTACTAAGTGAAGCACTAGTGTTTTATTTTTATCAATGTTCTCTACTATTAGTGCATTGACACTATAATATTTTTTTTATAAAACATGTTTTGTTAAGGCTGATTGACAATGTTTGATGACTGTTATGTTATTTTGTTCACACAGCTCATAGGTCTAGCTAAATTCATAGTTCTTATTTTGTAGGTAATCATGGGAACCTTTTTGCAAAGGGAATGACCTATGAGAGCTTTGTAATACCACTACTATCAACTTTGGATCATTTTATTCTAATATAATATGTTTTAGAAGTTTAAATTAATCTCGAATTTATCTACTGCACCAAAAACATGCGGACATTCTTGGTTATGATTGTTTATATGTATTTGTTAATTTTTCATCAATGATGCTAAATAAATGGCATGTGCTATACCATTTTGCAAACTAGGAACCATGTTAACTTTTGGACAATTTTTTTTTATGCAATGTTAGCCAAAAGTTACAAAACATCTGCACATTCTTAGTTATGATTGTTTATGCGTAATATAAGATTTTCATCATTGATGTTGAATAAATGGCATTTGACATAATGTTATGCAATGTCAACAAAAGTTCCAACATATTTGCAACTACATATTACAACATCACCATCATCATCACAAATAATATCCATGAACAAATAATCACAAAATAAGTTGCTTTTAGTTTCTTCTTCACCTTCGCACAGTCTAGAGCATTAGCATTCTTCCAACTCCTCAACTCCAACCATAAAGCAACAATTTCATCTTTAAATTTAGAGGCATTCCCATTTGACTTCATATATCGATTTTCAGCCAACAATATCCCGCGCTCCAATTTCATTTCATTAATCACCTCTCTAGCTCGACCTTCAATTGCTTCATCATGCCATTCAAAATTCCCACAACTTCTCATCTAACATGAAAACAAAAAAGAAATACAATTATAGTTACGGCAAACATCTAAACTGCAAATTGTTTATCAACAAATATCCTAATCCTAACTAATACTTACTTTGTAGTTAGGGTAACCTTAAAACCTTCTTCCAGGATTTTTATTACTCCATGAAGTCCACCTTGAGGCCTTCACCCTCATCTCTCTCGAAATACAATCACGGAACCTATACGGACCTTCATAATTCATCTCTTTGTTTATTCTCCTTAAATATGTTGATCCAATTGACATTGATGATGTTGAAGAAGCCATATGTTGGAATGAAGTCTCCAATTGATTAAATTTTATTTCTTAGTTAGGGTTTAGGGATGAGAAATTGGGATTGGCTTTTTGACAAGGGAGATCGAGACATTGCTGTTAAATGGCCTTATTACTGCAAAATAAAAAATTCATATGATGTCAGGTCAGTATACCCCCCAACAGAGAGTTTTCACCTTTTGAGTAACTGTTAGAGACAATGGCTAAAAAACTTATTTTTTCTAAAATTCGGGCTTAAATGAGCCAAGAGAAAAAATTGGGGGTAACTTGTACCCTCACGACAAGTTCGAGGGTGTTTTTGTACCCTCTTCCTTTTTATTTAGAAAATAGCTAGAGAATGAAAATTTGAAAAATTAGAAAACATAAAAGAAAATTATGAAGTGGAAATGAAAAATATTTTCTATAACTAAACAGTCCCTTAGCTATAGAATTTTTTTAGGGGAAATTACATTGTATACCCTATGTAGATTTCCATATTTCAAGAATATGAAGCGTAAAATTTATTGCATTTGTACAGGGTGCGGCAATTAGTTTTTTCATTTTTAAGTTTTTCAATAGTGTTTTTTCTTTTTTTTTTGTTATTTTTTTATTTATACATATACATTTATTCAGAAATAATTCTTTAATATCATATTCTTAATATGCACACAAAAAATAAATATATACATGACACATACACAATATATACGTAACATATATAAAATATATACAACAAAATAAACATATGTCACATCTACCAAATAACACATTTGCAATACATATATAGCACATTAACAGTTTTATTTTTATTTTTATTTTTCTAACATATATAATATATTAATAATTTTCATTACATATAATATCTACACAATATCTATATAACATACACACAATTTATATAAACAAAAATAATATATCTACAATACATCAACAATTTTATTTTGTATTATTCTTACATATACAAAATATTTATAATATATCTACAATACTTCTGTAATATATCAACAATTTTGTTTTGTTTAAAAATAAATGTAATGATTTTTATTTATATATTTTTATATATTTTACTTTTTTTAATATTTTTTTGGGTGTTATTTATTTTTTATAATTAAAATTAAAATTTTTTTTCTTAATAAAATTAATAAATTTTATATGCTAAAAAGTTATTTAAAATATTAAGTTTTATTATTTTATTAAAATATTTTTATTTAATAGTGAAGTTTGAAAAAAAATAAAAATTAAAGTAAAATATTAATTTTAGTTTGAGTAAGGGTATTTTTGAAAAAAAAAATTTATTTTAGTGAGGAGTGAAGTATTTTTGAAAATTTACTCTAAATTTTTTTAAAAGTGTAATTATTTTTATTTTCATAATATTTTTAAAATAAAATTTGTTTTCTTAGATAGTTTTGTAAATGTCCTTTTTCTTAAAAAAAAAACTTTATTTTTGAAAGTGATATGTGAAATTTCCATTATTTTAGTCTCACAAGTGGATCCACCGTTCATAGAATAAAGGCCCAATTAGGTATAGGCTAAGCCTTTTAGGTCCAGGCAAGGCCCAACAGTGGCGGTAAAAGTAGACGAAAGCAGTATATTACAATAGCAATATATGTGCTTCTTTGTCAATAATCAATATTCAAATTTCTAATCTCTTAATTTAATTTTTGCCAGAAAATCACTCGATTATCATATTAGTAAATTAAAAAAAAATAAAATCAATATCATTTTTTAAAATTTGACTTCAACTTAAATTCAAATTCAAAATTTTGTAGCCTTAAAAAATTATAATATCATCAAATAAAAAATTTAGTCATATAAAACAAATAAATTTAATAATAAAATATATATTATAAAATTATAAAACACATTTTATCACCAACAATGTCTCTTTCTCTTCTTATCTAGGAATGATTCTTAAGGATTGCTACTCACTCATCTGCTCTAATAGAGAAATTCTTTTCTATTTTGCTAGTCATTCGGCGAATATTGTAGCTCACATTTTAGCTAGGGTCACTATTTCTATGTTAGAGTGCAATTTGGTGTAACCAACCTCCTTATTGGCTTGTTATTCTTTTAATTTCTAATCAATAATATTTCATCCTTTTCTCAATATATATATAGATATATATATATAACATATAGTACTGGGTTATTATATTAATATTACCAAACAACAAATATGATAATATATAAGAAGGCTGAGGACGACATTGAATTGCATGAACCAAGGTATATAGGAATGGTGAGTATCAATTAGTTCAATTAATTGGCATTTTTCTCAATTCACAACTCCCAAACAACCAATCCTTGTCAGAAAATGACAATTTATATTGGTAATTTTGTCATGTGTTAGACTAGCTGTGCCCTATATATGCATATATATAATTAAATTAATTAAATTAATGAGGTAGTGCCAAAAAAAAAATTAAATTCATGGGGTTAAAAAAATTAAAGAATGAAAGGTCAATCGACCCCCAAGTTTTTCAATAAGGGACAAAGAAGGGTTGGCATTGTGATGTCTTTCTCGCCCACAGTATCATTCCATAATGTAGATATTACACTATCTATGGCAAAACTTATTCACATGCTTTGTTTTGACTCCACCCACTTCTTACCGATTTCAGCTTTTATTTGTGTGCGTGTGTCTAAACTCTTAAATCATTACTATATAGTCTGTTTTAAAAAAATATTTAAAAATTATCAACTAATCTCTTAAATTCCACTATTTTTAATCTCAAATTGATAGTTGAATTTGTTTCATATACATATTAAAAAAATTAGTATGATTGTAAATGAGCCAAGCTACTCAAGCTCGGCTTGGGTTTAAGCTCGATAAAAGCCCGTTCAGGCTCGAGTTTAAACTACTCGTTTGTTAAATAAGTCAAACTCAAACTAAGAAATACTCGGCTCATTAGCTCGTAAACTAGTTCATTTAAAAAACTCGTGAGTTAAGTTCGTAAGTTAGCTCGTTTAGTGTATTTAATTAAAAATATATATAATTTAATTTAATTATATTAAACTATATATGCAAATATATTAATTTTTTAACTAATTTAATTTATATAATTTATTAATATTTGGTATATATGATAAATAAATTAAATAATATACAATATAAAATAGATTAGTAATTTACAGTAAAATATAATATTATAGTAATACAATATTTTATTTTTATTAATATATAATCATATTGTTTATTTTTTATAAAAACATTAATTTTAATATATCTTTTACGAAAATATAAAAAAGATGAATAAAAAATAAAAATTAAAATAAATTTATTGGTTCGTTAAACTTATTTAAATCAAGCTCGAGATATATAATATATGAGCTGGCTCGATATAAGTTCGGCCTCGACTCGAGCTTGATTCGAATTCGAATTTGAACTCGACTATTTTATAACGAGCTGAGTTTGAGCTTTTCAAAACTCGACTCATAGTACGAGGAGAGGGTAAAAATATGTATATATATATATAATATTTATTAACAATTTTAGAATTATTTATTAATTTTTTTTAAAATTTTAAATTGTCCTTTTTTTTTTAATTTATACAAGAAATTAAAAAAATAATTACAATAAATTATTTATTTTATAAGTAATATAATTTTTTTAAAAAAATTGATAAAAAATAAATAATATACAAATACACAAAAAAAATATTAAAAAATAAATAATTTTTTTAATTAAATTAATTTAAACTTATTTAATGAATTAGTCAAATGTAATATAAAGGAGTAATTGATCATAATTAAGAAGAATACAATAAAATAAGTAATTGAAAATGTTTAAATTAGAGAGAGAGAGAGAGAGGAAGAAGTCAAGAAAGGTAGGCATTGACAAGTCTCTCTTTTACTATTTACATTTCCTCTCCTAATGTCAGCTGCTGCTGCAAAAGCAACATACCACTGCACTGGGATCAAGTGGGGTCCAATAGATCCACAAAGAAGAGAAAATTCCTTTTTATTTTCCTCTAATATGATATAAATATCATCAGAAAATCATAAAGAAAACTACAAAATCACGAATTCTCTAAACAGAAACAGTGTTAACAAAATGTGCATAATATTTTGTCCTCTACAATCTGCATGCATATCTACCTATATATCTATATACTGTTTAATTAATTAATAAATATTATTATATAAATATAAATGCTGATTTGCATGGCAGTATCTATTGTATACAATATATGGGAAGAAGATGGCAGATCTTTGATCAGCACAATTGCATGCCATGTCATGCCAATCTATACTTTGATAGATACGGCCCCCCTGCGTGCTTTGCTTCCAATCCTTTTCATTTAGTTTGCGTCTTCTTATTATTATTCTCACCTTCCCAACTCGTGAGCGTGCATTCCACCACTCTCCTTCTCTTCTTTCCAGTACAGAGAGTGTTGAATAAAAAAACATGGAAATGCAATCGGCGTGTCTGTCTCTGAGTGTGAAACAGTCCTTTCAAACTCTGCGTTGCAGTTGCAGCAGAGAATGACGTAAGATTCTGATAAGAATAACGCGTGCTTGGAAGCGTGTAAGTAGGATTTCCATTTCAATATTTATGTTTTTTTGCATGCAGTTTTTGAAAAAAAAAAAAAGAATTGAACTTTTCTTACTGCGGCAGAGATAGAGTTGAAGGGTTTGGCCAATGGGCAATTGCATCATTACTATCATCATCATCAGAGAGAGAGCTGTCAATCGGTTTCTGAAAGGTTCGTACATTACTCTATGCATGGTAGAGGACTGAGCTCAGAGCCCCATCATTGTCTCAATTATCGGCCTCAATCCTCGGCTCCAGCCAAGCTACGTACTCTAAGCCAGAGATTACGAGTGCAATAGAATCAAAATGCCTTACGCATTATTATACGTTCTTATATTTCCTACTCCAATCATATTATCCTGGTGTTTCAGCCAATCTCCCCGTTTCTCTCTACTACGGATCAAAATGGCTCCCAAAAATTAGTATGTGATACTATTTATATATTAAATTTCGTCAAATATACAAAAGTTTGTGATACTTGAAAAAAGAAGAAGTTTATTTTCAAAAATACTATAAAAATATTTCGAAATAGAGTTTTTTTTTTCAAAAATAGAAACAATTATTGTGGAACAAACTCGTGTTCAACGTCCTTCTTCTCCCTTCTTATGACCTATGACCATGAAAGTTTATAAAAAACGTCACATATGATGTTGTAGTGCTATATCTAGAGACCAACTTTCTTTAAAAAAAAAGAAAAATTCTGACCACCAAATCAATATCATAAATTAATTAATATATTTTCATATAAATTAATTAATTAAATGTAATAATATAATAAGTATATTAAAAATTAAGTATTATAATTATAATTTTTTTATATATTATATATAACTAGATATATATGGTTACATGTAACATATAACAATATTATTATCCTTTTTAAATTTAATACATATAAGTGGTTATATATAACATATATTTACATATAACTAAACATATAAAATAGTTATATATGTTTAGTTTTTTTAAAAATCAACATATATATTTAGTTATAGAAAACATACATATTTAGTCATATAATCAAATATTTAATAATCAATAATATAATTTTATAGTATTCGTTTAAATTATATATATATAATATTTTGTTTAATTATTTTGGTGCATTTTTATAAATTTTTTTATTTTGTTTAAAATTTTTAATATTATATATTTATTTTTATGACATATATATTATATATAAATTGATATAATATGTTAAAAAACTAATTTTTGAAGTATTTTATAAAAAAATGTGATATACATTTACGTTGAAGAATAAAAAAATTCTCAAACATTACAACTCAAACCTAAAAACAGAAATTCAAAACACAAAACAAAAAATAAAAAAAAGATTTAGCGAGTGGATTTCTTGACTTTTCTAACATGTTCTGTTGGACATTAAAAGTCATTTTGGGTATTTAAGATAAGATAGGGAGTTTAAATAAAAAAAATAAGCAAGAGTACGAAGCAAATTAGTGCAGTTGACGAGCATAGGCATTAAGAAAAGAAAGCATACAAACAGTGACCCCTGTTTCAAAGGCTTTCAATTTAAACAGACTAAATGAATAGGACAAAAAATGGAGTAAAAAAAACCGATAAATATACTACTCTAGTTAAAATGACAAGTTTTTTTTAGATGCGATGCGTGCTCCTTTTCTTTGTAGTATATGATATATTTTTTTTTGGTTTGTTACTTAAGAAAGAAGATTATAATTTACAGTGATTTTTTTTGTTTGTTTGGTTGCCAAGAAAATAAAATTTGAATTTTGTGAGGACGAGGAAGCACTTATAATTATGATATATAATCTGATTAGAGAGATGTTGGATTTTGTTAAAACTCTTTACTAGCTATTAAAAAGAAGAAGAATAAGAGGACAAAGAAGGATACGAAGAAGAAAAGAATAGAGAAATGAAAGAAAAAGAGAGTACCGTATATTTAAAAGAAAATTCATTAAATAGACTTGGTTCATGACCTCGAGTATCAAGTCAATCACAGAACATATTTTTTTTAAAAAAAACTAATTTAAATTATTTTTTAAATATTATAATTCAAATTATAATTTATAATTGGCTTGGCTCATGAGTGATAATATGAACTATGTTCGTGTAAAAATTTTTCATATTTAAAATAAAAAAATAAAAAAAAAAGTAAAAGTAAAAATAAAAAATAAAAAATAAAAAGTTAAAAGTGAAAAAAGAGATATATAGAATATTTTTAAAACAAAAATTAAAAAATAATAGTTTATGTAATTTAGCTTTTTTAATTTTTAGAGAAAATTACACTAGCTATACAACCTTTATATAATAAAATTAATATTTTTAAACTTTATTTTTTATGTGTATAATATGTAAATTTATTTAAAAATAATTTTTATTAATATATTTTATATATCTTACTTTTTATATAATTTTTGTGAGTATTATTTATTATTTATAATCAAATTTAATTTTTTTATAAAAATTAATATATTTTTATGTTTAAAATATAATTTTAAACATTAATTTTTATTATTATATTGTAATAAATTTATTTAATAATAAAGCTTAAAAAAGATAAAAATTAAAATAAAATATTGTTTGTAGTGAGAGATGGGGTTGTTTTGAAAAAAAGATATTTGAGTGATGAGTGAGGTATTTTAAAAAATTTGACTTAATTTTTGTTAGAAGTATAATTTTACGTATAGTATTTTTTGAAAAAAAAGTATATTTTCATTGATAATTTTATAAACGTCCGAAATTTTTATTTGAATTATGGGCCCATATGCAAACAAGACGTGGAACAACATAGGTATTAGATAGAGCGGAGGAAGGCCATTAGATGCGCGGGTGAGTCTTCGAGTGGAAGCATACGTTGGGGATTAGCACGTGCCTATTTAACCGTCTTAACGGCATTATAAACAGCATGGCGGGGAAGGAAAACTAACCCTTTTGGGCAACTAAAACACCACAAAATCCAAAAGTAGCCTCAGGAAACTGTTACATAAAACACACCAATTTATAGGCAAAACGACAAAAGAAATAAAAAAAAGGAAGAAAGTGCAATGCGAAGTTAAATTTACTCTTTAAGCTACTGAGTACGATATACATAAGTTTACCAAGGTATTGAAAAGAAAAGAAAAGCTTTAGGTGATGGAGTACACGGCTACCATATACCTTTTTCACCAAAAGCTGTTATCTCTCTCTATATGGAAACTCATCATTATAAAGCCAAAACAAATCATCTTCTTCATGTTTTTTGTAAAGCTTCTGTTGACATATCTTACAAGGTTAGAATTTAAAATCATTTTAATTTCTCTTTCTTTCTTTCTTAAAAAAAAAGCTGCAAAACATTGTCTATCTTCCTGTTTTTTACTACAAAATCTTATATTATAGCTATAAAGGTCATATGATATATAACCTAAATCAGAGTCATACTTCCTTTACCTAAAAAAGAGTCATACTTTGTTTTTTTTTTTATCTAAACTATGGTAGCCACTTTAAAAGATGAAATAGCTGATTCGAAAATCTAAACTATGGTCTCCTCGCTGATTTATAGACACTTTAAAAGATGAAATAGCTGGTCCGAAAATTTAAAACTGCTTCATACTCAACATCAATTATTGAATCCTTGATATTTGGTCAAGGATGGATGAATTTAGGTAAACAAGAGCTTATTAATTTAGCGGCTCTTTATATTGAGCTCTTGGTAAGCATAAGCTAACAATAAATAATCTTTTGGCCACAACTCATATAAATTTATTATAAATTATGTGATAAAATGATGATGGAAATAATTGTAATTTTTTTTGTGTAAATTATTTTTTTTGAATCAAATCAGATATGATCACAAGGCAATAAGATTCTCAATCTCTATTGAATTTTAATATAGCCGTATATTCAGAACTCAAATTCAAATTATAGTAATTATTTTTAAATTTCGTAAGTAATTGAATTTGGAAAGATCCAAGAGGAAAATAAAGCCAATTAAAAAAAGAAAAATAAATTAAAAAAGTGGTGAGGTTGGTGGGTAATTATAGTTATTATTTCTGAGTTGTTTTAATACATATATTAAAAAGAGCAAGTTATTAGATTTGAATTCCTTACTGCAGTATGCCATGAGAATGAGACAAGTACTCAAAAACTATACTAATAGTCGAATAGCATTGTTTATGAGCAAGTGCAGCTTATGGGATATTATAGCTTTTAATGCAATTTCTAAAGAAGGCCAAGAGTTGAAGAAAGTGCTTGCATTTGCATGCCCTTTGAACAGAAAAATGCATTAAATCATATGGTTTCGATGAGCGGTGACTGGTGATGAAGTACTCTGCTCAAATTTTGATAGCCATTCTCGTTTAGAGAGCCTCATTTGATGAAATCTTTTATGGATACACGTATGCATATATATGATAATATTGATATACATCTCTTAGCAGAGCAGAGACTCAGTACAGTGATGACCAGCAAGAAGGCTGCTGCAGAGATCAGTAATTCCCAAAAGATTTCAAAGCTGTAACTGTTGACGCACGGGGGGACCTATTAGAAGAAAAAAAGGAGATTTTCAAACCTAAACTCATTAAAGAATTTTTGTTGAAAATTAACTTGAATATTGTTTAGGTTTATACCTAGCTATAAGCCTATAATTATTCCATTTTGTTGATTAAAAAAATAATTTTAGGGAAAAAGTTTGTTCGTTTTTTAAATTTAATAATACGTATTATGCTAGAAAACACGTCGATATATGATGAAAAGTTTAAAACAAATACGCAAAAGTTTTTAAGCTTTATCTTAGTTATTATAATATAATATTTCATATTTGAATCTCAATGGTAATATAATTGAAAAATACTTTAATGAACTTGTAAATATTCAGAAGTAAAATAAAATTAAAAGCTGTTTATACGTAATCCATTAATGAAATTGAAAAAGAACAAATCTATTCACGATATCATTTTGTACAAAGATATATAACAAGATAATTAAGAAGAAGATGATAATTAAAACCCTTCAGACAAAATTGGTGCATTTACAAGAATCCAAAAGAGAAACAACAAAAATGGAAGATGTAGAGTTTATCCTGCCTCGTAAGGACAAATAAAAGTCTCCCATGTTAAAAAAAATAGAAAAAGAAATAACTAGTCTATGAAATTTACCCATATTTTTTTTTCTGGCTAAAAATTAATTTACTATGATTTTTCAAGTAGGATAACATGGGAATTACAAGATTTATTGCACTCGTCCTCCTTGAGTGTCCTCCATTGATCAGCGATATCTTGTGCAATTGTAACAGCGTCAGCAGCCGTTCCCAATAGACCTCTCCCTGTAAAGCCAACTGTGTATAATCCAGTATCTCCCTTCCATCCGTTAGGAAACGGCGTTTTAGGCATCCCATCTCTAGTGAAAAAATCACACCCCTACCATTATAAAAATCATAGTTAATTAATAACAATTGATTAGAGTTAATTAATCAGAAACTAATTTCACCAGCTTCTATTTTCCTCTAGAAAAGAACAAAAAGGACACTTTTCTCTGTGGGTTTTAAGCAAATTGCGTAATGTGTATGTATAAATATTACATAGTATATATATCATGAAAGCAACATATCAGAAATTTACATATGAAGAAAAAATAAATATATACATATATATATATATATATATAATTAGGAAATGTTCCAAAAAGTATAGAAACCCCAAACAGAACCTAACTGATTTTATTCTTTTTTGCATGGGAGAAAAAATGAAGAGGTTTAGCAGAGGTCCTGCTCATTACGTGGCATGTGTCCAAATCAAGAAAATGATAGATGATTGATTCATATAATTAATTACAAGACTAAAAATAAAAGGCAAAACAAGTCTGTTTCTAATAAATACATGCTAAACAACAGTTACCTTGAGCCAAGTAGGAACATTGCTTTTGTACCCAGTTGCTAGTATTATCGAATCAAACCCTTTCTCTTGTCCATCCGCAAATTTTACTCCATTTCTTGTTATCTCTTTCACACCTTCCATCACCTGAACCCCAGAATTAAAAATTCCCATAATAATATTACTTAAAATTGTATAATATTAATGTAAATTTGAATGTAATCAAAAGTCTAATTAATGAATTAATTACCTTAATCTTGCCAGATTTAATTTGAGATAATGCACCGACGTCGAGGACCGGAGTCTTTCCAGTGACATTTTTAAGCTCAATTGGACCGGTTTTAGGTCGCCGGAGGCCTAATTGTTCAGTATTGCCTAGACTGAAACTAGCTACTAGTAATAAGAACTTATCAACTAGTTTAACAGGGAACCATTTTAGAAGTGCCATAGCTATTCCAAATGTTGACATACCGAAAACTTCTCTAGGCAGTACATGCACCTGCAAATAAATAAACAAAATTACACAACAGTTAAAAAATAAAATTTTAAAATTTACAGCTGAAATAATTGAAAAATGAAAAGCGAAAAAAAAATAAAAGAACTTACTGTGTTTCTAACAACCATATGAGGATTTGCATTGTATCTACAGAGGTCTAGGCTAACTTCCATACCAGAATTGCCACATCCAATTACTAAGACTCTTTGGTTCTTGAACTCAGAACCAGATTTATAAACACTAGTATGAATAATAGGACCACTAAACTTGTCCATTCCAAGAATCTCTGGTATTACCGGCTCAGCATTCTCACCGGTGGCGACAATAAGCCACCGGGAAATGTATGCATGATCTTGGGTTTGTACCCTCCAATGCCCACAAAGATTATCAAATTCAGCTTTGAGAACAGATTGTTTGAATTTGGGAAAGATTGAGAAGTGGGAAGCATAGGTCTCCATGTAAGAGATGAATTGGTGTTTTGTTGGGTATTTGGGGAAGTTATGAGGAAAACCAAGAAGTGGGAGTTCACAGAAATTCTTGGGAAGGTGAAGTTTGAGACGATCATATGTTTTTTGTTGCCAAAGAGAAGCTATACAGTCACTTTTTTCAAGAATTAAAGAAGTGACTCCATGCTTAGAAAGACAGGCAGCTGCTGCTAAACCAGATGGTCCTGCACCTACTATGATAGGTCCATGAACCCATTCTTCCTTCAAAATACTTTCTTTTTCTTGTTTACAAGAACCCATGTTGGAAATTCAGAGAAACTGAGAACGAAAGCAGTAGTAATATAAAGAAAAATTAAAGAAACCTCTGCTTTTTTTCCTTTTAGTTCCCCTGTTTCTTGAATATGTAGAGCTCTGTTTACTTGTGAGAAAAATCTTGAGAAAAGATGTGGGAATTTAAAGATAGAAAAAGAATAGTGTGGGGGCAGTAGCAGTAGCGGTGAAGGAAAGAGAAAGAGAAAGAGAAAGAGTCAGTGATAGAAGCAGAATTTTAAATCGTGAAATCGGTCGAGGAATCGGAATCAATTGCGATGAAATGAAATCGGATTAAATCAGTATGAAACGACTTGAATCGGCTACCGCTATCATGAATGCAGTTATAATCACGGAATCAGACGAATTGAGTAACGAAATCTGTGGAATGGAATGAATCGGACAGTAATAAAATAAAAAAAATAAATATATTTTACAATATATAAATTAATAATATATGTTAAAATTGATCAATAATAATAATAAAGATCAAATTGTTATCAAAACTTAATTAAAAATAACAATATAACAATAAGTAAATAGTTTTTAACAATACTTAAACACATGTTATAATTTTTTAAATAATAACATTGCTAAATTGCATTAAAAAATTACTAAATTAGAAATAACAATAATAACAATAATCATAATAATTGTTTAGTCAATGATTAAAAAAAGAGAAAAAATAATCCAATTCGAAAATATATACTCTATAACAATTATTAGTATTCACTTAAAATTAAATTAAACAAACTAATTTACCACCAAAAAGAATGTCGGGGAGGATCTTGATTATTTTTTTTACCATCATCATAATTTTGATTTTGGTTATTCCACCTTGAATGATATGAGTCTGGTTGCTGAAACACATATGAGAACACATCAAAATAATTTGCTGAATTTGAAGTTGCATTACTTTGTGGGTCTGAAACATTTTGAGTTTCACCAAAATTGTCACTTAGATAGTTAGAGTGAAATGTGCTACTTTCAGAAGAGTTTTCACCTGCAAAATCTCCAGCCCATCCCTGAGAGTGCTAACTCCAATAATCACTCGACCGATTATAATATGATGACGAATTATATGGGCCTGAAATAGGTTCTATTTGATTGAAAGTATCACCATATGTTGAGCTTCTATAACCCGTCCCCCATAATTCTGCATAGAGGTATGTTTCAGTCCACTGGATTCATTATTATAAAGCTGATATTTTTGAAACCCGACTAAAGGAGAAACGGGGTCAGGGGAATGAGAATGAGAACAACTATGTTTGCCATATTTATCACTGTGACTGGATTGATAATCTTTATATGATTTTCTTGATCCATTATAACCACCATAAGCAGTTCCACCTAAATTACCACATTGATTAGCACTATCACTGCCACTGTCATTGTCATCGTCTTCATCACTGTCATTGTCTTCCTCTTCCTCATTCTCATTGTCTTCCTCTTTTTCCTTTTCACTGTCTTTCTCTTCCTCATTCTTTTGTATTTACCAATATTACTGTTGCCACTTCTTTTTTTATGATGACCTTCATCGGTGTTATAGTTAAAAGGGGGTGAAACCCTACCCGATATCTCAGCAGAAGTAAGATTGACTTCTTATCTCTCATCATCTTCATAATTAAGCCAATCAAGATCATCATCATCAAAAACTGGAGCTTCTGTTTCCTGTAACCATGGAGACAATGAATCTAATTCCTCAAAAATATAATCCAAATTTATTGGATTTTCATTATATCTTCCTGGACTTCCTCATTATATTTCTCAATTTTAGCTTCATATTATAATGCACATATACTAGGGAATGCAATTTTTTATACTTTAATCTATTCCTAGTCCTTGTATGAATCAAATTGAAAGTGCTCCAATTACGTTCACAATTTGATGATGAGGTGGTTTGACTTAAAACTCGAATAGCAATTTTCTGCAATTCCAGAATACATTCCCCATAATGTATCCACCATTCAGCTGCATTGGAGTATCAAATAAAAAAAATGAGAATTATTTTATCATATTGACTGAACATATTTAGATGCATAAAATAGATTTTGATGAGTTAACCTAGAGGTGAAAGTGCAATTGCCTTTTGCACAAGCGAGGTGCCAAAAGATCCTTCCTTATCTTGAAATGTAAATATCTACATATCATTAAATAATAATTATTAGTTTACTGGTAAATAGCAATTAAGAAATAATAAATATTTAATGCAATCTTAAATAATTATTTTTACTTGTAAGAGAGCTTTGGCTTGCGTTTCTTCATTGGGCTCCAATTTTTTAATCACTTTTCGAACTCCCGCCATTACATCAACATCTTCCGTAACATGATATTCTTGATTATATTGATACTGTGGATTGAAGTAATAACCTAAAATAAATTTTTTTAAAAGAAGTTAGATTTAGATAATGAAAATTTACAGCTAATATAATATATACTAAAAAATAAACAAAATTTGTTGATATATGTAAGCCATTTATCAGCAGAGTGTAAATCATGATGCAATTGAAAATTTCATCTTGAATTAATGATTTTCCAATAATATCTCTAATGCTTGCAATTTTCTTTAATTGCTAGTTTAGTTCGATCGATTGCCTCATAAATAAAACTCATTGTCGGCTTCTCATCCCCATCAACCAATCTCAAAACTTTTAGAATGAGCCCTTGAACTTTAAATATTTCGTTTGCATTGGACCAAAATTTTCTTCCATCTATACTTTCACCCAAAATTATATCCCGAACATCGGTGGCAAGTCTATCGGTCATTCTTCCATTTCTAGAATTTACCCAAACTTCTGATTCAAACATATGCTTCAAATTTATTTTTTGTCGCACAATGCTCTCTAATGCAAGGAAATTTATTGCAAATCTTGTGATGCCGTGTATTAGAATTTCTCTTCCATCAGTGAAATTTTTCATATAATTTACCACCCAATTATGATTGTATATGAATTGGGTGATTTGCTTTGCTTACTCAATAACTTCATTTTCTATACTTCTCTTTTCAATATCCTCTAAAATCAAATCAATACAGTGAGCGCTACAAGCTGTCCAATATATGTGTTTGTATACTCCCATAATCATTTTTCCAGCACATTTAATTATAGCATCATTATCAGTCACAATTTGGACAACTCTATCTTCACCAACTTCTTCTATTACTTTCTTCATCAACTTAAAATAATAATGGGCATCCTTCTTCAGCACATCAGATCCATTGACTGACTTATGAAAAATCGTGTCACGATTTGAATATATGAGAAAGTTAATGATGTGCATTCTTGTTGGCCCTGTCTAAGCATCACATAATATGGAAACACCTCTCTCTTTCCATATTCTACCAAATGAAGCAATGTACTCATTTATTAGAGTATACTCTTTAGAAAGGCAAACCTCTGAAAGTTTCTATGGTGTTGGTGGTAGAATATTAGGACCCACCTCATATGTAGTTCGTAACAAAGGTCCCATCCAAGGGGATGCTACAACATTGCAAGGCAATCTGTCGTGAACAATAAAACGACCCATTGCATGAGTAAGTTTCTCTTTATTTTTCTTGAACTGTCATGCCTTTATTATAGATTGTTTCTTCTTGTCTCTTTCTACCTCCAAATCAATCTCGACAGCTCTTAACCTTTCAACCGGTTTGGACAAATCAGGATATTTATTTTTTGTCAATCCCTCAACTCTGACAGATGCATAACGCCTCATTAAAGGTTCTAAATTTCTTTTAGTACTAGAACCACCTAGAACATAATTATTGCCTCTACTTCTATATGAAACAATTTTAAGCTGTCGCATACTTTCTCGTCTTACTTATTCTAGCTCAGAGTCATCATCATCATCCTCATTAGTATCCCCAACATTCATACACATAATTTCCTCTTCTAAGACTTGTTTTTGTGCTTTTTTATTTTTCTTTTTTTCTGAATAGTCTGTTAACAATTTTTTCATATCTGTCCTAATTTCTTTTGGCACTTTAGAACAAGCTGAAATATCACATGATATCCGAGCTAAGTGTTGCTTAAAAAGTGTTATCCCATCAATCACCAATCGTCCACAAAATTTGCAATATATTTTCGATATGGATTGTTCAATGGAAGTGGCAAATCTCCAACTAATATCATCACTCGACTTCCAATCTGTATTACTTTGTTCTCCTCGATTACGTGGCATATTTTTTATACATAAAAAAAATAAAAAAAATATTAAAATACAAGTGTATAAATTTAATTTAAAATTTTTAGTCTTAATAATTATATTTTCTTTCTAAATCATACTATATAATTAATAATATTTTATAAATTTAAACACATATTCTAATTATCCACAAAAATGATTCTAAAAATTTATTTTTAGAAGATATCATATCAATAAAATAAAAAATTTCTAAAACCAATTAACTAAGTCCATATCATTTAATCAATCATAAATAATTATTTAAATTTAACACATATTCTACTAATATATTAAATAATTTTAAAATTTTATTTTTAGAAGATATCATGCAAATAAAACCAAAATAAAATTTCTAAAATCAATTAATTAAGTCCATATCATTTAATCAAATATGAATAGTTATTTAAATTTAAACACATATTCTAGTTATCCACAAAAATAATTCTTAAATTTTTTTTTAGAAGATATCATGTCAATAAAATAAAAAATTTCTAAAACTAATTAATTAAGTTCATATCATTTAATCAATCATGAATAATCATTTAAATTTAACACATATTCTACTAATATAAAAAATAATTTTAAAAATCTATTTTTAGAAGATATCATGCAAATAAAACCAAAATAAAATTTCTAAAATCAATTAATTAAGTCTATATCGTTTAATCAAATATGAATAGTTATTTAAATTATTTAATATTTTATAATTATATTAAAAATAATTCTAAAAATTTATTTCCTCAAGACATATTGCAAATAAATAAAAAATTATATAATATAACTTTATTAGTTTACTATAAATAATATTAAATATATTTTGGGAACAAAATAATAATAACCTAATTTTTGCTAAAAAAATAATAATTTAGTATTAAACAATAATAATTATTATGTAGTTTATATTAACCTACTTTTAATTACTTTCAAAGAATCAATATTTTTTATTATTTCATCTTGATATTTAAATTTTCTTCAAATGCTTCTCTTTACCTATTAGAAGCAATAAAAAAAAATTAGACTCAAATACAACCAACAAATTCATATTTTATAATCAATTTTCTTTAAATTAGCTTCAAAATTACAAATAAAATATCAAATTGAAGTTCATGAAAAAATAAATTCAATGGTACATTTCTTGCAGAAAAAAGGCCTGAATAAGATGAATCTGTGTCGCTCTGGTCACCGGAATTAAACAGATCTAAAATTTGGAGAAAATTATTTTTTTTACCTACAAAATGATGAAGACACTGATTTTTTTTAACTGATATTAAAAATAATTATAATTGCCCCTAAAATTAAAGGCCAGGATCAATATTTCTTATCAATTAATCAAATTCACAGTTTCAATATTATAGTGTTTCTTACATCATCATCATCATGATTAAAAAAAAAGTCATCTCAAAATTTCAATTTATAATTGAATAAATTTCAAGAATTCTTACTGTATACTCCATCCAACCCTCCCTCTACTCCAATTTCTAAGTTTATCAAACTTGTGATTTATAATTTCAAAAAAGTCATCTCGAAATTTCGATTTATAATTGAATATCCAATTTTTTAAAGTATATTCTAAACACTTGTTTCATTTTTGAAAATTCATACGTCATGTCACCATCGAAAATTCTCCAAATTTTATTGTAGTCATGCAAAACTCTCAATTGATGATTTATATTATACTCAGCTGGGCAATACATATCTCTCCCGTATTTTTTAAAATAATTACATTAAAAGTTTTCAGATTTTAGCATTTTTCATATTATTGTCTTTAATTTGCAATTTCTAATACTAAATAATGTTTCGAGTTTAAAAATAATTAAATTTAAAAATTTGATATATTAAATGACAAGATAATAATAATAATAATAATAATAATAATAATAATAATAATCATATTATTTTGAAAAAAAAAGACAAAATAGTAATAGAAAAAAGAAATTGAATATTTTAAAAATATGGTATTTTAGTATATTATAATTTTACCTCCATCAAACTAATAATTGTATCAAATGATAATATTTTAAAATCGATGTGGGAATGTATTACTCAGTTAAGCGAATTATACAACATGATCATATATATATATATAACACGTAAAAGTTAAATCGATATATTTCTAATTGTTTACCTATCAGATAATTACACAAAAAGATTTGCACTTACATTTAGTAGGCCCTCTTTCAGGGGAAAAAGAAGCCTCCAAAAATAGGCGTATGCCTCTAATTGCGACAAACACACGAAATTCTTTAGTAAAATGCGAAAGAATTATTCGCTTTGTGCTCACCGCTGGGTTGCATGTCCAGTACTTTATAAGAGACTTGTTCAGCTCTCGCTTTGTTTACAACCAATGTGGGAATGTATTACTCATGACTTTAATATCAAACTTCACTTTGCTTTCTCTCTTTTTAACATTATACGTATAAGCCATCTTCTATACAGAAATGAGCTGAAATTAAACATGAAAATTGGCTTTTATAAAAATCATAATTATTAGGCAAAACTATATTTTAGATCTTCTTTGCTCATTTTACATTTAAAAGAAATGATATTTCATTAATATTAAAGTGAAATATACATTATTTTAAAGTTGGTTTTTATTTCTAAAAAAAACTAAAATTGATTTTTATATAATCTTAAAAATTATGTTCTAAATATTTTTTTATTTTATATAAAAAAATAGTAATGGATCTTTAAAATTAATTTTTTTAAAAAAATAATATTTTGAAAGGTAGAAGCCCAAATTCGTATTGGAAAATATATTGAATAATAATAATGATTAACAAAGCAGAAATAAGTCCTATTTATAATGGCCAAAAAAATTTTAATCCGAATCCTAATAGACTTAGAAAAAAAACTAAAAAAAATTATAAAATAGTCCTTAAAATACTTAAAACGCAAAATTAAGCCCCTAAACAATTGAATTTGGGCTCCAAAGTTTGCAACAGGCCTATGGCCTTATTTACACTTTTTAAAATTGTTTGTCTCGCGAAATTCTTTCTGGAAAGTTATCATGGGCCACGAATGGATATCATATGTAAAAGTTAGACCATTTTTTTACATCCTGCAGCAAATTTTGCTTCGATCAAGATCCTTCTCGAAAACTAAAGCTAGCTGGTTCGCATCATGTGTAAACATACCTCTTACAATGTTTTAAAATTGAAATAAATGAATAAAAATAAACGAACATCCATCATAAGTAAATCACTCATCAAACACATTAAACATCAATCAAAATATATAATAAACATTCATCTAATTTAAAATAAAAATATTGAGTATATAAATTTAGGGTCATGTATCAATTATGGCTTCTTTGGTTCATGTTTTTACATATACTAGTTTAAATAGTTATAAAGAAATAATATTGCCACTGTATGCTTGAATTTAAAGATTAGATTTGAAATAAATTAGGGTTTAAATAAATTACAATTAGAATTTCGAAGATTGTATTATGAAAATAGGATTTGGCCAAAACCGCGTGCAGGCTAGAATTGGCCAAAACCGCGTGCAGGCTAGAATTGCTACGAGGCGAGCGCAGGCTGGGCGAGAATTGTGTGCGAGTGGCCAGCCAATTTCGCCCGTTGGAGAAGTCTGGAGAAGAATTGGCCAAAACCGTGTGCGGGCGAGAATAGTTGCGAGGAGAGCGCGGGCCAGGTGCGGGCTGGGGGAGAATTGCGTGCGAGTGGCCAGCCAATTCGTCGCAGAAATTCTTGCGACGCATTGGCCTTGGGCCATTTCGCCGCAGGAATTTCCTGCGGCGAAATTGGCCCGTTGGAGAAGAATGGGGACTCTCACACTGTAAAAATACATTGGACCTTTATAATACATGCTCTTCATCTTTTTTCTAAAAATCACATCTCTTCATCTTCTTCCTCCTCCGTTTTAGAAAAATCAAATCGGACATAAATTGTTCGTTTCGCCGATTCACCATTTCTTAAAGCCGATTCTGTGTGATTTTTAGCATCCTCAAAATTCCATACAAAAATCGGATAAAAGCGTATCGATAACCCTCATTTCCGTTAAATATCGGTCGTTTCTACATGAAACGGCTGATATTTAAAACCCTGGATAGAAGAGGGAGTAGACTGTAGGTTTTAAATGCATAGTCATAGAAAACAGAGACTGTGAAGCAGAGAGTTATTACGAGAAGTGAAAGAGAGAGAAAGAAGAAGGAGAAAAAGAGAAATTTAAAATTTTAGCAGAGTAAATAGAGAAGGAAAATGGGTTTACAAGGCGTGAAGGTAAAGAAAAGGATTTGGTTCTGTTTCTTAAGGCTCTTTCTTCTCAAGTCTTATGCGGCGTTTTTGTTTTTGGAGGGGGTAAATAGATTTAGTGTAGCGGGCAAGGCAAGCAATGGCCAGGCATTAGATATAAATACATTTATGTGAGGTTTATTTAATTTTCTTTTTCATTTTTAAAACCAAATACTTCTTCCCTTTCATTTTCGTTACATTTCAACTATCATGTAAAAAAAATAAATACAAATTAAGAAAATAATTAATTATTATAAATTTTATAAAAATTTTATTATAATTTATCTAAATATTATTTTTATATTTCTTACTTTATTTATTCTCTTTCATTAAATATAAAATTTAATTAAATATAATATTAAAATTTTTTAATTAATACCTTTCTAAATTTCTAAAAATGATACTTAAAGTGAAATAAATTTTTTTTACATGGTACTTAAAATAAACGAAGAGAGTAATGTATTTGATATTAATTTTTATTTATTCAGTTATATTATTATTTATCATTTTTTCAACTATATGATTAGGATTTCACTACTTATTTATTATTTATTTCTTTTTTATTTTTATAAGCAAAAAATTATTATTTATAAGTTAATTTTTTAATTATTTAAAAATAATCTCATTCTATAAATTTTATAAATTGATAGAAAATGATAATATAAAATTATTTATAATTATTTATAAATTTTATTTATCTAAAAATATTTCATATCCAAAACTCTAATTAAGAGGGTGTTTAGCTTAGCTTATATAAATGCTTAATATGAATTTATAAGTATTTAAAATTTTAAATAATTATATATTTATTTTGAGTATTTATAAGTAACTGATAAATAATAACATGTTAGTTAAAAAATAACTTATAAGCATATTTATTGTTAAAATGACTAAAAAATATAAAATTAAATTATTAAGAATATTTATTAAAAAAATAAAGAAACATAATAAATTATTTAGTTAAACTAATTTATAAATTAAATATTTATAAATACTAAAATAATAAATTAGTATTTTTAATTTATTTTTTAACTTATAAGTACTTATAAATTACTATAATTATTTAAGCAAATACATTTGTTTAAATATAAAACTTATAAATTAGTTTGATCATTTTATAAATTAAGTCAAACACCCTCAAAATATTAAATATTTTAAATATTATAATATTTATTATTAATATTATATTTTTTACTGCTCTAGAATTCTACTATTAAACTTTCATCTCTCCAGAAAAAAAAACTTTTTTATCTCATATTAGCATTAAATTGAAAGTATTTATTTAATTATATTATATTATTAATAGTACAATAAGTGGGAAATGACAATTTTATCCAATTCTACTAAGACAATCATGTCTCGCCTCCCTAGTCCCTAATTATAATGAAGCCGGGTGGATTTAGGTGCTCCCCTCTTCCTCCTCTCCCCTTCACCATATTCTTAAAACACACTAATGTATTTATAAATATAAGAAATATTAAATATATATTACTAATTTGTTTTTTTTTTTTTTATCAAAAATAGAGAATAGCATTGAGAAATAACTCACAATACAAACCAATCTTCATCTAATTATGGAAGGCCAGATAAAGACAAATTCACAGAACAACATCTAACTTTTCTAAGAATGCAAGCCTCAAACCCTGAAAAAGAAAGCCCCTTACATAAAAACAGCCTAAACTCAGAGGAAGGCCTACATAATTGGCATGGGTAATAGCCAAGAAGCACCACAAACAAACAACTATAGTCTCAATCAACCTCAAATATGAAAGAATGTGAGCGGAAATGGGGCGAAAAAGGCCATACCTAAAACTCATAAGCTAACAGCTCATGATAAGGCACTCATAAGACAAACAATTCCAAAGATCGGCCAGAGAGCAAGAGTTTCGACCAAAAGAATAGGGGTAGAAGGGAACGCATATCGACTTGTAGAGATATAGAGGAAGAGGGAATTTTTTTTGAAAACAAAACACTCATCGGAAGTCTTGAGTCCCTACGCCAGCTCTTTTTGAAGAGAAGACCTCTGAAGATGTTCCACCAACCAAGAAGAACTTCTGGACAATAAGAACCTCACATGGGTTCTGAAAAACAAGAATCTCCCATGGGTGACGAGACAAACAGGCTAGGAAGGCCGGATTTAGAAGAAAACATCCATAAAATCATGAAAAACAAAGAAAATATCAATAAAGAGAGCTGCAAAATACTAAAAAATATAAGATTAATGGAGGTCTAGGGTTGTTTGCCAGCCATTTAGACCAAGGCAACGAAAACTAGGGGCGTCTAGCTAGAAAGAAAAATGACTTTTTTTTGTATATTACTAAAAATAACTGATATAATTGGCGCGTATATATTTAATGATAATATAATACATATAAAAGCTTACTTATATTTAATGAATAATGTAATATATATACACATATTTAATCACATCAACATGCGAAATCATATTATGTTTAATGATAAACATGTAAGATGTATTTTTAAATAATTTAAAATATTAATGAAGTTGGGATACTCCATCTCAACCTTATTAATAACGAGTTAAATGAAGCGTTTATTGAATCTCAACCTTATTAATAACGAGTTAAGTGAAAAGTTTACTAATTGATGCGTATTGTTAATTTAGGAAAAAAGTTAGTTACTATTTTGTTTTATAGTTTAGATAAAATTTGTTACTAAATGTAGTAAATTACTGTTTCTTAATTAATTTATTCTTATTTTTTGTTGGGAAATAAATATTATCACTCTATTTTTCTTAAACCAGATTAGTAGAAAAGCGAAAATAAATACGGAATAGTAACACACAATTTGATAATGGAGTTTGGCCAATTATGCCTATGTCTCAGGAGCTGCTGCAGACTTCTATTAAGGAGAAAAATACACCGTGTTTACAAACACTCATACCTCACACCCAATTATCTCCAAGAAATTTTAACAGAAATTCTTTTAAAGAAATTTTCTAATAAATGTGATCAAGAGCACATAAATTACTTGACTTAATTTTTGTTAGATTCACTCTGATCTTCCTCTTTATTAATTTTCTTTTTATTCTCTCTGATTTTCTGATTTTTATAACAATGGCCAAAGGGCCATTTATATGAAAAATTATAACATGTGAACATAATGGTTGGTGAGCCAAAAACATGGACTAATTACATGTGGTTGGTGAGCCAAAAACATGGACTAATAATGGCATGGTTGTTGGTGCCGTTATTCTTGACAATCTCCCACTTGAAAACTAATTTTAATCTGTCTTCACACCTTGATCCATGCAACAGCTCTTTTAAGATCTACTTTTACTACAGGCCAACTGAAGCTGAACACAGCTTCAGTTTGTCAGTCGACACTGTCTTTGTTAACATGTCTGCTGAATTTTGAGTTCCACTAATCTTCTCAAATTTTAAAATTTCATCTTCCAGAAGTGACCGGATAAAGTGATATCGCAACTGTATGTACTTTGTTCTGGCATGAAAAGATGGATTCTTCGCTAGATGTATGATACTTTGACTATCGCAATGCAAAACATTATTTTCTTGTTTCTTGCCTAGTTCTTCTAAGAAACTTTGGAGTTAAATCATCTCCTTTCTGGCTTCCGTAACAGCGATATATTCTGCTTCAGTTGTGGAGAGAGCAACTATCTTCTGCAGTTGAGAGACCTAGCTCACTGTGGTACCTCTTAGAGTATAGACATACCCTATAGTGCTCTTTCTGACGTTAACATTTTCGGCTAAGTCAGCATCTACATAGCCTGCTAGTGTCGTATCTCCACCTTGAAAATAAAGTGCCTTATCTATGGTACCCCGAAGATATCTGAGGATCCACTTGACTGCTTCCCAGTGTACCTTGCCTAGATTATTCATGTACCTGCTAACAACTCCCACTGCTTGAGCAATATCTAACCTGGTACAAACTATGGCATATATCAAACTTCTAATTGCTGAGGCATACGACACCTTTGTCATGTGTGCACATTCCTCCTCCGTCTTCAGACACTATTCTTTGGAGAGTCTGAAATGAACACCTAAAGGTGTGCTCACTGGTTTAACATCTTGCATGTTGAATCTGGCTAGTATTTTGGTAATGTACTCAGCCTGTGATAATATCAAAGTCTCCAACTTCGTGCCTCTCTTGATCCTCATTCCAAGAATCTGCTTTGCAGCACCTAGATCTTTTATTGCAAACTGCTTTGATAATTTTTGCTTTAAATTTTTAATCTCTTGCATGTCTGAACCTGCAACTAACATGTCATCAACGTATAATAATAAAATAATAAAGCTACTATCAAACTTCTTAGTGTAGCAACAATGATCTTCTTGGCATCTTGTGAAACCACTGCTGCCCATAAAGCTATCAAACTTTCTGTACCACTGTCTAGGAGCTTGTTTCAAACTATACAAACTCTTCTTCAACTTGCACACTAGGTTTTTCTTGCCTGCCTTAATGAAGCCTTCTTGATGCTTCATGTAGATCTCTTCCTCCAAATCTCTATGAAGGAATGCTATCTTTACATCTAACTGTTTAAGATGTAAATTCTCTACAGCTACTATTTTCAACACCAGTCTGATTGTCGTAAGTTTTACGACTGGAGAGAAAATTTTAGTATAGTCAACACCTTCCTTTTACTGAAAACCTTTTACAACCAATCTTGCTTTGTAGTGTCTACTCCCATCATGCTCTTCTTTGATCTTGTAAATCCACTTGTTGTGGAGTGCTTTCTTGCCTTGTGGTAGTTCAGCTAATTCCCATGTCTGATTTGACATGAGTGAGTTCATCTCATCTTTCATGGCAGACTCCCACTTGACTGAATCCTCCACTTGCATTACTTCATCGTAGCACTCTGGTTCACCATTGTCTGTCAGCAACAAGTAATGCAAAGAAGGCGAGTAATGTTGGGTTGGTCTAGGAATTCTGGAGGAGCGTCTCAATTCTGGCGTGCTTGGCTCCTCTGCTTTAGGACTATTCTGAACATCATTTTCAGAAATCTCATCGAACTTAGCAGATTTCTTATTTTCAGCATCTATCTTGGAGCTGCTTGATTTTGCTGTTAGCCTATCCTTGTACATCACATTCTCGTTGAATATGACATCTCGACTTCTTACGATCTTTCAATTTTTATAATCCCGAAACCGGTAACCGAACTCATCACCACCATATCCAACAAAGACACATTTGTTAGACTTGGCATCAAGTTTACTTCTTCCGGCAGAATATATATGTATGTAAGAGATATAACCAAATACTCTTAAGTATGAAAGGTTTACCTCTTTTTTGCTCCATGATTCCTCTGGTATTTCACCATCCAGAGGTATTGAAGGCCCATGGCTGATTAGGTAGACCGCGGTGTTGACAGATTCAGCTCATAAATTCTTGGGCAAGTCAGCGTGTATCCTCATGCTTCTGGCACATTCATTTAGAGTTCTGTTTATGCGCTCAGCTACGCAGTTTTGCTGCAGTGTCATAGGAACTATTTTTTCCATCTTAATTCCTCTGCTTGTGCAAAAGTCTCTAAACCTTCTATCTTTGTACTACCCTCCATTGTCAAACCTCAATCGCTTGACTTTCAAGCCAGTTTCATTTTTCACCATGGCTTCTATTTTTAAAAGTATCAAAGACTTCTGATTTTTTCTTCAGAAAATACACCCATACCTTTCCCGTTAAATCATCAATGAAGGTGACGTAATACAATGAGCCTGCAAGAGATGAAACCGAAGATGGTCCCCATACATCGGTATGTACCAACTTAAGCTTTTCTTCCTGGGGTGTCTTGGTAGTTTTTGTAAAACTGACATTCTTTTATTTCCCAAAGATACAGTCTTCACATAGACCGACATCTACACTTTTAAGTTCTGGCAACTTTCCCTTTGATAGAAGTGCCTTCATCCCTTTCTAGCTCATATGGCCAAGCCTATGGTGCCATAGATTTGAATCAGCATCCGCTACTGCGATAATGTTCTCTATGTTTGAGGTTATATAGAGAGTACCGGTCTTCTTACCACAAACAATGACAAGTACTCCTTTGGTAATTTTTCATTCACAATCTGTGAAGGTCGTAAAATAATCTTCTTCATCAAGTTGTCCCACAAAGATCAAATTCCTTTTGAGACCAGAAATATGTCTCATTCCTTGCAGTTTCAAGGCAGTCCCATTTGGCAACTTTAATTTGACATCTCCTTTTCCCATGATCTTCAAGGTTTCATCATCGGCTAGATGAACCTTCCTGAAATCACCACTGACATAGTTCTCCATGATTTCTTGGCATGGAGTATAGTGAAAAGTTGCCCCTGAATCCAAGATCCATGATTCAATTGGACTGTTAATGCTTAGAATCATAGCATCGTTTGCATCCTTGGTCACGTTTACAGATTTCTGTACTTCGATATCTTTCTTCAGAGCTCGACAATTCTTCTTAAAGTGACTCTTCTTGCCACAATTATAACACTTGAATTCTTTCTTCTTCGATTTAGATTTTTCCCTTCTAGATCTTGATCTACCAGAGTCTGAATTTTTGTCTGAAGTTCTCCCTTTAGACTCTGTGTGTAGAGCTGAAGAGGTTGATGCTTTTCCTGATTCTCTTCGTTGAATTTCTTCACTCAATATCAGATCTCATATATCGTCAAATTTTAATTTGGTAATTTCCGACAAACTGCTGACTACTGTAACGGTAGCACTCCAACTGTCTGGTAGAGATGATAAGAGAATTAAAGCTCAAACTTCATCATTGAATGCAATTTCCACTGAACTCAACTGGGTTGTGACTGTGTTGAGTTCATTCAGATGTTGGGCCACCAATGCCCCTTTTGCCATTCATAAATTAAATAGCCGCCTCATCAAGTGAACTTTATTTGCGGCCGATGGCTTTTCATACATGCTGGAGCTAGCCGCCATAAGACCCACCGTGGTCTTTTCCTTGGCTATGTTAAAGTAATATTGCGGGATAATGTTAATCTAATAACTCCAAGGGCTTGTCTGTCGAGAAGGCTTCAATCTTCTTCTTTCATGCCTTCTGATTTCGTTTGTGAAAGAGGTTGATACAACTTTTTTTGATACAAATAATCTTCAATCTGCATCTTTCAAAAGCCAAAGTCCGCACCATCGAACTTTTTAATTCTCATTTTTTCTTCGTTTGTGGCCATCGCACCCACTCGAATCTGGATTTTTTAAAAAATTTCTGACAGTGAATAGTACCCCCGTATAGATGAATAGTACTTTTGCCGGATTTCGAATCTCGGCTCTGATATCAGTTGTTGAAAAATAAATATTATCACTCTATTTTTCTTAAACCAGATTAGTAGAAAAGCGAAAATAAATACGGAATAGTAATATACAATTTGATAACAGAGTTTGGCCAATTATGCCTACATATCCGGAGCTGCTGCGAACTTCTATTAAGGAGAAAAATACACCATGTTTACAAACACTCACACCTCACTTCCAATTATCCCCAAGAAATTTTAACAGAAATTCTTTTAAAGAAATTCCCTAGTAAACATGATCAAGAGCATAAAAATTACTTAACTCAATTTTTGCTAGACCTGCTCTGATCTTTTTCTCTATTAATTTTCTTTATATTCTCTCAGATTTTTTAATTTTTATAACAATGGCCAAAGGGCCATTTATATAGAAAATTTATAATATGTGAACATAATGGTTGGTGAGCCAAAAACATGGACTAATAATGGCATGTTTATTGGTGCCGTTATTCTTAACATTTTTTATAAACTAATTAAACAGTTTTTCAATTTTGCTTAGACAATACATTCAGGCTACGTTTGAGATTGTTTTTTAATTTTTAATTTCGATTGACTTTCAATTTCTATAAAAGGCTATACGTGTTAATACCATATTTTTTAAGCACCTGCTCACAAATACATTTACTTAATTGACAAGCAAATAATAAGTGTATTTTATATCAAAACTTTAATGATATATATACTTGTATTGTTAGACAATCAGAATTTTCTTATGTATGAAAATAAAAAAAATTTAATTAAGAGGACACTTAATTTAAAATGTTCTTTTACTTATACAATGAATTTCATAAGGTAACAAGTGTGTCATCCAGGAACGGAGTCAGAATAAAAAATTAGAGAGGCTAATTAGTCAAGATAAATAGTTATAAAAAATTAATTAATCTTAAACTCTAATTTTAAAAAATTATAGATAATAGTGTTTCAATTTAAGTGATTAAAAATTAAAGAGAAAATTTTAAACAATTATAAAAAATAAAAAGAAATAAAAACTATAGTCAATCTAAAAGTAATATCAAGCCTTAAGTTAAAAAAAAAAGATCAAGTTACAAAAAAATGTTAAAAAATAAAAGAAAATAAAAAAATGCTTATACATTGTGAAATCATTGTCCCAAATTCTAGCCCTGATTGATGAAATTATTTACTTTAATTTGTGAGAGTAGATAGTAGAGTAAAAAATAATAATAAACTTATCCCACAAATTTTCTCTCTTTTTTTTTGTAAAATAAAATTTTGATTTTAAACTGATATATATTTAGTTTTGGACTAAATAAATATATTTGAATTAATATTTTAGATTCGGATCAAATTTATATGAAAAGAGTTTATTCTAAATTATCCATTTTTAAAATTTTATAAAAAATTATATATTATGTCTATATAAAATAAAAAAAAATATATGATATATATAATATAATTTATAATATATATTATAAAATAAAAAATATATAAAATAGATATATATTGTATAATATATATGATAAAATACAAATATATAAAATATATATATTATATAATATATATGATAAAATAAAAAATATAAAAAATATAAATTTCATAATATTATATATATAATAAAGAAAAATGGGAGAGGCCATGGATAAGGTAGCTCCGTCCCTGGCATCATCATCCCTCCTTAATTCTCTGTGGACTTCTAATTCAGCCACTTAAAGAAAAGCCCAGCCCAAAAATATAAAAATATAAAATCGGAGCCAATTTCGAGCTCGCCATTTTTTTGGACTTTGTCGTGCTTCTATCTTTCACGGATCGTGGGATTGGGATTATGTAGATGGTTATATCCTACAATTTGTCAAAAGTATTTCAGGATTAGAAATCTAAAAAGTTAATTAGAGAAAGTAATGGGCTAACTTTTGAACGTTTAAATGAGAATTAAAAGTGGTGACGGGGCTTCTTCAGAGGTCCTAGCTCCAATAGCCCGAGTTTGGTGCTTCTGCTGTTGTAGTTCTTTCACATACAAGATAAAAAAGAGGGGATCGGGCTCTCCTAGGGAATGCTGTGATGTCTACGTTAGTTTGGTTCCTTTGAATAAAGAGAAGAGAGAGGAGAGAGAGGAGACCTTTACCTGCAGGGGGAATTTTATATTTATATGTGATGAAAAGAGATAAGACCTGAGTTATATCAGCGTGATTTGTAGATGTGTCAGCAGAGTATATGTCGAACATCAGGAGCTCGGTAGGCCTAGAGTGCCTGGTACCGAGATTCATCGTACTGAAGAGAGGCCGGCCACGGGAGTGACAGGACATTGAGCTCGATAAAGTACAGGTAGTATCAATAGTCTTCCGCTAGTTTATTGACATTTATGTCAAGATGCAGTCAGGTCATGCATAGGAGCTTGGAAAAAGCTCGGTATAGAAGTGTATGTGTTGTACCGTGATGCTAAGATGTTATGTGACGTCATGAAAGACTCGAGTATGAAACTCGGCCAGAGAGCTCGAGAAGTGGAGGTACTATCACTAGTCCCCCATTGGTCATTTGACATTTATACCAAACTAAGATTTGTGACAAGAAGTCAAACCAAGCTCGGTCGGAGCTGCAGGGAAGCTAAGAAACACAAGGTGGAGCTCAAGGAATAAGCTCAAAAAATGAGGGCTAAAAAAGCAAGGGAAAGGAGAGCTCATGGAGCTCAAGGAAGTACTTGAGGAGCTCGGGGAAAGAGTCCGGTTATTCAGGGGGTAGTACAAGTAGTATCACTAGTCCCCCTCATAAATCTTAGCATTTATACCACGGAGTCGGTCAAAATACCAAAAGAACACATGTCATACAAAGGAGAAATGACACTTCGAAAACCAAAGTAACGGTTGAGCGGGAAATAAAAAGACGTAACATCTGAGGCATTAAAAAGAGATGTCAGTTCACATGATCGAAGTGAACTCCATAAATAGAGAGTAGTACAACAACATTTGGTATATAATTCAAAAGTGAGAAGCTCGGTTCATATGACTAGTAAAGACTCAAGTGCTCGGTTTTAAATGTCAGTTTTAAGTTTTTGCTTGAAGTTTCATATTTAAAATTTTAGTAGCAAAATGGTGTGAGCAACAATGAGTGCGGTTCTGCCAGGAGAGGAAGGAGAAAAGGGTTCTCCGAGTGTTATGAGTGAGGGGGCCCATAACGAGGAATGTGCTCGAGTGAAGGCTAGGTTGGTTATGACCAAGCCCTCAGAGCAAAATATCATGAGACCTCCAGCTCTGATAGACGAGGAGGAGGAATGTAATATCCCAAACTATACCCTAAATTTTGGAATGCTTATTTGTGAGAATTGGATTAAATAATTTAAAGTGTATATATGACTAATGGAATAAGAGGAGATGTGTATATGTTGTATATATGAGGATATATACAATATTTATACAAGTCAATGGGTTTATTTTGGTCAAAAGATATTTTAGTTATTTAAATGAAATTAATAAGAGTTAGTAGAAGATGATATAAGTGGGTTGATTATTTTATTGTTTAATTGCTTGGTGGAGAATGATTTGAGGAGATAGTGTTTGGTTTAAGAGGATGACTTTCTTTCTTTCTTTTTCTTTCATTTTCATCTTCTTCTTTCTTCTTGACCGGCCATCACCACCATCTTCAAGAGGGAGAGATTTTGTTGCTTCCAAACTCAAGAGATTGAAGGTTTTCAAGAGATTAAGTTGGAGTTTTAAGGATTTTCTTTACTTTTGGTAAGTTTCCAACTTGTTTCTTGGTTTTCTTTTGAGTTTGTGTTCTTGGATTTGTTGGATGATTGTTGTAGATGTGTTTGTGGTTGTTTTGATATATTTGAGGGTTGTGTTGTTTTGTTAACGTTGATTTTGGGGTTGGATTGAAGAGAAAAGGGTTAAGTTTGGTGAAAGAGGCGAGTGTGTGGATTGTGTAAGTTTGAGTTGTGATATATGGTTGTGATTGTGTTTTTATATTTGTGATGGAGTTGTTTTAATGTTTACTCAATTATTATATGGGTTGTTGATGGTTTTGGTTAAGGTTGCTTGGATTGGAAAAGGGTTTTAAGAAGGTGTTTGTTGGATGTGGCCTTGTTGGTGTAGATTTCAGGGTTTTTGGCCTGACACGCCCATTAATACGGCCATGTCTTTGGGCGTGTCATTGGTTCTATTTTCTGGGTTGTTGACACGAGTAGTGACACACCCATGTCACTGAGCGCGTCACAGCTTCTATGCTGTAGTAGCATTGACACGGCCAGTGACACGCTCATATCACTGAGCGTGTCATAGCTACTGTATTGTTGGTTGATTGACACATTCAGTGACACACCCATGTCACTGAGCGTGTCATAGCTTATGTGTTGGAGGAGAATTGACACGTGCAGTGACACGCCCATGTAATTGAGCGTGTCAAAGCTTTTGTGTTGTGGGTTTAGGGCATGATCAGGGACACGCCCGTGTTATTGAGCGTGTCAAGTGTAGAGTTTTCCCTAGATAGTTCTCTTCCTTATTTTATTATGTGTATCTCTAAGTGAGTGTGTATGATCACCTTTGGATTAGGTTTTGAAGAGATTCGAGCTACCTTAATTCAAGTGTTAAGAGTTATCTTGGAAGAGGAGTTGATAGAGTGGTATTGTTACTCTTAGAGGTAAGTACAAACTTTGAATGATTGCATACATTTACCTGACATTGAGACTTAATACATTTAATTGAGAAATGTGTTAAATTACTTGATATATTATTAACGAATGAGATATATGTTATGGTGATGTATCAAAGCAATTGAGTAATGTGTTGTAAATGAAAAGAAATGTTGAATGATGTGATCAGATATGTGAAAACATAATGGAACAAATTGATATTGATATAAAAGAGAAGCATGAGAAAAGATGAGAAAAATGTTGATATAATAAGGTAATGAGCCTAGTTTGATTATGAGTAATGAAATGAGAATGGAATTATGAAAGAAATTAATAATGAGATAAATGAATAAATTGTGTACCTAGTATGTTATTCAATTTTTAAAGTTCTGGGTTTGGCGGCATGCCTATGAATTGTTGGGCAGGTGAAAAAATCGGGCAGTAAGCCGAGCCCAGCTAATAAATGTGATGTTTTTGGGGTGAAAAGATCGGGTCGTAAGCCTTAAAAACTGTAACAGTCTAGCCAGGTTGAGAACTAAGATACTGGGACCCAGGGGTCTAGCCGGGTTGAGGTCCAAGAGACTGGGTCTGTTACATTATCCATAGATATATATATATTGCCTACAGGGCTAGACACAAGGTGTCAATATGGACCAAATCAGTAACTCTGAACTTTGAATAACATATTAGTTTCGTTTTGGGCCCATGTTTGTCTTTGCTTAAATGTGAATTATGAAGTGTGATGAAAATGATTAAAATGTTGAGATATAATGCAATGAGTTGATATATTCATATATATTGTGTATGAGCATCGCATTGATCTATATTGAATCAAAGTTTGTACCACTAAGCTTTCTGCTTAGCGCGATTGTGGTTCATCGCGCAGGTGACAGGGTAGATCCGGTTATGTCGGAGAGCTCGTCTAGACTGAGTCGAGTCTAGTCTTGAGTTTGTAAGAGCAGTGTTGAGTTGTGGATATCAAGATCAGAGATGAACTGCCAGCATGTATAAATCCTATAATTTTGTAAACATTGATTTTAATATATATACATGTATTTTCCATTGCTTATTTAACAAATATTTTGAACAGACTGTTTTGGATAAACTTTTTGGTACTAATATTATATATATATATATATGTATTTTAACGAAGGAATGCTTTATCTATTACTATTTATAATATAGGTTAAATATTTTAAGTTTACTCGGACTGACTTATGATGATTATATGTTAAAGATTAAAGTTTGGTTTGTTTTAAAATGCACTGTGACACACTTATATCCGGTATGCGTATATCGCATGTTGTGTGGGTATGCAGTGTGCATATATTGGGTATGGGAGTGTTACAAGGAAGATACAGTTAAAGCTCAACAGGTTAATCCGAGCTCAGAGAATACTCAGGTGAGGGACATCCGATCCTCATTAACTGAAACAGACTTGGCGGGGATTCGAAAGAAATATCAAATACCATAAGAGTACAAGATGCTCATCCTTGGAGAGGAATTCCGAGCATACAACACACTGCCTAAAAATCAACTAACTATTTATGAAGAGGATCTGAGATCGGGAGTGAGGTTCCCTCTATGCCCCTTCCCATGAGAGTTCCTAAACTACCACAGGATAGCTCCTGGTCAGCTCAGCCCTAATGCGTGGCATACTATCATAGGGTTTAAAATTTTATGCGGGCTGCTTGGGGTAGTGCCTACCCCTCGCATGCTGAGCACGTTCAGCGTGCTCAGAATACACTCAAAGGCATATGAAGATTTTCTATCTCTACAAGGTCGGTCCGGGATAGCTATGTTCAAAGGAAAGTCAAACTCAATCAAGGCTTGGAAAGATCAATTTATTATTTCGGAACATGAGGGGTTCGGCTACCAAAATATATGGTATGTTAATCCGAACGGTGATCAAATGACTAGAGCAAGATTGAGTGAGGACGATCTCATTCATTTATGGTTGTGGAGCAAGACATTCTGAAAGCAAAGCGGAATGTCATTGCCGTAATAAGGGAGTACTTCCCCATTAGGAGGGCTCCAAAGGAAATTCAGCCAGAGGATCGAACATGTATACCCTATCTTACAACACTTGGTTTTTGTTATTATTTATTTTGAATATGTCGATGCACTAAATTTTAGCTTGGTTGTGCAGAGTTAGGCTCAGAATCAGCAGGCAGAGAGCTGAAATGCCTGGTTGAAAGGGAAGCCAGAAGGAGTGCCCAAAAAAGATAAAGACAACTTAAGGGTAGCAGGTCGAGCAAGGAGTTGGGACCAGCTCCGCTATAGAGGAAGAGTCGATATTGAATTTGACTCTTCCTATAGAAATAACACTCGAGATTAGGTCACACCTAGAGGTGGAAAAAATTGTACCCCATATAGGGGTAGAAGTGGGCTTACCCCGAACTGAGGTGGCGGAAGGTCTATCAATGATAGGAATAGAAGAGCCACTAGCATAGCCTGATCCAGCTTATGGAAGCAATAAATAAAAAATTAGTGGGCCCATACAACACCATGTACTCCTTGGTGAATGCAGAGCCTCAAAAAGTGCTTAAACAGATTGTCAAAGTTGTTCTAAAGGAGAAGCACAAGAATGCACTGAAGAGCTCGGAAGAAGTGGAAAAAAAATGATCACAATGTCTCATATGGTAAGGAATAACTTGAATATTCGAGGTTATGCTTAATGTTCAGTATAAAGACTAACTGAACAAAACTTTGTAGGTCACACAACTAGCCTACACCATCGAGGATCATGTGGCAGGCATGGCAGCCAACTTTAACCAAGCCATCAAGGACGGCAATGGAGAAAAAACAAAAAGGGTCGAGCTGGAGAAGTCCTTGAAGGCCAAAGCTGAAGAGCTGAAACACGCTCAAGATAAGCTGAAGTAGGCTCAAGAGGCCTTAAACAAGAAGACTGAAAAGTTAAGCTCGGTTAAAGAAACTATAAGGGCCAAAGGTCAAGAGCTACGCTCGACGAGGGAAACTCTAAAATTCAAGGACGACGAGCTACTCCTGGTAGAGGACACCTTTAAGGCCTTCCGGCAAGGACTGGCTGCCTAGCAAACAAGAAGCAATAAGCGCTATGCTCGAGGTGTCTTTGTCTACCAGAAGGCAGTATCAGAGTGGTTGAAGTAGGAGTTCTGGGCATGGACTTGCCCTAAATGATGGAGATAGATATAGACGAGATGGCTGCTGAGCACGAGACGAACGATGATGAAGATGAAGATGAGGACTCAGACTAGGAGGATGAAGTCCAAGATGACTAGCTCTAAGATTAATATAATAGTTGCTGTTGTTTTTTTTTTTTTTGTCTGCTAAGGCTTGGTCTATGAACAATGTAAAGGTCGGGCTCTGTTGTGATGAAACTTTATGTTTTATGAATGAAGTGTCTTTCTTTTTGAACCAATAGTTCGATGCTTTATTTTAATTGATCTTTTATGTGATACTATTGGTATTAGCCTAGGGGCTCGGTCAAGACCAAACTTGAAATAAATGTTCTTCTTGTTATGGTATGTTGATTTGTATATGAGGGTTATTCAATTGGCTCGAGACGGGATGCGTCAGAGCATTTTGTCATTACAATGTGCCTTGGGCACGGTTATACAGCAAGCTCGGGTTATGCAGCGTGCTCTGATAGTTATACACCGAGCGGTCTATTAAATATGGTGGGGTTGGTGACTCAAACTTCACTTCATACTACACCATGATATGAATGCATATATGCACTTTAAAAACTTTGTAAGATAAAAATGAACTGAATAATTTAAAGTAATTACCTGCCTCAGGTGTTATCCCCAATAATCGGTTAGACCACCTGCTTCAAAGTTCAGCTCTTAGGAGAACCTTCTTTGGTTCGGAAGGAACTGAAGCCTGTGTGCGAGGCACGGTGAGGTGTTTGAGTAGGCGCGACTAGGGGCTAAGTTTGGTGTGTGAGGCACGGTGAACTGTTTGAAATAGGCTCCACTGGGCGCTGAGCTTGGTGTGTGAGACACGGTGAGCTGTTTGAGATAGACGCGACTAGGCGTTGAGCTCGGTATGCGAGGCACAATAAGCTATTTGAGATAGGCGCAACTGTGGGCTGAGCTCGGTGTGTGAGACACGGTGAGTTGTTTGAGATAGGTGCGACTGGGAGCTAAGCTCGGTGTGCGAGGCACGGTAAGCTGTTTGTAATTGAATATTATATGATAAATTTATAGTGTACACAATAGCATTTTATACAAGTTTAGTATGAGAATGAGGTATAAGAATGTTATGCGCGAGAGCACTATGGTTCAAAATGGTAAACGCATTGTTAAAACACTTTTCTTACCAGATCTGCAGGACTTACCTGAGGCTTTACCTCTGCTAGGGAATAGTCTGTTCACTCTCACCGTATCAATGATGACGGGGCTTCCTCAGGGGGTCCTAGCTCCTATAGTTGGAGTTTGGAGTTTATAGCTCTAGTTCAGTGTTTTTGCTGCTCTAACTCTTTCACCTGCAAGACAAAAGAGAGGAGACCGGACTCCCCTAGGGGAGGCTCTAATGTCTAAGTTCGTTCGGTTACTCTAAATAGAGAGAGGGGATCTTTACCTGTGGAGAAATTTCCTATTTATATGTGATGAAAAGAGACAATGTCTGAGTTATATCAGCGTGATTTGTGGGTGTGTCAGTAGAGTATCTGCCGAATATTAGAAGCTTAGTAAGCCTGGAGTGCCTAGTATCGAGATCTGTCGTACTGACCAGAGCCCGACCATGGGAGTGACCTGACACCGAGCTCATCTAGAAAGCTCGATAAAGTACATATAGTATCAAAAAGAGAAGGAACTATGAAAGGAAAAAAGGAATAATTTAGCGAAAAATAAGTAAAAGTTTGCTTCTAGAGTGTAAAAGTAAGAAAATATTCTCAGATAAAAATGATGGCAGGTTGAACCTAGGGGATTGTTCCTCCAAGAAATTAGGGTTGGAAGTGCCTGTAAGACAATGTGAGAAGGACCAGGCACCTTAAGAGGAGAATCTAATGCTTAAATCAGAGCTCAGTTTGTCTGAATATAAATAAAGAGTTAACAGTGTGCAAAGATATTTTACTTGTGAGAATTTACTTCTATTTATAGATGATGAAGAGAAACATCTTATGGATGTGTCATAAATATATTCTGAGTTCTGTTATTGGAGATCTTGAATGTGTCATCGCGAATCATACACATGCTAGGAATTTATCTTTTAATGATGGGTTGCCCGCCAAGGCGCATCATCCATACTAGGGTGCTTTGGCTTGATGCAGAGGCTCTGGGCTAGTGCAAGAGCTTGATTGGTGCCTTTTGGGGCGGACACCAAAAGACTAAGTGGGTGCCACATAGGCACCACGTTTCTTGATACGGAGGGATAGTATAAAAAATCAACACCAAAAACATAAAACACTGATGGAGAATCTCAAATGCAGACACTGTTTTAAGGGGGTGCTTCAGATAAAGGGTGCTCATTTTTAAATTGTGGAAATAAATTTTGAAATGTTTTAAATGTGGACAAATGGGGTGTTTTCGGAAACTAGGTATGAGAGTTCTTAATTTTTTAATTAAGAACTCTCAAATCCGTTATGAGAACTCTCAAACTATATATGAGAGTAAAGAAACTCTCAAACTATATATAAGAGTTTAGGGTATAATCTTTCACGTCCTACATTGTCAGGCTACTTTGTCTTTTTTCCCACAAAAGTCTCAAACTTGGTATGAGAGTATAGAAACTCTCAAACTTCGTATGAGAGTTTAGATGATAAGCTTTCACGTGCTCCATTGCCAGGCGCTTTTGTCTTTTTTTCACAAAAGTCTCATACCGAGTATGAGAGTATATCCCAAATATGTCAATTTTCATTTTTTAAAAATTTTATGCAAGTAATTTATATTATATCTAACTACTAACAAATAATCCAAATACAAATAAAAGCCATAGATTTAAATTTTTTCAAAATACTAAATATCTAAAAAATAATAATATACATCTCAAGCATTTAATGATTATTGTGTATCAATTGTAATTATAGTTGAGCATCCTGTAGCTTACAATTATATACAAAATTGTTTAACAGAATTTTTTATAAAACGACTTCAGTTAATTGCTATATTATTACTTATGAGAACAAAACTACCTAGTTCAGCTTGGGAATATGCTATATTACATGCAACAACACTAATTAAAATTAGACCAACTGTTTATCATGATTTTTTTTATTAAAATTTGTATCTGGTCATAAACTCAATATTTCTCATTTGAGAATTTTTGGTTGTGCGGTATACATTCTAATTGCTCCACCACAACATACAAAGGCGATTGAAAATTTATATTGGTTTTGAATTACCATCAATTATAAAGTATCTTGAACTAATGACATATGATATTTTTACAGCACAGTTTGCTAATTATCAATTTGATGAGACTATGTTCCCAGTATTAGGGGAAGAAAAAGAAAAGTTAAAAAAATAAGATATTTCATGAAATACATCATCAATCTCTCATTATGATCCTCAAACAAATAGAAGTAGGCCTGAAGTTAAGAAAATTATTCATTTGCAAAATATTACAAATCAGTTATCAGATGTATTCTAATGTTAAATGTTCCTGCTTGAATTGATGTTACAAATGAAAAATCTACCAATATCCCTACGAATATATTCAGTATATGCCAGAAGCGTGGTAGACCGATTGGTTCTAAAGATAAAAAATTTAGAAAAAAATGTAGTAAAAATAGATAAATTCGTACTTCTGAAATTAATATATCAAAATATATGATGATACAAAAATAAATAATAAACATAACTAATCAATTGCCTCCAGCAGAAGAACAATTATATGAGAATAATAAAATTATAAAAAATCTTGAAAATAAAGAGATTTCAACAAGTTATGTTTATACAAGAGAAAAATGAATTCAAGATAAATGTATTATTGATAAAATAATTCATATGCAATAGCTATTGATATAATAAATGGAAGCGATAATTTAGAGCCAAAATCTATTGAAGAATGTCGACATTGAAGTAATTGACCTAAATGAAAAGATGTTATTCAGACAGAATTAAATTCACTTGCAAAACGTAAAATTTTTAGACTGATAATCCTAATACCTAAAAATATAAAATTTGTCGATTATAAGTTGGTATTTATACGAAACCGAAATGAAAATAATAAGATTGTAAGATATAAGATATGACTTGTAGCTCAAGATTTCTTACAAAAATCTAGAATTAATTATGAAGAGATATATTCTCCTGTGGTAGATGTAATAACTCTTAGATTTTTAGTAAGCTTGATAGTTTCTGAAGAACTTCATATGCGTCTTATGGACGTTATAACAACTTATTTATATGGATCACTTGATAGTGATATTAATATAAAAGTCCTTAAAGGACTAGAAATGCCTGAAGTATTTAATTTATTATCACTAGAAAAATATTCAATTAAATTGCGTAGATCTTTATATGGCTAAAATAATCTGGACGAATGTGGTATAATCGTCTCAATGAATATTTGTTAAAATAAGAATATGTGAATAATCCTATTAGTTCATATATTTTTATTAAAAAATTAAAATCTGGACTTGCCATTATTGTAGTGTATGTTGATGATTTGAATATTTTTGGGACTCCTGAAGAACTTGAAGAAGTTGTAACACTTTTAAAGAAAAAAATTTGAAATGAAAGATCTCAAAAAGATAAAATTTTATCTTGGTTTACAAATCGAACATTTTTCAAATAAAATTTTTTTACATCAATCGAATTATACAAAAAAAAGTGTTAAAGAGATTTAATATGAATAAAGCTCACCTATTGAGTTCTGCAATAGTTGTTCAACCCCTTGATGTAAAAAAAGATCCATTTCATTTTAAAGAAGATGATGAAGAGATTCTTGATCTTGAAGTACCATATCTTAGTGCAATTGATGCATTAATATATCTAGCTAACTATACAAGACCAGATATAAGTTTCTCAAATAATTTATTAATGAGATATAGTTCCGTGCTAACACGAAGATACTGGAATGGTGTTAAACATATATTTCATTATCTTCGTGAAACTATTAATTTGAAATTATTTTATTCAAAATAATTAAATCTCAAATTAATTAGATTTGCAGATGTTGGATATCTGTCTGATCCACATAAACGACGGTTACAAACAAGATATTTATTTTTATATGATGGTACTTAAATATCTTAACGCTCCAAAGCAAACTATTATTGTCAATTCTTCAAATCATGTAAAAAATATTGCAATTCATGAAGTAAGTCGTGAATGCATGTAGTTAAGATCATTGGTTCAATATAGTCAAGGTATATATAATCTCTCATTTACTAAAAGAAATCTAAATATTTTATACGAAGATAATACTGTTTGTATTGCTCAATTAAAAGAAAGTTATATTAAGAGTGATAGAACTAAGCATAACTCACCAAAGTTCTTTTTCACGCATGAACTCCAAAAGAAAGGCGAAATAGATGTTCATCAAATTCGCATAGATGAAAATTTAGCAAATTTATTAACAAAAATTTTGCCAACATCAATATTTAAAAAGCTAGTTCAATTGTTGACACGTGTACTCTCATAACAGATTTTTTGCTCCTCATATTAATGAATATCTCTAAATCGATGTATATCAATCTTATGAACTCTCAAATCTGTTATGAGAGTACACGTGTCAACAATTGAAGGCCGAATGAAACTCTCAAACTATATATGAGAGTAAAGAAACTCTCAAACTATATATGAGAGTTTAGGGTAGAATCTTTCACGTGCTACATTGTCAGGTTACTTTGTCTTTTTTCCACAAACTTCGTATGAGAGTAAAGAAACTTTCAAACTATATATGAGAGTTTAGGGTAGAATCTTTCACGTGCTACATTGTCAGGCTACTTTGTCTTTTTTCCCACAAACTTGGTATGAGAGTATAGAAACTCTCAAACTTCGTATGAGAGTTCAGGTGAGAATCTTTCACGTGCTCCATTGCCAGGCGCCTTTGTCTTTTTTTCACAAAAGTCTCATACCGAGTATGAGAGTATATCCCAAATCTGTCAATTTTATTTTTTAAAAATTTTATGCAAGTAATTTATATTATATCTAACTACAAACAAATAATCCGAATACAAATAAAATCCATAGATTTAGATTTTTTCAAAATACTAAATATCTAAAAAATAATAATATACTAAATATGTAAATATATGATAAGTAAATATATATCAAGATAACTAAATATGTATGAAGATACAAAAATAATAATATACTAAATATCTAATTATTATCACGCCTACGAATTTTAGGAAGCCTCGGATCCTTCACATGTGAGGAACTAGGAAACCGAGATGGAATTATGGGTCGTGGCCCAAGATCAGTATTAGCATCGCACACCTGTGGTGTGACTGGAGTCGTGAGGCCAGATGCGGGAGGGCTGCTGACAACTAATGATAAATCGAGATCCACATTCGCAGGCAGCCTTAAGGCGTTAGCCCGTTCAGCTGCTGCAAATACGGTATCCATATTAATAGATGGGGCAGCCTCCTGGGAGAGAATAAACTGATCACCAAAATCCGATCCGACAGTCTGCTGAGATGGCTGCTGCGATGACTGTTACGATGTAAGCAGCTGAAAAAACTATGGCGACGGTGACTGCTAAAATACAGGTGACTGCTGATGTGGATGAGGGGAAGCTGTCGGAGGATGTAACTGGGGGGAAGGTGGCGGAGGATGTAACTTGGGGGAAGGTGGCAGAGGTGCTGCTCTATGGCGGGCTCGTACTCGTCGTCCGCTGTTAGCCTGGCGGCCCCCACGACCCATCTGCTCTTCCTGTCTCTGTCCGCCCAATTCCCTCTGGCGCGGTTGGACATACACCGCATAAGGCTCTGCATCATTCTGTGTGTGCTCAATCTCTAACGATCGCGAAGTCATGACTATGAGACGATCCAGAGCAGCCTCACATTCTTCCGCTGTCCACTGGCCATGCCTAACGACTTCTCTATAGGCGATCATATCGCGGTTCGCCTACCTCAAGCTGCGGGACTGTAAATTTGAAATATATTAATTAAAATATTTAAATATACAGACAATATATAGTTAACTTAACTATAAATACATACCATGGTGATATTTGCCTCCACTGCTCCGATGAATCCCTGATGTGTTTCAATCCTTCTGTCCTCCGGATTCGTGATGAACCGGACCGTTCGCCTCTGGTACCATGCTAAGTAATCTGGTGATGCCGCTGGGTGACCAATATACTCACCCTGGAACACGTGCTGGGCTTTGTCCCTCCACCGATCCACATGCACCCGATGGTGATTCGCCCAATCATGATTTGACCGTCCGGTCTGTTTTAGTCCGTGCAGCTGCTTAAACTCATCATCCGATGAAGAAAGCAGATCTCGAGTAGGTGGAGTTTGCAAGAAGCCGAACTGTCGGATCGCTCTGTGCGGGACATGGAACTCCACTATATCAAGGCATATGAGCTGTGTCTGGCTAGTCCAGACATGCTGTCCCGCAATACATTGGTCGGGAAGGAAGGCCAGTACGGCATCAGTATACGGCATCCAGACGAACTATAAAAACAAAAATTGTCAGTTTCTAATTAACAGAAAAATAAACAAAATATTTATATAAGAAATTTGATGTCATACATCGCATTCTCGCAGGATCGCCAGCTGGTCCCTATACGCAGCCAGGTTATGACTGGTGTCGTTCCCGCAAAATTTTGCCACATGCCACCTTCAAAAATAAAATAGTTAGATATCATTAACATCTACAAAAACTTTAATAATTTTTTTTTTTACTAAAATACAAACCTGCTGGCTCTCGGACAACCCTGTAAAGCTGCCGCATCCTCGGTAAGGAGTGTAGGACGAAATGTACTGTTCCGCTCCCACGCCCATACCTGCGCACGGTGGAAGAAAATGTTATTAATTATATACATATTAATATTTAAAAATTCAAACAATTACTTATACAAAACATAATACCTGAAGTAGCAGCAACGGCCCATAAATGTATCTCGATCTGAGGGCTGCAATACACATCGCCCTGTATAAAGAAGCCAGAAAAGCACTGCCCATCTGTACTGTCTACACTTTTCCACGTCAGTCAACTTATGCGCCAGGGTCAGGCTCACTGAGTTCTTCGTCGAGTCACAGAACAAGGCCCCGCCGAAAAACCAGATGACAAAGCATCGAGCTCTCGGTAAATATAAGTGATCTGCATCCCCAACCTCGACTGCATGAGCAATACGTCTCTCTAAGTAGCGGTGATACAGCCGCTGGCCCTGCAACTCCGCCTCCTCCGGCGCCAACCCCAAATGCTCCTCAATCCACTGAAGCCAACCACCCTCTGGCTGCTCGAATCTGCCTGTGACTGGCTCTCCATCCACCCGTAAACCAAAAAGGACCTCCACGTCCTGGAAGGTGATGGTCGCCTCACCGAATGGTAAGTGGAACGTGTGAGTCTCTGGCCTCCAACGCTCCACTAAAGCAGTGATCAGGGGCCAGTCATAGAAAATGAAACCTATCCTCGAAAACAGCCCAAAACCCAACTGCTCAATGAAGTCACGGGTCCGCTGAGGTTCAATTGACAAATACTCCCAAATCTGCGAGTCAGCTCGCATGCACTTCAATGCGGAATCAGCCATCCCATCGCCTCGGAAGACCTTGCCTGATCGATGTTTACCCTGTAGAATCAATAACTCATGGTCGTCTGGTCCCTAATTAATAATAGAACGGACCTGCTGCTGCTCCTCCTGTGAGGAACTAGATGATGCTCCATCTATATCCATATCTGCACGTCGTGTAATTTATTATTATTATTATTATTATTGTTGTTGTTGTTGTTGTTGTTAAAAATATTATTATTTAAAATTCTTTTATATTTTTATTATTAAAATTATTAATTTAATTAAATATTATTTCATATTATTCAATTAATATTATTTTTATTTTATTTAATTAACTAAAAATTCATATTTATTTATGCATAATTTTCTTATTTTTAATTAAATTAATTTATAAAAATAAAAAATACACTTTATATATACAAAATCAATTGTGTGTCCTACAATTTCCATCTAAATTCACAATCTAGTAGTCTAACACAATCTCCAAAATAATTAAGATATTAAAAAAAATAAATAAATTACTACTATTTATATTTAATTTGAATTAAGTAAAAAAAATTTTTATTATTAAACCAAATATTACATTATATTTATTTTAAATTAATTAAATTATTTATCAATAATACTATTCATAAATAATTAATTATAAAATAATTATACATATTATTTTTACTATTATTCAAATTATATTATTTTTAATCTATTTAATTAAAAAAATCATATTCATTTATACATAATATATTTTTTATTTAATAAAATTATTTTATAAAAATAATAAAAATTTAAAATTAATTAAAAATATTTTTCCTAATTATAAAATATGTTATATAAATAAAAAATATATTATAAAATAAAAAAAAAGATCATACTTTCAGTTCAGTTCACCTACGTTTTCTTACTCACCCACAACAATGACACTTCTCTTTTAGTTCAGTTCACAACCTCCTCTATATATATTTTTATTACTACTAAAAAAATAAAATACATAAACACTAGATCTACTAACCTCTTGTGAAAAATAATAATTTATTATTTTCCTTTTTTGTCAAAATAATAATAATAATTTCCTAAAAGAATTACTACATTATAATTTAATAAATAATAAGACATTCACTAAACTACTCGCCCAACAACTGAAAAGTTAAAACATTTTTGGAAGAATTTTACAAAAATTAAAGTATAATAATAATGGCAAATCAGTTAAAATTAATTTTGAAAAAATGTTAAATATATATATATATATATATTTAACTTACTGTTCTTGGCTTGGACACAGACATCATGTTTCATACAACAAGTATCAAGACCATCACAAGGTTTTTCCCCTGAACATCCACTGTATAACAGCCCACAGTACTTGCCATATCTCAGAAATGGAGGAACTGTACAAATCAACAAAAAAAATTGAATCAAAACCCAAAAAAATAAAAAAAAAAAGTAAGTAGAAACTCACCAGAACAAAACTCAGACTCACATTTCCTACTGCATTCTTTACCCTGAAAAAGAAAATGGAAATTGCAAAATCTAATTAATTAAAAAAAATATAAAAGAGAAGGGATTAAGGGAAGTGAAACAGACCACAGAAATGGAGGCATCTATTTTTTGAACACCGATGTTAAGGGCATCGATAGGAACAAAGAAGAAGAAGAAGAAGAAGAAGAAGAAGAGGGAAAGAAGATAAGCTAGTAATTTCGTTGAATGGCTTATATTCAACCTGTTTTCTTTCTTACCCAATTTCTCTCATTACAGAGTCATAAAATCAGAGCCATTTGTGCAAAACCAAAAAGCTTCGAACTCTTAAATTGAGTACGAGAGTATATTTAATCTGTCATTAAATTATTAGTTGGTGGGTAATTATTCTGATTAATGCTTTGTACTCTCATACTTGGTTTGAGAGTATATTTTTTAATTCAAAAAAATATCAGAACTCTCATATAGATATGAGACTTTCTTAAACTCTAATAACCTGTTTTCAAAAACTCCCTTCCGTGTCCAGAATTCAAAAAGGGACATCTTTGGTCAAAACTCCGTTTTAAGGCATACTTTCGAAACAACTTTACAAAGGGAGCTTGTCAGTGTCGTAAACTGAGCTTGAACTTAACTGAATCAAAGTGGGAAGAAATTAAAATAATCAACTACGCAGGTATGCAATTTCTTAAACTCGGTAGTTTTAATTCTAGTGAACATGTTTTTCCTAAATTAATTTATGAATCTTTATGTTTCTATGTTTTTATTGAATAACATTCTGATTTCATTTATTATTAAAATTAATTTGTTCCTTGAAGTTTTATTTTGTTGTAATTAAATATGATGCTAGTTGTATAGTGATATTAATTAATATGTGATTATTTGTTATGTGTACTTAATTGTTTGTGACTTTAATTAATTCATAATTTGAATCATAAAACCAGTAATTTAGAAGGCTCAAATTTAATTTTTAAAGGAAAAAAATTATTATTAAAATAATATTTAAATAACATATTGATTAAATCACTCATAATATACAAATTCAATTTAAGTTGTTTACATACAATTGTTGTTAAATTAATTTACAATTTAAATTTAAATTATTTGTGTAATTATTGATAAATTAATTTACATTGCATGCAAAATATAATTTAAAATTATAGCAAAATTTAAACCACATTTGCTTTACCTATACAACATCACATATTTATATTGTGATTTATATTTCTACACGTTGATATATTGGATTTTCAATTTATATTAAATAATCCACGATATTTTTAAATGAATATCTAAAAATTGATGGTGCATTTATATTTAATTTATATACATATTTTTTTTAGCAAAGAAAATTCATATCTTAGTGAAAAAGTAAAAAAAGAAAGAAAGAAGAGTTTCAATTAAAAATAATCTAAATTTTATTTGTTTAGACAATGGGCACGAAAAATTTTAGTCCTATGTCCGAACTTATTGGTGCGAATGAGAAATATTGTTTAAATATTAATTAGTTGATTAACAATTATCATTAGAGTTCCTACTTTAAGTTGACGTGGCACAGGCGCTTCAAGAGCGTGGGTGATGGCCCACATTTGTTTTTTCAATCATTTGATTGACACGTAGACGTCGTAGAGGATTATCATCAAGTAATTTCCCTTTCATGGTAGCAAACAGTAAGGGTTTGTACATTTGCCTGAGTCAATAGTCGTTCGATCTTAGACTTTCCACGCGGCTTTATTTCCTCTTTTGGATTATTATATTTTTTTTCCGACAAGTTTAGATATATATTTATTTTGGAAAAAAAATTGTTACGTGTTGTACCTTTTAAAAAGAATTTATTGAGAAAAAAAAATTTGTAAAAAGAATTTTTGAAATTTTATATATTTATGCGTTTGTTTTTTAACATATCACCGGCTCTAAAAACATTAATTTTGGTGAATTAACAAAATAATAATTAATTAATATTTAAAGTATTTTTAGAATTAAATTCTGAAGCGGTTGAATAGATAAAAGTTTAATAGACATTTTTTCTAGTAAAAGAAGAGAGAAGTATAGGCATTAATTTTTTTTACATAGTTATACATATCATAAAAAAAAACCTTAGCCACTCTCTTTCTCTTTGAATTGTCATAGGTTTTTTTTAGTACAAGAGTGAGACTGCCGTCAATTTATTAACATATGATAACTCCGTTTATCTTTTTTTTTTTATTCTGGAAAAAAAATATATTAATGATGTCTATCGGTATATATTTTTTTATTTGATATTTGAACTTTAGTTATTAGAACTAATTTATTATTTGTCTATCAGTCGAAACAACTAAATTATTTCTAATAACTAAAATTTAGACAATAAAATAAATAAAAAAATTTATACACTAAAATAGCAAAAATAAATAAGTTCAAACACCATATATATATATATATTTATTCTATTATTTGATTTTTGTGTTTTTTTTTAAATTTTAATTTTTTACGTGGTTTGTTCTCAAATAATTTTCATATAAATATATATCTGAAATTTAGTATTTGTGTCTTATTTTTATGTTTCTTTATATTTTTTAAAAAAATTAAATGCTATCTAAGTTTTTAATATGAAATTTTATAATTTTTTATTTGAAAGTTATATGTCCTCTTTAAATGGACTATATTTATCTTTCTGTAATTGAGATTGCTTATTTTTTAAAATAGATGTGTCCTTCTTGTGGAAGGTAATAAACTATAAATAGAATGAGTATTACACTAAAAGTTAGATTATCCGTGATATATTATCATTATCCACTGTTTACATTAAAAAAAATTCAAGAATATTGAGTTTCATTAACTTCATAAATTATCTATATTTTATGTATTTTAAAATTTTATTTATATTTTGTATTTGTATTTTTTGACTTACTAATGAAAATTTATTTTGCATTAAAAAGAGAGAGAAGTATATACTTTGAATTGAATATTTCAAATTTTCAATTTAAATTCATATATATATATATATATATATATATGTCTAGCCATGATCCATCTAATTATAAAAGTGAATTTAATAACAAAAAAAAATTATTGCCACTGTAAATTGGCATTAAAATAAAAAATACATATAATTTATTAATTGTATGGAAACCTAAATTATACTTAGATTGATTTGTAAAAGTGGAACGGATGAACTTCTATTAAATTTGTTTTTCTGATTCAACTAAAAATATGTCATATATAAGTATCAATAACAGAAAATTCATAAATAATTTAGAAGAATGTTTCATTTATAATATAATTCTTTAGTTAAAAAAATTATAATATAATTCTAAAAATTGAATCCAAATAAATTTTTTATTATGATCCTAAGAATTAAATCCATATTAATAAAGAGGAAAGCAATTTTTTTATTAATCAAGTTAGCTATTGAAATTTTTTAATTTTATTTTAACTTAATGATAAAGATGAAGTTTATTTTAAAATGAGCAAAAAAAAATTTTCATCTTTGTTAAAATTAACTGTGATTAATATTTATTATTTTAAATTCATTTTTTATAATATCATTTTTTTCTTAATTGTGATGTGTGTGTATATGATGAAAAAAAAAAGATCTAAATAAGTAGAAGTTTAGATCTTATCTCTGACGATGCCCCTAAATAATTAACCTTATATTTAAACTATCAATTTTGAAAGACAATCACTATAATAGAAAAATTCTTACTTTTTACGGTCTAAAAGCTAACTATTTTCATAGTTATTGCCTCAAGATATCACACACGTGGAGATTAAGATTTTTGGGAGTTGAATGGAGAAGGAAAGAAAAAAAAACTCAAAGAGAAAAAAACGTATCTTTTTTTTTGACTGATTTTTTTTTTAAATTTGAATAAAAATTTCTTTTATTCTATCATTATATCTTTATAGATATAGTAGTTTAATTTTCTAATTAAAATTAAACTACGATTAGATATTTATATTCTATTCAAAATTTTTTTATTTAAATATTAAATATTATCCATATATAATAATAAAATATTATATAATTAATATTTAATTAAGTTGAATTTATGGGTTCTATTCATTCATTATGAGCAGAGCCAGTCCAAAATCAACGTATTATGATTATGAGCAGAGCCAGTCCAAAATCAACGGTATTATGATGGAGATATAATTAAATGTGATTTAAGTGTAAACGTGCTTAACTGTTAATGATTTTAGTAGTCACGAAATGGTGACAATATTCACCTCACAAAATTGTTACAAAAATAAATCAATATGGTGGCTCCTAGGTCAGCAAAGAGAAAGATTGACATCATTTAAGTCAATAATTTGCATGAATTAATAGTATTAAAATAAATTATGAGAATAAATGGATAAAATTAATTAAAAATAATTGAAATGTACATAAAAATCTTCTAGGTTGATTAAGGACTCAATTCAACTCATCTCAATTAAATTTTATTTTCAAGTAGTTAAAATTGGCTATATAATTTTTTTTCATTTTATAAATATTATGAATTATATCTTGAAAAATAAAATTATTCTAGATAACTTTTTTTCATGTCAATTTAGACTTATCTTTAAATTCTCTTAATTAAATATAATTTAAAATGTTAATTTTTTTATAGATATATTATTAAATTTTTATTTTATATGGCAAAACTAGCTCAATTTATGTTCGCTTATATTTTATTCTTAATTAGAGCTATTTTTATATTTTTTTCTTATAGTACGTTTAGTTGATAACTGAAAAAACTGATTATTGAGAATATATTTTATAAAGATATATTTTTAAAATATTATTATGATTATATTTTATTAAAAAAGATTATATTATAATATTTAAAAGATATAATAAAATACTAAAAAAGTGAATTAAAAAAAATATTAACTTATTTTATTATAACTTAACTTTATTAAAAATTTTAAATAATATCTAAACTATCATTATAATATATTTTTTTATTTATATGAGTCATATATAGAATTAAAAAGTTAAAGTACGGTTATGATTATCTTTTGACATCAGACTCATCGATCTCTTTTCTTGGTGAAATATTTTTCTCCATCTCCTCTTGTATAAAGTACTTTACCAATTAATTGATAAAGTTTAATAAGATTAATATTTTATTTTACATAGATTTTTTACGAATAAGTACGTGGTATTATTGAACAAATTGCGATATAAAATAAAATTTTTTAAAATTATGATGCAATCAAATCCAGTTTATGAGTTCTGTCAATCATAATATGTTTACATTTATTTCAGTATTTTTATTTTTTTTTATAAAAAATTTTAGCATTTTCATCTCGACAATATTCATTTTATCAACTATTATCATTTTTAATATCTAACACTCGTTGTCATGCACCATATTATAGTATGATAAAATTTGCCGTTGAATTTAACAGGTATTTTATGATCACGCTTGTGACAATCTTCCATTTTATCCAAAGAAAAATGAAGATATTAAATTATTGCAATTAAATTAAATATTAACACAAGTGTACGTATATTATCCAAAGAAATCCAAAATAGCAGAACATTAATATTACCGAGCACTTTATCATTTTGCTGGCTGTAGAGACTGAAACACGTTTTCAAACGTAGTGTTTTGGTGGGCTACCATAATTAATTAATTAATTAACTATTATTTTTTAATAAATAAATAAATAAATACTAGTAAATTACTATTAAATCCATACCCAAAGAACAGCAATGTCTCGATCCTCACTCGTCACCAGATTGCAAGAAGGCTTCTTAGAAGGTTACTTCTTACTTTCTGTGTATATCCATTAAATTTTATTTATTTGAGACAAAAATTAAAGAGGGTGGAAGATGTCGATAGGTAGTTGTAAAATTTGAGGCGTCAACTGTTGAAAACTACATATACATGCATGGTACAATGATATATATTTGATAGTTATATAATTTAATTTAATTATATTATTATTATTATTATTATTATTATTATTATTATTATTATTATTATTATTTAGGTATAATTTAGGTTAGATACATTCAGCAATGTGACGCGTCACCAAAAATAAATTAAAATGAAAAGAGCATTTTTACACATTTTTTCTTTCAAAATCGGATATATGTTTAATTTGATCCATATATCATAGCGAGAAGTCAAGATTGACTTTTATAGTTTTTTTTTTGGATTGAATTGATATTTTTTTTTAAATTTAGTTTAAATTATCTATTTTTTTATTGAAATCGTTAAATTAATTAGTAGCAATGTCCAATTTAAACTTAAGTTAAATATCAAAATTCAAATTATAAGTTTTTAAAAATATTAATATTATATTTTTAAAAATTATTTATTAATTAATATTTTTAATATCAATAATTTATAATAATTTAATAAATAATTATAAATATTAAATAATTCATAATAATTTATATTATATAGGATTCTATAATTTTTAATATAATATTAATTATAATATTATAAAATTAATATTAAAAATATTATAATTTATAATATTAAAAATTCCATATTATAATTTATTAATGAGATTTTATTGACTAATGAGAAAATATTTAAGAAAATGTGAAAATCAAGTACACATTTTTTTAGTGATAAAAGAATGAAATATTTACATAAACTTAAAAATTCAAATTTAATTTAATTATAAATTATTAAATTATTATAAATAATAAAATTATAAAATATTTATTAATATTATAATTTTTTTTTAAACGGTGGAAAAAGGCACCACCAAGCTCTTTTATTAAAAATTAATATCGAAAATGAGGAAATACAAGGTCAGTCTTGACAAGACCCTTAATCAGTTGAGGCAAAGAGCTAAAGGATGTGAATATACAATCAACAGCATTAATACGACAATATTGTGCCAGGCAGTGTGCAACAGAGTTCGTTTCTCGAAAAATGGCACAAGCTGTAATGGTGGGAGGGATTTGAAGTTGCTGAAAGGGATGTCTCCTTTGGGAGTAACGAGCAACAGCCTCAGAAGAATCAGACTCAATAATCATTCTATCAAAACCATACCTGCTCGCCCATTGCAGCCCTCCAAGTAAAGCTTGAATTTCTGCAGTTTCAGCGTTCGTGGCAGTTAGTTTATTGCATATACCGGCAATAAACTCTCCATTTGAATCCCGGATTACAGCGCCATAACCTGCAAAATCGGTCGTATAAGTAGCATCGACATTCACTTTGACATACCCAGATGGAGGAGGGCGCCAGTAAACCAGCAGTGGCTTGCGGATACGCTTGCCGAAACTAGCAGGGAGCAAGTCGGCATACATGGCTGCTGGCTTAGCGAATTTTCTTGCAGAGACCGAAACACCCCAAGCTTTGATCTCCTTATCAATTTTCCGGTACACTATATTTTGATAAAACTTGCCACAGTCCCAAGTAATAGAGCAATAAACCAGCCAGATGTTATACAGTATGATAATTGGAATAACTTTAGCCAATTTGCTTGTAAGAGAGTTTCCCTTTGTGTGCAGCCACCAGATCATAAGCTCTTGATGTAAAGAGTGGGATTTGGTGCGGGAGGAAGGCAAGATTCTGCTACGATAATATGCCCAAATGTCAACCACTTTGCAACACTGAAAGAAAACATGTTTTTCGTCTGCACTGCCTGCCATACAAAAGGGGCATGCTGAAGCCATAGTAATACCAATTCTTTGTAAATTTTGTGGTAAAGGGAGAGATCTGTGGAGCATCCTCCATGCAAAGATAGACAATTTGACAGGAATGGAAGTGTCCCATATAGCCTCGAATTGTAACGAAGGCTGCTGTTTGCGTCGAATGAGATCATAAATTGCCGAAAACTTCGACATATCAGACCTGCAGAGAACGGCAGAAACAACCGAATCATATGTGCTATGAATACGAGCAATACGTTTCCATCCTGGAGAATCCGTAGGAAGGAACGTATATTGTCTATTGCCATATTTGCCTTGCATATAACCTTGCCACAGAGATGTTTCGGTCTCAAATTTGCGCAAAATTTTTATAGAACAAGCTTCCTGCACAGTGCGCAGAGACCGCAAACCCAAACCTCCTTCTTCAATGGGGAATAAAATTTTTTTGTAGGCAATCCAATGATGCTTCTTTTTCCCATTATCAAAACCCCAGAAAAAAGAAGATATTTTCTTCTCAATGAGACCTATTACTGGTGAAGGGAGAACAACCACATTCATTAGATGCAAAGGAACTGAGTGAAGAACATGCTTTATTAGTATTAGGCGACCCCCAGGAGAAAGCAAATTCTTAATCCATCCTGAAAGCTTCGAATCAACCTTCTTTAATAAATCAGTGCAGTGAATTGCTTTCGTCATTCCCTGATGTATTGGCGCACCCAAATAGGTAAAGGGAATCTCCTCTTTTTTCATAGACAGTAGCCTTTCCATTTCAGCCACCACCGCAAGATCGGCTTTTTTAGAACAGAAAAATGAACTCTTTTCCAGATTAGTGAACTGACCAGAAAAGTGTTGATACTCATTTAAAAAGCTCCTGAAATTGGCAAGAGAAGATGCGTCACCATGGAGGAATATTAGAAGATCATCCGCAAATGCTAGATGAGAAACAGTGGGGCATCTTCTATTGATTTTATATGACATAATTTTAGCTGAAGCAATCTGGGCATTAAACCCGCGAGTAAAGGCCTCCGATGCAATAATAAATAGCAGAGGTGACAGTGGGTCACCCTGCTTGACCCCTCTGGAAGGCTTAAAGTAACCGTAGCTACGACCATTCACAAGAATAGATAATCTGGTAGCATTAAGATGGTGCATAATTAACCGGACCACCTGTGGTGAAAAACCAAACTTGAACATTATGTATTGAAGGAAGCCCCAAGAAACACGATCAAAAGCTTTAGCCATGTTTAATTTTATTGCCACGTTATACCCAACAGAAGATTTATCCAGTTCATGAATCATTTCGTTTGCTAATAATGCATGAGAATGAATAGACCTCCCCTTCATAAAGCCGGCTTGTTCCACCGATATAACTTTGTCTAAAATGTTAGCAAACCTATTAGCCAGGATTCTGGTGCAAGTTTTACTGATGAAAGAAGCCAAACAGATTGGCCTGTAATGTGAAAAATTTTCAGGTCTCTCCTTCTTTGGTAGCAAAATAATTTGAGCACTTCCGAACCCGCTTGGCAAAGGTAGACAAAGAAAGAATTCTTGGACTGCACTGACCACATCATTGCAAATAAACTCCCAACAACTTCTGAAAAACATTCCATCAAAACCGTCTGGCCCTGGTGCACTGGAAGGTTCCAGTTGCCATACCGCCTCTTTAATCTCAGAAAAATCAGGGACAGCACTTATCATTGCATTTTCCTCACAAGTAACCAGACTAGGAATATGTTGCAGCAATGGACATTGAAAATCCGAACTAGCGTTTGGGTCTTCACAAAACATACCTTGAAAAAATTCAACAGCAGCCTCACCCATTGCATTCTGTTCAGTGCGATAGATGCCACTCTGATCAACAATGTTGTTTATCCTGTGCAACTTTCGCCTCATCTTCACATATATATGAAAAAATTTTGTATTTCTATCACCATCAGAGAACCACTGAATATGAGCCTTCTGTCTCCAGTAAATGTCCTCCAGTGTAAGCTTTTCCTCCATGATAACCTTCTTAGCATCTAAGTCATTCCTGTTGTCATCACTTGGATCCACTTGATATCTTGCTTCTGCCTCCTCCACATTGGACTCAGCAAGAGCAATAGCATCAAAGAGGTTCCCAAAAATATTTTTATTCCATGCCTGTAGGTCTTTCTTCAAGGTTTTGAGTTTATCAAATAAACCCTTCATTCCTCCATAGCTGAAAGTTTTAGACCAACTATCCCTGACCACAGATTGGAATCCATCATGATGAAGCCAAATATGCTGAAACTTAAATTGTTTTGGAATTGATTCACTATCTGATGCACAAGAAAGAACAAGTGGCGTATGATCAGAAGTAGAACTATTCAGGTATCTAACCGAAACAGAATCGAAACCATCAAAGAAAGCAACATTGGCAAAAATCCTGTCAATACGCTCCCAAACTTTGCCATTAGGACGATTTCCAGACCATGAATATTGCAAACCAGAACTAGGAATCTCTGCCAAGGAGCAATCCACAACACAATTATTGAAATCCTGCATAGCCAATAAGTCTGGATCACCATTGCCTTTATAATCAGAAAGGGAAAGCATCACATTAAAATCCCCCCCTATGACCCATGGACCACGAATATTCTGAGCAATTCCAATCAAATGATCCCACAAAAACTGTCTATGGGCCCTAGAATGAAACCCGTATATTGCTGACATATCAAAAGTGAAACCCGAAGCAACATGAGTAAAATGACCAGTAAGAGCTTGTGGAAAATCACTGCAACTATGAAGAGTATATTGGTGCGATTGCCACATTACCCAGATTTTATTATTACAAGAAGAAACAATGTCACTAAAACCAAGCTTGTGAGCAATAAACTGTTTCTTTGAACCATCAACCAATGGCTCGATACAAACCAATAATCCAAGATGATACTTACGACATAAGTTATTCAAACGGTTAAGCGATGACTTTATTCCTCTCATATTCCAAAACATAACATTCATAGCATCCATTGATGTTTATTATCAGAAGTAAGAGACCTAGTGATAATTGCTTTTGACATAATACCTTTTGCTTTATTTTTTGATCCCCTCGGCCTTCCTCTGCCTTGCTTTGCCCGAAGCTTAACATCATCATTTGTCATCCCAGGCTCGGAGTGCATAGAGTCAGCATCGGTGTCATAATCTTCCCCAACATCACTGGATACAAACTCCATGCAAGCATTATTTTCTGCTGTGATCGGGTCCTGCACTATTACCAACTGACCAGACAGAACAGTAATATCATCAGATTCAGTTATTATGTGATTGCCTGGTGTTGAATTATTTTCCCGAACATTATCTTGCTGGTTCACTGTGTCTGCTACAGTAGCATGCACAGATGAACTAGCTTGATAATAATCAGTCTCATCATTATGTTCATCTGGGACACTGTTTGTTGCTATTTGATCATGCAATGATTTGTCAACATCATTATTTTGCAGCACGGCAATAGGCACTTCAACGTGCGCAGTCTTGCTTTGGTCTTTGTCTGCACGGTACTGTTGGGTGCCATGCACAGCTGGTGCATTAATCTTTTCAGGAGCATCACAATTTTCAACAAAAGAAACTTTTTTAGTAACTGGGACCCACTCTTTCTTAGTTGTTGATGGATTTTTCATTTTTGGCATTACTTGTGTAACTTTATTGTCCTTTTTTGCAGTAGCTAAAACTGGCACTTCATCATTCTTCCTTTGATTGCATTCACCAATTTTATGGCCTAACTTGCAGCAGTCCAAACAGAAATGCGACAAATCTTCATATTCTATATTTTGCGCAAAACCTCCTTCAGGATTCCCCAACCATAATCGATCCGGGAGACTTGTTGATAAATCAACTTCAACACAAATCCTCGCAGCTGAAGGGCGACTGAGTTTGACGGTAGCTTCATCCGCACGCAAAGGAGTTCCGATTTTGCTAGCGATAGCAAATAACGGTTCCTTCAAAAACAAGTGTAACGGCAATCCCTCCAGTGTAATCCACGCAGGATATAAGGAACTATCCCTTCCAGGGATGTATTCAGGAGTCCATTTGAATACGTGCATAGTGCAACCATTAAATGACCACATTTTACGAAGGTAGAATCTGTGGAAATCATCCTCAATGGAAAAATTTAAAAGAACATCATCGGAATTCAACTTACCAACTGATACTGGGCCTTTGAAGCCGATACCTTCTATCAGTTTCCGCAAAACAATCAAGCTTGGTTTCGGACCATTGAAGTGGCCAATCAAAGCAAACCGAAAAAGTTTGGAATATCTTGCAATTGCATCAGATGAAAATTCTAAGGCTGGCATGCCCTTGTAGGAGAAGGACTTGCAGTCGTCATCCTTAATGGAAACACCAGAAAAGCTTCGATCAAAAGAAGGTCGTGGAGGAGCAGAAGTAAAAGCGTCTAAGAAGGATTTTGCCGCCGGCCCAGGGGGAGCCGGCGACTGATTAACAGCCATTGAATCGTCGGTGGCGAGAAACCCTAGAAGAGCTCCTTAAGCGCCATTTTCCCTTAATTAAAAAATATAAATATTAATTATTACAATCATTAATATTATAAATTATTAATATTAAAAATATTAATTAACAAATAATTTTAAAAAATATTATATTAATAACTTTTTTTAAAAAAATTCAATTTGACCCCTGATATATAATCGAAATCCAAATTAGACTCTGCCATTAGCTAATTAAACAATTTTATTAAAAAAGAGATAACTTAGACTAAATTAAAAAAAAAATACCAATTTGATCTAAAAAAATCTATAAGAGTCAATACTAATTTCTCGCTATAGTACATGGATCTAATTAAACTTTGTCATTTCAAAATCTATCTATCATAAAAGGAAAATGTGAGTAATTGCCTTTTGATTTTTACGTTTGCCGGCAAATTTTGTTGAATACTTGAATTTATTTATTTTTTCCTTTTTAAACATCCGTTTCACTTCAATTTTCATAGTTGATAATTAATTTTACTTTTTGTATAATGCAGAATCTTTAAGTCTCTTATCAACAAATATTACATTTTTTTTAATTTTTTAAAAATATTTAAAAATTTGAATATCAAAATAATATTTTGAGTGATGTAAAGAGTCATAAATCAAGAGAAATGAGAGTAAAATCAACAATCTGGTAAATGTAAATGGTTAAAAATATTTATATAAAATTATTTTTAAAAGTTGAGAAATTTGTTGGATTACAGTAATTATTCGAATACCAAAATAATATATTTCAAAAATTTACGCCATTAATATTCTAATTTTTCTGTAAACAATTCTATTTGAACCAATGCCGTCTTATTTTATTCAATCTCAAAGGATATTATAGAGTATAATAAATTAATGCATTTGTTGTTAACATGTTAGAGAAATTTAAAAAAGAGTACATTTCAAATAAATTAAATAAATAGCTCAAATAAATAAAATAGTTGTTAGGTTTTGGTGATAGAGTGTATATATATATGTGTGTGTGTGTGCGCGCGCGCGTGTGTAAAGCTCAAAGACATATTCGATCTCAAACAAGGTCTGCTTGATACTGTTTTGGATACGCGAATGTCCAGTAGGATTATGTATTATTCAATTTCAACGAAATTCGGTTATTTTAATAATAAATAATTTAATTTTTAATTTTATTATTATTATTTTCAAATATCAAATCAATTACTTTAAAATTAATAACTTAACAAATCAAAATAATTAATTTTTATTTATTAATATATTAATAAATAATTTTTAACAATATATTATTTGTAATGAGTTTTTTACTAATTAATAAAATTTAATATTTATTTAAAAAATAATTTTATAATTTTATTTTATTTTATAAGAACAATATATATAAAAATTAACGTTATTTTTTATTAATTTGGTTACAACAAAAAATCAAATTGAAAAACATTTAGTGTGATTATAACTATGGCAAGTGTGTGAGAGAGTTTGAACATAGGCTTCAACTCTTATATTGAAAAAAGAAAGTGTGTATTTAGAAAATATATTAGTTAATATGTCATAATAAAATTATTATGATTTAATTATAGAATATGTTCAGTCATTATTTTTTATGTGTGTATTTTTATTTATTGTTTCTTCGAAAAACATTTAATGTTGTTGATTATTTTATTAATTTTAGTTTGATTTGAATATGTTCTAAATTGTTTAAAAATATATATCAATTTAAATTTAATTTAATTTGACTAATTAAATATTTACATGAAGATTCAATTTTTTTTAAATATTATAAACATAAGAGAGAAAGAATGGAAACTTAATCTATCTAGAAGAGTTGCACTTGTAGATTATACCTCGATGTAATACATGAACATTCAATATGATTCTATATATATTCAGGTAATTTCACAGTACACAAGACTCTAGGACACACAATCTAGGATTATATTCTTTGGAGTATATTAATTAGGTGTTTTAATTATAAGATATGATGTTAAATTGGCCCTTGTATAATTTCCCGAATCATTTAGGTTATTTTTTATGTACTGATTAATTTCTTTTGTGCATGTATGTCAGTATGTTAGAGGGTATTTCTCAAAACTTAAAAGCTGGTCAAAACTGATTATAAACAGTTTTTAGATTATAAGTTGTTTATTTAAGTGTTTCTAAAAATTTAAATAGTAGATTATAATATGATTTTAATCAGTTTTTTAAAAGTTAGATTTTGCTACTTTTTTTTAAGTACTTATTTTTTAAGCAGTTTTGACCAAGTAAAAGACCATATTATCCCTACTTAATCTTCAATATTCTAAATTTGCCCACCCTATACATTTTAGTTCCCATCAAAATTTTTTATTTTTAGGATTCTAATTAATATTTTTAGGATTCTTTTCAAAAAAAAAATTAATATTTTTAGGATTCTAATTAATTTGGTAATATTTACATGGTAGTTTTTTATTTGTATAATTTATTGATAACACCAATATTATTATTATTATTATTATTATTATTATTAAATAAATTTTATTATTATTATTATTGCAAAATAAATTTTGAATTGACATTTAAAAAATTATTTTTATACAATAAATAAACTCATGGACAGTTTGGTCATTTTGACAGTTTCTGCAATTAAAAACTGATTATAAGATGATTTTACAGAAACACTTAACTAATTATAAACTGATTATCAGCTGATTATTAACTAGTTTACAGAAATGCTTAACTGCTTATTTTTAATCTGATTATAATCTAAAAATCACTTATTCATAATAAGCTGAAAAGCTCTAGTTTTAAGAAACATCCTCTTAGTCCAAACCCACTGGCCGATTTGAATGGTGAAATAACTTGAAAAAAGATCCAACTCAAATGATTCAATTAATTAATGTAACTTGAAAAAAGATCCAACTCAAATGATGCAATTAATTAATGTAACTTGAAATACCTATCAAATATTTGCTAATGTAAAATATTAATTTTTAACAGATTTTATCATGTACTGAATACAAATTCTGTGTATAATTATCTATGAAAGTATAAATAAATATGAAAATAGGGAAATACGGTGATAGTTGGATATTAAATTAAATATAATCTTTGAATAGATAAGTTACAACAAACAAATACTAATTTCATTGTGCCATGATCCCATGTTCTTGGATTATTATTTGTTATTATTGTCATCGTTATCATTATTTATGTACATTATATAAATTTTACTCATGAGTACTAACTAATAAACCTATTCCAATAGGCATTGTTACTTTATAACTTTAATTAATTTACTTATATTAAGATATTTTAATTAACATCAAATATTCTCACAATCTTTTTCGATCTGTCTAGCTCAAAAGATTGCGGCAAATGTTGTTGCATATGATTGCATTTATACATATGTTTTCAATAATTTTTTTCAAAGCATATGTTTTCATTAATTTATCTATTGTGACTACTACTTTATATTTAATTAATTATAGACTTCATTTGTTTAGCTTACTTTTTTTTTTTCAATTCTTTTATGAAAGTAAAAGGCAATTGTTTGGTTGAGTTAAAAAATGTTTTTTTATAAATTATTTGTATACGCACACACTTACATTTCTCAAGTATGTTTTGTTAATAACTGAAGTTATTTCAATTTATATCTTTAATTATCATTCACATAAAAAATATAAGCCAATATTAATATTAATTGTTAAAAATATACAAAATTAAAAAAAAAATTGAATTGAATACATACATCTCTATGATTTCATAATATTTTGATTAAATTCTTTACCAAATCAAATGCATATCAACAAGTTGGCAATACAATATATTTTCATAATCAATTTACTCTAAAATGTTGTATTTTTAATTGCAAGAAATTTTAGGTAAGTGTTAATTTTTTCTGACTTTTTAACTTTTTTTTCTTGATATAAATATAAATGCCAATACTTAATATTCATTTATATATATAACTATAATTATGGTAGAATTATTTATAAAGCATTTAGTTGCATCATAATTCTGAAAAAAATTTATAAAATAATTATCTTTTGACCATAAATACTATGTTATCTATAAATAATATATTTATATAAAATAAAATATTGAGCCTATCAAACTTTATCAACTAATTTATAAAATAATTTATTTACAGAGAGTAGAAAAAATTATTTTACTAAGAAAAAAGATTAGAAGGTCTTATGTTAAAAAATAATTATATTTCTGCTTTAGGATGTGGTAAAATAAAAAATTAATGTTATAAAAGTAGTTTATGTATAGCTCAAATTTTACAAGTAAAGTTAGATTATAATAAAAAAAAGTTAACATTTTTTCAATTCATTTTTCTTATATTTTATTATATATTTCAAACACGATAATATTTTTTTTAGTAAAATATAATTTCAGTAATATATATATGTAAAATATATTTTCAGTAATCAATTTTTCTAGTAATCTACCTAATGAACCATTAATATGATTACTACTTCATCAATGAATTTGGATCAACCTATCATTAATACTAATATGGTTCATTAAATATTTCAACATTAATAAAATTATCAATTTAATATTCAAAGATAATAATTTATGAGTAAGATAATGATTCACGATTATAAATTTTGTCAAAATTTTATAATAATTTATGTAATTATCTTTTTTAATTATTCTTTAATCATTAATTATTAATTAAGATTAGAAAGATATAATAAATAAGGAAAAATTTAAAAATTTATAATTAATGTTATTTTAACTTTTATAAAAGTAACATTTAAAGTGAAATATATATATATATATATTTACATGATATTTGAAGTGCTATATTATAGACAAAGGGAAGTTGTAAATAATTAAAAGGAAAAATAGAAAAACTATGGGATTTACCGACAAAGGTAAGTTAGATAAAATGTCAAGAACCATAAACTACTTCTCCCATAAAAATATAATTGTGTTTCTGTTATCTTTAATCCATGTGAGCTTCATGTTATGTTGGTTGTAACATAAAATACTATATTAAGTATATAAGAAAATAATTTTTCTTGAAAAACTGTATATTGAGGTCCAAAAGAAACCAATAGAACAATTAGTGGCGAAATGTAAAAGTCTAAAGTCTTCACCAAAAGGTCGGTTAATAATGATCAATGTAGCATGTTCGGCTAGCTATATATTTTTTAAATTATAATTAGACTATTGAAAAATTCATAAACTAATGGTTTTTATAACTTCATTAGAAAGAAAAATACTCATTGCTCTCAACTAAATTATTTTCAATTAACCAGACTAAATGCTTTCTTATTTTAATTACATACTAATATTTAGTGAATCCATTAACTTTAAATAGTTACTTTAGAGATGTGGAGTGGGTTTAATATCGATCACTTGCTATGAATTTAACGCATATTATATATATTATTTTAGGTACGTAATACTAATGGCATCATATCTTTAATACTGTTTTTACAAAATGACAATCAATAATTTCAGTAATTTAAAATTGACGTATATATGATATTTTATTTTTATAATTGTTTAAATTATCATTATACGAATAAAATATGTAAAATTTTACAAAATTTAAAGGTTAAAGTCAGATTTTATACTGGCTCTGCAATTATGTATAGAAATGGAATTGGGATGGCCGTACATATTAGATTGGCCAATTAAGGTGGATTCTCACTATAGCAGGGTGGAAATTTTCCATTTAATTTATATAAATTTGAATAATCTTTCTACAATTCAAAAAAGCATGTTGCATGATATTATTTAGATTGTTTTTATGTGTTTATAATATGATACCAAAATTAAAAAAAATTGAAATTAAGAGAGTATAATTCTAAATTAGAAAGAAAAATACTCATTGCTCACTGACAACTCAATCTTAGCTCAAATTATGTATAATCTTAGTTCAAATTCAAATCATTTTCCTAGTTGGAGAATGTGATTTATATCAACTATGAAGGACACAAAACAATGATGGAAGAAATGAAACAATATGCGATCCTGATCAATATCTTATCATTTTTCAAATGGTTAAACAATGTACTATAACACTCATGAAATTTTTTTTATTTAATACTTTAGTCTTTATAATTTTAAAATTATCATTTTTAATTCCTTATAATATTTGTTAATTGTCCTCACTTTAATACTTATACATAAAATTTAAAAAATTGTACTTAACTTTAGTTCGAATTAATTATGTAACACTTTAATTCTAAAAATTTGAAAAAAATAAGGAATTTAAATTTTTTAAAGATCTCTATTTATATTAAATGAATTATCATATATATCACACTTTTATTTTCCAAAATTTTATACTTTTCATTTTTCAATTTTTTAGCAACAGACATTTTATATTACCACATTAGAATGCTGAACATCTCAAAGCAAAGAAATTACAATTATTTCAAACATACAATTACAAAAATTTTCCAAGATTGCATGGATTTGCTAAAGATAAGAGGTGATCTCTTCTATGGTGGAGGAGATAAGCCAATGTAGAAGCTCATTTACTTGCTAAATCTTCTATATTCCATGCTAGTCTGCATATTTATGAGGATATTCCTTATTTCATTTCTAATTTCTTTTAGTTAATGAAAGTTGTCTCGATTTCAGAAAAAAAGAAACAATTACTGCTGATAATCAATGATGTATTCAATGTAAATCAATGATTTCTTTTCAAAGGACTCTTCTGATGATGATGATACTGCTGATAATTCGAGGGAAAATTTTCTCTATCCTGAGGGAATAATGCATAACAGAGGGCTTTAACTTTCATGGAGCAGTTTGATCCAAAACTGCCATAATGACAGTTTGGTAATTACTACCAAAAGCTGACATTGCAAATTGGGCGTTTTAAGGGCCAAGTCCAATAAAAAATAGGCCAACGAATTAAAATCACCGCTTTGCGTGAGATTCATCATTTTTAGCTAAATTTCATCGTTTATGCATTCAAAAATATATTTTACTATTATGGCAGCTTAGGGTAGATTTTAATTTTCTTATTTAGAATATGTGAATCAAGACACCGTTTGAGTATTTTGTTTGCCTCGTTAAATAATATATTTTTATATTTGTAATTTTTTTTATTTTGGCAATCTATTGCTTTTTAAAAACTTTATTTATTTGGAATTAGGGTTTCTATAACCCTAATATTTTATATTATAATATTTGAAGAAGTGAAATAGGGTTTGCAGATTTTAATAATAATTCAAAAGGAAAGTTTTTCTCTCACCTTGTGTTTATTTCCTAGGCATTCTTAGACTAAACAGGAAAAATGCCCATCTTATCCCTTTGTTTACTTACTTCTGCCATGTCAAACATAAGAAAAGAAATTATAATAATCCTTGGAGGGTAGACTACAACCCCAAAGGGATAAAAAATCACTAGAAATTTAACAATATAATAAGAACAAAAAACATAATTACATAATAGCAAAAGAACTAGGATGATCTAAATAAGAAGTTCTATACATAGGACCTTAATCTAGGCAAAGTCCAACACTTAATGGATAGAGAAAAATGACTCTTGAGGGTATGATAAACTTGGAAGAGCCCTATAGCAAGGCTTATAGAAAGCTTCTTCCATGAAAGGTCACAATGATGCGGAAAGTGTATGTGTGACATGTAGATAGTCAACGCCCTACAAAATATGCAAGATAGCACAGAAGAGCATGGCATAAAAAAATTCTCTTATGTTGAACATGGATATGAGACTATCGTAAGAGAATTTTCTTTAGAAAATAAAATAAACCAAAGGTTTTTAGAAACTCCATGAGCGGGTGATGTGAACACTGAACTTTCGTTTAAAAGATTGATCCACATCTAAATTAAACCATCAACTAGTAATTCTTGAAACCTCATGAAAATGCACCTTTAAAGCTAAAAGAAAAAACATAAAGCATGATCCTATTAAAGCTAAAAGAAAAAACATTAAGCATAATTCTATAATAAAACATTGAAGGATGATCCTTCACAAAAAAAATATCCTAGATGGAAGGATAAAATGATTCCAGATCTGAAACTCTAGGATATCATCAGCCAAAAGATAAGGTAGAACTGAACATTAGTATAAGACTTAAACATGAAATTTAGGACTACCGTCGTCGACATATTCTAGATCTATCAATATATTGAGCCTTTTTATAGGTTTTTTAGATATAAAAAATCCTTTTTGCAGATTGTTCTTCGGTTACTTAGTAATTAAATTTCTCTTTGGCAATAAAAAAAGAAAAAAAAACATGAAACCTTGATTTTTCTTGGCCTATTATTGAACCTTCGCTCCTAATCCAAGACATGAATATTGGCATAGTTTCAAGTTGACATCGATTAATTGCAATCTCATCAATTCGGTTAATCCACAATACCAAGAAAATGCCCAAAGATACCCTGGGTAAATGGGACACCGCCCCACATTCCTACTCAAACATTCTTGTTAAGCCCTAGGCTAGGTAGTAGCTATATTTAAACTAGCTCCTGGATTTTTTCATTTGACACTAACTACTCCTAAATATTAATGCAAAAGTGCTCTCTCTTTCTTGCTCTTATTGTCACTGGTGGATTTTTTTGCCACATTAATTACTGATTTGCCCTTTGAAAATCTTCATCTCCCCAATACATATTAGAGAATATCTTTTAGGGCTCTGAGCCCTAACCCATCTTTTTCTATAGAAATGATATTTTATGTCAATTTATAAGATCGAGCTTCTCATTTCAATTGTTTACATTTCAATCATGTTGAAGTTGCGTATATGATTTAATAATTTTGTTTATAATTTGTACTTTGCATTGCAAATAAAGTAAATTACTTTAATACTTTTGACATTCACTTTTTTTTTTTAAGGGAAAAGATGATGGATTTATTGGAATCAAGAAGAGAGTCATTCCGTCCTAATACAATCTGGAAAAAATATTTCAAGAAACAAAACTAGCATAAACAATGGATGATCTAGCAAGAGAATGTGCCTTACTGTTATTAATTTGATGGACCCATCTCACTTGAATGTTGGGCCTCTCATTAAGGAAACCCTTGCAATCTGCGATAATGGAACCAAAATATAAGAGATCAGATTGGTCAGAGTTAATAGCTTATACCATTGTCAAGGAGTCAGAGAAGATGACACCATCAAGCAAGAAGTTTGATGCTGCCCATTCAATGGCACTACGAACGACTACTACTTCTACCTCCTTTGGGAGACAAATACCAGGAAAATGAATTGAAATGGCATGAAGAAAAAAGCCTTCATCATTGTGAAAAATAACTCCATAGCCCAGCGTTTAGAAAATCACTTTCTCAAAAGTATTTAGCTTTGAAAACCTTATAAGGAAGAGAATTAGGGTTGGTAAGTAACCTCCGCCCTTGCTTACCAAGAAGAGCTAAGTTAAAAACATGGAGATCCCAAAAACCCATTCCACCATCATATTTACTACCACTCATTCTACTCCAAGGCAGCCAGTTGATAATTTTTTTAGAGCCATCTCTCATACCCTACCAAAAGCAATTCATAATTCGCTATAATTCATCACATAATGACATAATGATTTGGGGAGTAAAAAAAATACTCATAAAGTATGTAGGAATGGCTAGAGCAAACAAACTTTAGAAGTATCTCCTTACCTGTTCTAGATAGAAGCTTATTCCTCCAAGTATTAACTCTTTGACATATCATGCCTCTCAAAAAATTGAAAATGGCTTTTCTACTTTTGCCAAAAAAAGAAATTATATATCTTAGTTGATATTTTAATAATTATATATATATATATTTAAATCTTTTAAAATATTTAATATTATAAATTTTAATATAAAATATATATCTTAGTTTTTTAAAATCTTATAATTTTCATTTAAGTTAGAAGAATTATTATATTATATGTACTATATTGCTAAAATTTTCATTTAAGTTTATTTAGGAATTAAAAGTAACTATTTTTAAATAGTAAAGATTAAAATACTAATTAGAGCAAATGTTAGGAATACTATAATAATTTAATTTTGCAAATAATTTTGTTGTGACCATTTAAAATTAAAAATAGCATAAAAAAATGGCCTTGTTTAAGTCATTATGAAATTTATCTATATAATATTGAATTTTTCAATTTATTATTTTTAAACTACTAATTAAGAAAATAATAATTAAACAAAATAGAGATGTAAATTTCAATTATAATATTAGTGATGACTAACGTGTGATGTAAATGAGAATTTCGAGATCACTTATTAATTTCATTCATAATCTACATTTGGAAGGAAAAATGAATTTAAATTATATTTTAAGTAAAAATAATTAAAAAAGTGAGCACATAATATCAAATCAAACTACGATATACAATTATGGATTATTACATCTTTGTCAATAAATATCAACTAAAGCTATTCGTATTTTTTTTAATGTGAAACATGCAATTCTTTCAAGAAAATTTCTTTTTTAATACAAAATTAATTGAAATTAATCATTATTGAACTAACTGATGACTAATGTGTGATGTTAGTGAGAACATTTTACACCATTTAAATAACAAAATTACTAAAATATATTTAAATTGTATAAAAATTAACTCGAAATATTCAAAATTAATATTTTTAGACTGAATTTAATTACAGTTTAATTTTTATATAACAAATTAATTTTCTCCTAGAGATTTTTAAATTTTTTATTAAAATTAATTTTAAAATAGACAGTACTAATTTTAAAATTAGAAAAATGAAATGGTAATTATGATAATTTCATAATAAATTACAATAAAGATTGGCTTATTTTTAAAAAAATGGTGATAAAAAGGAGAAATATATAATGGGTGGAAGGGAGGGTTCCTAATATAGGACTGTAGAAAGTACCGGGAGTGATAGTGAGACACGTACGGACATATATCATAGGGCACACACAAGTTTGCGTCACGGGTTTTTTCTTGTTCCGGCGCGGAAGGCGAGGCCGATGGGACGTGACATAAATCCATCGTCATTCTTGCAGGTCACGTGGCATTCACTGTTTCGCCTCAAGTCATCCAACAAGCTGTCTTGAAATGACCAAAACGACCCTTGACTATTGACATCGATTGCTGCACAGATTGCCATAAGGATTAGTGCACTTTGATTTGACACCTGAGGGTAGTTTCGTCATCCTATTTATTCCCACGTGTCAACAATCTAAAAGGTAAAAATCGCTTTTTTCTCTTTCCCTGTTGTGGTGTGATTTGACTCTTGTTTAGGCATGCTTTAATCTCAGCCATTGAATTTTTTCTGATAAAGGAAACCACCCGGGGTAGGGACTCGCCAGGACTTAAACATACATTTGTCCATTCATGGTGATATGATAATTTTCTTATTAAAAATAATTAAATTTTCTATTTATAATTAAATTATTTTAATATATTATTTTACATATTCGAAGGTGATGACGTCACAAGAATTTTTTGAAAATTTCAGATTTATGACTGGTCCAAATTATGAGCCAATACATTCACTGAAAAAAGTTAAATTCTTTTTGTGAAAGAAATTCATTTCATGGTGAAAAAAATATGAATTATTGTTATTATTCCAAGTCCACCAACCAACATTGAAGGAGGAAAATATACGATGGAGTGATTTTAATGAGATATTATAATTATAATGATAAATTAATTAAATTATAATATGTGATGATATTTTATAAAAATAAAATTTAAAATATTTTTTAATTTTTAATAATAAAATATAAAAAATTTATTATCATCTATTTAATTTATCATTTCAATTAGATATCTTGATTGAAATCATTATTATATTATATAATTTTTTCATTTAAGGGGTTTTCTCATATAATAAATTTATTTGACAAATAATATTATAAAAAAGCAAGAGGCATTTACAAAATTACCATAAAATAAAAACACTTTTTAAAAATATGGTCACTAAATTTTTTTTAATTTTACGGAATTGACCTTTTTAAATTACACAAATACGATGATAATCACCGTTAATAGTTGCACCCTTTATTTTTAAGATTTTGGCCACTGTTTGTTTACAAAAGAGTGGCCATATGTTTTTTTTCTTTTTAATTTAAAATAAAATTTTAAAAATATTAAATTAAAATATTTATATTAAAATTTTATTTATATATAATAAATATTTATATATATTGTCATTTTAAAAATAAAATAAATTTTTTTATTATTTTAGTATATTTTATTTAATTATATTTTTTAAAATAATTTTAATATAAACTATAAAAATTATATACTGTTATATGCTGATATATGTTAGGTATAATAATATTTTTGAATTAATTTATAATAAAATATTAATATATAACTAATATATCTTGATATATATTACATATAATAACATATATTAATTGATTTGCAATAATATATCAATATATAAATTAATATATGTTAATATATTTTGATATATATTACATATAGTAACATATATTAATTGATTTATAATAAAATATAAATATATAAATTAATATATGTTGATATATATTATATACAACAACATATTTCATTTGATTTATAATAAAATATTAATATATAAATTAATATATGTTATTTTATGTATATATTACATATAATAATATATATTAGTTGATTTATAATAAAATATTAATAAATAAATTAATATATGTTTTTTTTATTTTTTTTTATTTTTGAAGGTGGGCGGCACCACCGGGAAAATATATTAATATCTAAAATAGGGTAAAGACCTGGAATCAGTCAATACAATGCCTTTAATAAAATTAGGCAGAGTTATAAAAGAATTGAAATTTCTAGTAACACAATTAACTCGACTATAGTAAGCTAGAAAATGAGCTGCTTTATTGCATTCCCTGAAGACGGTGCGTAGCTTGGAACCTTGAAGGAGTTGCTTGAGCTCTTGAAAGAAAGGCAAGTGATAGCTGTAGGTGTTGTCCAGAATAGTAAGAACTTGAGCAGCATCAGATTCGATTTCCATCCTTGTAAAGCCCATATCTTTTGCCCATTTAACACCAAAGTGAATGGCCTTCAATTCCGCAGAAATGGAACAGTTGGCTTGCAACAGGTAAGCAGTAGCACATAAAAAGTTCCCATTGCAGTCTCTTAGTATAGCTCCACCAGAAGACATAGAAGATGTGTAGGAGGCATCAATGTTATGTTTAATAGCACCAGCATTCGGCTTCCTCCAAGAAACAATTTTTGGCTTCGGATGATTAACTCCAATTTGGATTGGCAAGAAATCTGCAAATTCTGGAGGGGGTCTAGCAAATTTATGGCCGGATATAGCAATTCCCCAGTCCATCAAAAATCTTCGAATTTGTAAGTCTATGCTATACTGGAAATAAGATTCGCCACCCCATAAACATTTACAGTAAGCAATCCAAGTAAAATAGAGAATGAGTTGAGGCACTAACTTACAAAGCTTGCTTCGAAGGTTGCTTGAAGAGGTCCTAATGCACCATTTCATAAGCTCTCCACGTAGAGTTGTACTTGGATGATTTGGAAATCTAAGCAAATAGGAACCATAAAAATTCCATAGCTTTTTTACTGAAGCACATTGGTAAAAAAGATGATCATAGGAACCTGGACCATTGAAGCAAAATGGGCAAAAAGAAGTTAAATGCACTCCAATCTGCTGCAATTTCGATGGAAGCGGCAGAGATAAGTTCAGCAATTTCCAAGAGAAGATGGAGATTTTAAACGGAATCCTGGCATCCCATACGGAACCATATATAATAGATTTTTCTTGCCTCGGACGAATAGTATCATAAGCTTCTTTAAAACGAAATAGGCCCAAAGAGTTACCCTTCCATATGACATTGCCGTTTTGTATGGAGAAGAGGCCCATATGCGTATCATAAGTCTTACAAATTCTTTTCCAACAGATTGAATCAATCGGCAGGTAATTGAAATCCTCTTTTGGTTTCGTATTTCGTATTCAAACAATTAGCCCATAAAGAAGTTCCATCAAGATACATCCATAACAATCTTATAGAAAAAGCCTCTTGTAAAGCACTCATGGATTTGATGCCAATACCTCCTTCATCAGGGGGAAGAGTAAGTTTAGAGTATCTAATCCAATGATGTTTATTTTTGTTCCCATCCGAGCCCCAAAAGAAATTGGCAATTTTCCTCTCGATTAAGGTAATGACCGATTTAGGTAAAGACATAGAGCTCATAACATGTAATGGAATGCAAGATATAACATGCTTAATCAGAACAAGTTTTCCTCCAGGAGAGAGAAATCTCCTTAACCAACCACATAGTTTTGCATCAATCTTAGAGAATAACTCTTTACAGTAAGGAAGTTTGTTCATACCTTGATAGATAGGAGCTCCAAGATATGTGAAAGGTAAAGAGCTGCGCTTGATAGACAAAAGTACTTCTAACTTTTTAATGCTGTTGAGAGGAGCCTTTGAAGAACAATAGAAAGCACTCTTTTGATAATTCACAAGCTGGCCTGAACAATCTTCATAAGAGGTGAGAAAAGCCCTGAAATTCCGGATGGAATGGTCATCGCCATTAATAAAAGTGAGCAAATCATCTGCAAATCCGAGATGAGATATATGTGGGCAGCGTCTATATTGTCTGTATGGAAGAATGGAACCATCATTAATCAAATGATTGAGTCCTCTGGAGAAGGCCTCCGAGGATAAAATAAATAAAAGAGGCGAGAGAGGATCGCCTTGCTTCAATCCCCGGGTAGGTTTAAAGAAACCATAACTGATGCCATTAACAAGGATGGATAACCGAGTGGAGGAGAGGTGTGCAAGGATCAAGTTCACAAATCTCTGTGAGAAACCAAATTTCAAGAGAATAGCCTGCAGGAAGCTCCAAGAAACTCTGTCGAAGGCCTTAGCCATGTCAAGCTTAATAACCAAATTATACCCATCTGTCTTTTTGTCCAGATCTTGTATTAGTTCATTTGCCAAGAGGATTTGAGTGTGTATAGAGCGCCCTTTCACAAAGCCAGCCTGTTCCTTAGAAATGAGTTTATCCATAAGCAAAGATAATCTAGAAGCAATGATGCGAGTACAAACCTTACTTATGAAGGTAGCCAAGCAGATAGGTCTGTACTGGTTAAAAGAGGACGGGTTATCAACTTTAGGAAGAAGAAAAATCTGTGCACTGCCAAAAGCCTTGGGCATTGGGGCACCAATAAAGAACTCTTGCACTGCACTAATAACATCAATACCAACAATATCCCAACAGTGCCTAAAGAAGAAGCCATCAAAGCCGTCTGGGCCCGGAGCACTATTAGGATTCAATTGCCAAACGGCATCTTTAATCTCAGAATTATCAGGAACTCCAACAAGAAATTCATTGTCATCATCAGAGACAATGGAAGGGATGTGAGATAAATGAGAAGGCATGTCAGATGCAACATTAGTTCGACAGTAAAGATCATTAAAGTGAGAGATAGCTTCCTTGCCGAGATGCTCTTGGTCAAAGACTTGTGTGCCATCAGAAAGAGTGACAGAAGAAATATAATGAAGCTTCCTGCGCATCTTAACAAAGTTGTGATAAAATTTTGTATTTTTGTCACCATCTTGAAGCCAAGAGATGTGTGCTTTTTGCCTCCAGAAGGTTTCCTCTTGTTTAAGCTTCTGCTGCAGTAAGGATTGACATTCCTGCCATTTAGCTAAATTTTCATTAGACGAACAAGTCTGGTAATTAACCTCAGCCTTATCTGCCTCAGATTCGGCTTTTGCAATGTCGTTGAAGAGATGACCAAATGTGACCTTGTTCCATTCTCTTAGTCCTTTCTTGAGATCTTTAAGCTTGGTAAAGAGTCCAGTTATGGTAATATATATTACATAAAATATTATATATCAGTTAATTTGCAATAAAATATTAATATATAAACTAATATATGTTGATATATGTTACATATAATAATATATAGGCTAAATAATTATAAAATTTCTGAAATTTTATATATTACATTAGTCAGTCCCTGTATTTTTAACATCTAATTTTTGCATCCTCTTGTTTTTAAAAATTAAATTGTTTAGTCATTCTATTAATATTTTCAGCCCAAAAATATTAGTTAATTATTTTGATATTATAAAATGATTTATTTGATTTCCTTTATATATATATATTTTCTTTTTTATTTATTAAGTCATACTTATTTTTAATTTTTTTATATTTCTTAAACATAATTTATTTTAACTTTATAAATATTATTAAAAAATAATATCTTTTATTATTTTACATATAATATATATATTATTTATTTTAATTTTATAGGTATTACTAAAAAATAATTTTAAATAATATACATAATATCTTTTATTATTTTACAGACTATATATATAAAATAAAATTAAAAATGAAATAAAGTTAATAAATAACAAAGATAAATATATATAAAGAAATAGCAAATAAGTTATTTTATAATGTCAAAATAGTTGACTAATGATTTTAAGATGAAAATATTGACAAAAAGACTAAACAGTTTAATTTTTAAAAATACAAAAATATAAAAATTAGATATTAAAAATACAGGGACTGACTAGTGTAATATACAAACTAAAGGAATTTCATAATTATTTAGCTTAATATAAATCAACATATATTAATTTATATATTATTTATATATGTTACATATAACAACATATATTAATTGATTTGTAAAAAAAATATCAGTATATAATTGATATATATTATTATATGTTTATATATGTTATATATAATAATATATATCAGTTAATTTGCAATAAAATATTAATGTACAAATTAATATATATTGTTATATGTTTATATATATTACATACAATAATATATACTTACCGTATAAATAAAACATAATTTATATATAATTATATAATTAAAATTTTATATAATTAAAAAATAAATAATAATTAACTTAAAATATAATTTATGTTAACTAATTTTAAATTATATTTTATACACACACCTTTGTATAATATATATATATATATGTATATAGATATGTATATAACAAAACATAATACTAATCTATTATACATTCAACATTGATATGAAACAAAAATATTTCAAAAAAATAAATATTTGTATGGTTACATAAAAAATACAAATATAAATTAATATGCATAAAAAAAGAATAAAAAAGTAAAAAAATAAAAAAAAATAAAAAATTTACACCCAAAAAAGTCAGTACTTCATTAATTGTACCGTATAAATAAAAAATAAAAAGATAACTTCTGTATATTTAAAAAGTGAAAAGCATGAAAATATTAAAAAAAAAAAAAAATAAGCATCGTGCAATTGAAAACAAGATTAGAAAACGCTGTATGTCATGTAATTTCTTAAAAAGGTAACGACATTATTGGATTCAAGCTGACGCATAGTATATAAATATGTTCCAATTAATTATCATTCTAATAATATTATTAAAATTATAATTTAACTATAAAATCGCTCTTTCAAGTCACATATATTATATATATAATGAATCAAGTAATTTTTTTAATATATACTAAAAAGTTAAAATCATCCATATTCTACATTATTATGCAATTTAATATTAATTATATTTATATCTGAAATTTGTTGTTCTCTGATAATTTTAAAAATGGAAAAATTGAAAAATATAATTCACCTATTTATATTCAAGTAAATAGGTTTTAGATTATCTGTTATCAATTATTGATATAAATTAGAAATAGCTGATAATATTTGAAAATGTACGAAATTATTGTATATGAAAAAAATATTTTAATTGTACTTTTAGTAGTAACATTTCATATTCTATAAAATTTTGTAGATAAAATTCATATGCAAAAGATAAAATTAGTGAATTAAATTCAACATAAGCAATTAGAATTAGAAATTATATTTTTAATTTAGTATCAAAGGTAGCGAATTAAATTACATGGTTATATTATTTTTTAATAATTATTTTTATATTAAATTACATATTTATATTAATATATGATTATCTATAATAATTTAAATTACTTATGAAAATTATTTAAATTTTTTTATAGAATATTATAATTATTTATAATTATAAAATTAGAATATTTGAATTCAACTAGCTAGTGGATAGAAATTATAATAATAAATTATAAAAATTATACTTAATCTCAGGTAACAATAAATTATGATTTATAATTATAAAATAGAGCATCTTTAATTAGAAAATAAATAAATATTCAAATGTTCTTTTTGTTTGAAAATTTAATTTTTTAAATTATATATATATATATATATAATTAAAAAGATAAATTGGCTCCCAAACCAAGCCATGAGTCGGCCGTAATATATATATATATAGATAGATAGATAGATAGATGGGTGGAGAAATATTTAAAAATAATAAAAATGGGATCCATGTACATTAATGGTAACAAAGCAAAAAATTTTACTGTAAGAGTCTGTTTGGGGGAACTTCCATCATGGTTTTTGATATGTTAATATGGTATAGTTTAAAGTTAAACCATGTTTGAAAAGACTTTCATTTTTATTTCATGGTTCAAGATGGTATGCTTATGGTGTGAAATGGGTAAATTTTGACAACTTTTTCAAACCATCAAATTTGTGGGTTGAGATGGTTTAAAATTTTTATTGTCAAATTTGCCCTTAGTGATAATATTATGGATTTCATATTTTTTATTATATTTTGGATTATGTTATAGATAAAATTTTTATTAGTAGTTTGTAATTTTAATAGATTAATTATATTGTTGTTTCATAAATTATTGATTTAATTAAATTTTATTAATATATGTTTTTAGTAATATGATTGCTTAAATTTGTTATAAAATTTAATTATTATTATTTTGAATAAAATATATATTTACTCAAAATCTTATCAATTTTTTAGACGTAGTTAATTAGCATTATAATTAAAACTTATTTATTTTAATATAAATTATATAAAATAATATATTAGAGGATAATCTAGTCATTTTATCTATTTAAATCAAACCATATCATCAAATAATTTATCTGTACCGTACCATCTTCTCAAATATAATTTATTATCAATACCATATCATACTATTTTGAACTTATTAGACTATATATTATTAAATCATGCTGGAAGTAAAAGGAGCCTAAACTTTATTTCCATTGTTACTTGTTTCTATATATTCATATAACATTAATTATCGAAAGCTTTCCTTATGGTTTTGTGTACACTTTGAAGACTAATGATCCACCATATGCTCTCTTTTTAATTTGTTAATTTATAAATTAATTCAGAAGCTACAACTGGCGCTACAAGAACTATGCCTCCATTATCAATATGCTTTCTGATCCGACATGAATATTATAGTCAAACTGGCCTTCAGTAGTAGAACTTGCAGTGCTTGTTGCAGCTTTGTTATTATCAGTGGCATATACAATATAACTGGCTTTAATTTCTTTTTTATGCCAATGCATATATGACCTAAAGAAACACAAGAATTTTAGCTCATTATTATAGTGCGTTTGGATACACAAAAATCTCAAAAAAATTAACTAAATAATCATATTTAATAAAAAATACCATATTTGTTTGCAAATAATTTATGTAAAATAAAATATCGGACCATTAAATTTTGCCAATCAGTTAGTAAAATGTTTTACTTAAGTGGAGTAGAGAAATATTTCATCGAAAAAGTAAATTAAGGAGTATATATATTAAAAGATAATCATACTCTTAATTTAAAATATGATAAAATAAAAAGAGACGTTATAAGAGTAACTTAGACATTACTTAGACTTTTCATATAAAGTTGGTTGTAACCAAATAAGTTAATATATTTTCTAATCCATTTTTTTAGTATTTTATTGTATCTTCCAAACACAGTAATATAATTTTTCACAGAAAAATATAATATCTGTAATATATCTCTGTAAAATACATTTACAGAGATTAAGAAGTCTATATATTAAAAGATAATCATATTTTTAATTTAAAATATGATAAAAATAAAAAGAGACGTTATAAGAGTAGCTTAGACATTATTTAGACTTTTCATATAAAGTTGGTTGTAACCAAATAAGTTAATATATTTTCTAATCCATTTTTCAATATTTTATTATATCTTCAAAATACAGTAATATAATTTTTCTCAGAAAAATATAATCTTTATAATATATCTCTGTAAAATATATTTATAGTAATTAATTTTTTTAGTAATTTACCAAACACACTATTATATTATTGCACTTTGAACTATATAATATTTCTGTTAAATTAATTTATCTGATAAACGTGTTATACATGCATTAATATTTTTATATTTACGAATATATGTATTATTTTAATTTTTAAACTTATGTCAGCCTTTAAAAGAATTACATATACAATGCTATAAAGAGCACTTGTTCAACAATTTCAAATTATTACTGATGTGTTTCCTAAAATTCTATTGGACGGTAATTTTATCTTCCGCCTGCTTCTTGCTCAGGAATAATATCCCACAAATTAGATTCCATTTTTATCAACTTGCTTCTTTTTTTTTTTGTACCCTCCTGACCTCTCTGTCTTCCTTTCATTCAACTTGTCTGAAAAATTTCTTGCATTATTACAAATTAAATTAATATACTTGTGAATCAATCAACTTTCATCATGGCATTGGAATTTTCAAGATATTAAGAGGTTTCATGGTTTGCATCTCCAATTGAAATATAATCATTCAAAATTATTAATATAACAGTACTAGAACCTTGGCATTGGCCCAAATCCAATGCCTAAAGCTCAAACTTAACAAAAATATATAGATTAACTCAGTTACAACGCTGCATGTTAAAGAAAGATTCTTTTCAGAATTAATAAAGAAAAGGGAAAATGCTAGTTTAGTGTAACATATTAAAGAGAGAACTAGAGAAAAAAAAAACTACAGTTATTACCTATAATTACTATTTTTATGCATCAATGCACTGATTGATTGGGTGCATGAGTGGGCTCCTGGATCGAATCTGGCCAAAAATTTCTCTTTGATAAAATACATCTAATTCTAAAGTCTAATTTTTTTTAGGAGAGTCTGATGTGACTAACAGAGTAATAACTCTAACCATCCTTCAAATGAATTCTTTCTATCATTTCGTTTAATTTCTTTGTCAATATGATTATTAATTATTTTTCATTTTCACCCTCCAAACTTGGAAAGTGTATGGTGCTTTATATGCATATATGTATATATACTAACGTACAAATATGTCTGTCATGGAAGACTTTGAAATGTTCAAATTCAATCATATATCCATTAATTTCTGCAGCAATTGCATGTCATTGATCCAAAAATTTAACATATATATATATACAAGGGTGCAGAGACAGGATGAGATATAAGGAGGTCAAAATTTGAATAGAAAAAAATTTATTTAATATATCTTATTAAACAATATATCAATTTTTATTTTAATAATGTGTCAAAATTAGTTAATACATTTTATATAAGTAATTAATGTTTAGAAAATATTTTTATTATGATTAGTAATTTTGTATAAAAATTTTAGTGAGCTAATAATATTTTATGATAAATTTTTATTTGACAATTATGTTTATAATTATATGATAATTTATAAAAATTATAATTGTAATCATAAATGTTAGTATGTGAATAATAGTGAGCGAGTTAGAATAATCAACAGTTAGATAGCTGGCAATCACTCTGCTTGCTATTTTTCCACATGTTGTATAGAAACAGGTTGTGCGTCACAGATTGCTCCAGAATACACGCTTTAGAGCCTATCTAGGCCTGTGTATGGGTTGGGTTAGGCTGAATTTAGTCTTTCCCTATAGTTTAAACCAAAATATTTCATATTAAAAGAATAAAATCCGAAATGCAACCCTAGCCCAAGTGGCTCGGGCCACTTGGGACAATAAGCCTGGTTTGGACGCCCAAAAATTTATATGTATATATTTTTAATTATTAATATTATAATTTTATTTAATTATCTTATATTTTATATATTATTTTTAAGTTGTTAATGCTATAATTCTTATTATATATAAAATTATACATAAAAATTAATATAATTATTTATAAATATTAATATAATTAATTAAATATAATTAATTTTATTTTTTTAAATATATCGGATCAGGCCGACCTAAAATATTTTTCATCGGTCCCAAAATTTAATTATAAGTTTTTAACTGTCCAATCATAGTCGGGCCGGGTCGACAGGCCACTTGAACACTCCTCCTATCGATCGTACTTAGGATTTCTAACTGATTTCTATATCATTCTAGTTTCTAGTTCTTGATTTGATTTATGAGTAATTTCTTTGTTTCTAGTTTCTTAATTCTTTTTAATAAATGGCTGCTAATCTTGGTGAAGAGGAAGTATTGAACCCTACTCTCAACAAAAGCAATGGTGGTGAAGGACAAGAACGAAGAACTCGAGCTGCTACTACAATACACGAAGTGGATCCTTTATTTTTGCAAATTTTAGATCATCCAGGCATGCTCTTGGTTACCATGCCATTGACAGGCAATAACTACCTTACTCGGAGTACTGCCATCAAGATCACATTGGAAGCTAAAGATAAGCGGAGTTTCTTCGATGGTACATTGACTCCTCCTGCAAACTAAAATGGATATAGAAGATGGAAGAAGGTTGATTCTATGATTATATCATGGATTCTGAATTCTATGACTAAGTAGATGTCAGATTAGGTCATTTACTGCCCTAATTCTAAAGCATTGTGGGATACTATCAAGGAGTGATTGAGAGAGAATAATGGGCCTTTGTTATATCAATTGCAGAGAGAAGTAACTTCCATAAGTCAAGAGTATAGCTCAGAAACATCTTACTACAATAAAATTCTCTAGTGTTGGGATGAATTGAATAGGTTGAATCCATAAACAATCTGTACGTGCAATAATTGTACATGTGGGCAAATAGAAAAATTAAACAGAAGAGAGGCTTCAAATTGGTTGTTACAATTTCTCATGGGGTTGAACAGTATGTTTAAGAATGTTCGGAGTCAAATATTGAATATGAATCCTCTGCCTACTGTTGATAAGGCTTACTCAATGGTCTTGAGGGATGAAAGGTAGAGGCAAGTACACATGTGTTATGGGAGTGATACAATTGAAGGAAGTGCCTTGTTAGCGAAAAGCTTTGGTACAAGGTATACCACGGACATACGATTTGGCAATAGAAAAAGGGAATCGGATAAGAAAGACAGATTATGTAACTATTGTAATAGATCAGGACATGTAAGGGAAACCTGTTTTAAACTGAATAGGTATCCAGATTAGTTTAAAAAACTGCAAGATCAGAAAAAAGTAACTAATTTACGACAATCTACTAATATGGTCTGTAGAGAGGAAGAAATTATTGTTGACACACCTCTGGATGAAGTAGATTCTTCTATCACCAAGCAAGTGGACTTGAGTTTCATGGTTTCTGCACTTATTAAGCAAGAGATTGTTGGAGTTTTAAGCAAAAGGGAGATGCAGCTGCATTTATTAAGCAAGAGAGAGATGCAGCTGCTAATTTTGCTAGAGTTGTTTCCAATCTACCTATGAATTTTGCAGGTACAATAGTGGAATTTAATACTAGTATCTTTAATACAAGTTCTGGGGACTGGATAATTGATACAGGGGTAACTAGTCATATGTGCTATGAATCTGCTATTATGAAGGACATTATCCCTCTAACCAAACCAATACTAGTTCATCTTCCTGATTTTATAATTAACAATGTTACACATTATGGCAAAATTACATTACAACCGAGCCTTCTCATATGGCCTACACTTGTAATAATGTTCCTTCTGTAATTAGTAATTCATTAGTATGGCACAAGATACTAGGACATGCTGCTTATAATGTGTTACAACACATTAAAGAAATAAAAGTCAATTTTTCTGGTTCCACTCATGTTTGTGATGCTTGTCATTTTACAAAACAAAAAATATCATCTTTTCCACTTAGTGAGATTCGTACAAAAACAGTTTTAGAATTGTTGCATGTTGATGTTTGGGCTCCCTACAAAAAACATAGTATTACTTCAGCACAATGTCTACTATAATTGATGATTTTACAAGGGTAACTTGGACCTACTTGTTACAAGGGAAGACTCAGGTTCCTATAGTGCTGAAGGAGTTCACTACAATGACACAAAATCAGTTTAATGCTACTGTGGAAGTTGTGAGAAGTGATAATGGCTTGGAATTTGTTAATACTGTATGCAGTAATTTCTTCAAAGCAAAGGGTACGTATTTGTCATCAATGGTCTTGTATACACACCCCACAATAAAATAGAGTGGTAGAAAGCAAACACAAGCATCTATTACAAGTGGCATGCTCCTTGATGTTTCAGTCTAGACTTTCGATGAAGTTTTGGGGAGAGGCAATCTTGACAGCTACTCATTTAATAAATAGACTTCCTTCTGCTATTTTGGGTTGGAAGTCTCCTTTTTGTGGAGTTGTATGGTTTTCCACCAGACTATTCCAACGCTTTTTACCCTGCAACATAACCCAAAAAGATGCATTTAAATGTTCTTGGAGAAAATTTATTCTTATGAGGCTTTGTATTAGCCTCATAAGAATAAATTACATCTTTTTGGGTTATGTTGCAGGGTAAAAAGCTTATAAAGCTTATGAGATTGAGACAGGTAGATTACATATTTCTAGGGATGTGGTATTTTATGAAGAAAGGTTCCCCTTCTTGGATGATTCTGCTGTTTCTACTTCTTGCCCCTTACCTAAAGTATCAATAATGGATGATGAAGATGATGAGCCTTTACCAACTCAGCATATTCTAGTTGCCAAGTCTATATTCCCTTCTACAGTTGATTCTGGATGTACTTCCTTTGGAAAAATCAGCTGATGTGATTTCTGGTGATACTACTAATGTAATTGGTAAAACTATTGATGTTGAAGATTTTGGTATGCCAATGTCCATTGTACCAATTAGAAGTAGTACAAGGATTAAGAAGGCACCAGCTTGGTTAGATGATTATGTTTGTAGTGCTTATTGTCCTAATCCACCTAGTTATATTGCTTTTATGGCTAACAGCTTACATGTGCTATAGCCTACTTCCTATAAACAAGCTTCTAAACATCTTGAATAGGTTGCTGCCATGGATAAACAACAGAAAGCTTTGGAAGCAAACAAAACATAGGAACTTACTACTCTTCCTAAAGGAAAGAAAGCCAGGTCTAAACGAATGTACAAGATGAAATTTAATACAGATTGGACAGTAGAGAGGCCAGACTTATGGCCAAAGGGTATAATCAAAAGGCAGGGTGGCTTTCTTTGAAAGATTTTCACCAGTTGCAAAACTAGTTATAGTAAGAGTTTTTTTTTTTGCTTTATCAAGTATGCCGGTTTGTCCATCAATTGGACATTAACAATGCCTTCCTTGATGGGTAACTCAAAGAAGAAGTGTATCTTCTTCTATTAAAGGAAACAAAGACTAAAACAGATTTGGAGGCATAATATCTTCATTAGCTTTATTGTACATATTTAGTTTCCTTTTTTTTGATGATTCCTTATTTGATGATCATACACTTGTATAAATGGTCTATTTTTCCTACAGCAATATACATAACAATTTACTCAAGGATTCTCTCCTTTAGTTTAGTTTTCTAACATGGTATCAGAGCTGTGTTTTTTCGATCAAAATTCTGTCGAAAAGTAAACAGTTCATCATCTACCATTACCTTTCCCAGCCATGGCAGATTCAGAGAGTGATGTATCCAGTAGGGCACCAGGATCAACAGAGACAGATCCTCTAGCCATCCAGTTAGCATCCTTGCTTAGAAACCTGCCACAAACAGAGCAGCACCAGTCACATGTTCCTCAAACAGTCTCAATTAGTGTCAAATTAAATCAGTTCAATTATTCCCTATGGGCACGATTGATGAAAATGGCAATCGGAGGCCGAGGGAAGCTGCACCATATTACAGGGAGCCCTGCTCCACCCACATCAGGACAGCCAGATTTTCCCAAATGGGAACAAAATGACCTAATTGTATGTTCATGGATTCTGGACAACATGGAGCAACAATTAATCACGAACTATGCTGAATATCCATCTGCTAAAACACTGTGGGAAGGATTAGCAGCTACTTTCAGTCAAGGAGAGGATGGTATTCAGATATTCGAATTGACTGTCAAAGCAAACAGTATGAAACAAAATAACAACAGCATAGAACAATATTACAGTGATCTCCAACGCATTTGGAGAGAAATTGAAGTGAGGCAGCCTAATCCCATGAGAGATACAGAAGATATAGCAGTGTTCAACAAACTCAGGTCCGAAAACAAACTCTTTCAATTCTTAAATGGCATAGATGATGTATATGATGCAGAAAGAAGGGACTTACTAAGAGAATCACCATTGCCAACTGTGGAACGAGCTTATGCTATGATTCGGTGAGAAGGAATGTGCAGGGGAATTATGGGTCCATATCGAAAACCAGAAACAACAAACTCAGGGGTTGGAACGAGTCTCGTTGCAAGGCCTCAGATAGAACTCATCACCGGCCAAGGGTATGTCACCAGGCCGAGCTCAGATACGGCAAAGACAAGCCATCGATCATCACAGCGCGGCAGCGACAAAATCGATCGATCGAAACTGAGGTGTGATCACTGTGGCATGTTAAAGCATACTAAAGAGGAATGCTTCGAACTGATAGGGTTCCCAGAAGGATGGAAGAGCCGGCGATAGAGGTATAGTCAGCGAGGGACCGCCGCCGCCACCGTCACCAGTGAACAAAGTCACGGCATCGGTGAACGAGAACAAGGGAAAGCTGAAACCCTTGGTCGAGCGGCGGCAGTGATGAGGATCGAAGAAGATGAGTCTCTTAAGGGTAAGGTTTTTACCAAATTGCAGCTTGACCCTTCAAGAATTAGATATTTGCAGAATGACCCCCCGAAATATGAGGAATTTCAGTTCAACCCAACGACTTCTGGAAATTTATATTTTGACCCCAGTTGTTTTTCTGATCAAATTAATCAAAATTATGCTAAAAAGAATCAACAGGAACAAGGCATAGGGGCACAGGTTACTGGAAAACATTCAGAGTGGCTTGTTGACTGTGGAGCTACAAACACTATGACATTTGACTATCAGGATTTGGTGACGACATCAGTACCCACAAAGAGTTCCATACAGAGTGCTAATGGCAGTTTATCTCCAGTTCACGGGGCAGGAACCATTGAAATTGCTCCAAATTTAAAACTTAAGAATTGTCTTTATGTGCCAAGTCTTTCTTGCAAATTACTGTCAGTTAGCCATGTTACTCGAGAATTAAACTGTATTGTGCTCATTTTTCCTATGTTTTGCCTTCTACAGGATATTCAGTCGGGGAAAGTGATTGGACATGGCACTGAACGTGGAGGGTTATACTATGTGGATGAAGTGGTTCAACAGGGAGCTGCATCGTTGGTTCGCGGAACTGTAGAAAGACAACAGTGGTTGTGGCATCGGCGATTAGGACATCCGTCTGTTGGATATCTCCAGGTTCTTTTTCCTAGTTTATTTTCTCAGAATAATAGTTTATCTTGTGAAACTTGTCTGTTATCAAAAAGTCACAAACAGTCTTACAAACCTTCAAATACTCGAGTTAAGTCTGTCTTTTCTCTAGTTCATTCTGATGTTTGGGGACCAGCCCCACAATCTGGTTTTGATATTTCTCATCATGTTTTTAAATATTTTATTTTATTTATTGATGATTATTCTAGAATGACATGGGTATATTTTTTGAAACACAAGTCTGAAGTAGCAACTAAGTTTTTTGAATTTTACAAAATGATTGAGACTCAATTTAAAAAAAGAATTCAAATTCTTAGATCAGATAATGGAGGGGAATATGTCAATTCCACTCTTAGACAGTTTTTTCAGGATCATGGGATTATACACCAGACCTCGTGTCCACATACACCCGAACAAAATGGGGTAGCAGAACGTAAGAATCGTCTTATCCTAGAAATGACCAGGGCAGTTATGATTGAATCTCATACTCCAGTTTTCCTTTGGCCAGAAGCTGTGGCTACTTCAGTCTACCTTATCAATCGTCTCCCTACTAAGATTTTAAATCTCCAGACTCCTCTTAAGGAACTGTCCAGTCAAGTTAGTGTTCCGTCTACCCTTACTCTTCAGCCTAGAATTTTTGGGTGCTCTGTTTTTGTTCATATACCAAAAATAGAGCGAACTAAGTTTGAAGCATGTTCTCTTAAGTGTGTTTTTGTGGGTTATGGGCGTCATCGGAAAGGATATAGATGTTATCATCCATCCACTAGAAGGGTATATATCACTATGAATTGTGACTTTATTGAAACAGAATTTTTCTACCACAACCAACCCACTAGTCAGGGGGAGAGTCAAATTGATCCATTGTGTTGGTTGTCTAGTTCTCCTTCGGGTCTACCTAGTTCTACTTCCACTGTGTCTGAAGCAGTTCCAAAAGGACTAGCAGGTGGCTCCACCGAATCATCTCTTCCCATGGGACAGAACTCTTCACCACCAGAGCCAGAAATTGAAACCCCACTGGATATCAATGAGGTAAGCACCAATACAGTTAGTATGACTACTAATCAAAATGATACAGATACTGAAGAAGTGGAACTCAGAGTTGAGGAACCAGAGATGGAGTCCAAAAGGTATACACTACCTCCCAGGAGTACAAGAGGGGTACCTCCAAAAAGGTATGAGCCAGAGTATGAGCCTAGACAGTCCAGATATCCTGTTGCTAACTTTGTCAGGGGGAGCATGTCATCAATAGCCAAGGCTTTCTCTATAGCTGTATATTCTGAAAGTCTACCTAAAAATGTCAAGGAAGCCATAGAACAGAAAGAGTGACATAGAGCTATGGAGGTGGAAATGGCAGCACTTGAAAAAAATGAAACATGGGAAAAATGCAGTATGCCTCATGGAAAGAAACCTGTTGGGTGTCGATGGGTTTTTACAATCAAGTACAGAGCAGATGGCTCTATAGAAAGATACAAGGCAAGGTTAGTGGCAAAGGGGTATACTCAGACGTATGGGATTGACTATTCTGAGACATTCTCTCCAGTTGCAAAAATTGATACCATTAGAGTTCTATTCTCAGTAGCTGCTAACCAAGATTGGCCACTCCTCCAGTTTGATGTCAAGAATGCTTTTCTTCATGGAGAATTGAAAGAAGAAGTTTATATGGAACCTCCTCCAGGATTCTCTAAAAATTTCCAGCATAGAGAAGTATGTAAGCTTAAGAAGGCCTTGTATGGCCTTAAACAATCTCCTAGAGCATGGTTTGGGAGATTCACTGTAGCAATGAAAAAATATGGATATCAGCAAAGTAATTCTGATCATACACTGTTTATCAAGAAGAAGGAGGATAAGGTTACTTGCTTGATTATCTATGTGGATGATATGATAATTACTGGAGATGATACAGAAGAAATAAAACAGCTCAGAAAAAATTTGTTCAAAGATTTTGAGATGAAAGACCTGGGAAACCTGAAATACTTTCTTGGGATTGAAGTACTAAGATCACAGAAGGGAATCTTCATTTCCCAACAAAAGTATATTCTTGATTTATTGACAGAGACAGGTATGATTGATTGCAAACCAGTAGATACTCCTATTATTGTTAATCATGGGTTGAAGATTGTTGATGGAGCTAAGACAACAGATCAAACCCAATATCAACATCTTGTAGGGAAGTTGATATATTTGTCCCATACAAGACCCGATATTTCCTATGTTGTTGGGGTTTTGAGTCAATTTATGCATTCTCCTCAGAATGATCATATGGAAGCCGCCCTCAGAGTAGTCAGGTATCTGAAAGGGTCCTCAGGGAGGGGAGTTCTTTTTACAAAGAATGGGCATTTAGGCATTCAAGCTTATACTGATGCTGATTGGGCAGGAAACTCAATTGACAGAAGATCTACCTCTGGATATTTTACTCTTGTTGGAGGAAATTTGGTCACTTGGAAGAGTAAGAAACAGAAGGTGGTTGCTCTCTCCAGTGCAGAAGCAGAATTTCGAGGTATAGCTCGTGGGCTCACTGAGGTTCTTTGGTTAAGGAAGCTACTATCAGAAATTGGTGTTCCAGTTCAGGAAGGTTGTACCCTCATGTGTGACAACCGAGCTGCTATCAGTATTTCAGAAAATCCAGTACAACATGATAGAACTAAACATGTGGAGGTAGATCGACATTTTATCAAAGAAAAGTTGGATAGCGGAATTATTTCACTTCCTTATGTTCGTTCGGAGGATCAGTTAGCCGACATCCTCACAAAAGCAGTTAATGGACGAGTGTTTCATAAAGTTCTGAGCAAGTTAAATGTTTGTGATCCCACCATTCAACTTGAGGGGGAGTATTAAAGGAAACAAAGACTAAAACAGATTTGGAGGCATAATATCTTCATCAGCTTTATTGTACATATTTAGTTTCCTTTTTTTTGATGATTCCTTATTTGATGATCATACACTTGTATAAATGGTTTATTTTTCCTACAGCAATATACATAACAATTTACTCAAGGATTCTCTCCTTTAGTTTAGTTTTCTAACATCTTCCACCTAAAGGAAACAAACGAGCCATACCAATAGAGGTATGTAGGTTAAAGAGGTCACTGTATGGACTCAAACAAGCCTCACAAGAGTGGAATTCAAGCTAACACAACAACTTCTTCATTTTGGCTTTACACAACCACAAAATGACCAGTGTTTATTCACCAAATACACTGCTAATGGATCTTTTTTGGTGCTTTTGGTGTATGTAGATGATGTTTTGGTGGCTAGAGAAAATGAAGAAGAGATTATAGCAGTGAAACAGTTTTTACATGCTCAGTTTAATATCAAGGATCTAGGTTCTGTCAAATACTTGGTCTTGAAATTTTAAAAACACAAAAGACATTTATGTTACTCAGAAGAAATATGTTTCAAGGACGCTAGTTTACATACTTGCAAGGCTACTCTTACTCCTCTTCCTAAAGGACACAAATTTTCTAAGAATTCTCCTCTTCTGCCTGTGCCTGATCAGTCAATCCCGGCCTTGCATATCAGTTACCCTTGCATATCTCAACCAATCATGTTTTCCATGTCTGTACAAAGCACTTGGAAATCGATTGTCATATTATGAGTAATAAATTTAGAGAAGGGTTCATCACTCCTAACTTTGTTCACACCTCCCAGCAGTTAGCTAATGCTCTCACTAAATCTCTCTTACATTCTCAATTTTCGAGTATCATACACAAGTTGGGGTTGGTTTTCCAACCCTTTCCAACTTGAGGGGGGGTGTTAATATGTAAATTATAGTGAGTTAGTTAGTTAGAATAGTCAGCAGTTAGTGAGACAGTTGGCAATCACTCTAATAGCTGTGTTTCCACATATTTTAGACAAACAGCTTGCACTTCACAAATTATTTCAGAATACACATCATTCATTTATTTTGTTCAATAAATTTTAGTTTTTTCAATTGCAATTAGTATGAAGTTGTGATTTAGCATAAATATATATTATTATTCAGTATAATAATTATTATACTGGATGATTATGCCAATTATTTATTTATAAATTTATAAAATAAGAATAAGCTTGATTGAATTAGTTGCAATAAATAATAGTTCAGACTTTGAACTTTGAGCTAGTCATAATTATTAAGTTTATTTCAAAGTCATGGGAATAAAATATGGCACGGCTGCTGTGAATAAGCAGAATTAGATACTTATATACTGATGATGCACTTTCAATCTTCCTTTTTTCTGTATATAACATGGAACATCTGTAACAAAATATTGAGAGTAATTCGTAATGAGACAGTTAATTGATTGTTTATGAGAATTAAAAAAATAGAATTTTGTTCAAGAAATGGTTATATAAATTCTAGGACCTCTGGGGTGGAGGAGCCAAACTGCTCGTACCTCTAGTTAACTAGATGTGAGATTATTACGACTTCATTTCATTTTCTTTTCCCTCTCAATTTATTTTTCATTTCTTGGTCTCTACAACATATTTCCTTTAATTTCTTGATCAACCCTTGTCTTGCATATGCATTGTCTAACAAATTAACACCTATTTCTTGAACACAATCAAACAAATGTGGAAGAATGAAAAATGTCTATGAATGAACTTGTTGGATAGAGAAATATTACACAAGATGTTGTTAATTAAGCATAATCAAGCAGGGATTAGTGATGATCGTATCTGGTTTGTACTGTTTGCTTTTACTTTTTTTTGCTAGTGATCAAGAAATGTCTTTCTTAGAAAATGAGATGAATACCCATGATTGCCCAATTAAATATTTTTTACAGAAAGGAAAAAGGAAATATTTTATTGCTATTACAAAAAGACAATTTAAGTCCGTTGAATTAAAATTTAATAATAAAATAATTCTTAATCAAGAATGATTAACTAAGATTGATTTCAGAGTAAGTAGTAATAGAAACACAATTAATTTCAATCTCAATTCACTAAAATTTGGTCATAAGTAACATTTAAAGCAATTGCAAAGTTACTTTTTGTTTTTAAATGCTCTAATTTTTATTTTAAAAATGCTAAATATTTGAACTTGTTTTTAGAGTTTTTTTTTATAGAATCTCTCCAAGAACAATAATGGAAAATTTATAAAATAACTAAACAAAAATACAAAATTCTATGTAACAAAACAAAATACTATATGCATATACTAATATTTACAGGTATATATTGGGTATATGCTGAAATTATTTTTAGTATATATTAAATATATGTCATAAAAATGTAAAAATAATAAATTCTTGTAATGTGAATATATTTTAAAAATATGATAAATTTAAATTTTTTATTTTTATAATATTTTAACTACCCAAAAAAATAAACTTTTTTTAAATACTATAAAAATAAAAATAAAAATATTAACAATTTAAAAAAAAATTAAAATAAATTTTCAAAACTATTTCACTCCTCACTAAAACGATATTTCTTTTAATACTTATTCTCTTACTACAATTAATATTTTACTTTAATTTTTAATTTTTTTTAAACTTCACTATTAAAAAATATTTTAATAAAATAATAAAAATTAATATTCTAAATTATTTTTTTAGTATTTAAAATTTATTATTTTTATAAAGTAAAACAAATTTAATTTTAATTAAAAAATAAATAACACTCATAAAAAATAAAAATATATTAATAAAATTATTAAATTTATTTTTAAATAAATTTTACATATTATGTACATAAAAAATAAAAAAAAATATGAATTTCATTATATAAATATTATGCGAATGATTGGTAGATGTTATATATGTTTAGTAGATTTTTAGTAGATATTGCATGTATATTATATATTTATTTATGTATATTGTGTATATTTTATATAGATATTGTGTGAATATTATGTATATGATGTATAAATATAAAATTAAAAAATAACTTAAAAATTAAAAATATTATATAGATATTTAATAGGTATTTAATAAATATTTGATAAATATTTAGTAGATATTCGATTGATGCTTAGTATATATTATATATATGTTATTATTTATTGTGTATGTACTTTTATATATATATATTATATATCTATTGTGTATATATTTATTTTTATATGTATATTAATAATATAACCTCAAAAAATTATTCATGGATAAATAAATATACATAAAAAATAAAAAAATCAACATTTAAGAAAAAAAAAAGAGTGCTTATATATAGGGTTGATAATTTTATCAGATCCAATAAATATCTAATTTTATCCGATCCGATTGGGTAAGATTATACCCAATCTATTTATAGTTAAGGTATGATATAGATTAAAATAATTATACCCGAAATGAGTTTGAGTCGGATGCGAATTATATATAACCATATCCGAATCCAATCCAATTATATATATATTTCAAATATTTATATAATATTTAGTTTCAAATATTATACCATTGAATTTTATATAATATTTATTTAATATTAAGTTTTTAATTTATTTTAAATAAAAATCATGAAACGCGAGATATTTAATTAATTAATTTAATTTATTATTTATCAAGTCAATGTATTATGTTAATATTTTAATAATGATAATGTTTATATTTTAATAGATATTCATACTAATAAGGTTATATTTGATATAAATATTTTTTTATAATGAAGAGAGTTAACTATTATAATTAAATTTTTTATAATTTTTTTTATATTTAATTTATATATATATATATATATATTATGATACTGTCTAACTTATGACTTGACTCTATTCGTTTTAGTCCGATTTGCAATAATAATATTATCTATATATGATCTGATTCAACCCAAGATGGGTCAGATGACGGAGTAGAGTATGCTATTTTATTTATAGGGTAGGATAAGATATTTTAAAAATTCAATTTATACCCGAACTATTGTCACCTCTACTCAGATATAATTAAAAAAAATAAAATTAGCCATAGAATTGAAAAAATAAATTCAAAAATATTGTATATGACGTAGTTCTCCCTTAAAATTTTATTTAATAAGGAAAAAAGGAGATGTGAAGATAAAAAATAAAAGAAAATAAAGTTAAACACTTATACTATATTTGGGACGAGATAAAGAAATGGTGGATAGGGTTTAAGCAGAGGAAATAAGGTAAATTGTGTTATTTAGAAAGATGATAAATTAAGAGAAAGAATTTTATAAGGTTAATTATTACGAAGTGTTATTTTTTTTTACAACTTTATTTTTAAGTATTAGGAAGAATTATAATTTTTAATTTTTATTTTTATTCTTATCATAAATATTTTATCACATGAATATCAGTTACATATTCATTTTTTCATAGAAAAAAATATATTTTAATAGGTTTTTAAAATATTATTATGATTATATTATTTTTAAGTAACATTATAATTAAAAATATTTTTAATCCATGTATAACTTTAATAACTAGTTTTGTATATAAAATAATATTTTTGACACTCAAACAGGATAAGAGTGTGAATCATTTACTTTATTTAACTTTATTTCTTTCCAAATACACTAAAAAAAAACTCTTATCTTATTTTATTCTACTTTTTTTTAGCATAATTATTTTATTCTACTTTGTATTTGGGAAAAAGATAAATATATATTCAATAAACTGTAACAGACATTTGAAATTGAAATTACAAACAGGGTCTAAGTCGCTCGCGTTTTTCAGTTTACAGAGGAAAAAAAAGGGGCATTTCTTGTTTCCAAAACTTCCCCCATAATTTTTTTGGTCTAAAATCTTGATTATTGTTCATGAAAAACTTCAAATTGAACCTGCAATTTCCCTAATCTCACCCTCTCTAGTTTTTCTTTAGAGAATACAAGAAAATTTCCGGTTCTTGATTTAGCTCTGCATAGTGGTTTTCGAAGAGTTCCAAAACGTCGTCGTATAAGATTGAGAATTGTAATCAAATATCATATTTCTCTTGCGGGTAAAGGCCTTGTTCCACTTTCCCAACTTCAACTCAACACAAACAAACGCCTGGGCAAATATGATTGCTGTAGCTTGTAGCCTGTGGGTGTAATTGCTGTAGCTTGTAGCCTGTGGGTGTAAGCTGGGGGTTTTCTCTTTACGGAGTTTCAGGTACGTGATTCTTTTCCTTTTTTTTTGAAGTGAGATTTTTTTTCTGACATTTTTGTAGTATACAAAGGAGAATTGTCATTCTGAAGACTTGTGGGTTTGGTTTGATTATCTTTTATTTTTTACACGTTTAAGTTTCTGATTTAAGAGTTTCCTGGAATCTGAGTTTTTCCACTATATTCCCTTATTCTGTATCAATTGATTTTTTGAAATTTGATGAGTAGCTTTAATTCATACATACATACATACATATATATGTGTGTGTGTGTGTGTGAATTTTTTTCTTGTTTTATTGGCTTCTTTGCGAGTGTTACGTTACTTGCAATATATATATATATATATATATATGTTCTGTTTGGCTACTAAGAAAATTTGAGAAAAGGGAGAGAAATAAGTTCTGGGTATTTGATATTTTGTTGTCTGGAATTCTGATAAACCTTATTTAGTTAATTTACCTAGATTTTTTGGCTATTGAAATGAGAGAATGCTGGCAATTCATTTTTTTTTCCATTTGGGATTTGGGGTCTTTTTCTTAATTTAGCTAGACATTGTTCTACTTTTGTTTGATCTCATATGTCTGGAGTTTGTGATTCTAAGTATTGAAGAATAAGAAACTGAATTGTGTTATAAATATACGATTGTACTCACTATTAAGTGTTATCTTTGCTCTAAAAGTTGGCTGATTTGAGGATAGACCAAGGAGGAACTGCGCATGGAATGTGTAATTTGATTGTGACAGGAAATAGGATCCTTTTTTACACATTGAGCTGGACATTGGAAATGTGTAATTCTCGTCAGGAGTTTACCTACTTTTGGTTCAATGTGTTTTTGCTTGCAGATAGTACATTTAAATAAAGATGAAAATTTGAAAGAGATAGCTTTGCTTAAAACTTTTATTATTTTAGTTTCTTGTGACCTGATAAATTTTGGAATACTGTCATGAATACTGCCAGTGTGCATATTTTCATATAATGCGATAAGCTCTTATTTCACTAGGTCACCAATTGCCTAAGAAATGATAAAATCTGAGTCTTGGTGTTTTGTGGCTATAAATGAGTAACTAAAGCATTGAAAAGAAAGGGAAGGAAAAGGAGTGTGAAGCCTGAATTTTCGTGGTGACTTGTGATTCGGGTCCTCAAGGAAGGGGCATTGATGTCTTGGAAAAAAAAATACTTGGGTTTTTTTCTTTTTCCAATTTTTGCATCCTTCATAAAGGTTTTGTTCTCCAGCGAGGAGACATTTGGACTTGATACATCATGGATAAGGCATTTGAACTATATTATTTCAGTAGAAAGTCATGTCTAGAAAATATTGCTTTCTCCTTGCACTTGAGTACAAAAACTGGAGACTCACTTGAGACTACTATGTCATGGTTTATATTGCTGTAGAAATGAATGAGAAAAATTAGTTCTTTGCTTGCTACTTTATTTGATGGAAATTATGAGGAATAGAAAGTAATTATCTCAGTATGTAAATTTTAGCTTCTTTATGAATTTACTTTCAATCTCTATTTTCATCCAAGTTCATCTATGCCGATTATATATAAATGTAAATTATGGATATTTTATGCAACTTGAATTGTGTTTGTTATTTTCACATGAAATACCTTTTAACAGTTGGACAGAACAAGGATAGCAAAATTCATTGGTGAATGAATCATCCTTTTGTATGACACCTGCAATACTCGAATTGTGAGAAAAAAGGATTTTTTAAAGATTGAAATCTGAATTTGTATTTGTGGATAACTTGGTTTTTGAGTGTCTTGTCTTTTTAGTTTTACATGATCAGGTATTTAGGTGTTACAAATTTGTACTATATTTCTTTTATTTCTATATAAAAAGGAAGCCTTTTTTTTATAATATAGAGTGGAAAAATTTAAAAGCGAACATAAAAAGGATAATGTTAATGTCATGACCTTTCATGTACCATTTAGCAATTTTGTTGTTGGTTTCTCAATTATATGATCATGGGCTTGCTTTTTATCTGGAGAACTTCTTAGAGAGTTGAATATATACATGGAAGGGCTGACTGTGGAAATTTTTCTATCAATCTATTCCTTAAAACTTGCTTGTATTTTGCTTTTGTTCTCTGCAACTTTGATAATTTTAGAAGTAAATCTGGGGATATTTTGTTCCATGTAAATGTACTTGCTGTTCAGTTGCTGGAATATTCTGTGGCAGAGGACACTGACTCTTCTTTCGTCTTTTTTTTCCCCCTTTTTTTTCTGGCATCCTTAGTCTGTACAAACATCTGAAAACGGATTAGTTACAGAAAATTGAAAGTCACCCCAACATGCAAACAGCTTCTCATCTTCATCCATTCTTTTACATTTCGAGTAGGTATGCAGCCCCTCCCTCCTATTCTTTCCTTTTCTTTTCTTGTGTTTAAGGTGTACATTCATCTGTTTCTTCCACTAGTCACTTTGAGTTTTAGTTTTTCATACTCTTCTTTTCGCAATATAAAATAAAACAAAATGATCTCAGATGGAGCTTTAAATTTTTAACATATTGTAGAAGAAGTGTTGCCAAGCCAAATGGACGGATAATGGAGATTAAAACCTTGAATTCTAGTCAACTTCACTTCACCAAAGGAACTCTCACTTATAAATTTCTATCACATGAGCGACAAGCCAAATTGTTTGAACCTCCCAATGCAAACGATGGTCACCCATCTCTTTCTATGTTAGATAAAGAAACAAATACTAACCATGCACCTAGTTCTGAAGCAGAGACATTCTTGAGCAAATGGTCACCTCCTGGGTACCTGTGGAGAGGATTGTCTGTTCTCATCTTGGCAGGCCAGGTAATTATCAGGACTTTAAAGGGAAAGATCCACTTGAAAAATACTCTTTAACAGCTGGAGAGAGTTGGACCGAAGTCAGTTGGAATCTGTCTCTTGACCTCTGCATTTGTAGGCATGGCTTTTACCATTCAGTTTGTTAGAGAGTTTATTAAATTGAGATTGCAAAGATCTGTTGGTGGTGTATTAGCACTAGCCTTTTCAAGGGAGTTGAGTCCTGTGGTCACATCAATTGTGGTTGCTGGGTGGATTGGGAGTGCCTTTGCCGCTGAATTGGGAACAATGCAGGTTTCTGAGCAAACAGACACATTGAGAGTTCTTGGCACGAACCCTGTGGATTATTTAGTGACTCCCAGAGTGATTTCTACATGCTGCCAATTTTGACTCTGTTGTGTTTCACAGTAGGGTTAGCATCCAGTGCTTTGCTAGCTGATGGTGTCTTTGGAGTTAGCATTAACATTATACTAGATTCAGCGAGGAGAGTACTTAGATCATGGGATATAATTAGCGCAATGATCAAGTCACAGGTTTTTGGTGCAATCATATCAATTGTGAGTTGTGCATGGGGAGTCACTACTTCAGGAGGTGCAAAAGGCGTTGGCGAGTCAACAACTTCAGCTGTGGTTATCTCGCTTGTTGGTATTTTTATTACTGATTTTGCATTATCATATTGCTTCTTTCAGGGAGTTGGAGATTCTCTGAAGAATGCTATGTGATAAAATAGGTTTTTTTTGTATGATATTTAACAGGGATTTTTGCATTAAAAGTTTAGGCTGCAATTAATGTTTAACCAATCAATACGGTTAAGAGGGGGAACAAATAAAGAAAAAAAGGGGGATCAATTATCCTAGTTTTTGTGAAATATTTGAATGTTTTATCAATATTAGGCCATTCAATGGTTTATTTTTTTCTCTTATATTAATTCATAAGATTAAGCATGTTTTTATCATGATAATTGTCTATATTTGTCCAAAAGTATCTGTTTTTGTGATTTTTTTAATGTTTCTATTAATTGTTCAAGCCAGCAATACAATGCTCTTTGAAACGATGGGTGCTTAATTACATTTTCATTTATACGAAATTTGAAAATTTGGATGGATTAGAAAGGAAAAGTGGCGGTTAATTCTCTAGACAGGAAAAAAATAATAATGAGATAAAATCCAAGGTTTGGCAAATGTTTCATATTTGGATCTTGGAAATAAAAATAATGATTCAGGAATCCTATTGTGTAATTAATTTTTTTATTTAATGGAGAATAATTATTTCACCAAATCAAATTTAAATAAATAAATTTCTTAAAACCACTTCGTTTTTTTTTATGGCATTAAACATCTAAACAAAAAATAAATCACTATTCCATTGCTTTTTTTAGCCTTTTTCATTTTTTTTCTTCAGGAAATTATGTGGAATACCAATTTTTAATTTTTGTTTTTAAATAAAGGGTTCTAGTTTTTTTATTATTTTTATGTTTTTTACTTTTTTTTTTCATTTTTATATTTATCTTTATCAATGGTTTCTCTTTTTTTTTTTTTTTTTTACGTTTTCACAATTTTCTTTTGCTCTTCAATTGTTCTTTTTCTTTTTTCTCCTCTATTTTTCTTTTGATGATTCTTGTTTTTGCTTATTTTTTCTTTTTTTTTGCTACTGTTTCTCTTTACTTGGTTATTAAATTCTTCTATTTTTTTTCTTTTTTTTTTGGTTATTTGTCATGGTTTTTAATGTTAGATAGCTATTTATAATCTTGTAATGTTTTTTAATTTTTTTCTTTGATTGATTTTGAGTTGTCATGTTTTTTTTATTGTTGAATAGCCATGTGCAATTTGGTGATATTTCTTTAGAGGAAATTACACAATATACTACTTTTTAGATTTTTTTTTTCATTTTTACTGCAGCAAGTTTTTATTTTCATTTTTAACTTTTCTCTTTTTTTTTTTTTTTTTTTATAAAAATACGGTACTCATTTTTCTTATCTTTTTCCTTCTTCTTTTCTTTTCTTTCTTTCTTTTCTATTTTTTTTACGGTGGTACAAATACTTTCCAAAATTTCTACAAGTAATACACATGATATCTTCTAACCAAAAACAATAATCCTTTTAAAGCAAAGATTATTATTATTATTATTATTATTATTATTATTATTATTATTATTATTATTTTTCATAGCTCTATAAATAAGTTTTCATGTTGGTCCTCTATTTGTAAATTCACTATAAACCCAATAATATTTATAGTTCTTAAGCAAACCCAAGTTGCAGAGAAGGAGGAGGGGATTTGAAAGAGTAACAAGATTAGCTTTAGAAAGTGCAATTGTTATTTTAGTGTAAGTTGTTGTACGTGAAAGTTTGTTTTGTGGAATAGGAGTGAACACAACTGTTTCTAAAATTGATGAATACTATTTCTCTAGTGGCTTAAAATGGACCTTAATTAACTTGCTTTTAACTCTGTCTCCTCAAACTTTTTACGTGTTGAATGATAAATGATCACATCCATAAGTATGGATAAGCATGCAAACTCCATCAACTAAAAGCAATAGATCAAACACTTAGACAAAAATATTAGTGTAAAAAACAATTGCAAATGTGTTAATAATTTGGCTCTAACTGTGTTTGATCATAATTAGACATCCATTAGTTTAGTAGGAAATTTGGGCGTTTTGTTTTGTTTAAGATTTATGTTGGTATATGTAGATATATGATAGTATATAGAGGTATATATTATATATATCTTTGTATATTTTTATATACTAAGATATTATAACTGTATATTAATATTTTTTAAAGACAATTAATATATATAGTTATAGTTGGTATATAATTAAATATAATAAGATATAACAACTATATACTGATATTTTTTTTAAAGATAATATGTATATATACGTATATGCTAAATATATCTCTATGTATCTTGATTTTACAGTTATATTCTAATATTCTTTTTTTTTTCAAAGATATTAGATAAATATAGTTATAGTTATTAAATATCTATAAATACTAAAATATAAAAGCTGTATATTGATATTCTTTCTCCAAAACAATAAGTATATGTAAGTATATATTATATATATTTTCATATACCTTATAAATAATGATATTTTTGTAATTATTTGACTTCTCACTTTTAAAGCTTAACCTGTCACCGTATATTTATAATTTGAAAAAATAATTTTTGTAAATTAAAAAAAAGATATTATATTATTTTTGAAAATGTAATCTTATTTTAGGTTATATTTGTAATTACTTTTTTTTTAATTTGCTCTTTGATTGCTTTTGAGTTGTGTTAAAATTAATTGCAAAAATTCATATATTCATAATATATGCCCAATACATGCATAACATATTTATAAGATATATAAGATATTTATGTTACTGTCAATAATAGTGCATATATTTTTATTTAAAATTTAACATATATTTATGTTATTATATTTAAGATATATAAATTATATTTATGTTTTTATTATTAGTAATGTATATATTCTTATTTGAAATTCAACATATAAACCATATTTACACGACATATATTTTATTTAAGAAAAATATAAAAATAATATATACATTTTTAGTTAGAACTCAATATATACACAATATATTTACAACATATGTATAATATATGCAGAACATGTTTACAACATACACAACTTATTTGTACTATTATTAATATGTATTAGTGCATATTCTTTTACTTGGAATTCAATATATGTGTTCTCCCTTAGTACACCAAGAAGGATGTTGAAATTGGTGTTTTTAGCCGAGTGTGTGATTTTAAAATTGATTGGAAAATTAAAAAAGCATGGAAGAAGAAAGAAAGGTAACCAATTTTATTGTAAATAGGATTCAACCAATCCTACATCCAATTCTTAACACCCAAGTTGAGAATTTTACAATAGCAATAAGTTTTTATAAGTTTGATCATAACTTCGTATCTTTTAGCTCATACCCAACTAATAGAAGAGTTTTATAGATCACCCGTAACCTTTATAAGTATTTTCTCAAAGCTAACACTTGAACCTGTTATTTCTAAACTCACACTAGACTTTTACATTGTGTTTTGATAGCTTGTGCTCAACCTCTCAAGAGCTTTCATTGCTCTTTCAATTGCAAAATAAGAAAATTTAATTATAAGACTTCAAGAATTAAAATTACAAGAGTTTGACTCTATTGAATACTAAAGTTTTTTGTAAATGTGATTTGGAGGTGTATTTACTGGTGTCAACTACTAAATTTCTCATTCGAGGAAATATTAAAGAGACAGGACTTAACTGACTAAATCTTTAGCATTTCATGCTTTGTTAGAGCTCAATCGCAGTCGTTAGCATTGTATCGCAATCGTGAACTGCTTGTCACAATAAGAATTGCTTTATGGCGGTTGTGAGACACCATTTATCACTAATGAATACCCAATAACTAGTACATGTAGCATTCTCTCGCTGATTGGAGTTGCAACAATTGGCTCCAACCTATCACTAGATAAACTTTATGGTTGTCACACAGGAGGTCATAGTTGAGAGGCTTGAAGGTTGAAAACTCTTTTATTTGCTACATGTCAATGTATCATTGATGCATTGAAAACCACCAGTTTTCTTCTAACCAATATGAATATGCAAGCGTAAGTATTCTCCTCATGGTCGCTACAAGCTTGAGGCAATCAAATTCTGAATACCAGGCTTAGGGTGTTTTTATTATTTTTCACCTTAAGTGATGGAATTAGGTCACCATCGCTCTTTTGCCTTCGCAGTCATGAGTTGGCCATCACAACGAGTTCAAAGAATGTGAGGTAGGCCGCGATCTCTACTGTGATCAGGTGAATCGTCCTTAATTATTGGAGTAGGGTGATTGGTCTGGCATGGTTGCAATCTCCCAAAACTTCCTGGGCACAATTCACTAGTTTCACTTTAATCTTTTATGTGACTTTGGGTTCAAAGGTCTAACTTGCAATGTAGTCGTGATAGATCTGTTGCTGACGCGAATTATAAGTTCTCAAAACAATTTCAAGATTTTGCTAAGGCCTACAATATATTCACTTAATGAAATATTAGTAACATTTAATTTGATAGCTTAAAATCAAAATAGAGTTAATGTGACCAAGAGATTGGTCAAGAATATGGATTACATTTACACAACATTTACATCATATTTAAAGAAGATATAAAAGTAGTACATATATTTTTAGTTAAAATTTAACAAATGCACAATATGTATATGGCATATAAACTATTTATTAAAGTCCATAAAATGACAGAGTTTTTAATAGAAGGAAAATATATTGTTTTTTTGTAATTTCAGAAACTTCTTTTGTAATTTTGTAAATTTTTTAACATCCATATTTTTGAAAAAAAAAAAACTTTTCTTTTTTAGGGTAGTCCCTTTTTTCTTAGGGTTAGGGCTATACAAGACTAGATTTTTGCATTGCTTGCAGCCTAATCCAAGTTTAATTCATTCGAGCTAACCGAGATCCTAAGCAAGGCGCAAGCAAGATTTATATCTCAGAAACTAAACAAAATTGAAAAATGAGAAACTACAAATTAGAGAACATAACAAAATTGAGAGATAAAATTTAGAATGCACACTTACAGTCTCATTGAAGATCAATAAATTATAGATAATTAAATAATTAAATTAATATTTAAAAACTAAAATTAGAAAACAAAATCAAAGATGAAAAGCAAAAACAAAGAAAAGTAAAAAAGAACGAATTAAAAAAAATAAAGGAAACAGTTTAGAGTATGCATGATTCATTGATTGTAACAAAGTTTTTTGAGTGATGATTAATGGTTCACTAACTATAGTGGCACCATCAATCATCATTATTGATTTTCAAAGTTTAATGAGTTATAAACGTCATATCCCCTAACCCAAAATTGAAATTATTATTACTAAAATTGATGAAAAGACAGACAATAATTTCCCAAAATAAAAAAGTTCTCAATCTCCATTTTCATCGTCACAGCCACACACCCAATTGGGACCTTGTTTGGTTGCAGGGTTAGCCAAAACCTTCCATGTGACCCACTTGTGTATGGTGAGGACCCTATGCTTTTTGAGTTTTAGCAAATTTATTTATGTCATTTTTAGGTTTCTTGTAGAATTTTGACTTTAGTTCAATTATTTGCTAGGTGCATTTGCTGTTATTTTGCTGTGAGCAAATGACATTTTCATCTTTTCTCATGATAAATGTTGTTGGGAAGTAAGTGGAGGAAATCAAAACTTGGATGATAAAAATCAAGAATAAATGAAAAAAAAAAGAATGTTTTCATATAATGTGAATGGTATTTCTGTATTTTTATTTTTAAATTGGAGTTTTAATATAATGTTTTCATATAATTTGTCAGGATTTGCAGTTAATGACGAACAAGTTTTGGTGGAGGGGGAATGGTGATGATGGGCGTGGGGTTAACTGGTTATCATGGGACCGTATGTGTGCTAGTAAGAAATTTGGTGGTATGGGGTTCCGAGATCTTCAGTGTTTTAACACTGCTTTGCTAGGGAAACAAGGGTGGAGGTTGTTAACCAACACCAATACTCTTCTGTATCGGGTTTTCAAAGCTAAATACTTCCCGACGGGGGATTTTTTAACGGCTAGAGCATATCCTGCTCAAAGCTTTGTGTGGAAGAGTGTTTTGTCCTCTAAACAGGTGTTAAGACAAGGTGCTCGGTGGCGGGTTGGGAATGACAAGAGCATTTATGTTAATTCAAGTCCGTGGATCCCAAAGGATGATGGTTTTCTTCCTGATGATGGTAATTTCTTTATTCCAAATGCAATGCGGGTTTGTGATCTTTTTGTGCCTGATAGTCGGCGATGGGACGTTAATCAGATCATGAATCTATTTTCAGTAAGGGATATGCAAGAAATTCTTGCTATACCGTTAAGCGTTATGGAACGGGAGGATAAAATTATTTGGCATTACCACAAAAAAGGGTTGTATTCGGTGAAGAGTGCCTATCATGTGATTTTTAATTCTTTGGGCAACTAACATTTGCTTCTGGATGATGGAGTGTGGAATAAAATTTGGGATCTTAAAGTTCCCCCTAAAATCAAGGACTTTATGTGGAGAGCTTGTAGGCAAATTCTTCCAACCCGAGAAAAATTGCTTGAAAGAGGTGTTGATGTCCCTGCTGTCTGTCTTTTTTGTGCTAATGCTGAATCAAATGGACATGTCTTATTACATTGTCCTCGGGCGGTGGAAGTTTGGCGTCTTGCAGGATTGCAGGTGGTAGATAATGAGCTTTCTTTCTTACATTTTTTTAAGCAAGTTCATTCTATTATGGGTAAGGAAAAAGCAGCTTTTGTGGCTACCTGTGCATGGAAATTATGGGCAGCACGTAATGACTTTTTGTGGTCTGCCAAGTGGTTACGCCGGCTTTAATTGTCCGGTTAGCTAAGGAATTCTTGAATGGTTTTTTAACGGTAAATATGACTGATGTTATTTCTGCTGCTCCGGTGTCTATAGCTTCTTGTCCAGCGATGGTAATGGGTCCTAGTGCTTGGCATGGTTACACTGATGGAGCTCTCTTTCTGAATTCTGGTTTTGTAGGTTTTGGTTGTCTATTTGAGGATGGTGAGGGGTCTTTTACTCTTGCTGTTTCGGGTTTTACAGAAGGAGGCAGGGACCCATTAATTGTGGAGGCTCTTGCTCTTAGACATGGCCTACTTTTTGCTCGAGATGCGTTGTCCGAACCTGGTTGCTTCTTTACAGATTGTTTAACTTTAGTTCAAGCCCTTTCTTCTGATGTTGCTAATTTTTCAGAATTCGGATTGCTTATTTTAGATTGTAAAGCCATTTTGCAGGCTAGGCAAAACATTTCTGTGTCTTGGATTCAGCGATCTTCGAATCGGGGTGCTCATTTGTTGGCAAGAGCCTCCATTCGTTTTGATTGCTTTAAGGTTTGGGTCAATGTGCCCACTTTCCTTGTTGATTTTTATCATCAGATCAATATATAGAAGCATCTGCTTCTTTTTCAAAAAAAAAAAATTGGAGTTTTAATAAGAGTGCGCCTCATAGTTTTTTTATTTTTTTTTTATTTTTTAGGATAAATTAACATTTCATCCCTAAAATTTGACTTAATTTATTTTTTAAAAAATTAATTAATTAATCTTTCAATTTTTAGTCCATCCAATTATTTATTTTTTATTTTTCTGTTAACATATTAAAATATATTAAAAATAAAGAAAATAATATTCAGAATACCTTTTACATATCTCATTATCTCCGTTGAAAAAAAAAACAAGGAATATATTATGAATTAACTCAAATTTAATATCAAAATAATAATTTATTTTTTTAGTTAGATTTCAATTGAAATTTCAATTACTACTTTATGAGTAGAATTTCAATATTATTAAATTAAAACTTATTATTAGAACAATTAGGAAAAATCTAACATTGAGACCTTGGAGAAGCTAAAATTTAAAATTTATTTCAAATGCATTTTGTGATTAAATAATATGCATTGAAAAATATAAAGATCATAGACATAAAATTTAAAAATTTATACATAAAAGTTTTTTAAAAATGAAATAAAAAAGAGCAACACATTTCAAAATTTGACAAATAAATTATGAGACATAAGTTTAAAAAATGGGACCAATTTGATAAATTATAAATAACTTTTTTAAACATTTTCAAATCAACTCATAAATTAATTTTTTTTCAAATCTTGGGTGTGGAAACTATCCCTAATAATAGGGATCGAATTTGGCAATACCCGTATTCTACCACTCTTATAAGAGAACAAGGTAAATTTTGGAATCTAATATATCCATTACTTTTCAAGACTAAGAAAATGTATATTTTTATATAAAGATTATATATATGTAATATTTAAAAGTATATATAAAGCCCTCACTTTATTAGCCAAAAAAAAAATTCACACTATTTTTTTTATTATAAAATATTTGACAATTGACACTTTACTACATAAAAAGTCTTTTTTTTTTTTACTTTCTTTAATATATTAGCTTTATATTTTTTTTTGTTTAATTGAACGGTATTGAGATGTGCATTTGTACAAGAAAAAAAAAAACTGTGCGTTTATCAAATTATTATATTTGTTAATGTGAAAACATGGATAAAATTAATAGAATAGGGGGAGTTATGAATATGGTTATAAGGTAATTACACTTACAGTTTAATCAACGAAAAAAAAAATATCTTAATCAGTTAAGCCATTGTCATTTTTTTTTGCTCATGATATGAAAGAAAATAGAAGCTCTTTTCTCTTTTTCTTTTGTATTTGTAATTGTAAGTTTTTTAATTTTATTATTATTATTATTATTATTTTAATATTTATAAGTATTTATATTATTAGATTTTATATTTTTATGATCAATTTTTTGATATTATGACTATTAGTGAGCCCTTTAAAAAATTAGTTTAGTTAAAGAAGCATTGAATTTATCTATTAGTATATTTGCTTATGCAATTAACTTTGACCTTACATGTCACAATGACAATAGTTAAAGAGTTTTTTTCAATGAAACTCATTAAGAATCCATTACGTAATCAGCTTGGAGATAATTTAATGAATGATTATTTGATCCTATATTGAGAAAGACAATAAATTATATTGATATTAAAAATATTATTTAAAAGTTTTAAAATATGACATCTCAGTAATTTTTTGTTATTTTTTACGGGGTTTTGGATTTTAAATAAAATTATCAATTTTAATATTTGTCAGCTTTTACTGATTTTAAATTCTGTGTCCATCCTGTATGTATGCATATATGTAATAGGAACATTTTGATTGGTTGGTGGTAACACACCAAAATTGAAAAATAAAAATAAAAAAAAGTCAAAAATGCAAGGTGTCTAACAAGGAAGAAATTGTTAAAAATGTGAGGTGAAGATAGGAGGTGCCTAATTTAGCCTAATTTTCACCTATTTAGTTTGACAATTTATTTGCATTTGAAGCCTATAAATAGGCTCATTCTCTCCATTTGTTGACACACCAAGCAAACACAAAATATAGCTTAAGGAGAGATATAGGTTAAACACCAAGTAGTTTATATTAGGAATTAGAGAATCAATCTCTTGGAGTTCCTTGGAGTATAAATATTTGGAGGTTGTTTTGTGGGTGTCGGTTAGAAAAATATTTTGTAATTTGTGGTTGTAATAATTTGCCGCATAGTGAATATTTTTCTTGGTTGTCGTTAGACAACGACCGTGGTTTTTTTCCATTCGGGAGTTTTCCACGTTAAATCATTGTGTTTTATTCTCTTTAATTTCACAGTCATTATTTTATTTTCTCATTTGTTCCTACTTGAAGACGGTCCGAAGGGCGGAAAAATAAGCGATTTTCCCAACAAGTGGTATCAGAGCTTAGATGTTATAATTTTTGTCAAAAATCTTAGTATGCTCTGTGGTTGCAGCTTGGTCTGATCTTCCACATCAGAAAAGATTTTTGTTAAAAATTATTTTTGTTTTTAAGCTGGTGGAGACTTTGGAGCTAGTGGAGCTTTGGAAAAGGTGGAGCCGTTTTGCTTTGGTGTGCTTGAGTATTGGTGGTGAGATAAATAATTACATGTCGAGGTAAATTCTGTCAAACGACACGAATTTAGTCTAAGACAAGTGAATTTTAAGTGAAACCATTGTGACACCTCTTCTTACCTGGGAATTTACCTGGTGTAATATTTATTTCTGGTCTTTTATTAAGCACAAAATAAGCATGTCGGCAATGAGATGCGAGATTGAGAAATTTGATGGGAGAATGAATTTTGCACTGTGGCAAGTGCAAGTTAAAGACGTGTTGATACAGTCTGGACTACATAAGGTTTTGCAGGGTAAACCAGTCAGCGGAAGAAATTCAGGAAAAGGCGGTGGTAGTGGAGACTCAGAAAAATCCAAGATTAGTGACGAAGAATGAGAGGAGCTGGATATCAAGGCGGCAAGTCAAATTCGCATGTGTCTAGCAAAAAATGTTCTTGCTAATGTGCTTGGATTGTCCACGACAAAGAAGCTGTGGGAGAAACTGGAAGAATTGTATTAGGGGAAAAATATATCCAACAGGTTATATTTGAAGGAGTAATTTCATACGTTGAAAATGGCGGAAGGTACAAAGCTGTTCGATCACCTGAGTGTCCTCAACGGTATCGTCTCTGAATTGGAAACTCTTGGAGTGAAAACCGAAGATGAAGATAAAGCTCTCCGGCTCATCCTGTCACTTCCTTCAACATATGAGCACATGAAGCCTGTTCTGAAATATGGTAGTAAGGAAGTGGTGTATGCGGATGTGGTTAGTAAGCACATTACTGAGGAGAGAAGACTGAATGAAATGGAAAATAAATCTTATGAGAATTCAGCTTTATCTGTCGGTATCAGGAAAAAGAATAAAGGCTCCGGAAAGAGGAAGGTTGTCTGCTGGGGGTGTGGTCAAACTGGACACTTGAGGAAGGATTGCCCGAACGGTGGAGCTGATTCGGCTAGAAGCTCTAACGTTGTTGCTGCCAATGTGATCTCCTGTGGCGAAGGAGATGATGAGTTTTCTCTGTAGTTGAGAGAAGTATGTCCTCATAGCATGATTGCTACCCGTTGAGATGCCATGGAAGAGGACGGATTATTGGTAGTTGGTCCACAGAAATACGTGCGACATTGGTTGACAGTTGATGCAAAGCATGTGGTGGAAAAATGATGTCGATGGCTAATGAACTCTCGGAAAAGTCAACAGGAGGGTTGCACCATAAACTATTAGCGGGATCCGACATGGCCGATGAAAAATTCTTGGAGTTGGCGAAATAATTCCAAGTGGCGATACTCTTTTATGGTGGAGTATGTTAATTCTTGACGTTAAGAATTATGATTGTCGGTAACATGCAATGTTGTATTTTTATTTTTCAAGGTGGAGATTGTTGGTGGTAGCACACCAAAATTGAAAAATAAAAATGAAAAAAAAGAAAGTAAAAAAATGCAAGGTGCCTAACAAGGAAGAAATTGTCAAAAATGTGAGATGAAAATGAGAGGTGCCTAATTTAGCCTAATTTTCACCTAATTTAGTTTGACAATTTATTTGCATTTGAAGCCTATAAATAGGCTTATTCTCTCCATTTGTAGACACACCAAGCAAACACAAAATATAGCTTAAGGAGAACTATAGGTTAAACACCAAGTAGTTTATATTAGGAATTAGAGAATCAATCTCTTGGAGTATAAATATTTGGGGGTTGTTTTGTAGGTGTCGGTTAGAAAAATATTTTGTAATTTGTGGTTGTAACAATTTGCCGCATAGTGAATATTTTTCTTGATTGTCATTAGACAAAGACCGTGGTTTTTTTTCATTCGGGAGTTTTCCACGTTAAATCATTGTATTTTATTATCTTTAATTTCACAGTCATTATTTTATTTTCTTATTTGTTCCTGCTTGAAGACGGTCCGAAGGGCGAAAAAATAAGCGATTTTCCCAACATGATTTGGTGTGAATACCTTATTGTCCACTAAATTCAAATATTAAGAACTCAAATTCAATTATTTAGAGAAAAAAAGCACAGGTATTTAAGCAACATTTTTTTAATCGATATTTAATAGGAACATTTTTCATGACCTAAGCTCACAAATGCAAGATGACTTAAGATTGCATAAACCACATGCAATGTGATGATTCTACATTTCTACTTAATAATAATAATAATAATAATAATAATAATAATAATAATAATAATAATAATAATAATAATAATGAAAAAGAGAGTTCTACTTCTCAAATTTATTCTCTCTCTCTTTTTTTTTTCTTTTTTTTTCCTGTTATTATAATTGACCAATGCACTAAATCCCTTTGAGGGCCACAAAATACACGAAGTTTTGGATCAAAATAAAGAAAAATTAAATTAAAGATGGATAAAAAATTTGACTTTCCCTTACACCAAAGGTCAAGGTCAGAAAAAAAAAAAAACCTTATCAAAGGCCAGGTTGTTTTTACGTTGTACGAGGCTCTGTTTTGAAGCAAATATATTTTCCTTTATTGGTAGTTACCTGTTCAACTCACGCTTTGACTCCTTAATTTTACATAATTGATTAATTACCATTTTTTTTTTTGCTTTTGTTATTAAAACCCAAAAATGATGTTTGTTTAATACGCTTCAATTTCTAGGTTCTAGCAACTTTATCAATTAATTCCTCCTTTAGGATTTACAAAATAAAATTATATTACATACTAAAAGTGTTGTGAAATTCACTGTTCAACTCACGATTGTGACAGTGAATTTTCATTTAAACTATATTTATTTTTTAAGTTTTCAATATGACCCTTTTCTCTGTTTTTTTATTTTTTGCCCTTTTATTTCGTTTATTTCTTTTTGTTTCTTTACTGCTTTTTGTTTTCAACATGGCATTTCCAATTTCCCATCATCCAAAAGACAAAAACATGTTCGGCTAATATAAAAGAAATAAAGATGAACACTGTCTAGCACAAGTAAAAAACATGGAAAAGATATCAATTTCCTTTTTCTTTTTAATTATGCTGTTCCAAACCAAATGTAAAGGCTAAATATATTTGACCAAAATAGAAAAATATATATTTTTATTACATGTATATATTTTTAATTTTTAATTTTAATTTCATTTTTATTTTTGATTTATATAATCTTTAATTTTTATAAAATAAAAATAAAAAATATATATATTATTTATTTTAATATTATATAATAATTAAAACTTGATAATTGCAAATGGTTCAATTTTTTAAGTGATTAAAATTCGATTTATTGACCTTTTATAAAATTGATTCATAAGGTAATTTTTAAATTTTCTCTAATTAATATATTCATATTAAAAATCTCATTTGATATTATATTTTATATTTTTATATATAGTTTCCCTGTATGAGTATTAAATATTAATTATAGATATTTATTTTAAAGTTTAGTGCTTGAAATATTTTGTTTAGAAATAAAATATTTGACCTTGCATATTATTAAGAATAACAGATCAAATTAAAAGATGAAGATAAACTTCTAAATTGAATTAAATGCTATGAAGAAGCAAGTATATATACAAGAGCAGCTACTGTATGTAAAAAAATGAACGTACTGGTATCTAAATTCAGTAACTAACTACTAGAGCAGAACTAACTAATTTGCTAACAAACTTTGATGACGTGGCAATTTTTTTCTGGAAGGAATGACAGCTAGCAATAGTAAAAGTCTTGTTTTATCTGTAATACATATTAATGTTTAAGCACCCCCTATATAAAATAATAATGAAAATAAATAAACATAAAAAATTAAATTGATTGGTTTGGATTATTTTTATTATTGATATAGTTTTGGATAGTTTTGAATTTATTATGATTCATATATTTTTTATAAATATTTATAAATTTTTCATATATATAATATAATTTTATTATTTATTATATAATATGAAAATCATTATATAAATATCATTTTGTTGTTATATTGTGTATATGAATATCAAAAAATAATAAGATATAAAATAAATATTAAGTCATATGTTATTATTATATTTTATTTATATCAATAATTTTAATATAATTTTTTTTGTTATTTATGTAATTATCTTAATTTCTGCAACAACGTACGTGCAAGAAATTCAGCTAATAGAGTTGAATATTAATGAGTATTTTTGTATATGTACACAAAATTAAAAATTCACTTCTTACCACTTTTTTTTTAAAAGAAAATTATTCTAAATTTTATTTCGTCAAATTAATCTAATTTTATTGTAAACATATATAATAGTCAATTTAATAATTTTTTTGAGGAGATAAAATAATTTGATATTCAATAAAGAGAAATTAGAATATTGGCTTTGATCATTAAATTATCGATTAAATAATTATTTTAGAAAAAAAAAAAGCTTTGACTTGTTGAGAACTCATAAATTATTAATCTTTCCAAACAAGACCTTAAGTTGGCCATCTATGTATGAAGAAAAGAAAAGTAGGAATTGGAAGCTAGTTGGTATCTTCAATGACGTCATTAATAATAATAATAATAATAATAATAATGGAATCCACGTGTATTTCCATTCCAATTACAAATCTGAGTAAGAGTTCTTAATTAATTAATTGCATTTTCTTCCTTTAGTTCTATTTAATGTAAATTTGTATAGTAAAAGCAACAAAGATTGTTGAAATTTTATTAAATTAAACAACAACAACAACAAAGCCTTAATCACAAATTAATTAGGGTCGACTATAAAATAAATAACTAATTAATATTAATGAAAATCCTTAGTTACTCAAAAACATGTAATTCTCCATTTATTTGTCATGCAAAGAAACAATCTATAAACTTGTATTGCTATATATATATATATATATAACCTTATAATCTTATTTTAGAATTTAAGTTTGCATAAAATTATAATTTATTGAACTTAAATAAGAAAAGTTATACGGAATTAAAGTATTGAATTCTAAATTATTTTTTTTCATATATAAATATGGATTTAAAATTACATATAAATTTTAGAGAAAATTATATTGTATAACATACTTTTAATTTTTTTTAAAAAATTATTTTTTTTAATATATCTCTAGTATACTAAATATATATCTTTAAAAATAGAGTATATTTTTAATATATTAAATGTATACTAAAAATATAGCTTTAAAATAAATATTTTTGAAACTGAAAGTAAAAAAAATGTGTTTTTGAAATAGAAAAAGAAAATTTGATTTTTTTTAAAAAATATTTTTATTTTTAGAGTATTTTAAAGAAGCCCTAATTTTATACAATTTATTGATTCTAGATAAGCACAAAGCTACTTTTATTTTTATTTTATTACTTCGACATAGAAACCACGTCTACGTTAGTTCCACTGAACTGAAAATATTTTTCTCAGCTTTTCCCTTTTCGGCTACATAATCAAAGAGTTTTCCATATTAATTTGGACATGTTTGATTTAATTGTTAATAGTAATTAATAGTTGTTGTGAATAATTAGTAGTTGATAGCTGATAGTTATATGATGATTAATTGATAAAATTTTATTAATTATTACTATTGAAATGTTAAATAACGGTAAATGATATTGATTTCATTTAATATATTATTTATATTTTAATTATTGTTGAATCTGTGATATAAACTGTAATAATAATAATAAATGAATTAGTAGTTGAAAAATTCTAAATAATTATTTTTATATATTTATGATTTTTCTTTTTAAAATAAATATGTTAAATTTTTAGAAATATTATTTATTAATATTAATATTTTTTATTGTTATATAAAAATTAATATAAATAAATAGGTAAGGTAGTTTAAATTTAAAGAAACTATCAAATTCTCCATGAGAGGGGCAAAAAACTTTAACTTATGATCTATACTTCGAATATGATTAGTCTTATATATAGACCATTAAACGGATATAGATGAGAATGACTATGAGCAATAAAAAAAACAACTATCAAATTAACGGTAAAAGCTCCAAAATAGAGTTTTTCCAATCAACATTTGTTTGGGCTCCCAATAACTAACAATTATTAACAACTACTCACTTATGAGTGTGTGGCATCACTTCTCAACATACCTCTAAATTGCAATTGCAACGATATGCGCTCGCAAAATGGGATGGACTAACATATCTTCTTTAGTTATCTTCGATCTCTCTTAAGTACTGCATAACTAATTGGACTTGTGTTAAGCTTTTATGTTATTTTATTAGTATTTGATTGTTGTTAAGTTTATTAGTATTGAATCAAACATGTATTTTTTTACCTTAAATTTTTACCAATAGAAATTACAAATGTCAGGAGAGATTTCCTTCCATGCATAACTATTTAGGTCATGTGGCTCCTTAAAGGCTCTACTATTATAGTTAGAGACAGCCCATCCGATGCAAACTTGAAAAAAAAAATGGAAACAATTACTACGAAAGGGTGTTAGAATAGCTAACATTGTAGAAGGCTCTAGTGTAGACCTAATATGAACTACTCTTATCTTTCTTCTCTACAAAAAAAAAAAACTTTATATTATATTTATAATTTAAATAGTCATAATCACTGTAATCAATACATAAATTATATAAAAAAAGTAATATAACAAATAAGCAAGATTTTTTTTATTTATTTTAATTGTTAACATGATATATTATATATAAAAAATTATATAAAAAATTTAATATAACAAATAAGCAAGCATTTTTTTTTGCTAATTTAATTGTTAACATTTATTATATACTATTAATGATTAAGCATCGTCATTGTCATCATCACCATTCTCGTTGTTATCATCTTCTTCTTGTATATCAGTGAATGAATCATCCGAATAATTTAATAGGCTATGATGATCTTCAGCTTGATTATCAATTTCATACACTTGAATATTATCTTTCTGTTGAAATGTTGCCATTATAGATGTCATATTGGTTTAGGCACATCCACGAGAACTCTTGCCTTTATTTTACATACAATCAGCCATTCATTACCTGTCCTCTTTAATATGGGATAAGCTGTATAATAAACTTCAATTGCTTGTATAGTTATTCTTCTGCTGTTAACATATGCCAATTATATTGGGGATCAAGTCACGTACCATGTATTAAAGTTGGATCAAACCATAAGCGCTTAAATAACAAGGTACATACTATGTCTGATTGTTAATATTAGTACAAAATTAATGGGTCATAATAGTTAAAGACTCCTTTGTTGTTAGCATCTAGCAGCTTATATCGGGGACGAAGTCACATACCGTGATTTGAAGTTAGATCAAACCTTAAGCACTTAAATGACATAGTATTTTCGATTGGTAATACTGGTAGGGGTATGCACATGTGGAGTTCGGTCAGGGTTGGAAATATTTTTCAATCCGACTAAATCCGACCAAAGAGTAAAAATCTCAAATCTATATAATTCGAATTTTCTAAAATTTTGACTGAACCGAACTAATTTCGAGTTCGGTCAGGTCGATTTAATTTTTAATATATTAATATTTAATATTAGAGCTTTATATTTATGTTTATTTTAGTATTATCGAGTTGGGTTAAGTATAAAGTAAAATAAAAATATATATTTATATATATAAATATATAAAAATCGGCCAGGTTCGGATTAAAACGGAAAAAATTATCCAAACTAGACCGACTGACTGAATCCAAATTTTTTTAAAAATATAAACCTAATTTACCCTATATACAATATAAATCGAATAAATCCAACCAAAATATATTTGGTTTTGGTGGATTCGAAACCTATCACCTACCATAATTATTATCTAGCTCATTTTCACTATAAACAGACTCCTTGATGCTCATTCTGTTGTTTATTATTGATCTATCTGCACCATAGTCTTTAGTACAAAATTAGCATCCATTAACATAATATCCATTGTACAACTTTACCCTATGCAAATGGTCGATATCATTCTTTTTTTTCTTTGAATTCAATCGATATTCTCTTGATATTTAGGAATAGATTTTTTTGCTGGTAATTATTGTCGATAATCCACATTCTTCTTAGAGTGAACATTATTGTTGAATTAAATTCTAGAAGCATTATTATGATTGATCATTTGCAAGAGTTAATTAACAAACGTCACTTAGTTAATTTACAATTAGGAAAAGATTGTTTATTAAGAACAAATTTGACTGCTATAACTGATTTATTAGAAATTTAGAAAGAGCTATTTTTGCATTAATAATCAATCTTTATAGTTGAAATTGATCATTTTTCCTTCAACTCAGTTTGTTTGCATTGATATTATTTCTATTTAATTTGTTGTTGTTTATTTTTAATTTCAATTAATAAAATTTCTCATTTTATTTTTATTTTGGTTGCTGATTTTACAGAAAGCTATTAATTTTATGGGAATTCAATTTTATTCACCATTTCTATAAAAATTATATTGAGAATAAAATTTTATTTTAGTGAATTTGATACCCATCATAAAAAAAATTGTAAAATTAATTGAGAGAAATTTTAAAATCCATTTACAACTTAACCAATTGAAATATTAAATATAAATATATAATTTTGTTGATTGGAATATTGTTATAAGATTTATTGTTAAATTAATATAATGTTAACAAATTATTTATTGCCTATAAATTATGTTTTAATTATTCTTAGATATTAACTAATTAATTATTTTAAAAAGTCAATCATACATACGAAATAGAAGAACATACAATGATAAATGAAGTCACTTTAGAAGACATCTTAATTAATTAATTAAAATTTATCACACCCTACATATATTAGAAAGATTTTTGAAGAGAAAATTGAGAAATAAATCCTAAATTAAAGGCGCAACATAATCGATAGATCAACAGTAATTAAATATAAATACGAGCAAAATAAAAATAATAAACAAAAAGAAACATTGATATTTAACGTTGTTCACTATTTTTATTTGAGCTATATACACATGCCAAACTCCGCATAATTTTTTCTTCTAATAAATAGTAAGATTATAAGAGAGAGACTTTTCTAAAAAATATTCTAATGGCGCAACCCTCACAAATGAGATAAACTCAAAATAAAAGTAAGTGTTCCCAAATGCCAAAAAATAAAATCTCACTATTTTATCACTTAAAAATATTTCACACTTAATTTTTCTCTCTGTATCTTTTAACAAATTCTCTCTAACTTTTTTCCTTTCTCTTCTTGTTGTTGAAATTGGAAGAATAGGCCTTTCCCTTCAACTTGCAAATGAAAGTATTACAACTTGCATTTGTAAGTTGTTTTACAACTTGTAATTTTCTTTCTTTTTTTTTTGTTAATACCAATAATAAAAAAATGGTGGTACCCATATAGAAAGTACCGCCCTACAATTCTCAGATAATCGACATAACTCAAACTTATCTTTTATAAGAATCTTTGTCAACATGTCAGCACCATTGCTCTTCGGTATGAATTTTTTCAACCTGTAAAAGCTTCTTCTCCAATATATCTCTAATTCAGTGGTATCTCACATCAATATGTTTTGATATAGAATGAAATGATAAATTCTTTTCAAGATGAATGACACTTTGACTATCACAATAAATTGAATATTTATCTTGCTAAAATCCAAGTTCATCTAAGAATTTCATCCACATGAGCTCTTTGCAGGCTTTAGTTGCAACGATAAATTTTGCTTCGATTGTGGATAGAGTAATACACTTTTACAGTCTTGACTGCCATGACACTCTTTGCAAAGAAAATCAAATAATCTAATATAAACTTTCTAAAGTCAACATTATCTGTCATATCTGTTTATGTATAACTAACTAACACAGGTTTATCATATCTAACGCACAAGCATATTCTAGAAGTTCTATAAAGATATCTCAGAATCCATTTTATTGCAGCTCAATATTTCTTACCAAATTAAAAAGGAACTAACTCACTACTCTTATTGAGTGAATAATATCTGGCCGTGTATATACCATAGTATACATCAAACTTTCATCTTCTGAAACATATAAAACTCTATCCATCTCTTCTTTCCCTTTCTATGTAGAAAGATAATATTTTAAACTTAACCTAAAGTGACTAGCAAGAGGACAACTAACCACTTTATCCTTATCCATATTGAACCTTTAAATTACTTTCTCAATATACTTATCCTATGATAACTACAATTTTTTTGCACTCTTGTCTCTTATTATCTTCATGCTAAGAATTTGTCTTGTTGGCCCTTACTCTTTCATAGCAAAAGATTTGTTCAATTGTTTTAGACTTTTGATTCTGAAAATGTTATGGCTAACGATTAGCATGTCATCCATATAAAGTAATAAGATAATAACATTATCATCAAAGAATTTCTTTATAAACACACAGAGATCTAAAGTGGTCTTCTTATAACCTTGCTCCCCTTTAATTAATTCAAACTTTTTGTACCACTGTCTTAGTACATGTTTTAAGCTGTATAGGCTTTTCTTTAACTTTCAAAAACATTCTTCTTTTTCTTTTTCTTTTTTTAAAATCTGGTTATTCCTTGAATATCTCTTCCTCCAAGTCACTATATAGAAGGCAGTCTTCACATCTATCTGCTGAATCTCCAAGTTAAGACTTGCAACTAATTCCAACACTATACATATAGATGTCATCTTTGATATTGGTGAAATTTTTTTTATCAAAGTCAATCATTTCTCTTTGGTTGAATCACTTAATAACTAATCTAACTTTGAATCATGGTTGGAAACTGTGTTATTCATGCTTTATCCTGAACACCCACTTGTTCTTCAAAGCCTGTTTACTTATTGGCAACTTCACTGGCTCAAATGTTTTGTTCTTATAAAAATTTTAATTCATCCCACATGGCTTGAATCCATTTCTTCTTATGTTCATCTGCCATGCCTTCTTAGAAATTCTCATATTCTCCCCATCAGTAACCAACACATTCTAATCACTAGAGTATTTAGTAGAAGGTTATCTAATTCTAGTAGATCTTCTCAATAGTTCCTGAGTTGTATTTGATACTGGTGACTGAATTTGTAAATCATCTTCATCAAAATCTTTATTTGGTTGATTCTGGATGGAAGTAACATCATCAATAGTATTTTGCTGGCCATCTTCATCTCCAATCTATATCGGTATCGATTTTGGAGGAACTAAATTAAGATTTGTTGAACTGTCATCAAATCTAGGAATATTCTTTTAGGCCTTCTCAATGTATTTGATGGTCTCATTTTCAACAAACATTGTATCACAACTTTTAATAAGCTTCTTTTGAGCTGGATCATAGAATCGATAATTAAGCTCATCTTGACTATAGCCAATAAACATACATTATCATGTCTTAGCATCCAGCTTTAACCATTCATCCTTTGGTATATGTGTAAATGTCTTGCACCAAAAAACTCTTAAATGATCATAAGATACATCCCTTTCAGACCACACTCTTCCTGGAATATCAAACTTCAAAGGAACATTCAATGAGATTCATAATATGCACTACAGTACTCAACGCTTCTGTCCAAAATGACTTTGGTAGCTTTGCATGTGATAACAAATATTTGACTCTCTTAATGAGAGTTACGTTCATTCTCTTAGCTACATCATTCAACTGAGGAGTTTTTGGTGGTGTCAACTTGTGTCGAATGCCATGTTCCTTACAATATCTCTGAAGTGATTCAATATACACACCCACATTATCTGACTTGATATACTTTAATTTCTTCCTAGTTTATCTCTCAACTAGGACTTAAAACTATTTAAATACTTCTACAACTTGATCTTTACTCTTCAAGCTATAAACCTATAGTTTTTTTTTTGAATAATCATCAATGAAAGTCATGAAATAGGAAGAGCCACTAAGTGATCTAGTTTTAAAAGGACCATATACATCAGATTGTACTAACTATAATATGTACTAACTATAATATCTCCAGCTTCTTTAATGGGCGCAAAATCCTTGAAAGCAACTCTATTTTGCTTTTTTAATAGGCAATCTGCACATCTATTAAATATACACTGATCAAACCAGTTATATTCTTCTTTCTGACCAACATTAACATTCCTTTTCTGCTTATGTGATTGAGCTTTTTATATTAGATCTAAGTTATGTCATCTTTCTCTACTGTATTAATTATACTCTTGGAGATTTTAGCTAGCATTAGTTAAAAAGTAGAGAATTTCTTATCTCGAGCCACAATGAGAGACCTTCGGTAAGTTTTCACTAGCCATTCTAGAAGGTATTGTATCATTCTTCATCATCAAGCTTCTCAGCAGAAATCATATTAAATATGATATTAGGAACATGATTTACATCTTTTAACAATAATTGTCATTATTGATCTCTAAGCAAACATCACCAATACTAACTATTTTAGCACTATCATTATTGCCTATTTTAACTGTCCCCAAGTCACTTGATGTATAAGTGGCAAAGAACTCCCTTCGGGTTGTAACATGAATGGAGGAACCAATATTAATCACTCAACTAGTCTCATGATCAACAATGTTGACTGCAACATCATTATAAATAAGGAGAAAATCATGTTCAGTTGTGTTGGAAAATAAATATTATCACTCTATTTTTCTTAAACCAGATTAGTAGAAAAGCGAAAATAAATGCAGAATAGTAACACACAATTTGATAATGGAATTCGGCCAATTATGCCTACGTCTCCGGAGCTGCTGCAGACTTCTATTAAGGAGAAAAATACACCGTGTTTACAAATACTCACACCTCACACCCAATTATTCCAAGAAATTTTAACAGAAATTCTCTTAAAGAAATTTCCTAATAGACGTAATCAAGAGCACAAAAATTACTTAACTTAATTTTTGCTAGACCCGCTCTAATCTTCCTCTCTATTAATTTTCTTTCTATTCTCTCTTATTTTTTCCACACTTCATAACAATGGCCAAAGGGCCATTTATATAGGAAAATTATATCATGTGAACATAATGGTTGTTGAGATTTGTCAAAGGTTAGGTATCTCTTTTACCTAAGTTAGGTACCTCTATTTTTTACCACCATCACTTAAGTTATACACCTCCATTTTTTACCACCATTACTTAAGTTAGACACCTCTATTTTTTACCATTTTATTAACAAGTTGTAGTAGCAATTCTCTCATCATCGCTATCATTTTTTTTATCCTTCCCCTTCCCCTTTTTTCATTTTTGACAATATTTATTGATATGCCCTTTTTTTATGAAAATGATGACATTCAACATTAGCAAATTTATTAGATTTACCTCAACTAGATTCTCTACTTTTATCTCTATTATTTGAGCCCCTATTCTGATTTGTCCACCTAGTAGTTGTGGCTAGAATATATGATTGCGAAGAGAAAACAACTTATAAGCGTCTTCTCATCCCTTTATTTAGGATGTCACTTTTCACTAATTTCATTATAACAGCACCTTTAGGAGCATAATCTGTAAATAAAATCTTCAAAGTATCCCAATACTCTAGCAATAAAGCAAGTACCATCAGAGCAAGTACTTCATTATCAAAGGTGACACCCATGCCAGAAAACTTATAAAAAAATCTTTGAAACTCATTCAAGTTATCTGTAACAGAATTGCCCTCTCTGTATCTCATCTGCATTAATTTTGTGAGATAAAATAATTTGTTATTGTTGATTTTTAAAACATACAATTCTTCAAGCTTGTTCTATAACGATCTTGTATGGGTCTCACTATAGACATGGTTATATATATTATCTTTGGCAAATTGTTAGATGAGACTACATACTTGTTCATGCTCAAATTTTCATTCTCCATTTGTCTTGTCATCTTACTTGTACTAAACATCGATAAGTGTATCTTCATTATAAATAAGAGATCCTTCATCTTGGATCTCCAAATGTGGTAATTTTTGCCATTTAGGTTTATCATTTTTCTCTTTTTTGTCTCAATCTCTTCAAACCAAAACTCTGATACCAGTTGAAGAGAAAAGTAAGAAATAAATCTCAAATTAATGACGCAACATAATCGACAGTTCAAAAATAAGTAAAAATAAATACGAGCAAAATAAAAATAGTTAACAAAAAGAGTTTAATGTAATTCACCATTTTTATTTGAGCTATGTCCACGAGCCAAATTTTGAATAATTTCTTCTACAAATAAATAGTAAGATTATAAGAGAAAGACTTTTCTAAAAAAATATTCTAGAAACACAACATTTATAAATGAGATAAACTCAAAATAATAATAAGTATTTTTCAAACACTCAAAAATAAAATCTCACTATTTTGTCACTAAAAAAATATATCACACTTAATTTCTCTCTCTCTTTTAACAAATTCTCTCTATTTTTTTCTTTCTCCTTGTTGTTGAAATTGGAAGTGGGAATAGGCATTTTCTCCTTAACTTGCAAATGCAAGTGTTGCAACTTGCATTTGCAAGTTGTTTTTCAACTTATATAACTTGCATAACTTGCAATTTTTTTTGCTTTTTTAATACCCATAGTCAAAAAGGAAAAATTATAAAAATAAGCCTAAACTTTCGCGTGGGTATAAATTCAAGCTTAATATTTATTTTGGCTCATTTATATTTTTAAAATTTTATAAAGCTGATAAATTAACTTTTTTGTTAATAGAAAATTAGTTAGTTTTGCGTGAAAGTATATATTGATATTGATTTTTTTTTCTCATTATACACTAAAATGATATTTTTATCTATTTATAAATAAATCAAATATATTTTAAGAATATTTTATACTAAATAATATTCTGATTAAAATTATTACTTAATATTTCTTTTAATAAGCATTTAAAATCATTAATTCATATTATATATATACATATTGCATGTTTTATGTCATTATAATGATATATTTAAGAGATTTTCTTAAAAATCTTAAAAAGTAATAGTATTTTGAAAAAATTCATTTTTTAAAATTGCTTTTAATGTCAATTTCAAAATTTAAAATTGATATTTTTAAAATAAAAAAATAATTTCAATTGAAAATTAGAAGCAATTTTAAAAAAATGGATATTTTCAAAAAATATATATTTTTTAAAATTTTAAAGAAATCTCTTAAATATATTCTCACAATAACATAACGCATATGATACAATATGTGCATATATATAATTAATAATTTTAAAATTTTATTAAAATAAGTATTAAATAATAATTTTAATTAAAATATTATTTAATATAAAATGCCCTTAGATATGTGTGATTTATTTATAAATAGGTAAAAATATTATTTTAATATATAATTGAGTAAAAATAAAAATTTAGTATCAATTCGCACTTTCTCACAAACTTAAAAAGCATACTTGCACTTTTTAACAAAAATTTAAATATTGTTAATAGTAGTTAGCTTTCTGATAAAAAAGAGGGCTAAATTTTTTATCTTTTTAAAATTGTAAGAGCACAAACAAGTCAAAATAAATATTAAGTTTGAATTTTTACTCACAATAAAATACTAGACTTGTTTATGTACCTTTTTCCTAGTTAAAAATAGTGGTATTCATATAGGAGGTACCACTCCATAATTCTCAGTGCATGATTTTTTTTTCTTGAGATCAAAATTTAAAATATATGGACGAAACCATATGATATACGAATAAAATTTAAATTCTCGAAATTTTGGAACTATTGATAAAAACTATTTATCATCATCGATCTTATATATGTATACATTTTTAATAAGCCATAACAATTAGAACAAGAGAAAGATATAATTAAGGATTAGAATGCTAAAACTGGATCAATCGGTTGGTTATCTAATCTTAGCCAAATATTTTGAAGATAAAACTTATTTACTGAACCGACGGATTTTTAATTTTAATTGGTTCGATTAATTAATTAAATCAATCGATTAATTTTTTATAATAAAAAATTATATTTGCAATAAAAATATTAATATAAAATTTATTAAAAAACTAAAAAATAACTTTATTTTGCAATAAAAATTATATTTATAATAAAAATTATATAATTAAAGAATTAAATACAAATTAATATATAACAGAATAAAAAAACTTCAAATTTTTTTATTAATAATTAACCGACCAAATTGAATCTGTTAACCGCTAATCAAATTAAAAACAAATTTAATTTAAATTGTTTAATCGAATCGACCAAATTAATTTATAATTGGTTAACCGAATTAAATTTTCGGTGGCTAACCAAATTATGTCCATCCCTAGCTAAAACATTCGTTGATAAAACAACCACTAAGCAATAAAGCCAATCTAATTATTATAGTGTGAACACTAGAATTTTGAGGCTCGGAAGGCCAATTTTCTCAGACTACTGAAAATCGGGCCGGACCGGACGTCCCCGGTAAAGTTCACCGGAAATATATCAATATGGTACTTGAAATGTCCGGTGCGACGCAAGGATCACGGGTATGGTCTCAGAATGATTTTTGGAGGCCCGTAGCTCCCGGAAAGTCGGTTTTAGCAGAAGTAGCGCGAGTCGCGGTGGGCCAAGACGGCCGCCCGGCCGCCGTGTTTCCGGCGGCCCCGCCGCCGTGATGACGGCGGCTCGTCTGCTGTTCATCGCGGTTCGTCCGCTGTGGCTGGCGGCCCGGCCGCCGGCTAGCCCGATTTTGCCTATAAATAGGCTTCAGATTTTCAAAAGGAGAAAACTTTTGGACTTTCTACGCCCATACGCTGACGAAATTTTTATGCTTAAGGATTTCTAATATTGTGTTGTAGAAAGCAAAAATCATACTCAAAAGTGCAAGAAACAAGATCTGGAACTTAGAAGTGAAAAAATTTTAATCAAGGTAATATCATAATTCATATTCAGTCAATTCGAGCATATCATAAGCATTCTGATCTTCTTCTCAATTTCTTCTCGGTCAAAGACCTAATCCTTTTAGGTCCGAGGGCCTAATGAACTAATCAATCAGCCTCTTTGGCACGAAGCCTAAATTGAATCCCCTTTGGTACAAAGTACCTAAATTTCACAATTAAAGTCAACTTTTGGCACGGAGCCTCAATTGCACCTCTCTGGTACTAAGTACCTAAACGGCATTATTAAAATGAATCTTTGGCACGAAGCCCAAATTGTCTCACTTTGGTACGAAGTACCTAAATTTCACAATCAATCAATCTTTTGGCATGAAGCCATATTGCACTCTTTTGGTACAAAGTACCTAAATTTCAACATTTAGCACTAACTGCTAAATCTCACCAATTTGGCAAAAAGCCCGACAAATGCAAGAAGCATACACACACACATGCATGAAGCATAAATTTTTATCGCCTTTAAATAGGCTTTTCCGAACTACATGGGCTTTGATCTCCTATTCAAACGGGAGTATGTAGGCATGTTTGGGATTCACCCCAAATAGCAAGTCCACAAACTACCAACAATTTTTTTCTCTTTAAATTTGTTCCATTTTTGCAAGTTAATCAAAAGCATGACATAGTCCCCGAATCCTCCTTGGGTTCGCAGACTAGAAGCCTTTACATTGGATGCATTATTGGAGTCAAACAAGGGTTTTTTTAGTTTTCCCTTCGAACAAAAATAAACTGAGTGGCGACTCCCGACAACGAGTGAACGTTCGCCCGGATCCTTTTCGGGCGGAAAACCGAGGTTCACAATATTGCCCCCCACTGGGGTCCATAAAAATGATTTATGGAACTCAGTGGTCTTCTGAAGAGCGAATTTTGAGCGAGGTGAAAAAAGACCCGCGTTTTCACTTTTTCCTATAAATAGGCTCATTTCATTCAACTTTCATTTGCTTTCATTCATTCTTCTCTTTCACTTCTTTCAAATTTTCTTTCGACGATGGATTTCACCGGCTTAGAAGACCTCGAAATTCCACTCCTTCCCTACGATCTTTTACATGAGGAGGAGAAGCACAGTTCTCGGACCGGCTGCTATGAGGTGAGTACTCTCCCGTTTGTCCATCTAGTATGCATGCTTAGGAATTTCATTTATTTCCAGTAAGGAACTTAGAAATAAACTTTAGGCACTTTTCCTTTACATGTACTAGTAATGAATTAGGATCTGTACCAGGCTCCATTATGTTCTGTCATCAGTAATTATTTCTAGTAAAGAACTTAGAAATAATCCTTTAGGAATCACATTCGGTTGGGGAAAGAACTTGAATTTTTCTGAAGTTGCCCCCAAATTTTCTGATGATGATGATTTTTTTTTTTAGAACTCTACGATCAAGATATCTATAGCTGAGCGTCCCATGACCACTATTCCGACTTACATCTTTGATGCCGGGCATCCGGTGGGGGACCTTATCAGACCTTCTTTCCTTCACCATTTGAGGGCTATAGATGTGGGCAGAGATATCCACCGGGACTTGATCTGTGCTTTAGCCGAGCGCTGGTGGCCTACTACTGACACTTTTCATTTTTCTTGGGGGGAGATGACAATGACGCCTACTGACTTTTCCATCATTTCTGGAATTCCCTTTGGCGTTGAGATAGTGGAGTCCTATGACGACTGGCGGCAGGACATTTCTTCAGCCGACATGATTACCTTGATCGGGGTTGACTATCCTCGATACCAGGCGCCTCGCTGCATTCAGCGGAGGTGGCTTTTGGAGCAAGCGCCAGGTATCTACACTAGTTACGAGACAGGCCACCTTACTGCTGACCAGACGGCTAGGTTTACCTTGCTTCTCCTGTTTGCTAGCTCTTTCTTAGCAAACAGGAAAGATGCAGTGAGTCTCAATGTGCTGAAGAGCCTGCTTGACCTGTCTCGGCTTCATACATACGATTGGGCTAGCATGATGCTGTGTAGGTTGTATGACGACATGTCAGGCCTCTGCTATACGCGTATTGCTCCGTGTGGCTTGTATTACTTCTGGGAGGTAATGTAAAGAACATTTCCCCTATCTTTATATATGTTGACATACACCAACTCTGATATCTTTTCTTTTCTTTTCTTTTCTTTTCTTTTCTTTTCTTTTTTTTTTTTTTAGACTTGGGCTTATGAGTACTTTCCTGGCATTGCCCCTCTTCTTCGTGAGATGCCTGCCCCCGCCGACCCTCTTTCCCCCATTGCTTGGAGGTGGTATAGAGAGAGGGTAGAAGTACCAAAGAGGAAACTTCCCATCAGAGGGCTGAGATCATTCTTCGACAACTGCCTGATGGACTCAGTAAATGCTTTATCGTCATCTTTTTTATTATATTAGAGAAAATGATTCACTAATATAACAAATTTTTACAGGTTGCATCTGCAGTGATGTCTCACCGACTGGCAGAGTGGATCGCTCAAGATTACAGCTTTCGGCAATCAGAGTTTCTGACTCGCCGTCGATTCATACTTCCCCATCCAGAGTTTCGACGGTATTATCTCGCTGAGAGGGTGACTTTTCAGATTGCCGGTTTCCGTGCAGTTCCCATAGATCCCCCTGATGATATGCTATCTTCGACACTTCTGCCTGTTACTGTGTCCCAGTATGAGGGCGACCCTTTTGAGTCGGCTTATGCCCCGGATGAGGATTATGACTTCTACTGCCTTCATAGACTGATGCCATGCATCGGGACACGATTTGACTCTGTACCTCCTCATTGGTCTTCCCACTCTTCGGCCCCCACTTCTGGCACTCCGAGAGACCATCTCTCTCCCGACCGGCAAGCTGACAGACCCTCTTCCTCTAGGACTGAGACTTCCACTTTCGGGGCTGGAGCATCACACACTGGAGGAAGCGACAGCTCATCCCATTTGAGACCTCTCGCATCCGTCCTTACAGCTACAGGCCAGTTTGACCCTATTTTAGCAGACTTGAGGCTGCCTTATGCTGCTCGCTATCATGCACCTGGTGGTTGGGTGACCCGACCAATTAGAGCAAAGGGTGCATTATATCGGAGCTTTACTCATGTCACTCAGGTATATCCTCCTAGAACTTTTCATGAAAAGGATTCATAAAATTCTCTTGAGATTGATTGTGATTTTGTCTCTTTTACAGGTACCAGAGGGCGTGATCACGGAAATGGCGGCCCTGATTACTGCTTTTTCGGATGAACTTTCTGGTGCTTTGACTGAGGCTGCTTATGAGAGGCAGAGCAGGCCGCCAAGACGAAGAGGCCGGCACTGATTTTTTTTTTTTTTATGCTTGTCTTGAACTATGCTTGCTGTATTTGAACTATTTCCCTTCTGTATTCTGTACCTTTCATGTTTTTTTTTCAGCTGTTATCTGAACTTATCTGTAAACCTGCACTTATTTGTTAGTATTAACAACACATATGTATGCATGATGCTTTTTCTTTTTAGAAATCTCTTTTAAAAATAAATCCCTGACACAATCTCAAAAAATAGCACATAACAGGGCCAAAACACGAGAATTTTACAAAACATCAAAGAAAAAAAGAAACAGGACGGTCGGACGGTTGGCGGCGGCCGAACCGCCGAAAACGGCGGCTGAGCCGCCGTGCTATCAGCGGCTAAGCCGCCACTCTCGGCGGCCGAGCCGCCATTTTCGGCGGCCGACCCGCTGTTCTCGGCGGCCGAGCCTCCACTCTCGGCGGCTGAGCCGCTGCCCGGGCCAGACCAGTATAAAGCTCAAGGTTGCTTTACATCTGCGGGCCAGAAAGCAATCCTCTTACTGAAAGATCTTATATTTTTTTTTCAAATAACAATGAATCCCCTTTTTAATCACGTGATGCATAATTGGACCAAAAGCCTTCACAATGTTGAAAGGATCAACATGGGGAGGTACGGGCTGAAAGCTGTCGCCACCCTCAGAGGTGTGGCTGTAGACTGGGATTTCTTGCACTCTTGCATCAGGTTTTGGGATCCCCAAGCCCATGTTTTCAGATTTGGGGCTCGGATGGAGGAAATGTGTCCTCTTTTTGAGGAGTTCTGCTCGATCATTGGGTGCGACCCAAATGCCCCTCTTGTGAGGCATGAGGTCCAAATCGGGTACGTGGGATCTTTTCAGAGACTTTTTAGCTTCACAAAACCCCAAGCCCAAGCCATGATTGTAGATGGGGACAAGGCGATGCTGCTTCCCCTTATTGATGAATTCTTGACCGCCGATTTTGAAGACGATATTCAATTGAGGCATAGAATGCGAGCCTTCGTCTTTTGTCTACTAGCTGGGTTCCTCTTCAACCGTGACCCCGGCTTTGGAGATTTGAGACTTTGCCCAATGGTTAGGCAAATGGAAGAGCTCAACTGTATTGGGGGCATGATCCTAGCTGAGACTATTCAGAGTCTCGACAGATGTGCACTTGGATTTGAACGTTGGACCGTCACCCCGGTCATCCTTCAGGTAATTTATACCTTTCGTTTCTTTTTTGCTTATTTTATCATCTCTCTTTTCCTTTGTAAAATAGAAAGGATCTATTTTTTCAGGTTTGGCTGAGAGATCATCTTCGAGTGGTTGCAGCCCCCCAGACTTTGACCTACAACCCTTCGCAGTACCGCACCAGGAAAATTCAGATTTCTTTTCCCTCTATGGCCGAATGGACTGCTTGGCTGTTTGAGCTTGGACCGGAAGAATTATTATGGTTCGTCCCTTGGTATAGGATTCCTCAATTCATAGAGGCAAATGCTATGCACAACCATGTCTACCTGCTTGGGTTCACTCACAGTACTTGGTACAGTGCTTCCCGCGTCCTTAGGCAGATGGGTATTGATCAGAGAGTTCCCCTTCCTGTCGGGCTTACCATTACTTCTCCTATTACCCCCGGGGTTACTCGGGCTGTTCTACAGACTTGGGTCAGAGACCATCGGATGATCAGGCCTGGTGCAGAGCCTTCCCTCGTTCAGCCCACTCCAGAGTACAGGACCTGGTTTATAGCTGAGGTTTGGCCCGTTGAGAAACCGAGGAGGTGCGCATTGCTGCAGGAGTTGGAGGGAGAGGGGGTGTAGGATTTGGATCCCAGGGTGAATCCATTGTCTTTTCTGTTTTTTGGGTTGTTTTTTACCTTTTTGGTTTTTTGGGGCATGTGACTTGACCTTTTTGTATTTTGTAGGCTGAATGACTCTTTTTGTAACAGATGATTCTCTTTTTGTAATGAATGATTCTTAATGGATGACCCTTTTGTTTGCTTTCCAAGCATTATCTACTTTATTTATTTGCTCTTATTTTTGCCTAAGCCGTCCTTTCGGATTTTCAACTTAGCGAGCTCTTACCCATTCTTGCCTAAGCTGCCCTTTGTGGGTTTTCGACTTAGCGGGCCCCACTATTGCCTAAGCCGCCCTTTGTGGGTTTTCGGCTTAGCGGGATCTTTTTATTCTTTTCTTTGTTTTTTGTTTTTTTTTTGTTGGCAAAAGAAAAATGAACCAATGATTTTTATTAAAATTTAGACCGTGCTCAAGGAGAGCTGCCTACATATCTCGAATTAGTTTGCGAGAATCAGGTCTAATGTAGTTCATTTTGGAATGCATGATCATACATAATATTTCTTTAGTTGATCCAGATTGCATGGGTTTGTGAACTCCAGACCATCCAAATCAGACAAGATGACGGCTCCGCCGGAAAGTATTTTCTTCAAAATGTAGGGTCCCGCCCAATGAGGACGAAACTTCCCACGAGGATCTGTAACAGGTTTTCTGATCTCTTTCAGGACCAAACAACCTTGTTCCAACTTTCGATCTTTGACCTTTTTGTTGAAATGTTTGGCCATTCGCCTTTGATACCCTTAAATCTGATGTAGAGCTTGAAGTCTTTTTTCATCTAAACTCAACAACTGATGATGATAATTGCTGATCCATTCAGCTTCATTTATCTGACTTTCTTGAATTATCCTCGCCGATTGAACTTCCAGTTCAATGGGGAGTACTGCTTCCATTCCGTATACCAGTGAATACGGGGTTGCCCCGGTAGGAGTTCTAACTGATGTTCTGTATCCCCACAAAGCCAGTGGTAACTTCTCATGCCAACGCCTATGTTCCTTGATCATTTTTTGCATGATCACCTTTATAGACTTGTTCGCTGCTTCTACAGCTCCATTTGTTTGAGGTCTATAAGGAGAGGACTTATGATGCTGGATTTTCTTATCTTGCAAGAGTTTAGCAAATTCTGCTTGGAAATGAGTTCCATTATCTGTGATAATCTCGAATGGTGTTCCGTACCGACAAAGGATGTTGGTTCGGACAAACTGTGCTGCCTTTTTGGCGTCTAATTCTGCATAGGAAGCTGCTTCAACCCACTTTGTGAAGTAATCCACTGCTACCAAGATAAACTGATGTCCATTTGATGCTTTTGGATGTATTTTACCAATTATATCAATTCCCCAAGTAGCGAAGGGCCATGGAGAAGTGATTGGATTCAGGGCAACAGGAGGTTGCTTCTGTAGCTTAGCAAATATCTGACATTGATGACATCCTTGCACAAATGCCACACAGTCTGCATTCATGGTGGACCAGTAATATCCTAGATTGGCAATTTTTCGAGCCAAGGCGATCCCATACATGTGTGGTCCTGATTTGCCACCATGTACCATTTCCATTATTTGCTTGGCCTCCGCTTCATTCACACACCTTAGGTGGATTCCATTCCAACTCCTCTTGTAGAGGATATCTCCATTGAGAATGTAACCTGTGGCAAGCTGCCTTATTGCCCTCTGATCAACCTTTGATGATCCCTCCGAATAATTTCCATCCTTGAGATAGGTCTTGATATCCCAAAACCATGGTTTACCATCGGCCAAGTGCATTACATGGGCGGGTTGCTTTTGAAGCTGAACTTTCAATGGACGAATGACTTTCCCCTCCCTGATATTGATCATGGAAGCTAAAGTAGCCAAGGCATCAGCAAACTGATTCTTTGCTCTTGGGAGATATTCGAAGGACAGATCATTGAACTGTTGTGCCAAGTGATCAAGGCGTTGTAGGTAAGGAACCAAACGCTCTTCTTTTATCTTCCATTTCCTTAAGGCTTGTGATACTATTAAAATAGAATCACCATAGACCATTAGGTCCTTAATCCCCAATTCCAGGGCGGCTTCAAGCCCATTAATGCAAGCTTCATATTCTGCTTCGTTGTTTGTGCAGCTAAAGTCAAGCTTAACTGCGAATGGAATGTATTCTCCACAAGGAGTTTTGAACACAATTCCAATTCCGTTTCCATGATAATTGGATGCTCCATCAAAATACATCTCCCAAACAATTCTTTCCACACTCAAGAGGTCTTCGTCGGGGAAACCCATTTCTCGCATTTCATCTTTTATAGGTAATTCTGCTAATTGGTCAGCTATTGCCCCGCCTTTCACAGCTTTCCTTTGAACAAATTTCAAGTCAAAGGCTGCCAATGTTGACACCCACTTAGCCATTTTGCTGTCCAGAACAGGCCTCTCCATAAGGAATTTCAAGGGACTCTGTTCTGCAATGACATAAGTAGTGTAAGAAGACAAGTAGTGTTGTAACTTCGTACAAGCCCAATATAAGGCTAAACACAACTTCTCAATCTTGTTATACTTTAACTCATAGTCCAGCATCCTTTTGCTGAGGTAGTAAATTGCATTTTCCACCTTTGTATCTTCAGCCTCTTGAGCTAGCATTGCCCCCATGGCTTCATCTGTTACAGACAAATACAAGAGCAGAGGTTTTCCCATTCTGGGAGGTTGTAGAATTGGCGGACTTAACAAGTATTCTTTGATCTTGTCGAAGGCCTTCTGACAGTCTTCATTCCATTTTTGTGAAGCACCTTTTCTCAGTAGCTTAAAGATTGGACCACAAGTCTCAGCCAACTGTGATATGAATCGACTGATATACTGTAATCTACCTAGCAGGCCTCGAATCTCTTTTTCTGTTCTTGGCGGAGGCATTTTCAGAATAGCCTTTGACTTTGCTGGATCAACTTCTATTCCTTTCTTGCTGACCAGATATCCCAAAAATAAGCCCGATGTTGCACCAAAGAGGCACTTTGCAGGATTAAGTTTTAAATTGTACTTGCGAAGTCTAAGGAAGAACTTCTCAAGTGCTTCAATGTGTTCTTCTGGAGATTTCGACTTAACAATCATATCATCGACATACACCTCTACTTCTTTGTGAATCATGTCATGAAAGACTGTTGTCGCCATCCTTTGATAGGTAGCCCCTGCATTTATTAATCCAAAAGGCATAACCCTGTAGCAGAAAGTGCCCCATTCTGTGATGAAAGCTGTCTTTTCTTTGTCTGGTGGGTGCACCAGGATCTGATTGTACCCAACCGCGAGATCAGTCATGGAAACCATCACATGCCCAGCCATCCTGTCTATCAGCAAATCGATGTGTGGTAGTGGAAAATCGTCCTTGGGACAAGCCTTATTCAGATCTCTGTAGTCAACACACATCCTGACCTTTCCGTCTTTCTTCGGGACTGGCATGATGTTTGCTAACCAGGAAGGGTAGGCAATTGGCTCTATGAACTTATTGTCCAGTTGTTTGGCAACTTCCTCTTTAATTTTCAAAGACCATTCTGGCTTCATTCTTCTCAGTTTCTGCTTAACCGGCTTCGCATCGGGGTATAGCGGAATCTTGTGAACTGCTATGGCTGGGTCTATTCCCGTGACATCACTTGCCTTCCACATGAAGCAGTCGACATACTTCCTGATGCAATCGACAACCTGTCCTTTATTCACACAATCATATGCAATGTATGTATGTTCATTTTCTTTGCCAATTATTATCTTTTCATTTATTTCTTTTATTTCATTTATTTCATTTTTGCTAGATAATACTTGGAAAGCAAAAGACAAAGGGTAACCAAGAATTTGAAGAGTTTCATTGATAATGGCGGAGTCATTCTCCAAGATTACATTAGATTTGACATTAGGGTTCCCTAAATCTGAAACTACAGAAGACTCAGAATTAGACTCTGACTTGGTTTTTGACTCAGAATTAGTACAAGACTCGGTACAAGACTCAAGTTCAGGGTGTGACACTGGACTAGGTTTAACCTCAGCAGCTTGTCCCTCCTCGGCGTACCAGTTTCTCAGCGGTCCATCCGTGATCTTGATCAGCTTTGTGTAGTCCCTTTTGTCTTCAAAATTGGTTATCATAGCAACCTCATCAAAGAGACTAGGTCGCATAAAATCTTCCATTTGGGGGTCAGTTTCAGGTTCTGGCTCTTCTTCTTTTATGGCCACAACATCAGCAAACATTTCAAAACCCGGTAGCTTCTTTCCGGTCATAGGAGAATAGAATGGTTCCTGAAAACCACAGTGATGAACTGCCTTTCCAGGTTTGCAAAAGTGACCATTCAGAGTTCTAAAGTAAGGGCGCATTTTGAGGCTTCTTGCCCCCCAATTCCCCTTTTTCTTCCTTCCACGCTCAAACTCTTCTATTTCATCGTCTGTAGGTTTGTACCCCAAGCCAAAAGTTCCCTTATTCTCAGGCTCTTCCCATGGCCGTACTACGGGTATTTTTCTCCCAGACTTCATCATTTCCATGCCGGGCAATAGACCTACCCTCAGCATCATTCCCACTAGGCAGTTGATTTGGACCTCCCCAAAGTCATATGAGACAAACGGCCCTTTGGGTTTTTCACCTTCTATGCATTGAACTGTGTCGTAATGAAACCCAGTCAAGGTCATGGCGGTTTCACCAGGAACAACCTCAAGGAGAGACTGATCCATGGTTTTCCTGTTGATTTCGCAGGTGTCCCCTTTGATAGTGATGATTTTTCCTTCAAAAGGGAATTTAAGTTTTTGGTGTAGTGAAGAAGGTACAGCATTAATTTGATGAATCCATGGCCTTCCAAGGAGGAGATTAAAGCTCGCGGGTACATCAATGACCTGGAATGGTACTCCCATTTTCACCGGCCCGATAGCAATTTCTAGAGTGGCAACACCCAAAATTTCTCTTCGAGTGTTATCATATGCTCTCACAATCTGATCAGAAGGTGTAAGATCTGTAGCCTCCAACCCCAGACAGCTTGCTACTTTCAAGGGACACACATTTAAGGCTGACCCATTATCAATGAGAACCATGGGCACAGTCTTTCCCCCAGTCTGTATGGTGATGTATAGAGCGTCATTGTGTTTACTGCCACCTTCTGGTAGGTCTGTATCAGAAAATCGGATGCTCAATGCCTTGGTTGATTGGGTCAAAGTGGCCACCAAAGTTTCTGGACTTGTATCCACTGGTGTATCAAGTTGACTCAAAGCTTCGCTGAGAGCTTGGCGATGTGGGAATGAGGAAGCAAGGAGTTCCCAAATTGACACCTTAGCTTGAGTTTGTTTAAGCTGAGTGAGGACAGGGTCTTCTTTTGGCTCTGGTGTTTTCTTATGGGGGTGATTTGAGGTTGTAGGGGTTTTTCCCAAGTCAAGTGGCTGATATTGTCTTCCACTTCTTGTCAGAGCACTGACCTCTTCAGCGAGGTCGTTCAAATCTAACACACACACTTCATTCATTTCCAAGAGAAGTTTGAAAGGATCAAACAGCTCTTCTTCCACAGTAATGGCGTGGATGGAATGATTGGGCAAAGGGTTAGTGTTGATATTTGGTTGCCTCCTGAGAGGAATGATGTCACCACTATCCACCAGATCCTGGATGCGGTTTTTGAGTGTCCAGCAAGCATCTGTTTTATGCCCATTCCCTTGATGGTATTCACAGTATTCATTGACTTTATAACTGGAAGGTAATGGGTTTGGAGGAGGTCTTGGGTCCAAAGGCTTCAAATATTTCCCTTCCACAGCCTTCTTAAATACCAAATGAAGGGGTACCCCAAGGTCAGTATATTGCCTTCTCGGCTGATTTCTCGGCCCAAGATTGCCCACACGTAAAGGATTCGCAGGGGCAATATTGGCCACTTGATTGACCTTGCTTGAGGAAGGAGTTTAGCTTTGTTTCTTATATTTCGAAGCAGCCCCCTCATCCACTATTTTACCTAACTGTATCAAATCTTCTACCTTGGTTGCAGTCGCAATGAGCGATTTGAAAGTAGGTAGATATTGGGTTTGCAGTTGAGCCTGATATGTAGGTCTTAAATTCCTGATTATGATATCAATCTGCTCTTGTTCTGAGGGGCGATTGATCATCTGGGCGGCTTTTGCCCTCCACCTCGTAAGGAACGAGGAGAAGGGTTCATTGTTGTTCTGCTTGGTAGTCTCAAGTTCCCTTCTGGTGACATCCACCTCAATATTGTAGTGGTATTGAGAGTTAAATGCATTGCAGATGTCTTCCCATGTATTGATCTTGGAACGGTCTAGACTCACAAACCATTTAAGGGCAGCCTCAGTCAGGGATTGTTGGAAGAGTTGAGCAAAGGGCTCATCATTCAAACCCCAAGGACTCAAGGCCCCCACATACATCTTCAAATGGGTTTTAGGGCAAGTGGTCCCATCAAATCTGTCCATCCCCGGCATCTTGAATTTTGGAGGTAATCTGGCTTGGGGAAACAAGGATAAGGAATCCATGTCTACCACCTCTTTGTGAGTTTTCATGGCAGTGATTGACCTCTCAAGCAATTCAAGTTTCCTTTTCAGTTCATCTGTTTCATTCTTGGAGGGTGGATCCTCCAAATTGATAACAGGGGTATTAATCTGAGCAGTCACGGGGGTACTAGTTTGCCCCACAATGGGTTCCTTCCCCAAATTTCCAGGAATAGGGACTGTCTTTGGTGCTACTTCTAATTCAGCCAGGATGGCTACCCTTTGGGCGGCTAAAGCTTCATCAATTTTTTCTTGCATTCTAGCTTCAATTTCCTTAACCTGACCATCCAGCAAAGCCTTAATCTGTTCAATTGTGGCCATTTCAGTAATTGGAGTAGTTGGTGAAGTTGGGGTAGTAGAACTTGTAGGGGATAGCACAGTTGGTGTTGATGTGTCTGGTGTAGGTGAAGGCACACAGACAGAGGGTACCTGAAAAGGTCAAGGGTAAAAAATCAGGGTGGTGTGTAGGGTAGGAAAACTCTTGGTCCACTTATGTACATCAAAATTTTTTCCCAAAACGATGTTGTTATGTTGCATGAATGCACCTCATCACATCACAATTCATTTTAATGGAATGCGGTACTATCATTGGGTACATACAACCTAAGGGAAGGTTCTATTGTTATGTAAAAATAGAGAATCGGCTTATCATAGGGACCCTTGAGTCTTGAGTAAGATATACCTAACCACATGTGAAACAAGGAGTTTCGCGTGGGTCCAACAGTACGATTACTCATAGGCCACTCCAAAAGGATTGGAATGGTTTGCGACAACAGGGAGGACGCTTTGGCTGTCCGCCGGCATAATCAAGGAGACCTGCCGGTCAGCGCTACTTGCTATCCAGACTCAGAACTTTGAACAGAAAGAGAAGAAATTCATTTGAAAACGATTTTTTATGCAATGGAGGAAAATGATTCCCCCATATATGCAAGAGAAAAAGATTCTCTGAATGACAAAATAAATGCACAAGTAGTAAGAAAAATATATCCATCAAAGGAAAAAGATTCCTTTCTTCAATCTTCAGTCCAATATCCTTAAAGAAAGGATATATAATGCTAGGGTACCCTGCAAAATGAATAAAAATACCCTAAAGAAGGGCAAATTGGTTAAACAAATAATAACAATCTACTAGGATCCCATAAATCGTTTTTATGGTCCCTAGTGTCAAATCAATCAAATAAGCAATAGTAGTCCACTTAGAATCCCATAAATCATTTTTATGGGTCCCCAGTGGAGTCGCCAGATTGTGAACCTCGGTTTTCCGCCCGAAAAGGATCCGGGCGAACGTTCACTCGTTGTCGGGAGTCGCCACTCAGTTTATTTTTGTTCGAAGGGAAAACTAAGAAAACCCTTGTTTGACTCCAATAATGCATCCAATGTAAAGGCTTCTAGTCTGCGAACCCAAGGAGGATTCGGGGACTATGTCATGCTTTTGATTAACTTGCAAAAATGGAACAAATTTAAAGAGAAAAAAATTGTTGGTAGTTTGTGGACTTGCTATTTGGGGTGAATCCCAAACATGCCTACATACTCCCGTTTGAATAGGAGATCAAAGCCCATGTAGTTCGGAAAAGCCTATTTAAAGGCGATAAAAATTTATGCTTCATGCATGTGTGTGTGTATGCTTCTTGCATTTATCGGGCTTTTTGCCAAATTGGTGAGATTTAGCAGTTAGTGCTAAATGTTGAAATTTAGGTACTTTGTACCAAAAGAGTGCAATATGGCTTCATGCCAAAAGATTGATTGATTGTGAAATTTAGGTACTTCGTACCAAAGTGAGACAATTTGGGCTTCGTGCCAAAGATTCATTTTAATAATGCCGTTTAGGTACTTAGTACCAGAGAGGTGCAATTGAGGCTCCGTGCCAAAAGTTGACTTTAATTGTGAAATTTAGGTACTTTGTACCAAAGGGGATTCAATTTAGGCTTCGTGCCAAAGAGGCTGATTGATTAGTTCATTAGGCCCTAGGACCTAAAAGGATTAGGTCTTTGACCGAGAAGAAATTGAGAAGAAGATCAGAATGCTTATGATATGCTCGAATTGACTGAATATGAATTATGATATTACCTTGATTTGAATTTTTCCACTTCTAAGTTCCAGATCTTGTTTCTTGCACTTTTGAGTATGATTCTTGCTTTCTACAACACAATATTAGAAATCCTTAAGCATAAAAATTTCGTCAGCGTATGGGCGTAGAAAGTCCAAAAGTTTTTTCCTTTTGAAAATCTGAAGCCTATTTATAGGCAAAATCGGGCTAGCCGGCGGCCGGGCCGCCAGCCACAGCGGACGAACCGCGATGAACAGCAGACGAGCCGCCGTCATCACGGCGGCCGGGCCGCCGTCCTGGCCCACCGCGACTCGCGCTACTTCTGCTAAAACCGACTTTCCGGGAGCTACGGGCCTCCAAAAATCATTCTGAGACCATGCCCGTGATCCTTGCGTCGCACCGGACATTTCAAGTACCATATTGATATATTTCCGGTGAACTTTACCGGGGATGTCCGGTCCGGCCCAATTTTCAGTAGTCTGAGAAAATTGGCCTTCCGAGCCTCAAAATTCTAGTGTTCACATATAGTATTATATATATATATATATATATATGTTAATTTCATGATAAAATCAAAATAGAGACTCTTTATAGTTTGTACGATAGCAAATCTCTTTCCCATTAGCCAAAAAAATCACTATCTAATAAGTGATAAAAGCAATAACTTAAAATTTTAATTATTATAAATATTGGAATTATATACAGACATTATAAGTTAATGGCTTCACCAGAAGAAGCTCATGATAGCCATGGACGAGTAGACAACGCTGCAATCACAGTCATCACAGGTTCATCTACTATCAACTCATTTTGATTAAGATATTTATAATATTATGATATTAATTACGTCAAAAAATTAATGTCTTGAATATTTGAAATTGAAATCCAAATCTTTATATGTTTCTTTAAACTAACTTCAATAACACACTTCTTACAATTATCTCATAATAATAATGCCAATGCCAGTAAGTACCAAGATGAAGACCCTTTTTTCAAAAAAAAAAAAAACAAAAAAGAAGAAGAAGAAGAAGAAGAAACGATTTATATGCTAATTTCCAACTAATTTATAATATATCTGAATTTATATAAAATTTAAATATATTGAAAAATCAATCGGTCGATCAAATTATTCTAGTTCTTTTATCTAAATTTAATTTGAAATTATTTTTTCAACAATCAAAATCTTAATATAATAATATGAATATTTTTTACATTTTATATCTTAATTTTTTATATGAAAAAAATTAAATGTATCAATTACTGAATTATTAATAAAATGTGACAATATTGAAATGATATGTAGTTAGTGATGGCATAAAAAAAAGACAGAAAACAAGTAAAACCTGCAAAAGAAATTAAAAGGTGAATTGCCGTATCAAACTTGAATATTAGATTGCAATATTTGTGTTTTGGTGAAGTTTAAGTCTGGTTATTTACGCACCTGAGGGAGGCCTTATTCAATTATTTCTCCATTTTGGAGGCTTTGAGTTTGAGTTTGAGTTGACACTCACTCCCTTTAAAAAAAAAATAAAAAACTATTAATTACTAGAAGTGGATGATTATAATAGCTATATTTTATTATTAAGCCATCAAAAAAATGTAATTAAATTCAAATTTCCTTCCAATAACTAAAAGAGTGACTATGGGAGTCAAATTTTCTAAATTAAATAAGCTAATACTTTGCAGCAAAATTATTAATATTGTTAGTTTAATTAATTAATTGAAGTTGTTAATGTGACAATCAACTCATGTTTAGTCGGGGGGCAGAGATGGGAGTAATCCAGACGTTATTCTAAGGAAGACGCGTGACCCATTTTGATAGGACCTACCATCTGCACCTGCATGTTGACCTGTTGTCTTGCGTTAGTCTTAATATTGGTCTTTCACCAATTTTTTTTTATTCAATAATTTAATACATTAATTTTGTTTTTCCCATTTTTTATTCTTTTTAAGTATAATTTAATTATATATATATGCCAATTTTACTAAGTAGGATTTTGAAATTATATTTGTTTAATAAATTATATGTTCTCATCTGAAATTTAAGTTCAAATAGTTATAAATTTTGATCAACTACTCTATAATAATAATAAAAATATGGGTAATTTTATATCTATTAAATATAAAAATATGATCAGAGCTGATATCAAATATCATATTAAAAAAATTAATTAAAATTAATATTAAAAAAATTAATACGATATTAGAGCTGATACTTTTATCTGAATAATTTAGACAATAACCATTAAAATATAAAATTATGTCTTGAATTATTTAAGCAGTGACTACTGAGTAGTTGACATTTGAGGAAGAGTATTGAACTATCCGCTAATAATCCTTTCAGAGTTAGTATTCTTATAGGAAGATGTTGAAAAGAAAATTTAAAACAAAATTTTTATATATACGTGTGTATTTGATTTTATAGTGTATTGCTTTTATATATGGGTGCAAAGCGTGCTTCTGCCAAATCCTTTTGGTGTAGGGGATTGATCTGCTTCTATGGGTTCTATAGTTTTGATTTCTCTCTTTTTGTTATTCATTGTGTTGAAGTGTTATTATTATGGTTTTTCATGGTTCTATTTGGGTCATGGTTGCTGTTCTGCTAGTTTGTTTTTTTTACATTTTTTTTTTGTTAGGCCTATTCTCTTAGAGAATAGTCGGCCTGATTCTTGTTTAATTTGCTTTTGTTGGTTTGTCATTCTCTTAGGATGGGACTTTGTACTCTTTTTCTTAGTTTGATGTTATATTTTCTTTAACTAATCAAAAAATTGTATCATAATAATTCTCTTTAATTTTTATATGATAAATGACTTTTTTTTTTTAATAATTGTTGTTATTATAATTTGAAGGCATAATATGGAAAAGAAATCTTAAAAGGAACCTTGAGGCTAGACACATTTGTATTGAATTTATTGGTATAATAATTTATTTTTTAAACAATAGCTTCACTTTTTTAAAATATTCCAGATTTCAATAAAATGAAATTAATTTTTATTTTATATATTTTAGTGTCTCAAAATCTCTTGAATTAATTTTTTTAATATTTTATTTCTATTATTTAACATGTTAATGTTTACAATAAAATTTATTTAGCCTTTACCAATCTCTTTTCAAATTAATAAAAAAATTTGTGAAAATCGGTTCAGTAATAGTATAGATTTTTTATAATAGAACTTCAATAAGTATTTTTATGTTTGTATAATTATAAATTCGTCTCTATTTCTTAATTTTTTAAAATTTTTGATATAATATTTTTTATTTTTTATTTTTTATTTTTCTCAAAGGTCAAAGTCAACTCACCACCTAAGAAATTATGATGATTTTGCATGGTAAAAAAAAATAATGGCGACCTATTAATGCACATATAAATTATAAGTGGGATGAGTACAATAATCATTATGGATATATTATTTATGCGATATTTCAATAAGTTCAAATTAACTTTATTATATATATATTCATAGTTTTTCTTTTTTTTTTTATTAATATGAATCTCAATGTTTATTTATTTATTATTCAATATATATAACATTTTCAAGCAGCAAACAGTCTTAATTATCTAAAGTATCATGGAATTTTTACTGGTATTTTTCAATTTCAATATATTCTTTTAATTTTAACAATCAAAAGTTCATGAATTTTAGATAATTAAGCTCAAAATTAAAATAAATATAAAAGGAGTTTTTGTACTATTAAATAGGAAATTTTGTTTTGAGCATGAAATTAAAAAATTAATTAAAAGCCCAAAAAGAATAAAATTTTTTTCTCTTTCCCATTTTCAGAAAGATTTACAAAAGAATATATATATATATATATATTATTTTATTAATATAATTAACCTCTGAAATTCTTATACAGAAACTCAAATCTTTAGCCGAAAATGGCATTTCTTAAATGGAAAGTTGAACCTCCCACTTATGCACAAATGAATATGTATGTTTTCTGAATAAGGTACTCTTTTGTAATTTCCTTCTTGGTTTTGCGAATGGCACTCATCTTTGACTCTTTCTAACAATATTTCCTCAAATTATATATTCATGCTCTTATAATTTCTAGCGCTATTTTTTTTTATTCTATTAAGATAATTTAAAATCTTTCAAAATATCAATTTATCTTTGGTTCTCAACAAAAAGAGAAAATACAGAATTAAATATTTTCTTTCTAGTATTAATAATTTTAATATAGAAATGAAAGAGTTTTAAATTCTGCAGCGAATATGAATATGGATATTATTTATATATTCTCTTAATTAAATAAAATTTTCATTTCAAAAGTTTTTTTTATCGGTTTTCTCATTTTTGAAATATAATTATTAATTATTAGCGGTTGAGTAAAAAAATAAAAAAAATCGAATTCTTTTATATATTTTGGAAACAATGATATAATCTACATAATTTTTTATTATTATTTTGATTATAATATATGATTATTTCATTTTTTTAGCTCTTATCTTTTAATCATGTAATTTTATTAAAATATTTCAGGGAAAACCACAATTAAAAAAAGTTGTATGCGCATACTTAAGAAAATAATGTTTTTTTTTCAAAATAAAGGTTTAATAAATTTCTCATTGGAATTTAGAAAAAAGTCAAATATAAAAAGCAAGAGAAAAATCATTTTATAATTTGTGATTTTGAAATTTTGATTATAATTTTTTTCTTATATGAATATTTTATACGCATATTTAAATTAAATATATTTTTTGTGTTCTTAGTTCTCTAAGTACTTTCCCTAAGAGCACTAATAAATAAATATTATGATAATAAAATTATTGATAAAAAAACAAGATAGTGTGGAAATAATAAAGGAATATAAATATGGTATCCTTATCAAACTGTTATTTATAAAACTATTATTTTGAGTATTGGTAGAGAAGGTAGAACCAATTTTAAATTTAATACTTAAAAAATATATTTACTGTTAGATTGTATTTCAATATACATATTATTATTTTTCTTTTGAAAATAATTATATAAACTATTATTGTTTTAATAAAAGTCTATTAAATAAATAAATAAATGAATATGTTTTCGAATTTTCAATTGTATCCAAACTTTTAGAAATATATAATGTATTGTAAATTTATTTGTTTTGATTGCACCAATTAAATTGAAATTAATTTTATTTTTTAGAATATTTTAAAAAAATCTCAAAATAATTCAAAATAATAATAGAAATAATAAATTAAATTGTGGTATATAGCGGCTTTGACAAAAAAACTTGTATGATTAAAAAATGAGGGTCAAAATTAGTCAAGAAATAGTGAAGAATAACGAAAAATATTATCATTTTTTCAAATATATTAAAAAATGAAAATGGGGAAAAAATCTAAAAATTTAGGCATTGTTATTTGGATGTTAATTGTGAAAAGCCAAGTCCCAAGATGCCAACCTGAAATGGAGAGACTTCGATAAAAAAAAATTGAAATGGAGAGATGTCTTAATCTAATGAATTATTAATGCATGGAAACTGACTGCTGCTACTGCAAGTTGGCTTGCATCAACAAGTTGACTAATGACTATTCTCGAATCAATACATTCTATGGAGGACTCCTCATTTTACAAGCAATGTGACTGTCACCCACTACTACGCCCCAGCTGCAGAGTCGAGTGAGCTTATTTAATCTTATTGGTTTTTTTTTTTTAAATTATACTGATTTTTATATGATATTTTGATTATAGTTTATTTTCGTTATTTTGATTAATATGTTTTTTGTTATTATAAACTAGGCAAAATATGTGTAAACATAAAATAACTTGAATAAAAATAGTTCAGAATAATTTTACCGCAGCTATATATTTTTCTAAAAATATAATTTTAAATCATGCCGAGTAAAAAAAAAATTATATAACCAATTTTATTTAATTTACGATTAAGATTTTGTTGAGTCGAGGTATATAAAATATAAGATTTGTTACTACACTCATTTTTATTGAATTTTATACGGCATTAACAAATCTTATTATATATTTAATATACGAAAGATAATTTATAAATGCATATTTTGAACATGAAATATATTTATAAAAAATAAATTTTAAAATTTATAATTATGATATTGTTTTATCTATTTCTCCTCTTTTGATTTTTTTTTTCTTGGGTGTGCAATCCAACCTGGCATGGCCTAATTAATTAACTAGTTAAGCACTTATCTTGGTAATTAATCTTAATAATCACTTAACTAAGAGATGCCAATTTAAGCTAAAAAATATACATATATGTGTGTGTAATTGTCATTGTCTTTAATTTCTTTGGTGAAATTTTCAACATAGTTCTTTCCTCTCATAATCAATCGACAAATTCAGATTTCTGACAAAAATTCAAAACTTCAATAATTTTGTAATTTGACTGTATTTTTATTTTTCTCGTCCTAATTGATTTCTCTTTTTCATTGATCTTCCTTGTTGTGTCAACAATACTACATTTTTAACCAAAATTTTTTTTTCTTTTACTTTCTTTTTGTTTGTTCAAATTGTATGGATAGATACTGAGTTGTAAGGCAACAATTAAGTTCTATAAATAAATATAATATAAATAACTTATTTTCAACCAATGAAATTTTTTTATTACATTAATGCTTATTTTATTTTAACTAATCTACACTAAAATCTAATTTTTTTTACACCTAATAAATATGTGGAAATCAAGATATATAAGCATATGCACTAGGTCGCATTTGAAAAAAATAGAAAAATGAATACCAAAAATTTAATTTTAGGCAATCAATATAAAAAATTAGTTTTATTTTTTTAGAATTAAATTATTAAAAGTCTAATGATTAAAAATTTTAAAAGTAAAAATAACTATAATATTAATATCAAATATTAAATTAATTATATTGTTATAAATTATAATTTTTAAAGATAATTTCTAGGGTTGTACATGGGTCGAGTTCAATGAGGTTGGAGCCATTTTTCAAATCAACAAACCTGACCAAAGAGTAAAAATCTAAAACTGATATCTACATTTTTTAAATTTTGGTCGAACTAAATTAATTTCAGATTCGGTCGAATCGAGTCGATTTCAAACGAATTGGTATTTAATACTAAAATTTTATATTTGGGCTTATATTTTAGTATTATCGGGTCCGACCGGATCGAGTTTGGTTAGATTAAGTAATAAAATAAAATATATATATATACATATATATATATATAAGAGTCGATCGAGTTCAGGTTAAAATGAAAATAATTACTTCAACTCAACCAACCAACTGAATCTAAAATTTTTAAAAATATAAACCTAATTTTTATCCTTATATATAATATGAGCCGACTAAACCTGACTAAAATGTATTCGATTCGGTTGAGTTTGGTCGGGTTAGAAAAATTTTTACACCCCTATATTCATTAATTTCATTACCACTGAACTATAAGCTTATTTATTAGTAAACTCCACTTTATCCATTTTTTTTTTTTTTGATACATGAAGGTGAGCAAAGCTTACAAAGAAAAACTAACGGGGATGAGCCACCCCCACAAACATCATGAGAAAACCACGACAGTAAACTCCCAGGGGCTTTGTCCAAAATAGTACAGCCTTGATCAAAGCGTCTTACCATATTTGCTAAGGCATATGTTGTATGATTAGCCTCACGGAAGACATGGCAGAAGAGAAATTTAAAAATATATCAAAGTTTAAACCTCATTTTTCAATCTTAAAAATAGAAAAAGAATCTTTAAATCAAACTAACATATTAATGATAAATATGAGACTATTTAATAAATTATAAACTAATGTATCAATCTCATTAAAAATTATCTTCTATACACTTGTACACATAGTCTAGTAATGATATATCTATATAGGGTTAATTAGAAATTTAAACCTTCATATTAATTTTTATTAAAAAAAAAAGGAAAATCCTAATATTAATGTTAAGATTGGATTTTGAAAATTTCCATCCAATCAATAGTCATTAAATTAAATATTGCCATTAGAATTCGCAAAATATAAAGGGATAAAAAGAAAACTTCACTTGACCGAGTAATGCTCTCTCTTTTAAGATTTTTCATGCTTATATATCGCTGTTTATGAAGGACAACATTGTCATAAAATCCGGTAAGGATAATTAATAATATAACAATTACTATCAATAATGAGAAAAAAAATTGATATATATAATAACCACTCTTAACAAGTATTTTTAGAATAATATTATTAAATAATTATTAATATAAATATATTTATTTGAAATAATTATTTTTTTCCATTAAGATACTTATTAAAAAATTATATTATTAATTATCTTAATTATACATAATTAATGTATATATGAGATATGGAAGAATAATAATAATAATATGAGATACAGAGAGAAGAGGAGTGGGTGATGAAATAGATGGAGAGGTGTTGGAATCCACGAAATAGCATATGTTAACAGAAGTTAATTTTGCAGTCAAAATTTGGGCAAATTGATTTGCTTTTGATAGAAAAATGGGTATTTGTCTCAAAAAAAAAGAAAGAAAGATATGGGCTAACTTCAGCGTTTAAACTAGAGCTTTATTCATAATAAAATGAAATCACACAGATGCCATGAATTTTATTAATTTTTAAATTATTTTAGAGGGAATTAAATTAATATATATTCACTGCAAGAAAATTTATCCATCGTTAATTCATGTCGTTAATAGTCATTAATGACAATTAGCGACGGATTTAATTTTATTGCTATTCACATTACCGTTAAAAAATAACGACAAAATTTTTACGGTATTTAGTGATAGAGTTTTTATTACTAACTATTGTTATTTAATCCTATAAACTTTTTAATTAAAATAAATTTAGCGACAGAAAAATTATCGCTAAATTATTAATTTATTTAAAAAACAAATTTTTTAAAAAAATGAAAATAAATTATCTTTTAAAAATTAAAATATTTTATTTTATTTTTAATTTTAAAAGTAATTTATTCACAAAAATATTTACTCTTTAAATAATTTAATTTAAAAAATATTTATTCTAATAAATAATTTATTTACATAAAAATTAAATTATTTACCAAATAATATCTAAAAATAAATTTTTAACTAATTTCTCTAAAAAATAATTTATTCTAACATCTATCTAAAGCATAAAAATAAATTATTTCACTAAATAAATTCCTAAAAAAATTTAATCTAAAATTTATCTAAAACATAAATCAATATATTAATTAATTTTAAAAAATTTATTCTAAAAATTATTTATTCAATCAAATAATTAATTTAATTTAAAAATAAATTATTCAACCTAATAATTTTTTTAAAAAAATTTTCCAAATAATTTTTAATTTTTTTAAATATTATTTATTCAATAAAATATAATATTTATTCTAAAATTTATTACTAATTATAAATATATAAATAAATAGACAATTTAAAAAATACATAGATTCAATCAATTTGTAAAACCATAAAACTTTCAATAAAAATGCAAAAAAAAAAAGAAAGGAGAAAGAAGAGGAAGAGGAAGAACAAAAAAAAAAGAGAGAGGAGAAAGAAGAAAGAAAAGAAAAAGAAAGAAAGAAAAGAAAAAAGAAAAGAGAAAAAAGAAGAAGGGAGAAAAAAGAAGGAGAATAACAGAAAGAAAGAAATAAGAAAGAAGAAAAAATGAAGGAAAAAAGTTAAAAAAAAATAAATATTTAGTATTTTTGTCATTTAAAAGACTCTATATATTTTAAAAAAATCATTATTAGCGATAATATTAGCTATAGAAAACAATTTCATCTCTAAAATTCCTTACAAAAATTTCACTCATTCTTTAAAATATTTAAAATTAGCGATGAAAAATAATTTAATCTCTAATCAGCGACAGAATTAGAGATGAAAATAAATTCAGTCACTAAAATTTCGCAAAAAAAATCTCGTCTGTTATTTAAAATAATTAAAATTAGTGACAAAAAATAATTTGATCACTAATTAGAGATAAAATTAGCGACGACAATAAATCCCATCACTAATTAGCTCGAAAAAAATTTAATTAATATTTTTAAATAATTAAAATTTAACGACAAAATAGTTTCGTCGCTAATTAGCTACGAAAATAAATTCCGTCGCTATTTTTATTTATTAGCGATGCAAGCTAGATTTAACAATAAATTTAGCCGCAGATTTATCCGGTCGCTAAATTCTTCACTAATTTTCATCATTAATTTATATTTTTATTATAGTGATTTTATTGGGAAAGGGAAATATCTATAGACCTTGACGCATGTAATTCCAAATAGATTGAGAATTATGATGTTTGCACATATAGGTAGGTAATGTTTATATTTAGAATTTGGTGATATTGGTGGGCTATATCTGTCTTTGTCTGCAGATAATATTATGGGAGTTGTATACATCTGCATTACTAGCTACTTTGTTTGCTCTTACTCTCTTTATTATCAAAAACAAAAATTTTAAAAAAATGGTTATAATTGGGTAAGTCATTCATTTAGTTATATTTTTTCTCAAAATTAATTAATGACAAAAAATTTTCTCAAAATTGAGCTGTAGTTCATTGGAGAACTCGAGTTGTAATTGTACCATATAATCATCAAACGAAATATCGAGTCCGTTCAATAGATATTCGTTAATATTATTTTTTATTTATAAAAATTATCAGTTTTTTGCTTGGAATTAAAATACATATATAATTTATTATTTATAAAATTTAATATTTTATTTAATGTTAATTATATATATTATTTATTAATTTTAATGAATTAGTATTAGATATCTTTCATCTAAAAATAAATTTGATTACTAAATTTGAATATATAAATATAATATGATAATAATAAGTGTATTGTGTATATGTCACCCGCTGATCGATAAATTTAAATTTAAATTTTTTTAATACTAAAAAACAAAAAGAAATACATTATATTGTTTCATTCTGCATCCTATTAAAACAACAGAATTTACTCATTATTTATGATTATGGTATTTACCCGTTGAGTAATAAAAATGTTAACCATCAAAATAGTTTAGTAGTCATAACCATCTATTGCTCTCATCTACGTATTATATTTGAGTTTTTTAGACGTTCCTCTTTTTATATGTAATTAATAAAAAAATAAAAATGTTGATAATATTAGTAAAATATGGATGAAAAAAAAAATTTAACCGTATTGAACTTGATTCAAAGCTTATTCTTTAATGATCAAAATATAGTATAAATATCAATATATATATATATATATAACTTTCTTTAATTAAATTAATAAATTTAGAAAAAAACTTAATTACTTAAGCACGAGAGGTGGATTTATATAGTTTTTTTTTTTCTTTTTGATTAGTAACTTGATGAGGAACTATAATAATGAATTAGAAAATTTTAAATTAGATAATTAATACAGAAAACTAAAGGCACAGTCAAAGTTGTCGAACTCCTCTTATCCTTTTGGTGTCATTCATGTATCATTCCCCACTACGTTCTTTCTATATAAATGGTAGCCCATATTACACCCTCTCTTCACCCTCAAATTGACACCAAACTATCACTTCTTTTAACTCTCTCTCTGTTTTGCGCGCACTCGTATACGCGTATATACAGACGACGGCTCCAATGGGCTCTGCTGTAGATCCTATCCATAAGGTGAATTTTGCTACCCCAAGAAGTTTTGGAGCTACCCTCCAATCTCATTGCAAAGAAACTTTCTTTCCCGATGATCCTTTCAGGCAATTAAAACATCACAGATCTTCTTTTGCCAAATTCAGAAAAATTGTCCAATACTTCATTCCTATTTTTCAATGGTTACCTGTTTATAATCTTCGTTCTTTCAAATTCGACTTACTTGCTGGTATCACCATCACCTCCCTTGCCATTCCTCAAGGCATTAGCTATGCCAAACTCGCCAATATTCCTCCTATTATTGGCCTCTGTAAGATTCTTCTTTATTTTTTCAAAGATTTGAATCAATTTTTACATATGTATATTTACTATGAAAATTAACATTTTACAGACTCGAGCTTTATTCCTCCTCTGGTTTACGCCGTCTTTGGAAACTCGAAGCATTTAGCAGTGGGAACAGTGGCTGCCTGTTCATTGCTAATAGCAAACACAATCGGAGAAAAAGTTTCACCAAAAGATAATCCAGCATTGTATCTTTACTTGGTTTTTACTGCCACTTTCTTCACCGGAATTTTTCAGACTCTTCTTGGTATTCTAAGGTAAATTCAAATAATTATATATATATATTAGTTATATATACCATTATGGTTATATTTTTTTTATTTGGTATTGAATTTAATATTTATCCATATGTAGACTAGGAATTCTGGTGGATTTCTTATCGCATTCAACAATTACTGGATTCATGGGAGGAACCGCAACTCTTATATGTCTTCAACAGCTTAAGGGCATGTTTGGATTGAAACATTTCACCACCAAAACTGATGTGGTTTCTGTACTGCATGCAGTTTTTCAACATAGAAATGAGGTTTGTATATTACCAAAATCAAACAAAAAAACATATATAAAAAAGGGTATACATGTTCTATGTGCCAAACTATCATATGGGAAATTTTCACTTTCATATTTAATGGACTGAAGCATTAATTATCGAAAGAAGAGAAAAGAAAATATAACTCTTGTCATTTTCTTTTTCCTTCATTATTAGGTTTTTCTTTGGATACATCAACTCATTCAATTTAGTTATAAATGGGAAGTTAATTAATAATTGTCTCAAAACAGTTAAAATGGAAAAAAAAAATGAAAAACTCTCATTCATAATTTTTTAATCATTGTTCTTTAGTGAATTTCTTCCACATTTTTGCTTGTGAAAAAAAAAATTCTTGATATGTTATCCAGAATTATTTTCAAATTTCTAAAGTAGATTAGAATATAGCATGCAATGCACACATCATGAAATGATTTTACTTATATTAATGAACTTTAACCAAATAAACATATCACTATTATCCGAAACTTTAATATTATAAATGTTTATTTTTTCGTTTTTATGAAATAGAATTCTAATTCTTATCCTTTATAGTTAGATTAAAATATTAATTTCCACCACTACAATAATTTCTAATATTTTATTTTAATTTTCTCTATCTATTTTACAGTGGAAATGGCAAAGTGCAGTTGTTGGCATCATATTTCTTATTTTCCTACAGTTCACTCGATTCCTGGTGAGATTTATATATTTTTTCTTTTCATCAATAATTATTTTATCATAATTTTTTGAATATTGATAATATCTTACGTTTTATTATTAAATTAAAATATGGATTAATAATTATGGTATATGGATTATCAGACAAAAAAAAAACACAATAAATTGATCAATGTTTTTTAAGATTTTGAGCACATGAATATATATTGTTAGACAGTGACAATCACCTGGTAAAATAGTCGCTATAACCCAGCGGCTGATACTGATAGATATACCTTGGACTTGCCTCACACAGAACATTCATGTTATTATCTCAACTAAAATCAATTATAGGTAGGGAAGCACAAAAGGTTATATTAATTAATTAGTGTCTTTTGCCTATGGTCATTATTATAATTATTATTATATACAATTATTTTGCTTAAGTCATTTTTTTTGTCATTGAAAAAAAAAAGATTAAGAAATTTAATAGTGATGGTGGATAATTAAGAATCCCAATAATAAATATATAAACATTAAGTTGCATTTGCTATTACTTATATTACCATATATTCTAAATTCACTATCCAAATGTAATAAACCCACCATAACTTAATCTTTTTTTATCATATATTTATTATAGTATGAAATATATTTATTAAATTTTTTAGTAAGTAACATTAAGTATCAGTATAGCAAAGATTTAACATATTCACTAACTTATTAAAATGATAAATAGATTATAATTTGAGACAAATAAAAAATGATAATGTATTTATTAATTTGAAAAAAAAATATAATAATTAATAATTAATACTTGATTTATTAAATATCTAATATTTCTTTTTATTATTGATATTTTTAGATTGTAAGACATTAAATGGTTAAATGAAAAAAAATATTTGATTTATTAAGTATCTGATATTCACTTTTATTTCATAATATATATATTTATGTATATATATAATAGATAAAATTAGTTTTGGTAATGTTATTTGAACAAATGGATTTTCAGAGGAAGAAAAGGCCAAATTTGTTTTGGGTGTTGGCTATAGCTCCAATGGTGGTGGTTATTGTTGGCTGTCTTTTCGCCTATTTTGCTCGTGCCAACAAACATGGCATCCAAATTGTAAGCTTAATAACTAATTATTAACTTTCTGACCTTTTTCTTTTTTAATTAACTATTGCATTAGTGGATTAATCACAATTCATTATCTTAATTAAATTAATTATTTTTTTACTAATTAAATTAATTATTTAACCACCAACTTCATCCATATAAATATTAACAAAAATATATTATATATTTTCTTTTTCTCAAATTTTGCCTTTTTATCTTTAGGTGGGTCACCTCAATAAAGGACTAAATCCTATTTCGATTAAACATTTGAACTTTCAATCTGAGTATCTACCAGTGACTTTGAAGGCTGGCCTCATTACAGCACTTGTTGCTTTAGCTGTAAGAAATCTAATTTATGCATCAATTCTTTATATTATTATTTTTAGTATTATTGAAGATGTAGTTACTTCTGCTTAAGTCTTAAATTTGAGTTTTAAGTATTTCTTCTTCCCACGTATAATCAATTAAAAAAATTAAGTTATGACCTATTCAATTTTTTTGGGTAAAATAAATAATAAATATATATGTATATATTGCAGAAGGCATAGCAATAGGAAGGAGCTTTGCCATATTGAAAAATGAACAAGTTGATGGGAACAAGGAGATGATAGCTTTTGGACTCATGAATATAGTTGGCTCCCTCACTTCTTGTTACTTGACCACTGGTATATACTATTGTCTTTTTCAAGTCTTGAACTATTTATATATAATTCAAGAAGTAGCTTTGATTGTAAAATATTTTTATGGATTTGCAGGGCCATTTTCGAAAACAGCAGTGAATTCAATGCAGGGTGTAGAACAGCAATGTCAAACGTAGTAATGGCAATATGCATGATGCTTACACTATTATTCTTGGCTCCTCTGTTTAGTTACACTCCTCTTGTTGCTCTATCTGCCATTATTATGTCTGCAATGTTTGGACTTATCGATTACGAAGAATTTATCACTTGTTCAAGGTTGACATGTTCGATTTCCTCATTTGTATTTCTGCTTTTCTTGGTGTTGCCTTCATAAGCATGGACTACGGCCTCATGATGTCGGTAAGAAACATAATATATTATTATATTTTGAGATAATTATAATTTAAAACTATATATAAATTAATGAAAAATGTTATTAATAAAAATTAATAATTTCAGATTGGGCTTGCTTTATTGAGGACACTTGTATATGCAGCAAGGCCAGCTACATGTCGGCTTGGAAAAATACCTGACTCAAATTTGTACCGTGACACAGAGCAGTACCCTGGATTTACAAGAATTCCTGGACACCTTGCCTTACAACTGGGTTCCCCTATTTACTTTGCCAATTCCAATTACCTTCGAGAAAGGTTATATATATTATATTATAATAGCATAAATGTTACTTTACAATATAATCACACACAAAGAATATTTAGGTGAGAAAAAATTTATAATTAATCTAAACTTGCATGATTTTTTGGAATTTTGAATAGAATTTTACGATTGATTCGAGAGGAAGAGGACATTTCAGAATCTAAAGGTTCTGTCGTTGAATATCTTTTACTAGATTTATCAGGTATTACCAGTAATGAATTAATTTCAATTTTGATATATACAATTTTTTTATTTATACTAACACAATTTGGTATATAATTTTGCAGGTGTTACATCCATCGATACTACAGGTATTGAGACTTTAATTGAAATACGCAGAATGGTCGATGCAAAAAATATTAAGGTATAAATTAACCATCTCATTTTAAATTTTTATGTTTACATTAATTAAAAATAAAGAAAGATTACTAATTAATAATATTAATGTAGATGGCAATTATAAACCCTAGATTGGATGTTATGGAGAAAATGATAAGGTCACACTTTGTAGACAAGATTGGAAAGGAATCAATATTTTTGTGTATTGAAGATGCAGTTGAAGCTTGTCTATTTTCAATGTCCAAAGAAAAACAACAACAATTAATTGGACAATTGGATTTCTTCTAATGGTTGGGTTCAAGATCAGCAATTTTAGAGAAAATTTCTTATCTGGGTCGAACTTATATATATTAACCTTTTCATATAATATGAAATATATTTGTATGATGGAATTCAAATTATATGAGAGTAATTTATACATAAATTTCAATTTGGATAAGAATTATTTAGTCTTAATTAAACTGTATCGATATGTTTGTGATATAATAAAAATTAGATGGGTGCACTTCATGTAACATTTTTATTAGGTTTGAATTTTGTAAGCAGGATTAGGTTTGTTCACAGATTTTCAAGTTGTAATGTTTTTATGATCTTATATTTTTATACATATACATAAACATAAATATATGTTTGAATGTGTGTATGTTTATTGTATAAATATAAATAAATGAATACCTTAATTAATTTTTTATTTGTTCAACCTTTTTATGATTGCATTTTTTTTAGTCTTTATGGTAATACAAATTTCATTTTTTTTCTATTTTATTTTAAAGTTTAAAGATTGATTAAATTGGTAATTTTATATAAAAATTTTAAGAATTATGATATTCTAACCTTCTAATTAATGATAAATATTAATAATATATTTTTAATTTTAATCTAACTATAATTGATATAAAATTTTAAAATTAAAATATAGTTTGCAAAAACTATATAAAATTACAAAAACAAAATAATTTTAGACGGTTGATGGTTAATAGATGTCACCTCTTAATCTTGTATTATAGTTAGAAATTCAATTCAAATATTCTTATTTAGATATGTGACAAAATATCTAGATATATAACGTTAAAGAAAATTAAGGTCATTTAACTATTATGACAGAACAAGACTACAGATATTTTAAATTATTATGATAGAACAAGACTACATAGATATTTTAAATTTTATCCACCAATTTTTTTAATTAAATACATTTCTAATGAATTTAATATCAAATTATCCAATAATATCTTTTCCTATGCAAATAATCATTCAATAAGTTGATAATAAATTTTTTTTGAAACAAAGTGAGAAAATTCATTACTGCAAGCCTTTTAAAAGAATATCAACCATATATGCTGGTGGGACATCCATCTAGCAGGTAAGTCCGGACTAAGAAACAAAAGCTCTAACAAGAACATGAGCTGCGTTATTCGCAGGGTATTTGACAAACACAACTGAGCTCTCAGGAATTTCCTTTAAGAGAGATCTGCAATCTAAAATTACTAAACCAAAGCTAGATAAATCAACAAAGGAAGAATTAACAACTTGTACAACTAAAAGACAATCCAACTCAAAAACCACTCTACTCCAGCCCTAATTATGCTTTATCCAACTAAATCCTCACAAAAACTAAGAGCCTCTGCAACATCTAGCCTTAGGACTTTAGCAAAAGATGAAGCTTGAGCTTACAAGAAAGTAATTACAGCATCACAAACTAAAAAACCCACTCCATTTTTGTTGGGTTTGTGAAACAATGCAGCATCAATATTATATTTAACCTAATCTTGGGCCGGTTTACTCCACTTTGGAGGACTTGAAACCAAACCAATAGGACCAGGAACCTCCTGAGCTAGCTTCCACCTTTGCCTCTTGGAACTCCTCAGGCATTTTTGAAATAACTAAATGATGTGGAACAGAGAGCTCTAACATTCATGGAGTAGTTTAACAGAAAATTATTATAGTGGCAATTTGATAATTACTACCAAAAATTGAAGTAGTAAATTAGGCATTCTAAGGGCCTAGCCCAATAGAAAATGGGCCAACGAGTCAAAATCACTGCTTTATAGTGAGGTCCATTATTTTTTTGCCAAATTTCATCATTTAGGTATTCGAAAATATGTTTTACTGTTATGGCAACTTAGGGCAGATTTTTATTTTCTTTTTTAGAATCTGTGAATCAAGGCGCCGTTTGAGTATTTTATCTACCTCTTTAAATAATATCTTTCTATATTTGTCATTCTTTTTATTTTGGCAATCTGTTGTAGTTTGAAAACTTTCTTTGTTTGGAATTAGAGTTTCTGTAATCTTAATACTTTATATTGTAATATTTGAAGAAGTGTAAGTTAATTTTGAGATTTTAATAATAATTCAGTAGAGAAGTTTTCTCTCATCTTGTGTTTATTTCTTGGATATTCTTAGACTAAAAATGAATAACGCATCTTTATCCTTTGCTTATTTGCTTCAGCTACGTCAGTTAGTATCAGAGCGTGGTTCGTTCTTGGACAATGATGCACCACGAAGGCAACCACAACCCATAGAGGAGGTTTATGAGCATGACCACATGGCCCATTTTGAGCAACAAATTGAACAGATGGTGGGCGATCGAATAGGGCAGATGATGGATGATCAAATGGAATAGATGATCGACTGGTTAACAGAACGAATAGTCCAACTCATAGGAGATCGAAATTGGGCAAACCCTAATCAGCGGGAAAATCCTAATGTAGAAGGATCTGATTGAGGTTCTGATGTTGAAGGAGGAGCCGATTAGCAAAGTCTAGGAGCATGGTAATATTCTTTTTGGAGTTAGTTGTTAGATGCTTTGGTTTATGAGAAGTGAAGTACTCTTCACTAGGAATCACATGGCCATTTAGATGTTACTCTTGTTATTCAGAGAAAGGTGAAAGCAATAAAGGATGCAATTTAGTACAAGGGAGTGCATCAGGTGTTACAATGCAGAGGAGGAAAGAGATTTATATTGGTTGAAGTTTACCTCCCGTAGGGTAGTTCAAGTTGAATAGTAATGGAGCTTTCAAATCAACCACAAAAAGAGCTTTTGTTGGTGGTGTTTTAAGGGATGATAGAGGAACCTAAGTCGCAGGTTATGTGATGAACATTGATTGTTGCACCATTACAAAAACTAAGCTTTGGGGTGTTTATCATGGGTTATGGTTTACTTGGCAGACGGAGGCTGGAAGAGTCAAGGTTGAAGTGGATAGCAAATATGTGGTTGAGCTCATTCTTGGATCCAAAAGGAATGCAGACTCCGATTTTGCACTGGTTCATAGAATTCAAGACTTATTGCATTGTGATTGAAGGATTATTGTATATCACATCTATAAAGAAGCGAGTAATCTTGCGGACTTTCTTGCCTCTCATGCAAAGGGATTTCCAATAAGAGTGTATGAAGTTGCAGATCCCCTCTCTTGAAGCTCTGCACTAGTTGAAGCACAATTTGCTAAGTGTAACTTGCTCAAGAAATGTGATCATTTATATTTGAGGTTTTTCCTCCCTTCTCTTAAAGAAAAAAATATAAACATAGCATCAAAGCATAAAATTGATGCTTATAACCCCTCGATCTTATAAATTTGGACTACAATTTCAATTATTGCCTCATGTTGGGTTTCTTTCATTCTATAATAAGTTTTTAAAAATTTATTCTCCGTCTCGTATAGAGTGTTCCTAAGATTTTTAATTTTTTCACCTGATATGAGATGTCCTTCAAATTTAAAAATTTTCTTAGTTTAGTCCAAAATTATAAATTTATAAGTATCAACTAAGTTTTAAAAAATTATCTTAGCCAGTTACCACTTGAGAAGATAATCATAATATAATTAATGAGAAAATATCTCACATCTATTAGATACAAGCATATAATTTGATTAATATAGAAATGTATTCTTCAAATTTAATAGCTAATTTATGAAGCTTTTCTAAATTTATATTAAAAAATTAACAAGAAAATATGGAGTGTGCTTCCTCGAATCAATTTTCGATATAAAAAAATACCATCATGTTCTTTTTAGATATGAATTTTTTTTTAAATTATTATATTTAATATATTAATAAAAAATACTTTAACACTAACTATTAATTTTCGATAACATCGACTGTCTAAAACTAATTTCAAATATTTTGTGTAAGAGATCCATTAAATAGGAAAGAAGGAGGACACGTGTCAAGTATTTTTCACCTCAACAATGACATATTTGACATTTGTATTGGGCTTACCCCGCACATAGCGTGGTAATAACTTCATCTTTGTTGTTGTTGACTATTTTTCTAAGATTTATTTTATTCCATATAAGAGGACGACCGATGCTGTTAATGTGGTCCAATTATATTTTTAAGAAGTGTACCAGCTTCATGGCCTACCTACATCCATTATATCTAATAGAGACACTCACTTTGTAAGTCACTTCTGGTGCAATTCATGAAAAATGGTTAATACACAATTGAATTTTAGTAGTGCTTATCACCCACAGACTGATGGTCAAACTAAAGTGGTGAATAGAACCTTGGGCAATCTACTTAGTAGTTTGATTGGTGATAATGTGAAGAGCTAGGACCATAACTTATGCCAGACTGAGTTTGCCTATGATCATGATGTCAATAGAAGTTCAGGTTTTAGCCATTTTCAGGTTGTGTATTCTGTTATGGCTAATCTGCAAGATGTCCATAAGGCAGTACATGCCAACTTAATTCAAGCCAATGCCAAGTACAAACAAGTTGCAGACTGTAAGCGCCGCCATATTGAGTTTGAGGTGAGAGATTTTGTATGGGTTATCCTCACTAAAGAGCGCTTCTCAATTGGAGAGAATAATAAGCTTTCTGCCAAAAATATTGGTCATGTGAAAATCATTAAGAAGATCAACCCTAATACCTACCATCTCAAATTACCCAGCCATATTTGTACTGTTGATGTATTCAATGTGAAGCTTTTGATTCCTTTTCAAGGGGACTCTTCTGATGATGATGATACTGCTAACAATTCGAGGGTGAATTTTCTTTATCCCAAGGGAAATGATGCGGAACAGAGAGCTCTAGCATTTATGGAGTAGTTTGACAGAAAACTGCCATAGTGGCTATTTGGTAATTACTGTCAAAAGCTGAAGTTGCAAATTGGGCATTTTAAGGGTCTAGCCCAATGAAAAATGGGCCAACGAGTCAAAGTCACTGCTTTGCAGTATATCCTTTTTTTTTTTTGCCAAATTTCATCATTTAGGTCTCCAAAAATGTATTTTACTATTATAGTAGCTTAGGGCAGATTTTTATTTTCTTATTTAGAATTTGTGAATCGAGGGGTCATTTGGACATTTTATTTACCTTGGTAAATAATATATTTCTATATTTGTGATTCTTTTTATTTTGGCAATCTGTTGTATTTTGAAAACTTTTCTTATTTGGAATTAGGGTTTCTATAACATTAATGCTTTATATTGTAATGTTTGAAGAAGTGTAAGTTTTGAGATTTTAATAACAATTCAGTAGAGAAGTTTTCTCTCATTATGTATTTATTTTTTGGGCATTCTCAAACTAAATATGAATAACATCTCTTTATCCTTTGTTTATTTACTTTCACTACATCACAGAAGGATCAGTTGATCAGGAAGCCAAGGATAACCAACAATAGAAACATCAGATCCCATGCCTACCCTCTTACAATAACTAGCCTTTAGAATCTCTTGAGTTGACAAAAGATTCCGCCATACATAGCTTGGATTACTACTCAGCTATACCTAAATAAAATCAACTATTAGGAAATACTTAGCCTTGAAAACCTTTGCCATAAGGGAACTTGGGCAAGAAAGAAATCTCCATCCATGCTTTCCCAAAAGTGGCACATTGAACTCATGCAATTTCCTAAATCCTAGTCATCCTCCCTTCTTGTGTAAACATAGCCTTTTCCAAATAAGCCAACGAATCTCGTTATTTTGAAAAGAGGAACCCCACCAAAAAGAATTGAGCATCTGTTCTCTGTTATATCTCTTTACAAAGACTTAAAGTTAGAAGATAAACACTCATTACATATGATGGAGTAACCCCCTATGGATTTAATCAGTACCTCTTTACTTGCTCTGGACAAAAATTTAGTATTCTACGCTCAAATTCTTTGTCATAATCTCTCTTTGATTTAATCTAGTAGAAGAAATGGTACCTATTTAGTGAAAAAGACTCTCTTAAGGATGTCTTGGGATCGAAACGAGAGAAGCGACTCTTAATTGAGCCAAATATCTGAGGTGAAAAGACTGAGTTGTAAGCCTCATAAACAAATCCCGCTGTGGACCCATGAGGAAAAATGGCACTGTAGCAATCCCTTGAAGCTGGCTGGGTAAAAAGGCCGGGCCGTAAACCCAGGGCCGTTGGGATGTTATAGTTAAAAAGGTATATTTTTAACAAAATAAATGTAACACTCTTATATCTAATATACGTACAATATATATTCCCAGCATATGTAAAATACACATATACGGTACAAAAATATCACAGACCGATTTAATAAAAATTTTCACATTTCTGATTTAAATTTTCAAATATTAAATATATAAAATTAAATAGTATATAAATATTCTTTACTTGTTATAGGAATTCAAAATAAATATTTTATATGAAAACCTCTGGAAAAAATTCGCCAGGGTTTTATCTGTAATTTGGACGTTTCCAAAATTCAGCAAAACACAACCTGCATCAGAAAACACTCCCAAATAAATTTAAATCACCATTTCACCCATACTACTCAATTTCACCAAGTTTCTCAAATATTTATATATATATATATATATATATAATTTAGAACACATTTAAACCCCCATTTCAAATAACTTAACACGAACATTCTTTATGGTTTACAATACATAAAGTCCAAAAATATGATATAACATAAAATATATACATGTTATTGACAGTGTTTTTAATTTTGATATCAACTATACAAGCACAACCACAAGTCTAAATTCGACCTGTCTAGAAGAACTCTCCAACTCTGCCGAATCTACCCTGTCACCTGCGCGATGTAAACAATCGCACTAAGCCAAAAGCCTAGCGATACAAACTTAATAACAATAAAATTCAAATGCAATGCCAATGCACAATGCATATAAATATCACATCATTCCATTTTCTCATACTTTTTAAATATTTTACAATACACAATTCACATAAAAACAAACACAAGCATGGGCCCAAAGATAACTAATATGTTATTCAAATTTCAGAGTTACTATTTTGGTCTATAATGACACCATGTGCCTAGCCCCGAAGACAAAATATCAATGTAATAGTCTAACTAGATCTAAGCTTACAACCCAGTCTTTTCACTTAGCCCAGTTTTAAGGACTTATTTCTGAGGCTTACGACCTGATCTTTTCACCTCAAAAATATTTTCACAGTGACGCCCAGCGTCTAGCCCGAAGGCAAGTGACGTTCAACGTCTAGCCCGAAGACAAATCATAGGCATGCTGTCAAATACAGAACTCTGAAAATTGAATAACATACTAAGCACACAATTTATTCACATTTCTCATTATCAATCTTTTTCTCATTGTCATATAATCAAGTTAGGCACAGTGCCTTATTTTCTCATCTTTTTCTCACTTTTCTTATTTTTTTTTCATTTTTCTTATTTATATCGATATCAATACATTTCATTATGTTTCCACATATCTCATTACATTATACCACATTTTTGCATTTACAACACATTATCCAATTACTTTGGGTATTTCCACATAATTCACATATTAATCGCATTTAATGTAATCTAGCTAATATCAATTACTTTTTAACAATGCACTTAATGCATACACAACAAATGGCATTACCCAAACACTTTGGGTCATTTTCACATGATACAAATATTTCACATTTTGCACAATTTAGCCATTATCAATGGCTTTTCACAATGCATTTAACACATATATAATATTACAAATGTCATAGCACATTATTCATATATAACCAATGTATCAAGTAGCTTAACATATTTTTCAACCAAAATGTGTTAAGCTCAAATGTCATGCAAACATAACTAATGTATTCAAAGTTTGTACTTACCTCAAATAGCAACCAAAACAAGCTTAAAACAACCTCTAATCGTATCCTTTCAACTTGCCCTTCACCACTTGGATGAAGCAAATCAACCTTCCTCAATGCCTAAACCAAATGTGATAATAAATTATCATTTAGTATCACATTTAATGGCATTTCTAATATTAAACCATAATTAAACCTCATTCAAGTAAAAATCCAAAAGTTAAGGCTAACCTCACTTTAACTTTGGATTTCCATACTAGGCCATTCATTTTAATATATTACGTTTATTTATATTATTAGAAATATATTTTAATACATTTAAATCATTTACATTACAAAAACACACTCTTATACATAAAATCCTAAAATGGTATAACCTTCCTTCATTGAAAGTTTTACATTCCAATACAATCCATTAATCATTTTAAGCTTATATTCATCACTTATATCACCAAACAACAAGATTAAACCAATAAAATTATACAATTCAATAACTTTGAAAAACTCATTTTTCAAAACCCTAAATCACACTTTCATTCTCAAACTCCAACCAAACAAAACCAAATCTAATATTTGACTTAAAAATACTTGTTTAAGTGCCAAAACAACTCATTTAGAACCAATTTGCACAATTAAAAACTATGATTTCTCAAACCCTAAAAGTCCATAATCCTAAATTCTCTCTCTTCACCATTCTTTATCCAAATTCAACCATTTCTTCAATCCAACTTAAAATCATTAATAACTATCCAAAATAACATCATACACACCAATTCCAATAATTATAACATACTACTTAAAAATCCAACATCTCACATATTCAAATTTTTCATGAAAATCCAAAGAAAAAACTAAAGAACTTACTTTTTCAAGTGAAAATCACTAAAAATCCTCTTTAAACCTTAGAAATACTTCAATTCTTGGAGCTAAGAAGAAGAAAAAATCCTTGAGCTTTCTCCCATGGTGGTTTGGCCAAGAAGAAGAAGAAGAAGAAGACTATTTTTTTTCTCTTTCCTTTCATCTTTTAATTATAACCATATATATATATATATATTATAATAATTTAATAATTAATTAAAATGATGAGATCTTGGAATCGAAACGAGGGAGGTGACCCTTAATTAGGCGAAATATTTGGGGTGAAAAGACTAGGTCGTAAGCCTCAGAAACAAATTCTGCTGTAGAACCGTGAGGAAAAATGGCACTGTAGCAGTCCCTTGAAGTGGGTTGGGTGAAAAGGCCGCATTGGGATGTTACATTGTGAGACCCCAAGAATGTGACAAAATGCCCTTTCATACAGCAACAAAGAATGATAGATCAAATTATTCTCCACATAAGCTCTAAAAAATAAGAAAATATCGTCCACAAAGAATAGATGGGAAATGGATAGTGCCCCATAAGCTATTTTACATTCATGCAGCTGACCACTACACTCATAGTTTTGCAAAATGGTAAAAAGACATTCAACACAAATTATAAATAAATGTGGGGATAAAGGATCATCCTACTGCATGCCCCGCTGAGGAGTAATAGGTCTCATCTCCTTACCATTAGATAAAATAGAGAAACGAACAGAAGTTATGCACATCATTATAAGATTTACCTATCTACGAGCAAACCTCATCTTCAATATGATCTTCTTTTAAAAAGTCCATTCAAGGCGGTCATATGCCTTATTCATATCTAATTCTAAAGTCGTCATCCTCTTAACCCTCTATGTTTTACATTTAAACCAATATAAAATCTTCAGGACAATCAATGCATTGTCAGATACTAACCATTCTGAAATAAAAGCACTTTGGGACTCTAATATAATATCTGGAAAAACCTTTTTCAATATATTCGTAGGGACCTTGGACACAATTTTATACAACATATTACATAAAGCAATGGGATGCAAATTTGTCAAAAATGGTTAACCCAAGTTACTCATATAGTATTAAGTTAGTATTTATATACCACTTCTCATCTCATCCTATAATCGATGTGGGATTCTTTTTCTTACTCTTGACATGCAAGTTTAAGCATCTTAAGTTAGCATCTCCCTTGACTAACTTCTCAAGCTAGTAAGTTATCAGTTCGGAGGTGTTACAATCTCCCCTCCTTTAAGATGTGATGTCCCCTATGCAACTAGGATAGTTCATATTTATGTTTGGCTTCAGTTTAGGATCCTTCTCCATCAAGCGATGTAGACCTAGAGGTGGCTTTTACAGATTTCTAGAGGTGACTGCCACAATGTAGCACTTAACCCAATCAGTTCTAGAGGTTGGGCTAAGTGTTATATGTTTATTTCAGGTGCGAATAAATTTATTTACTATATGTTTGATTAGGAATGTATGAATATTTATTTATATATTTATTATATGTTTAATTAGAAATATATATGTAACATCCTTATACTCTATATACATATAGTACATATACCTCATATACGTAAAGTATGTATATAGAATACAAGAGTGCCACTACAATTGTCTGTGAAAATCTCATATATTCAATTAATAAAATAATTACAATTTTAATAGACTAACTTATTAAATAAATACATTTATATTTAGTATTTTAGAAAATCATTATAAAAAAATTTCTGTGAAAAATTCATCAGAGTTTTATCTGTAATTTTGATAAATTCCAAATTCAATAAAACTCAACCTGCAAGAAATTTAACACTCCCAATAAAAATCATCAATTCTTCTAATATCACCAAATAATTTCACAAACATTAATACAATGCACTTTAAATACTTTTACAAAACTTTTCAGTGTTATTATTATATAAATGAACTTATACAATCTTATAATAGACATTTAGATAATATACTTGATCAAATACTTATACATGTTATGCATTTAAAAAACACCAACTATGTAAGTCTCATGGTGACACTCTACCTTCAAGTCTTAATCCCAAAACTTAGATTTGCCCGGGACTAATAGCCCTTTCTTGCTCTGTACTCTTAATTACATTTGCAATACATACTACCACATTAAGCTCACGACCTTAATGATACATACTTTGGTAACAATAAAATATTTAAAAAATCATTACATACTTTCAAGAATTACAAAATTATGGTTGAACTAATTTCTATAAAATTAGTCAAATATTCAAAACTAATAGATACACATTATTTACAATGGGAGATTCACATGAAAAAGGTAAAAGTGCTTATAACACATAGACTGCGCAAGAGAGTGGAATGTTATTAGATTTATTGGTTGATGCCGCCAGTCGTGGATGGTGTAACAGTAATTGTAGATTTACCAAAAATATTATCGAAACTAAGATACTTCCAAAACTTAATGAAACACTTGGATATAATAAAAATTATAGTCAATATCATAGCCAATTGAAATAGTTCAGGTTTTCAAACACTTTATGAACTCAATCGAAATATCTCAGGTTTTGGAAGAGATGCAACCACACAGAGATTCATTGTCATAAATGAAACATGGAACAATTATTTGAGGGTGAGATTCAATTTTTGTAATAATAAATTTGATAATATAACTTGAATATGTTTTTTTCTTTTATCTTAATAAAATCTTGTATTTTTTTTCAATCTCATCCTAGCCACAAATACCTTCGCACAGATAATTTTGTTGACTTTGAGGATTTGAGAATTGCTATTGGAAATGGGTTGCTCCTGGGAAGTACTCCATTGGATTAGGAGGAGATGATACTAATGTAAGAAGTTATAGGCATGAAGAAAATACAAATATTTATATTGATGATTTTGTATATGATGAGAATAATGAGGCATATGTGCAAATTGAACTTGATCCCTCATACATAGCTCTTTCACCTAACCATAATGAATCGCAAACACCGAGGCTTGAATCAAATTTAGAAGTTCCCACAGAGAATACTATTCAAAGAAAACAAACTAGAATTGATAATGAAGGGAGTACTTGCTCATTTGATCATAATATCAATCGAGTTGAATTTATAAAAAAAAATTTCACAGGGTTTGGAATCAATTGGAAAAATTGCCAATAAAATTCGAGGAAACTATAACCTAATGGAGAAAAGAGAAATGTAAAACAGTCAAAAGGAGAAGAAGAATGATATTCGGAATGCAATCCAGGATACTCCAAATTTAGATAATCATGGCCATTACAAAGCTCTTGCATTGATTCAGAACATGGAAATCAAAGATGCATTCTTGAAGATGTCACCTAAAGAACGATCTGAGTGGATATCTTTTAATTTAGAATGATTGTTAAAATACTTTAAAATATGTTTAATTATTTAATTATATTTTTGTTACTAGTTTGCTTAAGTGACTTTTTTTTTCTTTTATTATTGTTGGCTTATACTTTTGTTATTATATTTAACTATTTTTATGTACTAAATTTTTAATTAAATAGTTTTTCCCTTGATATTATTATTTTTATTTTATTTTTTCTAATGCTATTGAATGTTATGTTTTAATTATTGAAAACAGAAAATGGAACGAGAAGAACTTGGAGAAAGAGATAAACAAGAAGATGAAAAATTTTATGAAACCATTAAATTATTATTGATGGCAATTCAAGCAATACTTGAGATGTTGAATGTATTGATGGTTAACCTCTGGAGTAGCATATATTGTGAACATATTGGGGGTCCACTGGCTCGGCGACCAGTCACTGCTAAAGAGTATAACTATTTACATAAAGTATTAGAAGAAGATCCTCAACATTTTCGGCAACTATGTAGAAAGTATCCTAATGTGTTTCTTAAATTGTGCAATATGATTAGAGAGAAAACACATTTACATGATACAAAATTCATTTGTATTGAAGAAATACTTGCAATATTTTTACTTGTTATTGGGCAAAATTCTCGATATCGTATAACTCGAGAAACATTTATTGGGTCACATTTTATGGTAAGTCAAAATTTTAACAAAATTTTAAAAGCCTTGAATACAATAGCATCAGATATGATGGTTAAACCAAAATCTATAGTGCTAAGTAAAATAAAAGAAAATACAAGATTTTACATTTATTTTAAGGTAAATAATGAATATTTTACCATTTATTTTTTTTATTTTCTTTATTTTTATAGTAGTAACAATGGTAATCATATATTATATGTTACTATTAGTATTATCATTATTATTTTAATATTCCATATTTTATGTTAATTATAAACTCTATTATTTATTTTAGGATTGCATTAGTGTTGTTGATGGCACACATGTACCACAACAATAAAGGGTTATGAAGTGAGTAGTTATCGCAGTCGCCATAGAAAATTATCACAAAATGTATTAACAGCTTGTAACTTTGATTTGGAGTTCATATATGTGCTTAGTGGATGGGAGGGTTCAACGCATGATTCAAAATTATTGCATGATGCTTTATCAAGAAGGAATGAACTTAAAATGTCACAAGGTATATATATATAAATAATATATATACATATATATATTAATACACATTAATTTTTGCAAAAATAATATTTTTATAAATTATTATTACCTTATATATTTAGGTAAATACTTTCATGTGGATTGTAGATTTTCTAATGGTCGACAATTTCTCTCCATTTTGAAGGGTTCGATACCATTTGCAATATTTTTCAAGTCAAGGTCGTCATACTGAAAATACAGCTGAATTATTCAATCTTTGTCACTCTTCTTTAAGAAACATAATTAAGAGGATATTTAGTATATTCAAATTTAGATTCACAATTTTTAAATATGTACCTCCATTTTTATTTAACACACGAGCAGAGCTAATTTTAGCTTGTACATGATTACATAATTTTCTTCTCAAAAAATATGGTTCGAATAAATTTCTATAGAATTAATTGATAAATCTATATCATCATTATTAATACAAGAAACTAAAGAGATTGATTTTGTAGATATATTTGAAAGTCAAGAGCAACAATGAGATAATGTTAATATATGGAGAAACATAATATCATCAAATATGTAGAGAGATGTCCAAAATGATAGAAATCAAAACAATCAATAATGATTTTTTTATATAATTTATTTTGCATATGATAATAAATATTGAAGATGATACAATACTTTAATATTTTTATTTAATGTTATTTTATATTTAAATGTATCTTTGTATTTTATGTTTTATAATTTTTTAAACTTACAATGATAATAATGAAAAAATTTATATAGATATTTATTTATTTATTATAAATTTTATAATATTTATTTATTTATCTAATATCATAAAAATTATATTTATGGTATAATATTTATAATAAAATATATTATAGATTTTTAAAATATTAATTATATGAAAAATTAGAATTCCATCAAAATTTATTAAACTTTAGAACAAATGTCTAATTTGGATCATGTACTAGAGTGTGTGAAGCAGATTGGCCCTTAAAGTTTTTTTGAACTAAAATGAAATTTTTTTTTTCAAATTCGTGTCAAATTGAAATATTTTTAACGGAACCATAAATTGACCTAACAGTAGGGTCCATTTTGGACCTTAGTTAAACATTAAGGTCTAAATTAAACTTTTTATAATTTATTAATATTAATATAATACTTTTAAAAATTATTTATTAATAAATAATTTTTAATAAAGAAATCTTTAATATTAATAATTCATAATATTAAATAATTAATTTTTATAATATCACAATTTATAATAATTTTAAAAAAATAATTAATAATTTCTAATATTAAAAAATTGTAATTTATTTTTTTTATTTTCTTCATTTTTTATATTTTATATTTTAAAAATTTTAAAAATTATTTTCTTAAAAAACTCTTGGATTAAAAAAAATCTTTGCTTAATAATTTATGATTTATTTATACAAAAATAACTACACTAAATAAAATTAAGAAGATGAACAAAAATCATTAATTTTATCATCTTCATTAACAATTTTTATAAGTTTAAAATCATAACTATCAATTCTATAATCTTAAATGAGAAGTTAAAGTTATAAATATTAAAAGCTAAAAAAATAGTTAGAAATAGAAAAAAATAACTAAACAGTTTCCGTAGTTTTTTTATATTATTTTTACTTAATTTAATTTATTAAATAAAATAATTTTTCAGTTTTAAAAATTAATTAATAATTTTAATTAATAAAATTTTTAATTTTAAATATTAATTAAAATTTTAATTAATTTTTAAAATTAAAAAATTATTTCATTAACTAAAGTAGGTAAAAATAATATAAAAAACCATATATGCAGTTTTTTTTAATCAGATTGTAGAGGAGACTGTCCAATTATTTTTCTATTTTCACTATTTTTTTTACTTCTAATATTTATAACTTTGATTTTTTCTTCAAAATTATAGAATTAGTGGTTATGATTTCAAGCTCATGAATTTTATTAATGGTAGTAAAAAAAATTAATAATTTTTGTTTATTTTGTTAATTTTATTCGGTGTGATTATGTTTATGAAAATAAATTATAAATTGTTAAGTCAAGATTTTTTTTATTTTTAATCCAAGATTCTTTCTAAGAAAACAATTTTTAAAATATAAAAATTAAAGAAAATTAAAAAAATAAATTATAATTTTTTAATATTATAAATTTTTAATTTTTTTGTTAAAATTATTATAAATCATGAAATTATAAAAATTAATTATTTAATATTATGAATTATTAATATTAAAGATTTATTTATTAAAAATTACTTATTAATAAATAATTTTTAAAAATATTATATTAATATTAATAAATTATAAAAATTTTAATTTAAACCTTAATATTTAACTAAGGTCTAAATTTGACTTTATTGTTAGGTCAATTAACTATTATATTAAAAAATTTCAGTTTGATCCGAATTAAAAAGAAATTCACTTTGATTTTTAAAAAAAAAATTAAGTCAATTTAGTCCATACATTATAATATAAAATCTAAAATTAAACTTTTATCCTTAAAATTTATTATAAAAATTTAATAAACTTTATTAAAATCTATATAAAATTCTAATAGAATATATTAAATTTTATTAAAAAATTTAAATTCTATTAAAATCAATTTCTCTAAATTTCATTAAAATCCTAATACAATATGCTATGTAAATTTAAAAATATTTTAAAATTTTAATAAATTTGAAAATTTTTAATTATTTTTTTGGTATTTTTGTCAAAACCCCTGTTGACTCTCTGACTCCTGTGCATGCGCGCTAAACAGACGACTGCTGCTCATCCTACAACAACTTAATCAACAGCTGGTTTCATCTCTTTCCATTCCTCAATTCTCCATTTTTGCACTGGTCTTCGGCTTTTCCTATTAGCCATATTTGATCAAGTTCCTCTTCCTCTTCCTTCTCCTCCAAAGATTATTTTTTAAAATGGCAAGTTTCCATTAATTGATTTAAGTATAGTTTGAGCTCGTACTCTTTTTTTGAGCTCGTACCTTTATTCTTTGTTTGTTTTCCGAGAAAATGAAAGAAAAAAGGTAGAGGAATTGTGAGTTTTACAATTTTACTGATGTTGGCGGTTTGAGTAAGATGTACAAGAAAACAATGAGAATTTTGCGTTAGGAACTTGGATGTTATTTATTATTTTTTTTGGGATACTGGAGATCATACAGTTCTGGTTTTTGAATGCTTGAATTAGGATTTGCTAGGGATTTGAACTGTACATTGTTATCTTTATTGAGTTTGAATCGATGAAATTCCTTTATTCTGCATGTTCATTTGGTGATTTTGCAGCCTCCGAGATTTGATACCAGGTTAATTTTTCTTCATATTTTATGAATCTGTTTCTTCAATTTGTTTTACAAATCAATTTACCTATTACAAAATTGAACCTGTCAGTCTTCTATTGTCAAGTCTGATATCCAATAAATGCTATCAAGTTTTTATCCTCTTTTTATTCGAAGTATTGAGTAGGCTATAGATCTTTGCCTCTTGTGCTCATATTGAAGCTTATATTTTATATCTTAATTTTTCTTTCTATATGCCTGGAAAATATGAGTGATCTAGATGCTAAAAATGACTGCCCTTTGGGTTTTCCATTTTCTGTTATTTTTTTTAACCCAATTATGAATGAATTTTTCTTTTGTGCTTGATTTCAGAGTTTAAAACACAGCCTTAATCAAAGGGTGGTTGTTGTTTGTGATGATGACGAGTACATTATTTATACAGCTTTTGCTTGGAGGAATGGATCATTTGGCTCGGCATTGGAGTTTGTTTAGTCATTTAATGGGAATATGCTGTTAGGGAAAATCAGCAAGGATTAAGAGTTTAGCAAAACATTCCAGGTTTTGATCCTTTTGGACTGTGCATCTTATTCATAATATGCTTCTGCAACTTGTAAAGTTACTTCACTCACTTAAGATGCATTGCTAATTTGCCATTCTGGTTTATTGTGACAAAACCTTGCAAGCTCTCCTTTGACTATAATTTAAGAAAGTACAATTTGATTCTGTTAGTATTGGTCTTGAGAAATCTCAACAGGAATTTAGACTGAAATCTGAAATTTATATACAAGATTTGTGCATATGGCATTCTTTGTACTTGATTTAGACTGATAATGCATTTTTTTTATCTAGCAACAAAATACAACTGCTTTTTGATTGAAGAAACACTTGCTGAATTTTGCCAGTATTTTATCATATGGTAGACTGCCTTGTTATTCTTCTTTATTTTGTCATACTGTAGACTGCCCTTGTGATTCTTCTTCAGAATGCATTATTTCCTATGAAATTAAATTGCATTAAGTAAATATGGTGTTCTTCAGGAAAAGAAGGATAACCACCAACATTTTCTGCTGAACTATATCGAGGGAGATTGCTATCAATCTGCTCAAATGGCTTTATCTGTTTCTATGACTGGGAAGACTGCAACCTGATTCGGCAAATGTCATTGTCAATGTATGGATTAACGTCAGCAGAAAGTTACTTTTTGGACTTAGATATAGCCATATGGTGTCGAATCTTTGACACTGCTGTGGCTGTTTTTCCTTGCAGAATGTTTACTGGGCTGAGAGTGGTGATTTAGTTGCAATTGCTAGTGATTCATCATTCTACTTCCTAAAATACAATGTAAGATTGTTGCTTTCTTTGAGTTTTCTCATCCATTTTTTAGGATAAAATTGCATTGCTTTTAGTTAAATAGTATCCTGTGGAAGTTGGAGTAAAGATGCACAGAGTAATTTTACTAATGTGGTGTATGTTCTAGCAGGAGGCAGTGTCATTACATTTTGACTGTGGAATACCTGTTGATGAACTAGGTTTTGAGGTTGCTTTTGAAGTCCTCCATGAAATAAATTAGCAAGTCCGAACAGGAATATGGCTTGGGGACTGTTTTATTGACAATAACTCTTCTTCATGACTCAACTATTGTTGGTGGTGAGGTACAGGGACCGTAAACTTCCAGCTTTTTGTTAATCAGTTAGTGTGATTTCATTATTAAATTTAAGCATCTTTGTTTTCCTTATGTTTATGTGATTATTTAGGTAACTGCCATTTTCACTTGGACTAACCCATGTACCTGTTAGGATATCTAGCCAGCCAAAGTTGCATTTACTTTAAAGAAAAAGAGTTTAAGTGTGTGATTGCAAGCTTCAGTTCTGAAAGATCCTGACTACCGCCATCCTCTTAATTGGTTATCACCTGTTTATGCTCATATATGCAGAATGTGTGTACCTTGTAAGCTTGATTGAGTACAAAACTCTTGTAATGCACAGAGACATATAGCGTGACATAATACTTAAATTACTTGAGGCTTGAACTTGTATTTTGCTCTGTATCACCAGAAATTGCTACAACCTCAGCAATGTGCTTTCCGGATTATGGGTCATAAACAATATGGTACAATAAAACTAGCATCCCAAATTGGAAACTACTATAGGTTGAGAATCAAATAATCTCAATCACACAACTCTCAAATAATGTTATTGTTATCATTATTATGCCGCAAATATTGGGGATTTGGATTTTTTTTATAGCATTTGAAACAGATATAGTTTTTTTTTTCCCAAGATGAACTAATTATTGTATTTGTAGGAAATCAGAAATTCTTGTAGTTATTCTTATTTCAATCCAGCAAATGATATTTTTCTGTCTCATTTCATATGCAATCTAGTAATTATTCTGTTCACGCTAAGCAATGTCAAAGGAATCTACCACCCTGCCATGACTCATTTCTAGAGAAGGACAATATGCATTCCTGTTTTTGTTTCATGTACCACAGCAATCCACTTTTCTAGGCATCCGCTTTATTTATGTGATAATTTATTTTTTTATTTATTTTTTTATTTTTTTATTCCCAATCCTCTCTCCTGCCCGCTGAGGCAGGTGAGAGAGAGGATACCAGTACATTTATATGTATTTTACATTGGTAGATTTATATTGTCTACCCTTATAAACTTCAGCAATTTACCTAATGATAATGGTCATTCAGGATAGTTATCTTCCTGTTTCCAAGAATTGTTTTTAGAGGGGCGGTTTGATAAATTTCTGAAGAAAAAAAAAAGATAATCTAGTGTGGAAACAGATACACTGTGGTTCATTTCAGAAATATTTTTCCGAGAACAAAAAAATGCATCAAAACTAAAAAGTTTCAACCTTAAGAGGCACTTATCTTCTGCAGAGGCACTTATTTCCCTGCTGAGCAATACTTAAGTTATGCTGAGAAGTCTAGCATCAACCTTTTAGAAAGTTTCAAAAGCATGCAAATTGAGGAGGAAGCAACATGCTGAAATGGAGATCTATATCTCGAGGTATGGATGTCTAACTGGCTATTTGAATTAGAACAAAGATCGTGATTGACCTGTATTTTAAAATGTTTACCCAATACAATTTGACTATTGTAATAGGAAATTTGGCCATGCCTTCTGGATGAATGGAAAACTTTGGGCCATGTTTAACTGTCAAAAACATTTTGAATTAGAACAAAGATCATGATTGACTTGTATTTTAAAATGTTTAACCAATGCAATTCGACTATTGTAATGGAAAATTTGCCCATGATTTCTGGATGAATGGAAACTTTAGGCCTTGTTTAACTGTCAAAAACATTTTGAGCTTTCTACTTTCAGTTTTTATTCTCCATTTCTTAATTTTCCAATTGGGAAATTGGAAAATATGTTCTTCAATTCAATTTTTTTTTATTTTCTATTTTTCATTAGTACTCTTATTAGCATTTTTTGTTAGATGAACACATTTTTGTTGAAAATACTAATTATTTAAATATGAACTTACAAATAGTTACATTATCTATTTATGTAAACATTTAGTCAATGCAAAGTTGCATTTCAAACCTGAAAAATTACCATCATCATCATCATTTCTATATAAAATGCAATGTTGAAAGAAAACCCAAAAAGAAAAGAAAAGAAAAATTGAAAAAAAAAAAAAAGGAACACAATTAATGGAATTTGATCCTAGCACTAGGGGTAAAAAGAATTAACGAATCGGATAATTTCATCCAAGAGCTAAATATGTTATTACTACAAATGCGATATTGTATTAACCATAACATTGAAAAGTAAGATGAATCCAGAAAAAGGTCAAAAAAAAAAAAGGAGAAAGCATGCTTGCACAGTTTCAAAGTCAAAAGTGCAGCGCCAGAACAAGTACAAAGGTTAGAAAACTCTTATGTTTCCTAATTGGGAAAGGCTCAATTTGATAAAAGAACAAATAAAAAGCATTGTAAATGAGTTTTCTGATGGTCAGTGTAAATTTTGACATTTTAGAAATATGATTTATAATTTTCCTTTTCGAAAATTATTGCCACCAAACAATAAACTCAATTTTCCAATTTTCTCAATTTTTTTTCTGAAAAAATAGGCATTGTTTTCTGCAGCTAAACATAAATAATCTTCTCTTAAAGACCTATGGAAACTGAAAATATATATGTAATGGCTGGTATTGATTTTCTTTCATTGAATATTAGATATCTGATATCATATTGAGAATTGAATAACAGCCATCATAACATGATGACTTTTATAATGCTTATAGTGATATTAGTCTAATGTTGGATGTTGTATGCTTGATGTACATCCTATATTATGCACTAGTAGTTTATGATATTCTTTTTCACTTCTCACTTTCTTTTACACTTCTCACTTGCCTTTAAGAGCATAAGCTTTTTAAAGTTTTGAAAGGATTAGGAGATTACAATTTTCACTTGCATAGAACTTGTCAAAGGGCTGGGAGATACTCGTCTGTGCTTTCTGGATGAAGGAAACTTTTAATCTTCTCTTAAGACTGATGGCAACTGAAAATGTCTTTGTAATGACCAGTGATATATTTTATTGAATTTGGAGGTCTGATGTCATAGTGAGAAGTGAATGTCTTAGCCACCATGATATGGTGACCATTACAATGCCAGATGTCTGCACGAGTTGCATTCTATACTGTGCAGTAGTAGTTTATGATGATGCATTTATTTTCTTTTTGTCTTTTTCCGCTTCTCACTCTCCCATGAGTGCAGAAGCTTTTTAAAGTTTTTTGAAAGCACCAGGAGATTACAAGTTTGTCTTGCATAGGACTTGTCCAGTGTCTGGGTTATATATTGACCTTCTTTAAATTGCATTGCCTCATATACGGGGAGTTATCAATTTAAGCTTTGAAGGATGGCTTGCTTGGTATAGTGTTGAGTAGAGTTGGTTTTGTCTGTTTTTTGTGAGAGGCATTTATCCAGTTCTTTTTGGTGATGCTATTATTATCCAGATACAGTCCCAAGTTAATTTTGTAACTGGGTTAATCTCTCTACATATGTTGCTCAGGAGGATATGCTGTCTATGATCAGATTCGAGGAGTTTCAGGCAAATGGTGACATAGATGCTGAAAAAGTTATCAAGTGTGATCCTGACTTTGCAAATGGTGTTGTACCTCATTATGATAATGAGAGTGAACTAGAGTGCGATGCAAATAGTGAATGAAATCCATCAATTTAAAGATGATAGTAAGCACGGAGTTGGTCACTTTTGGTTCTAAACTAGTTCTATATGAAAAAACTAGTCATTTTTTAGTCTTCTCAACTGTGGTCTTACTTTTGATTATTCATTAAGCACAAAGCCAAAAGGGTATTCTTTTGTGCCTCTACTTTATGTTTTACTTGTGCTTTATTACTCTCTTCCAAGTTATGATGTAAGGATTTTCTTATATTTGGTATTTGAGTGTCAACTTTGGTGCTATTGCTGGTTTAGATGATTATAAAATTATTTCCTTCATCTAATGCTACATGTTGGCCTTGCTAAAAACTATTCAGCTACTTGTTCCTATAATATTCTTCATTCCTTTTGGTTGTCCTTGGGAACTGAATGGGAAAGAAATGGCAAGCAACTTGAACATTATAAGAGAATTTTATCTCCATGCTGTGAAAAAGCAATAATGTTTTACTCATTTTAGATTGGTATTTACCAGTTGATGCACCCTTTGAAAGATTAACTCTAAGAACTGTACTGTGTTACAGGAAAAGAAAGGAGGGAAAAATAACAATCTCTTTTGCTTTAAAATAACAAAAATGCATCTCAACAATTGATTTGAGTTTTTCTCAAATTAAGGACCATTGTGTAAATTTGCGGGTCAGAACTCTTATGTTCAATGAGCACTTCCTCACTTGACAGTTTGTGATAATAGTAATTAATGGATTAAGCTCAAATGATTGTTCTCCTGTTAATTGGTGTAGTTATATAGTAATTCCATCTATCATCAGGGTTTACTAGGATGTCTAGAATATTTTCTGTAAATTCCAAGCTAAAATAGAGTTGGCTTTATTGAGTGCCCAGTTGCACTGATGCCTTTGAATTTATATAATTTTTTAAGTCATGCAATTGCTCTGATTTATTTTTCAACTTTCACTAGGACTCCATCCGAGTCATGATAAACAGGTCTGGCCCCTTGGACGCATGTCTTCAAATGGGAGCCTTGTACTCTATGAACTGTTGAGTAAATCTGCCTTGTGGCATTGTTTATCATGATCGTAACATGTTAATACTGGCTACTTTGTCATTCTAATGTGCAATCTTAGTTACTGTTTCTGGACTATTTATCATTTTGTAATTCTTCTACGTGGTTACCCCGTCTTTCCTGTCTTGTCATCCTACATCCAATGATTTTTGTAGCAGGATTAGCTATTGCATATTAATTATTTCTTTGACATGGTGTACTTTGTACATTATCAAATCCTTAATTTCCTGTTACTGTCTATATAGCAAAACTTCATGTTTTCACAGACCATGAGTTGTCTTTATTTATGACAGTTCATGAGGTCAGTTTGAAACTAGACAGGGTTGCTTGTTTTAACCTGGTCCTGGGTTTTTTTAACAGGCTCTCTCCAAATGTAGAATTGGTGATTGAATAGTTTGTTATATTGGAAATCACATTATCTTCAGTAGTCTGACACTTTCTTTTTGTTCGTTTTTTCTTTATTTATTTAGTGCTTACTCTACATGGCTAGAAAGCTTCTCCCAGCATTGTATACTTCTCTTGAGGTTTATTTTGCTCAATAAAACTCTAATCTGCAAATTTGAATTTGATCAGTGGTTCAGTTGTAAAGAAAATGTTAGGGTATATAACCATGCCCTATTTTATTTAACACCTAAACATAGTTTTTCGTTTACCACAAGACAAGCTATTAACTTCCATAAAGGAATAACATTTTACATAAGATATTAAATTTGGACTATGGGCAGTTGCTAGGAGCCAATAGTTCTTGTTTCTTAATTTAATTTGGTTGGTTGGGGTATGATCGTGTGGTTTATATGATAAGATATTGATTTTTGGGGCCAATAATTGTTTGTTGTTGAACCTGCATAGTATCTGCTACATGCATCTAAGATATTGTACACATTGAAGAATAAATTTTAATGGAATTATGGCCCATGAATTCAGGTTGGTCCACAGCTTACTGAAGGGATTAATCTGTGCTATTGTTAGCTGCTTCTAGGTCTGTTTCCTTAGTGGGACCTAAAATTCATAGCATTAACAAATATTCTCATGCCTCTTTCTTTCTTTAGTTTTAATTTTGACGTTTCACATTACATTTTCCCCCTTCTTTTTCTGGTTGAGTGATCTGTACCATTTCCTTATTTAATTACCCCCCATTGGAACCATTTCTTACTGGTTCTTAGAAGTTGCAAGTTGTGAGACTACTTATTCTCGTGAACCTTTATACCTTTACAGATGCAAATGCCTCCTAAAAATAAAAGTAGAGAAGAAAAGAATCAATTGTCTTATTTCAAATTTTTAACAAAGATATTGATCAGATTCTTGCCTTTTCTTGTCTAGTATTCTGTAAGATGGTCCTAAAGAGAGTGGCCAAAGAGAGACCTGTTATTTCTGTAGAATACATACTTGACAATATTTTATCAAAAGTACTTCTTGAGAGAATTATGTATAATCAAATAAATTTAGAGCACCATTAGTAAAATAGGCAATACATGAAATTTTTTTTCAGTCCATAATTGACATAATATAATAGTCATTAGAGAAGTTCCAATCACTTGAGAATCTCTGACGAAGCATTATTCTTTCTAACAATGCACATTGTACAAGATTAGCAAATTAGCTTAGCAACAATCATTTGGTTAGTAGAATTTTATTGAGGAATGGAGAACTGAGCTGGAACTTGGAATTGAGCCTCTTTTTTTTTGTGCTCTAAACACGCTTTTGGAACAAATCTATGTCTTGATTAGGTTAGATTTGTCTTTTATTCTCGCATGCCAACATTTTTTGCATTCATAGGTAAGGAAAAAAGTAATTATTTAAAGCTATTTGTTATGCTATATTAATATTTTTACCTGTCCCAGCAGCTTCCTATGAATTTCATGAAATAAAAAACAAATGTCTCCAATGGCAAAAAGCCAGCAGTTGGTGCCTTTCATGTTCAATGTGAAACATTGTGCCTTATTAGGTAACCCTGATATGAGACAAAATATAAAGTAGTAACACAAGTAAGATTCTATACTGTTACAGTTTTTGTTTTAATGGTATTAAAGTTATTTCTAGAGTTGAAAGATTGCAGTTTAAACTCTCTTACTATTAAGGTAAAACGAGTAACAATTTCCCTGGAATTTTCTGACGCTTGTATGCTTTATCATTTTACCATTGATTGCAATCTTTTTACAGTTTTACTAGTCAAGTATCAATTTATAGCCACATTGAGGTGGGGGCTGGTGAAAATTGTGCTAGTTGGGTTTGTTTTTTGGATATTTTTATTCGTACATGGGATGGGAAGGGGGCAATTATGCCGGAGCCGGACTAAACACTAAGCATAGGATTCTAAGCAAATGCCAGTGGCCCTCTTCTATTATAAATCGTGGTTAGGTGAACGTCTTTGGTTGTGGTATCACTTTAAGAATTGACAATACATCAGCAAATATTCGACAGTGAATTTTTTACCCTGCTGTTGTTTCCTTTGAATTTTAAGTGTAGAATATTAATTTTCCAGTATTACAATACGGGGAAGGGGAATCCAAATTGGATATGTTCAGAAAAAGTGCACTTGCTCTACTATGTCTAGGCTTACGTTAATTTTTTTTTATAAATAAACATAAAAACATATATATATATAATAACTAATTAATGAATAATTTTAGAGAATTTTGCCTTTTTCTTTTAAGTATAACAGCATGGAATCCCATGTGGGTAATCCTAAATAAACAATTATAAGTAAATATGATCAATTGATGGGAATTTCTTAATTTCCTTGATCGAGATACGAAAATGAATAAATGAATATGCTCCATATTTCGTTGTTTCTGTTGATACATTTGTAACTTTGTATGGGCGAGGCAAGAGCTAGTGTTTTTCTTTTTTTCCTGTTAAAAACCTCTGAAACTTTTCTAAAGCTAGTGTTTTTCTTTTTTTCCTGTTAAAAACCTGTGAAACTTTTCTAATGCCTTGTGTTAGAGACACATGAGTTTTCTTGATATAGCATATCTTTTACCTCTGATTCATTTGAAAAATGGAAAATAAAAGGATTGGTACTTGTGGGTCTCCTGTGGTATTTATTATGAGTTCAATTCCTGTGCACGGTAACATGGAGGGCTTCTCTCCATTGCTTCAAATTCGAGTCAACAAAAATAATGAAAATAGACAAACAGTTACCAGAATATATATATATAATGAAAATAGACAGTTTCCAGAATATATATATATATATATTTTTTTTTTAAAAAAAAACTCCACCCTCCTAAACCGTTTTTGGAGGATCAAACCCCTGACCTCTATGTAGAAAGTAACATTAGGTGGTCACTGGGCTAACTCCAGTAATTTATATATATATATATATATATATATTACGAACAACATTAAGTGGCAATGGGAGTTATACTTTTTTTGTCAAAGAAAAAAATCTAATTTTTAACATTTTAGCGCATGATGTACAAATTGAAATGTCTAACTTTAAAATCCTGACAACAAAAGTTAATATTAAACCGAAAGTCATAAGATCATCAGCATTTTACTCTTTAGTTTCTTTTTTTTTTCAACTGGAACTCTGATTAACCAGAAGGAATAAGAGTAGAATCTGTACATATTACTTCTCTTCCTTTTACAGTATATCGTTTGTGGCATGGTATGCATTCGTTTGAAATGTCAATGTCAAAAATTGGGCTAAAGCTTTGTTGGGACTCTATAAATATTGTGTAAATATATATATTAAGATTAAAAGGGAGCTTTAGCCCTTGACAAGTTATTTTCTACTCTATTATGGTTAGGGACCTCTAGAGAAAAAAAAAGTTTATTTTTTTTTTTTAAAAAAAAAAGGAAGGTATCTTATCTTGTATGGTTATGAAGTTATCGATAAGATGAGAAACCACCACATGGCACTAGTTTAAAGGACAGTTGTATTTAGGGATCACCACCCCTACATTCGAAGAATTTATCTCATCATTTGGTGCTCAATTGTTTTCATTTTTGCTTTCTACTAAATACACTAATAATTAACCAAATAAAATCCTATCTATAAATAATAAAGAAAAAATATTTGATTTTACCAAATATTCATGACAATGATAGAAAGTAATACATATATATATATTTCCTCTTCATAAACAGGTAATCTTTGTTGGCCCCTTTGGTTATTCTAATTTGGTAGTAGTTAATGTTTCTCTTCTCCCCAACTTCAATATTTAAGAATTATGACTGTCTAATTAATTGCCAATTTTTAACTTTTTTTTTATTTTAGCAATTTCAATCTGATAGATAGTAGCTTAAATTCCGAATATTTCAATTTTGGAAATATTAAATCATCACTATAACACACTAATATTTTAGTATTGACCAAATATCAACTGTGCATTCATTTTCCATAGTAAAACCACACCTAATATAATGACACATTGCATAATTGCTCATCTTATGAATGAAAAAAAAAAACACATCCCTGCTATTGGCCAAAAAAGATTAAACGTTGGCCCTCTGTACTAAGGCCTTGTCATTTTCTTATGACTCTTTTGAGCCCTTGACCTTGCTGATAATGGGACCCATCCATTAAATAAATACATAAATATAAACAATAAATAATTAAAAAATAAAAATAAAATAAAATGAATGCTGCCGACGAATTTATATATATATAATAATGTATATAACCATAATACAACTAAACACGAGTCCTAAATTCCTGGTCATCATAACCCGTAATTTACATGGGTTTTTTACTTTTTACTTTATCTTTTTTATATATCTAATTGTAAGAATAATTAATTTTTCCAATTCTTTACGTGGTTTTTGGACTTTCCACTATTGAATAAATTTACTTTCTTCTTTTATTATGTATATGGATATTGGCGTGCGGCGTCAATTTTGATTTGAGTTGATTTTTCCTTGGTCTGAGGGAATTTTTCAACTTTCAACCTAATTTTACGGAGATAATTAATACATTAATTATAAATAACTTTCAATTTCATAAACATTTTTATCTGTCAATTTAATTTCTGTTTCAAATATATATATATTATAATAAAATATTAAAATTAGTTTGGTCAAATTGACAAGTTATTGTCATCTGGAGTATTTATACCTTAGACAGCTGTTTTCCGTTATGGGATTGGAAGATTATGCATACAAAAAATATATTAAAGGCGAAGGCCTCGCCTTGTTTTTTCTTTTATTAATTAATTCAAAAGTTTTTAAAAGTAAATTAACCATATTGTTTTGATGTAATATATTGTATATATTTTACATATAATTTTTAAAAAAAATACACACTAAAATACAAAAAATTGAGAGAAAAATATAGATAGAAAACTACTCGTATAATAATCCTAAACGCGTTAAATTTACGCGATTAATCATTAGCCCATATAATGTAGTTTTGTTGCCTTTATTGCCATTTTACCAATTTTTCTCAATTAGCTCCTATTATTATTGAAGCAATATTTTTTCAATCTAAAAAAATTATTATTATTATTTATCTTTGATTAAATCCAAATTATACAACTAGATATCGAGAAATTTATGAGAGTTTATTTTCAAAATTCGATTTTATTTAAAATATTTATTTATTTATTTTCTTTTTAGTACTCAAAGAAAATATGAAAATTTTAAACATAAAATTTTTATCCAAATAAACTATGTTTTGAATATCACATATTTAGTGTTACGAATTCAAATTGAATATAAATTAAACTCAATTTATAAAATTGCATTAATTCAATCATTAAAATTAGAATTAAAATATTTTTTAAGCAAATGCAAATGAATATTTTTTTTGAACTTAAAAATTTAAAAATCTTACGTTTAAAAAAATTTTAAAATTATTTATTAAATATCTACTTTATATTAAATTTTAATTGCAAATTAAAATTTCTATTTGTTGATACATTTTATTATTACTGGATTATACACTATGCTAATTATCCAATTAAAAAAATAAATTTTTACAAAAATACTTTAAAAATATTTTTAAAAATATTTTTTTCTTTTTTTTTTCAAAATTGCTCAATTTTAAATTTCTAAAATGCCCTATAAGCAGTGGCGTAGCCAGGATTTTAGATAAGGGGGGTCCAATTCAACTTAAATACTAAACATTAAAAATATCAAATTATAAAAGAAATAAAAAAATTCCAGATTATAAACTACAAAAAAATAATAATTTCAATTTAACTTCATACTACTTTTCTCAAAAAAAAAAACTTCATACTACAAAATCAAATTAAACATTTCAAATTTATAATGTCCTCAAGTATTCAAGCCAATTTCTTAATTCATTATTTTTCAAATTTCAATTCATTTTAGCAAGATAAAAAAATTGCAACAAAATAAATATGAGATTAAAAGTAAGTGGTGTACCTATTCTTAACTTGTTGCCGCTGCCTTGCTGGTGCCAATCGGTGAAAGAATGAAATTGAAAAAGGAAGAAACTGTTATCTGAAAAAAAAAAGAAAGAAAAAGGAATTAACGAAGAAGAAACGTGAGAAAGAAGAGAAAGAGTCACAATTAAGTTATTCTTGTTTGTTTGTAATGGGCAGAGTCATTGACAAATCTTGTTTGTTTGTAATGGGCTTGATTAAAAGGCCCAGTTTTAAATATTGGAAAAAAAAAGGATGAAAAATGCTGGGAGCATGGATCGAAGTTGCGTGCTCTCACATAGTAAGGCCAAGCTGTTCCATCTCAACCAATGTAATATTCATTCTTAAATATACCTAAAAAATTTTTATTTTTAACTGAGGGGGGAACAGGGCCCCATGGGACCCCCTTTATCTCCGCCTCTGCCTATAAGTATCATTTTAGTATACATTTAATATGCTAAAATACTTACTTATTAATTTCCAATTTAAAAACTTTTAGATGTATATATTTAATTATATAAAAATTATAGGATATTTTATAAAAATATTAAAAAAATACATAATGTAATTAAAAAAAACATTTTATTTTATAATTGGGTGTTAACACAAACAGACACAAGTGGCAGTTGCCAAATTTTGAATTTACCAAGTCAACCAGAAATCTGTGGCTATGAATGGGTCATCGGTCCCGCGTGGGTTCTTTTTTATGCTCTCTACAGCATTTAGAAGAGTCCCAGTTGGAAACAGCTGCATCAGGAAAATCGATAATGTCATCTACAGATCCCCTTTTCATTGCCACGTGTCCCATTTGAGCGGTCCAGCTGGCTTCGCCGGCTAGCATTTTGTCGTTAATTTTTCCTACGTGGCTTATCTACTAACCCGCAATGTATCGTAATCTTATGGTATAAACGTATAATAGCTCTTACATTATAAAGAAATAATAATACGAGCACACAATTAAATTTTTCTATATTAATCATTCATAACAATCTTTTAATACTAAATATATTAATTTTCAAAAACCATTTTTCTATTTTAAAAAATAGTTTATTAATCTTTAAAAAATATTTTTTCAAAAATTAATATTTTTATATTTTAAAGACTAATAAATTTTTTATTTTTTAAAAATTAACTATTAAATAACAACTGCACTAATTCATAATTAATCAATTATTAATAATATAATAAGAACAAATTAAAAATTACATAATAAAAATTACATAAGTAAATTGATAAATAAAATAATTTTCAACACTTAAAGAATTTATTTAACATATTTTTAAAAATATTAAATTTTTATTCATAGTGAAAAAAATAAAATACATTTTAATTAAATTGAAAATTTTTGAAATTTTGGATAATTTTGAGAGTTTAACAAAAAAAAAAGATAGCTGTGCGTGAAAATTAGTAAAATTTGATCACTTATTTATAAACCTAATTTTAGAAATAAAATTTGCTGAAAAAAACTATAACTGTTGGTATTAAATATATATATATATAGCGGTTTGGAGGGCGTTTTAAATTTTTATAGCCGTTGGTCTTAAATACAATTTAAAATATATATATATATATATAGCATAAAAAAAAACCACCAGATATGCCACGTGTTGTAACCAAGGCAGTTCCTAGGCACTTCGCGCACGCACATTCCAGTGGCTCTTTTGTTGCGCTTCACAAGCTAAGCGAGCACTCCTCCTTTCTTTACTTTTTTTTTTTCTAAATCATCAACAAAATATCAATTTAGTTTTTTCTTTTTTGAGAAAAAAATATCAATTTAGTTAAATATTTGATAATTGTTTATTCATTTTTATTATGGATGCTTTTAATATTTTTATTGTTTAATTTTTTTGAGTTGTAGAAGAAAACAATCGGTAATTACAAAAAAAAAATGATGCAAAAAAAAAAAGCTTGTTTGTACATTAGAAATATAAGTGTAAAATACAAATACCTAAATTGATAATTACATTATATATTATAAATTTATTACGAGCATTGAGTATAAGTTATTATTATTTTTGTCCCTGATTGATAGACTCATTTTTTTTATTTGTTACAAATTATAATTCACTTAATTATTATTTTAATAAGTTAGTTAATATACAAAATATCTACAATATCTTTATTTAATGTTATTTATTAAATATATGTCATACTAAAATAAATACATTATAAAAAATTATATGTGCATTTAATAAAAATATTTATTTTTTTAACCATTATAAAATATAAAGTGAGCCTGTTAAATATTAATTTAGGATAAAGATAATATAAAATTATCAAATAAATATAGAAGATGATAGGAACCGTATTTGTCGTCTTAATTAATATTACTTATGACATATATCTCATACTAAAATAATAATATAATAAAAAAATTATATATAAATTTATATTCTAATAAAAATAATTAATTTTTTAATTATTTTAAAATATGAAGTGAGCCTATTAAGTATTAATTTAGGATAAAGGGAGTATAAAATTATCAAATAAATCTAGAAGACGATAGAAACCGTACTTGTTTCCTTCTAATTAAGGTCATTGCATTAGCTAGCTCGGCTATAATTTTACAAAATTCATTTATACATTTATTTGAGAGTTCATTCACAATTTTATAATTTTTAATCACTAGAATCAATAAAATGTTATTCTCAAACAAAAATAAATAAATAAATGTTTATCACAAACTAATAAAATGAATATTTAAATAAATTTTTATAATTAATTTAAATATAAAAATGTATTTACAAATAAATTTTTGAAAATGAGTTAAATTTTATTGTGTAAAAAAAAAGAAAAGAAAATAAGTTAAATTTTACATGATATCATGTCAGAAGATACTGTTAATCTAATTTCTTTCGATTTAATTGCTTTATATATATAATTTTGATATTTATTTATAAATTAACATAAGGTTTATATGTTTTATTTTTTAGCGTTATTTTTTTAACTAATTTTATATATATTATAATTTTTGAAGCTAATTATTACATAGATTTCTTTATATATATATACATATATATGTATTGACATTTTATAATTGATGCACTTTCATGAATTATTATATATAGTTTCCTCGAGGTGATTATTACTTTTCTTTATTGCTATTACAATTATTCCCTACAAATCAATTTCTCTTGTCAGGACTTGATTAGATATTCAACTTAAAACTTTTATCAACTAATTACGTAGGGGGGGGGGAGATAAAAAAAAATCTCCAAAAATTAATAATTGAAGTTGAATTTCTTGAAACGGTTATTATGAAATTTGAATTTTCAATAATTACAATAATAAACAATTAATTCCCTTAAAAAATTAATAATCAATTAATTAAAAATGTCTGAGTTCAAAAAAATTTAATTAAAAATGTCAAAGCATTTAATTTTTGAAATGACTTACACATGATAATAAATATAATCTTTCAAAAAAAAAAAGAAATATAAGAAGTGGCATCAAATCAAGGTATAGTCAAAATCATTTAAAATGGACATAAAATGATTAAAATTGAGAATGTCAAATTTTAAATTAATTATTTCATTCATACGAGTTTAAGGAATTTTTTTAAATTTTTATTAGCAAAAATATAAAGGATTGATACCAAAAAATTTGGAACTTTTTCATGCACATTAAATTCAATCAATTCTTATTTACCAAAAGAAAAAAATTCAATCAATTCTTGCAAGACATAACTTTATTACTTAGAGTCAGAATATATATATATATATATATATATTTTGCTAAGGAAAATTTTTGATAGAGTCTAACCACCTCTTTAAAATAGAATTTAATTATTAAGATAAATTTTGAAGAACTAGTCTAATAATTTACCGTTAGAACCCCACTTTAAGACTGATAATAATTCTTATATCTAATATAATGTAACTGATTATTATTAGGTATATAAATAAAGTTTGATTAGGCCACCTAAAGTCATCAAATGATTAGAGGATGAAAGATAATATTATAAATTCAAGTGATATATCTTTCATAATAATGATTTAAAATAAAACGCAGGCAGAGAATTGTTATAAAAAGAAAGATGAACAAAAATTAATGAAAAAAAATAAGTATTGGAAAAAAATATTATAATCCACTGTCAAAATATTTCATTGCCAGATAATTAAGGTAATAGTTAGAAAACAATGTCTTTGAGAAGGAAAAGAATTGTCATCAACTTTCAAATAATACATTTCTATTTTATTATAGAGTAAAATTTACTTATAATTTTTCCTATGTAAATTACAAGGCATCTGTTTAATAAACGAATAAAATTATTGGAACATTTGAATTCCTACTTTTAAAAAAATCAAACAAAGAACTTTGATTTTTATAATTTTAACTTATTGTGATAATTAAAACATAACTAGAGCATTTGAATTTCTTTCTTTTTTTCTGTTGAATTTCGTGAAATATATATATATATATATTTGATTCATTTTGATAATTTTTTTAATTAATTGCATATAGAAGAAAAATATTTAGAATTTAAATTTAAAATTTAAGTGAGAATAATGTATGTTATTTTAAAATTAGTAGTTATTTTGATAATTTTTTATTATTAAGTATGAAATTAAAGAAAAAATAAAAATATATTTTAATAGAACTTTCAATATAAGAAAAGGAAAATGAATATCATGGACAGAGAATGGGCAAATTAGGAAAAGTGAAAACGCGTTTAAAAGCTAAAAACCTTGAGTCCTTTTTGCGGTGGAGGGCTTGGAAAGAAAAAAAAATAGAGAGAAAACACTACACGGGAGTGGGACCCTTATCGAACGCCGACGATCCAGTCTTGCAGGACATGACGCATGGGTCCCAAAACATTAGATGATGTCATTTTCAAGAATCGGACGCTTTAGATGCCACGGGACCCATCCTCTTTGGTGCTAAACTAAACTATGGTTAAGATTAGAAGGGCACTTTCTTTAATTTAATTTGGATATTTACATTTTACGTCATTTTCATCAATCATTTATAATCATAATCAATATTTGATAATACTAACCAGTGATAAGCATTGCACTTCACTTGTATTTTAATAATAATGCTTTTTTTTTTCATTTAAAAATGTGATAATGTTCAATATTTTTATTTTTTAACAGTTAAAATAAAAATATAATAAATTTTTAAATTTTAATAATATTTAAATACATTTCTACAAAAATAAAAATATTTGAAATTAAAATTTTAATAATAATTAAATTTAGAAAAAATTAAATCAATTCGACAGATTTTATATATTTTTTTTATATTTTATCACGAGTATTTCAGTTATTTAATAAAAATATATAATAAATTTATGATAAATTCATAAAAAGTATTATATATATAATAAACTCAATAATTTTATGATAAATTATATATACAAATCTAATAAATTTATAAATTAATCATAAATTCTAATAAATTTAAAAATATTTTAAAAAATTATTAATTTCTATAATTTTTTATTTTTCTGATAATTTTATAAAAGAAACCCTTAATTTTTATGATAATGAAATGACATCTATTATAATCTATTCATGTATAATTACGACTAAGTTTATTAAATAAAGGTGGAGCGCATTTATCAACATAAATATATATATATATATCACATTTATGTCTCTTTTTATATATGTTAAGATTCATTTAATTAAAATATTTATAAATTCAATTTGATAATTGGTATATTTGTCAATTTAAAAAATTAATTTTAATTTTAACTTTTTTATTTTTATAGACAAATAAAAAGGAAAAAAGAAAGAAAGAAAGAAAGTGATATATTGATATACACTAGTAACATGGATGGATGAATATGCACATCCCATAGAGTGCTGTATTTTAGTGCTGTTTTTTGGTTTTTATTTAATGAAAATGGCAAATATGAAAGTAACGTATATATGTCGTTGTCTGTTTTATCTTTAAATTAAATAATTAATCAGTTCCTAACTTTAATTTGTGTCGCCAACTGAATGTGATCTTTTTCTTCAAATTATCCTTTATAATATCCAAACAATTAAATAAATATTTAAAGGCCTCAAATATTTAATTTTACTACTTAATTAAATAACAATAACCAATTAGTTGATATAGCTTTTTCATTAAAATTATTTTCTCATTTAGTATTTTATTATTTTAATAATTACACCTATACAATCATTTTATATCTCAATAATTATAATTAAAAATAATTTTATCGTATCACTAATTAATATATTAATTAATAATTCAACCACTAGCAATCAATTATCTGTAGTTAGGAATAGTTAAATAAGATTGGTCCTAAATTTATCATTTTTAATTCTTTTGTATATGGTCAATTAACTTTTTCGGGTTGAGATTTTTTTTTTCTAGAAAAAATAAAATTTTTAACTTCTTATTTGAAAAACTCATATTTTTTGAATAATTTGTTATAAACGAATTATTTTTTTAAAATAAAAATTGAATTTAATTGAGTTTAATTTAATTAAGATTTGATTTATAGTAAAATTTAAATTGAATATTTATAAAATTGAATTCGATTTTGTCCGGTTTGTGAAAAGCATTTGGGAGTCCATGACTCGCGCGTACTTTCTTTTTCTGTTCATATATGCCACGGCTTCTTCAATTGATTTAATAGTTGCAGTGATAACTTCATTTGCTGATTCTCTGGTGGCTGTCAGCTGGGCAGTGATGTTGCTCTAGCTAGCAGGTCTCTAGAAGAATATTACCTCCCAGCTTATTGCCTTTGTAGTTCATTTTTGTTTCACTGGCGGGCTGCTCAAATAAGTCCTACAAGTGATGGCTCTATTAATTAAATGGCAAAACCCACGTCTGGAATATGGATAAAATGTAAATATTGTCGATGCTGCCATATTTGCAAATTAATGCAGGGTTAATTATCTACGATGAAGAGGGTGACTGCATTGCTGCTAAACAGGGACATAGGCAGGTCTGGACAAGCTTGGTCCGCTGCTCAAGCTTGGTTGCCGAAAATTTTTGAGGTGGATGAACTGGAGAGTTGCTGAGTTGGAGTTGCTGAGACTCAAAGTCTTAAACATGGCTGTCAGGCGTTCAAGGTTGAAAACGAAGGAAAAATCCATTTCAATTTTATATTTTTTTTATTTTTTTATTATATTTTTTTTCTTTAAATGCCGATGACGACGTTATGAAGTGGCCGATAATTTTTTGTCCGTCTGCTGACCGTGCTCAGACTTCGACAAACTGCTGGCTACGTCACTGCTGCTAAAGTGAGTGTTCTCCGGCAATTTTTTGATCCGAAGGTGCATGGTTGAAGCTTTAAGCTTTGTTGAGGCTTTGAGATGCTGGCAGAAGACCAAAGGACTACAACACGTGTTGATGGAAAGCTAGCGATAAGCTGAAGTGCTTGTTCAAGCTTTACATGACTATTGTGGCAAATGGCAAAGCTTTAGTTAAGGATTTTGGTTTCTTTGATTTGGTTGGTGCAATTGTAAGTCTGATAATCAGTGCTACAGTTGCTGGGTGTTAATGTCCCCTCTAATAATGCAAATCATTCTTTATAAATCGAACAGTATAAAAATAAAAGAAAAATAAAGCTCTACATCTACCGACTTATAATCCAGCCCTATACTTGGGGCTCAAACTCAAAATTTTTTATTAAATTAAAACAGTTCAATATACTATCCAATCAATTAATTATGAAGCTTGAAATTAAAGCAATAAAACTCTCATCTCTTTTTACCTCGAGAAATAAATGAAAAAGATCTCACTTCACTTTCAATGGATTAAATTTGAGAAACATGAAATTTTTGCCGTTGACGAATTTTTAGCGCAAAACATGCAATTGATGTTGACCATATTAATGCGTGACTGTTTTTTTAATGACCACTGATCAGGAGTGATGTTCAATCAAAGAATAACATTTTAACCACTTTGAACGGTAATAATGTTAATATTCTTCCACAATTTTACCACATTAGAGTATTATTATTTTTTATTTTAATATCTCATGCCATTCATTTTCTTTTTCCTATTTGTCAGAAACGTAATACATTAATTATAGTACGTAAAAATAACCGTTTCATTTACTTTTTCAGTCAAATCAAAACTAGCTTTATTCATTTATACATATGAAATAGGAAATTTATAAAGATAATTAATCCAAATCTATAATAAAATGAAAAATAAATCTGTTTTTCAATTAAGTTTTTTTTTTCAATTAAGTTAGTATCTACTAGTAATATATATATTAATGCCAAATTTTAAGGAAAGTATATCCTTTTTCTTTTGTATTCACTATTTCATTGATTTTTTTTTATAAATTTTAAAATGCATGAGTTTAAGTATTTAAAAATTAAAAATAATATGAGGTCATTAATTAGGTATTTTAATATAAATGCAAGAATTTTTTAGTTAATATTCTTTCACATAATAATAATTATACGTTTGGTTGCATATAAATTTTAAAAAAATTAATTATATAATTATACTTAATCAATAGTATTATGTTTATTTATAAATGATATATATAAAATAAAATGATGATCATATTAAATTTTACCAATTAGTTAGTAAAATATTTTATTTATGAAGAGTAGAAAAAAATTTTCACTTGAAAAGTGAATTGAGAAATCCACATTTCAAAAGATAATCATAATCTGATTTAAAAATATGATAAAATAAGAAAAAGATGTAATAAGGGTAGTTTAAGTATTATTTAAATTTTTTCTGTAAAATTGAGTTGCAATTAAATAAGTTAATATTTTTTTAATTTATTTTTACAGTATTTTATTGCATCTTTTAAATGTAGTAATATAATATTTTCTAGTAAAATACAAGCATTGTAATATATTCATTTTCGCAGTATTTTATTACATCTTCTAAACACAGTAATATAATAATTTTAAGTAAAATATAATTTATGTAATATAAATCTGTAAAATATATTTATAGTGATCAATTTTTTCAGTAATTTACTAAATACACTATAACCTTATTTAAAAAAAATGAATGAGAAAAGAAAATAGAAAATTATCTTTTTTTCTTCATAAATATTTAAAATTTTTATATAATTTTAAATATAATGATTAAAAATAAACATAAGACAATTAAAAGATTATTTAATATGTAATATTAATATTTTCTCTTAAATTATTTTTTATATAGTAATTTTATTTGGACAAATTAAATTAAGAAAGAAAATAAAAAAATAACTCTATAAAAAATAAGTAAATAAAAATGATAGAATAGTATTTTTGTTAGTGTCATATGCCCTATAATACTCGTGTAAAAATTTGCAACATTTTCCCTTTATAATGGCAATAGTAAAATCATTCTTTACGATAATGCCTATTTTTTACTTTCATATTTTTTTATTAATTATACATGGAGAGAGCACTTAGAATTTAAACATAAAATTTAAGAGAGGGTAATACATTTATGGCCATCAAATTATACTTTGATATTTTTTTTTTCACCAAACACATTGATAGTTTACTTTCATCTGTTTAGAATACTATTTCTAAATTTTTTGTTAAATAAGATTTTCTCTTCATCTAGTACAGGATCTTATAATATATACGCTGTACTAATAATAATTATGATAATGATATTAATATTAATAATAGCATTATTATATTAACTTAAAAAATACAAGTGAATTAAATTTGAAAGTTATTATAGCGTGATGTCAAATTTAATTTCTGAACTTTAATAGAAGAAATCAACTGAGTTCTCTAACTTACAGTTCAAAAAAAAAAACTGAGTTATCAAACTTTATAAATTTGGTGAACTGACAATATAACCAAAGTATAACTTAATTAATCAAATTTAATAAGTTAAAATTTATTTAATTTTAACTAAAGTTTAAAATTTTAATTAGCAATAGAGTACAATAAATTTAAAAATTTATTTGGCCATTTGCAACTCAGTTTATAAATAAGGGTAAATTTGAGTAAAAAAATAGCATTAATTAAAAATATACGAAATTTAAGATAATTTATCTATTACAATGATATGGTATGATAAGAAAAATTAAACTAAATAATTAAAGCTCGAATTTTTTTAAAGTTTTTTTTTTATTATAACAAGTACCCCTTTTCCTAAAAAAAACAAGGACCCCTTTTTTCAATTTTAATTTGAAATTTATTTGTTTATTTCTATTTTTAGTTAATGTAAACAATAAACAATTTTAAATGAAAAACGAACATGAGTTGTAAATATTTTTCATCTAATGGTTATAACCTATTACAGTTTTAATATAGTATATTAAGTTTGTCTTCTTCCTTTTTTAAAAAAAAAACTTAAAAACTTAGCATTTATGCTGGAATTAGAAAATGTGAATATATTTTTTTCCATATAAACAATATTAATAATATTGGATGGAATTTTCTTTTGGCCAGAATTAGATGGAATATTAGTTGCTAAATAAGGCAAATCCTTGAAATTGCTGTGAGTACAGATATTATTAATTATGCATGACATGGAATATTATTATGATTCATAATTTGTATTTGTGACTCAAACTATATTCCCATAATAGGATAAATATTTCTTTTGACATAATTTGAGTTGAATTATATTATAAAATTTTATTAGTTTTTTTTTAATTTATTGGAGGGATTTAACACATGGACTACACAATAGGGAGTAGTCCTCCCCTATCAACACTCATCACAAGAATGATCAACACTCACCACAAAGGTGACGGAATGAAGAATCGAACTCGTGACCAACTGGACATATCACAGCGCACTAACCAACTAGGCTAGGCCCTCAACTCTATAAAATTTTATTAGTTGTATTTGCTACACGGAACAAAATTTAATAATTTACTCTATTTTTGACGCACACGCGCGCACGCATATATATATATATATAATCGGCTAATTTAATATTAATACTTATAATAAATATAATAATAATTAATAATAATCTTTACTTAACAGGATATTTTTCGTAAATTTTTATTATTTTATTAATTTAAAATTTTAATAATTAATTTTATTGCTAATTAAAACACAATTGATGAGAATTTTAATAAATTAATTAATAAAAAAAACACTTCTTTATGAAATTGAAATTTGCTGCAAGAGGCTCAGATGAAAAGCCGAGCATGCAACCAATAATTTTTTTTTTTGGAATTCGAAACATATTTTCATATATCTATTATCTGATATCTTAGGAAACAAAATTCTGATTATCTTTTCATCCATAGTAAAAAAAAAAAGTAAAAGTGGAAGTAGCGTAAAAATTTGAAAATGACAAAGTGGGACCAATGGTCTGGAATTGAAAAATTTTAAAAAACCTAAGAATAGATAGGGATAATAGCGTCATTGAGCAAAAAAAAAGGTTACCCGCGTAACTTAATGGCAGTTCATTTATTCTAAAAGTAATTTGATTTGACAAATACAATCCACACCATACCGAAACAAACAAAATTACTCCACCGCCACCACCACAACGCCACCGCTTCACTGGTGGATTTAAAGTTGCTCAGCCACACCCGCTCACTCACAGGTCCACTATAGACCACCACCACCACCTACCAGTTCAGCACCAATTTGCCAATATCTCGTGCAAATTTTCACAACTTTCTCGTGATGTCCCACTTTTACAGGCAATTGGCCCAATCAATTTTTTTTAATTTATTTTATTTTTAAGGTCCATCCAGCCGGAATTTGGTACCACCGGGTAACTGTTTTTAAATTAAGAGCTGTATAACAAATTCAATTTTTTAAATAATGGACAATAAAAATTGGAAAAGAAAATTTAAATTAGAAGCTAAGAAGAAGGGGGGGGGGGGGGGGGGGGCGCTCATTTCATAAAATAAAATAACAAAATAGTTTTTAAAAGGTAGTATATGGTGAGGGTAGGAAAAAATAATAAGTTTATAAATTATTGCTTATTTGTTTGGGAGTTGAATGTGATAAATAGTGAAAGTTTTTTCCTTTTTGAAGGTTAAATAAAGAATAAAGTTAGCTTCGGTTGAAAAAGAAATTCATATTAAAAAGGCATATATATACTGAGAATTATATATTTTTAAAAAAAGTTTATATAAAATATAATTTTTAAAAACAATTGAAGTGAGTGATTTAAAAAAAAAAAAAAGAAGAAAGAGAGAGAGAATCTGGTGGCTTTGAGCTGTGATTTAGCTGTCTTTTGCTGCATTATTTCTCTTCTTCACACACGCCTCCAATATCCCTAGAAAAAACCCTTCTCCCCTCCCCCATTCCTTTCTCTCTGCAAACAAATCTCTTCTCTCTCTCTCTCTCTCTGATCTCAATAGCTTAACTCAAACAGTATTTCTTCTAAAACCCATTTTCTAGCATAAAATCTTGGCCAAGAAAAACTGAAAGAAAAGAGCAAGAAATACAAAAAAACAAAGTGGTATTTGGTAAATCAGATGTCTCATGTGAGATGAAGAAGAAGACTACCCATTTCAATTCTCTTCTTCTTCTTCTCATTCTTGGCACAATTTTGTGCCTCTCTTCTGCTCATCAGATCACAAGTTTTTCCTCCAATGGCCGCCTTACTGATGCTGAAGCTATGTACATCAAGAAGCGCCAGCTTCTTTACTACAAAGATGAATTTGGTGATAGAGGAGAGAGAATCACTGTAGACCCTTCTCTTGTTTTTGAAAATCCAAGACTTAGAAATGCTTATATAGCATTACAAGCTCTCAAACAAGCCATTGTTTCTGATCCTTTCAATCTCACTGCCGATTGGGTCGGATCTAGTGTCTGTAATTACACTGGGGTTTTCTGTGCTAAAGCTCCTGATAACAAGACTCTCAGAACTGTTGCCGGCATTGACCTCAACCATGGTGATATCGCCGGTTACTTACCAGAGGAGCTTGGGTTACTAGTGGATCTTGCATTGTTTCACATAAACTCAAACCGGTTTTGTGGAATTATACCTCATAACTTCAAAGACTTGAGGTTGCTGTTTGAGCTGGATCTTAGCAACAATCGTTTCGCCGGAAAATTCCCTAAGGTTGTGCTGAAGCTACCAAAACTCAAGTTCTTGGATCTGAGATTCAATGAATTCGAGGGTACTGTACCGAGAGAGCTCTTCGATAAAGATTTAGATGCAATCTTTATCAACCACAACAGGTTCGTTTTCGATATTCCAGACAACTTTGGCAATTCACCTGTTTCAGTCATTGTTTTGGCTAACAACAGGTTCCATGGCTGTGTGCCTTCAAGCTTGGGTAATATGTCTAATCTTAATGAAATTATCCTCATGAATAATAAGCTTAAGTCTTGCTTGCCACCGGAGATTGGCATGCTCAAGAACTTGACTGTTTTTGATGTGAGCTTTAACGAGTTAATGGGTCCATTGCCGGATAGTTTTGGAGGTATGGTGAGTCTTGAGCAGCTCAATGTAGCTCATAATATGCTTTCTGGGAAAATTCCGGCGAGTATTTGCCGGCTACCCAATTTGGAGAATTTCACCTTTTCTTATAATTTCTTCACCGGAGAGCCGCCGGTCTGCTTGAGTCTCAAGGACTTTGATGATAGGAGGAATTGCTTGCCGGAGCGACCGGCCCAGAGATCTGCGGCCCAATGCAAGGCAATTTTGTCCAAGCCTGTGGATTGTAGCACGTTTAGATGTAAGCCATTTGTTCCTTCCTTGCCTGCTCCTCCTCCGCCTTCTCCGCCAATGCCTGTACCTTCACCACCAGTCACCGTTCCGGTTCACTCCCCCCCTCCACCACCATCACCAGTATACTCACCACCCCCGCCTCCACCTTCACCCCCACCACCAGTATACTCGCCACCACCCCCACCTTCTCCCCCTCCACCAGTATATTCCCCACCTCCGCCCCCACCTTCACCTCCACCACCAGTATACTCTCCTCCACCTCCTCCTCCACCTCCTCCTCCACCACCACCAGTATACTCTCCTCCACCTCCTCCACCTCCTCCTCCACCACCACCAGTATACTCTCCTCCACCTCCTTCACCACCACCACCCCCTCCACCAGTTTACTCCCCGCCATCTCCTCCCCCACCCTTACCTTCACCGCCACCACCATCGCCTCCCCCTCCATCTCCACCACCGCCCTCACCATTTCCTCCATGTGTCCGTCCCCCGCCACCTCCACCACCAAATTCTCCACCACCACCACCTCCAATTTTCTCCCCACCGCCTCCACCTCCTTACTATTATAGCTCTCCGCCGCCACCCTCACCACCACATTCGCCACCTCCACCTCCACATTCACCTGCTCCACCTATATATCCATACTTGTCACCGCCCCCACCAGTCCATTCTCCACCGCCACCATCTCCACCCCCCTGTATAGAGCCACCTCCACCTCCACCTCCACCCCCATGTGTAGAGTATTCACCACCACCAATTGTTTACAAACCACCGCCATCCCCATCACCACCACCTCCACCGGTAATCTACGCATCTCCACCACCACCAGCATATCATTCTCCACCTCCACCCATACTGTATGAAAGTCCACCTCCTCCAACCCCAGTTTATGAAGGGCCATTGCCGCCAATAACCGGGGTCCCATACGCTTCACCTCCCCCACCACCCTACTATTGATTCTTTTGGGAATTTTCCTCTAACCTTTCATAAAATTCATAAAATCCAAACCCAAAAAAACAGATTTAAAAATTTGTGATGAGGCTTCTTTTCTCCGTGGGCAATTCTCGTCGCTCAGAGAGAAATTAAAAACAAGATTGGAAAAGGGTCTGTTTTTAGGATTCATTTTCCCTGCAAAAATGTCTCTCTCAAGATGAGCAGTATCGGCATTATTGATAAAGAAGAACAGAGAACAAGATAGAGAGGTAAGAGGAGAAAGTCTCTCCATATTTATTCGAATTGTTATGGAATATTTTGAGTCGCACAAATAAAAAATGGCAGAGAGAGTAGATTGTATAGTGATGGAATGGAGACCAATCAGAGGGCTACTGCGACTTCTGGTTTCCGCCTTTTTATTGTTATTACCTCTTCTTCTTCTTTTATATCATACTTTTGCTTCTTCTTTCTTTTATTTTTCAATTTTATTAGTATAATCATGAACATTTCACTTGTATTGATTTGCAGAATTCAGTCTCATTTCTTTTTTTTTTCTTCTCATGTGTTCTTTATTATATATATTTTCCTTTTTACCCCTTGTTTTTGAGACTTTTGAATTGAGGACTATGCCTTTGTATTCTGGTTAATTTCTTTGAAAATGTTCTTGATTTTAGATGTTATCAATATTTATACAAATGTCTATTGATTCTTCATATATTTTTTATCAAGAATCAAATGATTCCATGTGCTTTTCTTTGATTCAGTTTCCTGAATTGGGTATCCATGTGCATACATATCCTTGTTTAATTTCCAGCTTCTGTGGAGAAACAGAAAAATATATTTGACTGTATACAATTTATGATCTTGTGGAAATTCTTGATTCTTGAACTTTAAAATTCTTGATCAAGACTTCAAATTCTATTTCTAATTGTGGTGGGACCCAAAAGGTTAATTCCATTTCACCTTGATTGGTGGCTAATTAAATTCTAATTAGATTAAGATTGTTGGGATTAGTCCCATCCCCCATGTGATGCCTTAGAAAATTTTTGAATTAAAAAAACCCTTTGAGAGGCTTACAATTACACTTTCTCATTGAACTTTGGACTGTTGATTCATGCCATGATTTATGAAAAGCTTAAAAAGCTAAAGTCAAATTGAAAGAGTGGGAGAGAGAGATCTCTTTCAGATTGTTCCTTTTGTTGAACTTTCATCTATCATCATTGTAGAAATGTTGCTGCTGACTCATGTTCTTGGTCATGTGGTTTATGTTCTGTGCTTTTCTTTTGTGTCATATTCCTTGTCAAAAGCTGCAAAACTCTTTCTTCATGGTTCCCCTTTTCATTTTCCTTCTACCCATTTACCCATCTCCCAAACAAAGCTCCAATTTGCTTTATAAAGCTCAGTATCAAAACCAAAAATACGATCAACTTAATACAAAAGCTATCACCATTGCCAGTTTGCCACCAATCAAGCTCCACTTCCCACAATTTTCAGCCAAGTTGAGAGAAGCCCATGATTCCCTCATAAACAATGTTAAAGCAAAACTTTGGCATCTTTCTCTAGATTGAGAAAGCCACGTCTGTATCTAAGGCAAGTGATATAAATTCTAGTATAGGGTTGGAGAGGGGTCCCTTTTTTTTTTGAAGTGGAAAATGACTAGTCCTATTTTGGGAGAATTTTTTGTTTATGTGTTGTTGGGCAATTTGAAGGCAAGGGCACAAAATTTTCATGATTGCTTTCTTCCAAAATATATGGTTGGTTTGGTTTGGTTTCTTCTATTCCTTAATAATAACGTCTCCCTTGAAGATCTAGAGAAAGTTTCCACTATGATTTCTTCTGGCATTTTTCTGGATACACGTGATTTAATAGTATAGTTTATGAATAGGCTACAACTTTGTCTAATACATAACAACACAAATTAATTTTTTCTTTGAAAATCTCCAATAATGATCTCACAAAATAGTTTTTTTTTATTAATTAATCTTTTAAATCTTTCAATAGTCGAAATAATATAAATAAATGAGTAAATTTCAGGCAAAACCTAAATTTCTTTAAGCTTTTTTTTTCTTCTTTATGATTGTGTATATTGTTCGTTAACCATATATATATTAATATTATTTAAAAAACCAAACTTTTTTTTGAGCATAAAAAAGACCAAACTTTATTATGCAAAAAAAGAAGAAAACAAAAAGAAAAAAGAGCAAAGTTGACTAGTTGGCTATATTTAGAAGATGCAATATATAAACATAATGTCAAATTATGCATTAACCTGCTTGACTAAAATTGTTGGAATTGGCAAGGGAATACCATAAAATGAATTAATGTTCTTTCCCGTGGGCATGAATAATAAAAAGAAATTAAAAAAAAAAAAAAAGGAAACTGATGCCGCCTTGTTGAAGGCAGCGGCGATTGGCATAATTAGGTTGGGCATCTTATAATAATTACATTTGGAAAAGAACAATTTCTTTATATTTATATAAAAAGCAAGATGCGGACGCTCCGTGGTATTGTAATAGTGTTAAAGTGGTCTTTCACAACTTGTAATTTAATCCTATACTGGAATTATTTTCAGAATTAAAATGTATCAAGTTATTTTTTTTCTAGTTAAATTTATAAAAACAAATTACAATTATAAATTAAATATTTAATTAAAAAAGAAATAAAAAATTTTCATGCTTATAAAATAAATAAATCCAATCATTAAAATTTAACTTAATAGCTAAAAATATATATTATTTTTACTTAAATTTTGAGTTTAAATTTTAAATATTATCTTTTTATACGTATAAATAAAAAAATAAGAACAAAACCATAAAGGAGTGGCTGAGTTGATGTGTACAAAGCAAAGCTGTTGGGAGTCATTTTCTCAACACTTTAAAAGATTAGTGAACGCTATTGAATTTCCTTTTATCTTGAAATATTTCCCACTCTTCTCTTTAATTTTATTATTTAATAATTTTGTTTTCTAGAATTTTTATTTTTTTTATTAAAGGAAAAAAAATCATATAGCTTAATAGTTGTCATTTTCTAATGTTCATACGAAAGAAAAAGATGCAAAATATATCATACCAAACGAAATTAGATAATTTGATATAAAGAAATGGGCGAACGCTTGATGATGTTCGCATCACATGGTCTGTTTGTATTTTTTATATATTTTTTTAATTTAAATTTCAATTCACAAGTTTGTTGACTTCTTTTCTGAAATCCCGTATTACTAACATTTAATTAGTGGCTCTATGTGAAGCCTGTGATTGGCTCAATTTTATTAATTCTCTTTATATATATATATATATATATATATAAGTTGTTAATTCGACAATGAAATCATCACATCACATCGACTTTATTTAAAAAAAATTATAATATTTTTTTACTATTTTACAACTCACCCATATGTGATAAGTACGTTTATTATTTATTTTGATATTAAAAATTAAAAAAATATTTCAATTTAATATAATAAGAAGAATAATAATTTTCGTATATTATAATATTTTATAAAAATACAAATTGAATAGTTTAAACTTGATTAATGTAAGAATTATTTTTTATTATTTTGTTGATTAGAATTATTTTTAACATATCAAACATAAAATACCTTGTAATAATAACAATAAATTGAGAACCTTAAAACTAACACAAGATTTGTCCACCAAATCCCATTCTATAATCTATAATATTCTCCTCACTCTTATAATCATTGAAGAGTAGAAAGCTGCCGTTTTAGATAGGGAACCAACGCATACATAATATATATATATATATATATATATATATATAAGTTGTAACGGCAATATGATATTACCCTCAATTGAGAGGTAAAAGGATCGAACCTTACAAATTAATTTTCAAGATTCGAGGTTTTAAAAAATAATAATAATGTATATATATAAAAGTTGTGTTTTTAAAATTTGTGTTTATTGAAGAAAGTATTTGATAATTAATAAGTATTTTTCAAAAAAAAAATTAATAAGTACTGCAAAGGGACGGCAAGGCGTAACTAATTTCATGTGTGTCTACTAATTAATCTATAGGCATTTTTGCTGTTAAAATCTAATTGAATTGCCATTATCTTTGCAAACACACTCTTTTAATATTTCGTAATGCCACCCTTAAAATTATTTTAAGAGAAGATTATATATTAATTTAATTTATATCAATCTGAAAATTATTTTAAAAAAATATAATATAAAAATTAAGTAATAAATTAAAAAAAAAAGATAAACGAAAAGGACGAATAAAATTGTCACCTATTAATAAATTTATGGCAGGCCATTCTCAAATTAAATTTGATAGGCTTTTTTTATTTAAACGTCTAAAAATGGTCAATACAATTTTTTTTTTGCCATTTAAATGAGTTATATTCATGTTACCAACTTCCGCTATTCTTTTTTTTTTTTTTAAATTAAAATAGTTGAAGCAATCTTTTTCTATCATTCATTTCAAACTAATTCAAAAATATTTTAATATATTAGATATATCTAGTTATAAATATTATTAATTTTTAATGCCATATTCTTTATAATATTTTATACACTAACTACATTAATATATAAATTTTTCTATTTATCTAAAATAATGTAAAATATAACAAAATTCAGCATTATATGGATATTTATTCAAATAATATAAGATATTGTAAATTGCACTACAGAACGAAAATAGAAATTACAATAAGAAAGGCAAGCAATAATGGAATCCTAATGATGATGAAAATTGAAAATCAGGAGAATTTCATTCCGTGAATTAAAAAAAAAAGAAATTAGAGAATGAATTCTGTTACAGCTCTGGTGTTGTTTCCATCCTCCTATATATATTTCCATAGGGTTGTTGGCAATGCTACTTTAATAATGTAATTATTTATTATTTTTCCCATCACTCCATGCAGAATAATAATAAGTATAAAATTATTATTTTATTTTTAAAATTTAGTTAATTAATTATTGTCCAACTATTTTGAATTATTGAAGTGTGGGTAATCTCTCATTTAAAAAAACAAAAATATGATCTACTTAATATAAAAATGAGTTTTTCAATCTTAACAGTTAATTTTTAATAATTATTTTTATTTAAAATAATTAAATAATTAATCATCCAATTTTAATTTTTAATTATATATTTAACGGGAATTAACCAGCTGTTATTTTTGGGTTCGATTGGATTCTGTTAATTTTTGTGAAATTTCTATGTTTGTTTTGCATATCAGATAATTAAAAAATGTCGCAAGAAACAAACTGCAATTCAAATTTTAGCTCCCATTGCAAGATCGTGAGAGGAATGAAGTCTTTGATTCAAATTATGAGATTTCTTCTTATTAAGAGATTTTAATTAAATTTACAATAATAATGCAAATTAATTTAATTTCAGTTTAAGATAATTAACGGATTTGTTAATTTGTTAATGAAATTGATCGATTTTCATTTTCGTTTCCCATTTTGTTAATGAAATTGATTGATTGGTCAAATGGAAAAAATAATATATATATATATATATTTTTTGGTTTGAAGGAAAGCGAAAGAAAATGAGTTTTTTTTTTTTTAAGGAGCATGTTAATCATTTCATATAAAATTTAATGAAAAAAATAATAATAAAACTAAGCTGAACTGAACCGAGAGTTTAGGAGTGTAATTAACTGAAAACATAAGCACATAACTGAGGAATAAGAAGTGGTAAATTGAGTACCTAGGAAGAATTGAGTATTAGTAGTGGCAAAATCAAAAGTAAAAATTACACTCTTCCACATATTTTATAATTTTTTTATTAACATATTTTATAATATTTTTATTAAAAGTATATTAGTTATTTTATAATAAACTCGTAATAAATTATATAAATTTATAATAAATAATTTAAATTTATTATTTTTATAAAAAAAATTATAAATTTTGGTAATCTGATTTTTTTTAAATTGTAAATTGTAATTTTTTTTTATTTTTCTCGTATTGCCGTAAAGATCCCAATTGAAAATGCACATTCTTGGCTACTGTGTGAAGAGGCCTTGGGCCCTTGCCTGCCAAAATTGAATTGGGCCTTTAAAATCAGTTTTAGTCTAAAACTTTAACCTACAGAGTTTGCCCATTAGTCTCCCATTAATCTTATTCGGATCTAATAACATCTTCGTTGCAATACTTTGATGTATAAAGTGGTCTCCACAATCCAGACTTTAGCTTTGGACCCATTGCTTCTACAAACCCAATTTATCCTTCACTAACTTCAACAACGTAATATACTAATATTGATTATTGAAAATGGACTGGCATCACCTAATTTCAGATTTCCAAATATAAATTTGGAGCATTTGAATAAAAACCCTAAAATAGAATGTTGATTTTAAAAATACTATAGTCAATTTATTTTTTCACTTTTATTAAAACATGTGTCAAATTTGTAAAAATATGATATTTTTCTTCCTTCATGCTATACATGTATGTTGTACAAATTTTGTGTATATGTTAATTAAAAAAATTTTAACATTTATACATTATGCTCTCTATTATTCTCTTATAATTTAAATTTAGGCTTAATACATAAAAAAACACGTGCAGCTCAGCTGCTAAAAGAGCTTGTGATTTGCATGTGTTAGTGGGGCATGAGGTGTGTATTTTCCCATTTTTCTTTGCATTCAACTCCTCTTTGATCAATATTGTTTAACGGCTAATTTGTTTTGCCATTAAATTCATTAATTTAGAACAAATTCTGTTAAATTTCTCCGACTTCTCTTGATCAAAGCTTCTTTGCAAATTTTCTCCATCAAAAGTTCTTCTTTTTTGCTTTGGTTGATTGTAGAATGAATATCGATAAGCTGGCTTTTGAGTTACTCCACTGCCACTGCAAATTGGTCACTAATCTTAAGCTATCGTGGACACCAGTGAACCTAGTGAGAAGATTTTTCGGATGCAAGAACTATGGGGTAAGTTGAATCGTTGAAATATTTTTTTCCTCAATTTGATTTGAAAATTTTCATTTAATGAAGTTCCGTTATCATATACAGGGGAAAAGTTATGATTATTTTCTTTGGTTTGATCCTCCTACACCCGATCATTTGAAGCTAGTTGTTATTGGTTTGCTAAGAAGGGTGAAGGAGTTTAAAGAGCAAAAATAAAGAAGCAAAAGACAGAAAATTTAGGGAATTTGTTTGTTTGTTGTGATAGGGTACACTTTTAGTCTAAGTAATTATAGATCCCTATTGTGGTTTTTCCTTGTTTGAATTTTATAGAAAAATGGGGAATATGTATCTAGACTAGGTTGTTGATTGCCATGGGGATGAATATGCAACACCCTTGAATTGAGCTTACTGATGTAACAATCTGGTTATTTTGAATGAAATTTGACTTTTGAATTGTTTAATTCAATTTTCTACAACCTTCTCTAAGAACTTTTTGAGTATTAGTTGAAGATAATGATGTTCATAATTGCAGAATAATAACATATTGTTTTTTCTTTTTGGGTCTTATGCACACTATTGGGTTTTAAACTAAAAATGCACTAGGAATATGATGCTTGATCTTTAGTTAGGCTTGGCTTGGTTAAAATGAAAAGTAAATTTTTGTGTAAATCAATCTTGTACTAGGCTTAATCCTTTACTTTTAATTACAATTTCTTGACTTATTGTGTGAAAATGGTGGGTGATTTGTTGGTGTGAAGTGTGATTATAAAATGATAGATCAAAAAAGAAGAGGAAAATTTAATTTTACTTCAAAGTTGAAATTTCTTTAAACTAAAAAATACAGGTTGTTCAAACATATTTTGAAATTTTCACAACCTTCTCTAATACATCAAACCTAGTTATGTTGTGGAAAACCTAAGTGCAATAAAAAAAACTTTCAATAAACACACAAAATGTAATCTAAACATCATTGTTCCAGCAACTTAAGCAATATTAAAATAAATTTAGTTCATACAAAAAAGATTGTTTTTATTAGAAACTGTGCATAATTCACATTAGTCTCCACTGGTATTAATATCAGAGGCATGAATTGAGTTCATAGATGTTGCATGTTGTCTAGTTAGCCTTTGATAGTGTGCTTGTCCATCTGCTAATTGCCTTGAAGTCACGATTGACTTCCCTTTCCATTTCAAGTCAGGTGGCTTGAAGCCTAAATCCATATTTGCAACAACATCACTCTTTATCTCAACCCCTATTTTAATAACCCATAAACCATCTCCAAATTTGTTTTGTTTTCAAATCCACCATAAGCCAAGCAATGCGAATCATTTGTTGATTCCCATCCTTGCCCTTAGCAACCAGCAATTGACCCTTGTAAATCCCTTTTAGAAAATAACCATCAAGTCCAATGACCTTCCTACACTCTTCTAACGAACCTCTCTTCATGGCATTAATATAAACATAAAATATTTGAAAAAGTCTTTTTCCAGCTTCACTATTGTCATCAAACTTTACTACATTAGAGGAGCAAGGATTAGTCTCTAAAATCATATCTATATAGTCCTTTATTATAGCATACTCAACCCTATAATCACTCAAGTATCTATTAATATCTTGTACTCGGCTTTTACAAATGGTTCTACCTATATAAACATTCAACTCTTTCTTACACAACTCTTGAATTTCCCAAATTCTTATACTAGATTGTAAAATAAATCTATCTTTAAAATGGTTAGTGATGAACTCAGAATTAAAAAGTCTATTCTTATTTATCCTAAAATACTTATGGATAGGATCTTAAGTTTTCACGTAAAATCTTGAGTTGCATCTTCAATACTAGCAAAAAGCAACTAAGGACAACCCTCATGTGCACACTTAACCCTCATTCTATGTCGTTCATTTGGTCTACGAGTCAACTGAACCCCTTTTTTCATGCCATAGTAAGACACAGCCTGCCTAAGCTACTTCACACTCTCAAAGACTATGCCAAACTAAAACCATGGAGTTTTAGATGTAGGGTCATAATGCACTCTTATACTTTGTATCCTAACAACATCTTTTTTATTACTCTCACAACTATCAAAATCTGAGCTAGCATAATATGGTTCATTACATACTAGTTTGCATGTATACCTATTTTTATCCTTATCTAAGTCCTCAAAACCAGGATCACTACCAACCTCTCCAAGTTCTTCTCCTTTCTAGTTCTACTTCTTCTTTGAGTTCTTACTGTCTCCCTAACAACTCTATGCTCCTCATCATTATCACTAAAATTAGTTAATGCATCTTGCTCTCCTTCAACATCATAATCTTTAAAATAGCCCCCCACTATCAATTGAAATCTGTGAAACACTATCTCCCTCAACTCCATAATCTAAATCTTTAGAGTCATTTCCATTTACACTTGATTCTACCCTATCAGACAATGGGATTCAATATTCCCAGTCTCTTGTACGTCCCTCTCCACCTCAGTAGCCAGATTCTCTCTAATTATTTTTGTCTCTCTCTCAACCTCAGTACCATAGAAACTGACTTCCTCAATAAAGATTCAGCTCAAGCATTTAAGTTGCTAATCCCATCTATGTTGGTTACCCTAGTTCATCTAAGAGGAAAATTTAAAGTGGACTGCACCTCATTCAAACCACTCAAACTGCCTACAGTAACATTAGTTTGACTAGCTCATTTACTCCACATGCCACCTTGGTTGTTGTTGGGCATACTTATGGTTCGAACATCACGTGGGCCATATTGACATCGAGTATATCACTATTTTATCAACCCTTAGACATTTCTAATAGAACTTTATCACTTAATAATATGAAATATTTACCAATTGGTGCCTTACGGTATATAAAATGCACAAAATCATAGCCAAAAGCACTTAGATAATCACCAAGTTCAAACACAAATATTTTGTCAATATTAATATCATTGACACCCACATAACAACACTTTCTTTTACTACGCACAAGACAGCCTCCTTAAGTTAAATTTAAAAATTAGTCATAATTAGAAATTTTGGGATGTTACAGTTGAGACACGAGTTCAGATAAGATGGCAACATGGACCCAGTATGACTTAAAAAATTATTTATTAAGAGAAGAAAAATAAAATAAATAAATAAAAATTAAGATATTAAAATATTGGGTATTTTAAAAAGATAAATAGTAAAAACTTACTAGAAAGATAAATTTGGATAAATTACTTAAAAATATCAATCTTTAACTGAATTAATAAAGTTAGGTAAGATTAATTGAGTTAAAATGATAGCTACTTATAATAATAATAATAATAATAATAATAATTATTATTATTATTATTATTATTATTATTATTAGTGGAAACCCTACATGTCTCCACCATTATCTTCTTCTTCTCTTCTCAGCCATAACTCATTTCCTCTCAAACTTACCATTTTTCTTCAATCAAGCTCCAAATCCCCTAATATTTTCACTTAATTTCTTCTACCCAACACCTCTATCATAAAAATTAACTCTTATTTGGTGGAAAACACCTGATTTGATCGCAGGATTTTATGATTTAAGAGATGGGTAAATAGTAAACAAGTAATAAAAATCTTAGGCGAGTGAAAGAGCAAGATTTTCATTTATCTTTTCATTTTATGACTTGAGCACGTAAAAATTTATTTGAGATTGATGAACATAAAATTTATTTTTGTTTCTTTGAACATGCTTATAAGGAGAAAGGAAAAGGAAAGGAGGTGAATTAGGTGTTGTAAAGAGTTTTGGAAGATCTAAAGATTTTAAACAAGTTTGTGCACTCTTAATCTCTTTTTTTCTTTTAATCATGTTTATGTTAGTTTCATGATTTTAAGTTGTATTTGATTTCTGGGAAATTTGGTAATAATTTCTTAAAAAAGTTATGAATTTCCAATATTTGGTATTGGTAAATGGTGTAATAATTAATTGATGAGTTTAGTCCCTAGATTAGTTATGTTTTGAAAATCTGAATTTTTTATGCAAAGTGTTCTGAACAGTAGTGGTTGTCAGGTTCATAACTTGCATTCTAGGGCTCCAAATGATATAAAACTTATGTCAAATGAAAGTTAAGACATTCTAAATCTTTTATGAAGACATGTTTCAGACAAAATTTATGTAAGTGACATTAAAATTTACTAGAAATTTTTACACGAAATCTGGAACTGATAAAATTCGACCCTGAACAGTCCAGAATGAAATGGATATAACTCATCCTAGAGAGCTTCAAATCGAGTGACTCTTGATCCCTAATAAATATAAGACATAATCCTATAACTTTCGTGAAGAAATATGTCCCAGATAATATACGTAATAGACCTTAAAAACTGTTAGAAATTTTAACAAGGAATCTGGGACTGGTGAAATACAATTTTGAATAATCCATATTCAAATGGATGTATTTCACCCTAGAGAGCTCCAAATTGAGTAATTTTTGATCCTATAGAAAGTTAAGACCTAGGGGAACAAATCTAGTGAAGAAAAAATTGGAAAATTATAGCTTTATTATGCCCGAATTTGGTCTAAAATTCAGTCTATAAATGTTGCTCTGTATCTGGTGAAATTAAATTTTATTTTTGGACATATGTTAATTTGACTTGTATATCTTTTGATTCATAAGTCCAAATTAAATGATTCAAAATTAATATTTAAAGCTAAGACCTAGATATAAAAATCATATGAATAAAGTTATACTTAATTATTGCAATTTCTTGGTCAAAATTTTAGAGGAATATGATGCCCAAAAGAATTTGATTTTTGGTTGTTGTTGTTACTATTTATTTATTATGGAAAATTTGTATGTATATGTATTATCAAAATACTTGTCACATGAAAATTACAAAGAGATAGAAGTCTATTTGTTTTTATGTATTTCTTGTTAAATTATGTAAATATGAGAAATAATATCTTGAATTTAGAATGATATTATATAATAAAAACTAATTATATGATATTGTGAGCCCAAATATACCAAGACAATAAATTATAGGTTTGGATAGGTTGACATGCCAATAGAGGACTTGATTAGCACTACTACATCATATGTATTATGACAATAGATTGATAAAAGACCATAGAGGCACTGAGTGTTCAGTAAGTAATTTTATTATGGTATGCAATGTCTATTTTCTCTATTAAAGACATTGAGTATCCAATATTAAACTGATCAGAGGAACCGAGTGTTCAATATCTGAATCCCATTATTCAATCCGAATAATTCTGTTATAGGTTACTATGAGCATAAAAAGAAATGTTAAATTCTAAAAGTATATATTTGAAATATTATGCATATTGCATTTTTAATTAATACGGACAATAAAGAAACTTGATATACATATATATTTAAAATTTTTAAATGGAATGATAGTATGCATTTTATCTTGGTATTGATGAATTTATTCTACATTAAAATAAGTATGTATGGAATTATTAATAATGTGTACAATTAATTGATGATATTTGTTGCTTGTATTATTTATTTATTTTTTATTTTTATAAAATGAAAATTAAGATCATTTGGATTAAGTGTGTACCACTAAGTTTAAGCTTAGCACGTAAGATTTTCTTTCCTTGCGTAGGTACATATATATATAACAGGAAGAGGAGTGGATCTATAGTGAAATCTAGAGTTACCTCATTATCAAAAACTTTTGTGGTAGATATACTACCACCCTTAAAAATATTTTGACACTCATTTTACATGTACATGCAGTATGTAATATCATATAATGTGAATATATAATGAGTTATTGTAACACTTTTATTTGAACCATATTTTATTATGTGTGCTTGTTAAAAACTCTATGTATAGCATATTTATATTCAAGTACGGAGATTGACTAAAGTTAAATACAAGTAATTTGTTTTATTTTTATTTATGAGTATTGTATATGAAATGAAAGCTATTGGTAATTATTTAAGTGCTTTATGCACAGAATGTGGCATCCCTTGTAACACCCCTATAACTCATATACGCACACTATATACAACCACATCTGTAATATACGTATATCGGATATAGGAGTATCACGGTTTCTATTAAAACAAACCAATCTTTCCTTTTAGCAATAATATGAGAAAACTTAAAACATTTAAGTTATATTATAAAACATAATAGATAAAATATTTGTTTATTAAGCAGCAGAAAATATAGCGGTATTTACATATATATATATATATCAAAATCAATATTTTTAAAACATAAAGTTTATACATGTTTGGCACTTCATCTCTGATCTTGAAGTCCACAATTAACACTTCACAAGCCTAGACTCGACTTGGTCTAGCTGAACTCTTCGGTTCAACCGGATCTACCCTGTCACCTGCGCGATGAACCACAATCGCGCTAAGCCAACGGCTTAGTAGTACAAACCACAATAACAATATGTTTCAATGTAATGTCAATGTCATACTTTCAAGAATTAGAAATAATACACAAGAATATCATATTCTTAACATTACATTTCATTATATTATTCGATTGTTTCATCATTCATGATTCATATTTAAGCAACGACAAGCATGGGCCCAAAAGAAACTAATATGTCATTCAAATTCCAGAGTTAATATTTTGGTCCAATAATCACATTTATCAAGCCCGTAGACGAATCATTATCACAATGAGAAACAACTCACATGTAACATCCCAACTAGGCTTCAAGGACTAGGCCCAACTAAGCTTCAAGGGAAGCTAAGCATGCTAAGCATCAACCTAACTTGGCTTCAAGGACAAAGCCCAACCCAGCTTCAAGGGATTGTTACTTTTAGGCATGTCACCAACAACAAAACTCTGAAAATTGAATAACACATTAGGCACATAATTCTTTTATTATTTCATTATCAATTCCATTCTCATTTTCTCATAATCATCTAGGCACAATGCCTCAATAGTTCATTTGCATCATTATAGCCAACAACAATGGCTTCACATCTCATCATTAGGGTATACATAACTAATTGCATTGTATACACATTTTGAATGATCATTATATCTTTCACATTATGCAAATAATAACATTAATCAATTATATCAACAATGTAATAGATTACTTAACACATTTACAACCAAATGTGTTAAGTCCCAAAGTCATGTAAATGTATGCAATAATGTAGGGTTTGTACTTACCTCAAGAGCAACTCACACAACACCAAACTCCTCTTCCAAGAATCTTTCAACACTTGGATTAGGGCAACTCAATCTCTTCAAAACCTAATCCAAAAGTGATGATACACACTCCCTTAGAGATACACATAAGGAAATAAGGATAAGAGCTAACTAGGGCAAACTCTACATATGACACGCTCAACAACACGGGCGTATCCTTGACCGTGCCCTAAACCCACAACACAGAAGCTTTGACAAGCTCATTGACATGGGCGTGTCACCGGTCATGTCAATCCTCCCTCAACACAGTGGCTATGACACGCTCAGTAACATGGGTGTGTCACTGGACATGTCAATCCACCAACATCACAGTAGTTATGACATGCTCAGTGACATGGGCGTGTCACTGGACGTGTTAATACTACTCCAACACAGAAGCTGTGACACGCTCAGAGACATGGGCGTGTCACTGGTCGTGTCACCCATCCAGAAAATAGAACCATTGATACGCCCAAAGACTTGGCCGTGCTCATGGGCGTGTCAAGCCAAAAATTCTGATTCCGACATCAACAACACCACATCCAAAAAATATCATACTTAACCCTTTTCCACTCCAAACAAACTTAACCAAACACATCAATAAACCATAATAAACTTGCATAACATCAAAACAACTCAATACATACATCATACACCAATCAAAACCATCATCACAACTCAACACATACACAATACACAACACTTGCTTTCTATCACCAAACTTAACCTTTTCTCCTCAAACCAACCCCAAAATCAAAACCAAAAAGACCAAACACTCTCAAATACACCACAATTATACATACATATCTCAACAACAACCATACACCAAGCTCAACACACCAACTCAAAAGAAAACCAAAGAAACAAGTGGAAAACTTACCAAAAGTGAAGAAAATCTTTAGAATTCCAACTTGATCACTTGAAACATCCTTCAATCTTGAGTTAGGAAGAACAAAATCTCTTTTTCCTTCTTTCTATGGAGATGGCCGGCCAAAGAGAAGAGAAAAGAAGAAGAAGATGAAAGTCAACCCACTCAACTCTTCTTTTAACCACTAATGCTTTCTTTAAATCTCAACCAAGCAATTTTAATAATATAATATTACAAATATCATCTTCCACTTAACTAAATTTCCATTTATAAAATTATTTAATAAATCTCATTTGACCATCTCATTAGTTGACTTGTATTTGTTGTATATACCTCTATATATACAACATATACACACTCCTCTTTCCTTTCTTATCTTCCCACTTAAACATACATATATACTTTATTTCATTAAATTCAATTTCAACAATAATCATTCTAAAAATTTCAGGGTATAGTTTGGGATATTACATCCCTGCACTCAATTTCACTAATAATTGGGCAAGGGATGTTACATCAACCATGTTTTATACAAGCGCAATTGGTCTTATGTGGTCTAACAGTATAGCCTAACCCCAAAATACTAGCCCAGACATTAACCCTTAACTTTTTCGCTTAATAACCAAAATACCATTATCTTATATAACACAACTACAAGATACCTAAAAACCTAAAATCATAAACATAAGACAATATGTAACTAACAATATTGCTATAAATTACTAACCTTTTATTTTCAAAACACTAGAAACCTTGGAAGATGTAAGAAATTTTTTCTACCATGTCTGCCTTTTGCCACTCGTTAATACTAAGCAGAAACTGATATTAATCAACCAATTATCCTAATTCGATTACCAGGTAACTAAATCGAAATATATTTTAGGAAAAATTTATGGTTGATTGTAGATTATGTTAACTGCTGAAAAATGAAATCATCAACTTAACCTAAGAGTTTTTTTTGGACTTAAATGGCGAGGCGAAATGAAAATTTTTGAAGAAAAAAGAGTTGCCACACGTGTGTAATATGCGCATAATCATGAGTTGACAATTAGCTGAATTAAGGGCTATTTAGTATCATTTTAATACAGTAGAGTTGTGTCTTTGGATACCCGAAAAATACAGGAGGCTAATAGAACCTTTTGCATAAGTACATATATTTTTTTATGTATTAAACCTTAAATTTATAATTTTATTACTTTAAATTTAAAAAATTATATGATTCAATAATTAAAATATAAAATACATATTAGAAAACAAAAGATCTACATGTCATGCACAAAACATATACATAAAAATAAAAGAAAATAACACTCCTTACTAATAATAAATTCAAAATATTCTAATATAAATGCACAATATATATATCCCATTAAAAATATTATATGATTTGACAGTTAAAAAATATTACAAAAAAGCACATGCATAATATTAAAAGAGAACTACACTTCTTATCATTTAAAATTTAATATATATCGACACAAATACATAATATATTCATCATATTAAAAAAATATATAATTTAACACTAAAAATTCATCATAAATAACAAAAAATAAAATATCTACATAACATATATAAAACTTAAACACAATATTAAAAGAGGATTATACTTCTTACTAATTATAATTCAATATTTATCAGTATAAATACACAATATATGCATCACATTAAAGACATTATATGATTTAGAAGTTAAAATATAGTGTAAAAAATAAAAAAAAAGCACGATATACACACATTATATGTCTGTATATGTTGTATAAATATTATATATATTGTGTAAATATTATATGTATAGTGTAATATTAATAGTGTGAATAAATCTATCTTTATTATGTATATGTTGAGAAAATTAAACACATATAACGAAATAAAAAACAACTCAAAACAAACATTAAAATAAAACAAATATAACTAAAAAAAGATATAAACACATTCAGAAAATACAAAATAAAATTTAATAAATAAAAAAATTCATAAAAAAATTTAAAATATTTTATCAAACATGTAAAATATATTAACATTAAAGAAAAACAAAATATTTCATATTACAATTGAAGAATAATAAAAACAAAAAAAAAGTAGATTGATAATATTACATATACCTTTAATTCTAATGAGAAATTGCTCATTTGTTGATTATTTTTGTGGATGTTTTACCCATCTTTATGGAATTTATGTTTTGATTGTAGATACATGGAGAAAATGACCTAAAGAAGAAAAATGGAGCAATTTGATATTTAAAAGCAGAGGAAACAAGAGAAAAATTATTCACACGGGCGTGTCTAATGAGTGTCACACGCCCGTACATATCAAAGCCCTACTGGAAGACGAAAAGAAAAAGAAATAAAAGCTGAAAAATTTACACACCCGTAAAAATATTGCCTAACATGCCCATGTTAAATTTACACACCCAAATCCACACACCCTTATTAAATTTTCAGAGTCTGCCAAAATTTATCAACTCAAGATTTTGGAGAGTTACAGTGCCACACGCTAGTGTTTTTTATCCCACACGCTCATGCATAATTGTACCCGACTATTTGGCTAATTTTTCAAAGGAATTTTCTCTCTCTACCCTAGGGCACAAAAGGGGACATATGGAGCATACTATAAATATAACTTTTTAGAATTTTTTAGGGAGCTTACCTTATTATTTACCTTTCTTGGCAAGTTTTAGGATTCTAACAAATAAAAAAGAAGAAGAAATCAATTATCTAAAGGGAGAATCTATAGATTTGATAGATATTTTGATATTTGAAGACATTTATAGCAAGATTAGGGTAGTATCTTTAGTTTATTATTTCTCTTTCCATTATATTTATTGTTTTAACTTAGTTTTAGCTAGATTAATGGATAATTTAGTTTTAGTTAATGGGTATTTTACATTATGTTTTATTTTATTAATGGGTAACTAATCCTATTGTGGGATTAGGTGGATTTTGATGTTTGAATTATGAGTTTGATTAAAATCTATTAACATACATTGATTGTTTTTTTTATTCTTGATTTGATGATTTTGGTTTAATTGATTAGCAATTGTTTGGCTACCAATTATTAAATCTAAAGAATCATATAAAATATGAGAGTTGAGTATGATTTTTTATTTGGAATCATCAACCTTGAGTGATTAGTTTAAAGATAAGTTAATTACTTAGGGATCTAGGATTGATATTTTGATTTAATTGAATTCGATATTGACTATTTGACACCGGAATAGTAATTTAATCATTGTCCAGTTATATTTTTCTTTTTTAAGAGAAACGTAGATAAATTGAAGGATATTGGATATCTTGGATTTAAGAATTATACTTTAATACTTCATTAATTAAACCCATAGTAAAAATCTCATTGAAACTTAATCCTACTAATTTATCATTGATTTTTTAAATACCTAGTTTAGAGTAATTAATTAAGATAGATTTTGATTAATTAAGTAAAATTTAATTATTATAAATTGTTAATTTTCAGATAATAGTAATTTAAGTTAATTAAATACACCTTCCTTGTGGATACAACACTCACTCTACCACTTTACTACAAGAAACGATATCATACACTTGCGGTATAGTTATAGTAGTATACACATTCATCCACGATAATAATATAGATATATTGAAACATTAAATAATATGAAAGATCAAATCAATTTTTTGGTTATAAAAAAGAAAATAAATAAAAAGGCAGAAGATAAGAGGAAGAGAAATAGAAGTAGTGTTTTTAAAATCGGATTGAACTAATCGGTCGGGTTAGTTAAACCTAGAACCAAAGTTTGGTTTAGTTTAAAAACATTGAAAAATTGATTTTATAAAAAAACATTCAAAACCGGCTAACTTGGACCTAACTGGTCAAATTAGACCCAACTAGATTGAATCAATTCTTTAGATTTTAAGTATTTTTAATAAAAATAAGAGGAAAAAATTTAGATTAATTATTTGTATTTATTATATTTAATATGTGATATTTTTACCCACCACATTTAGAATGATTGGTAAAGCATGGGGAGTATGCCAGCGAAATCGCAAATTCGAACTACGAGTTAGTAATAATGTCTCTAAATGCTTAGACACTGGATGTACTACGTGTGAAGTCCTTTCATAAGCCCCTATTTAAGTGGAGGGCCCTGACAGTGAGTTGTTGGGCTAGCTCCCTCGAGATTTATCTTGGTGATCGAGCTCCACACTAAAGAGATAATCAGGCTCCGCCAAGATTTCTCGTTAGCAAAAAAAGTAATATTTTTGAATTAATAAAATATATTTTTATTATTTTAAAATTTTTATTTTAAATTTTTCTATAAATTATAGATTTTTTAATAATATATATAAATAAAAAAAATTATAATATTAATATATTATTAGACCCAAATTAATTTAGTTGAATCATAAATTAATTATTAATCTAATTTAGTATTTGATTCAGTTTTAAAAATATTGAATAGAAGAGAAAATGAAAAGAAGATAGATTAATAAAAAAACGAGAAGTACAGAGAAAAAGAAAAGATAGAGGACGGAAAAAAGACAAAATATATTTAAAAAAAAAACTACATGCAGCGCATATCTAAAAAAAGAATAAAAAAAAAGTGATGTAAATTTTTTTAAAAAAGAGAGAGAAAAACTGTGGAATTTCCTCTGTAAATTTCAATTTTTAAGGTTATTTGCCTTCTTTTTATTTTTAATTTATTAGAAAAATTATTTTATTAACAATAAACTTATTTTTTGTTATTTGCTATTGACATTGTTACTTGTTTTTTCAATTTATCTTTTAGGATGTTATTTTCTTATTTGAGCATCAAGAATCAATGATAAAAAAAATTTACAATAATAGAAAAATTGTGACAATAAAAAAAACAATAACAAAAGTACATATTAGGGATGAGCAAATGACCCAAATCAATTCAACATGACTATTATTCTAATCAATTTGACCAATTATTTCGGTTTAAACTATTTGAATTTATTAGTTTTGACTTATATATTTACTGGTTAAAACTTATTGAACCTGATAAAACCGATCGAACATAACCGAATTTAATTAATAGTGATCGATTTTAAAGAATAAAATTTTAAACGTGTCGATAGTAGTTGGATTGGCTAACTTTTAAAAGCCGACTAACTCAATCGATACTCATTCTAGATATATATATATATATATATATATATATTAGTTAGGACCTTGTATATAATATGAGGGGAAAGTGTATTTTTGCTCGTAAATTATAGTAAAAATCTGAAAAAAAAAAAAACTATGTTAACCTTTCTATTAGGGGAACATATAATGACACTATATAAAGAGTAAATGTGTAGCTGTAAAAGCATTAGGGGAAAAATATATAAATTAAAATACAAAAATATGTATTTTTTTAAGTAGCAAAAATATAAAAAATATAAAATAGTAATATATTTTAAAAAATTTATTTACAAATATATAATTTTAAATTTAAAAATATATAAATTTGAAAATATATAAATTTAATTTTAATATTTACTATAATATAATAAACCTAAAAAGTTAAAAATATATATAAATTTAAAATATCATAAATATATGTTGGCTTAAAAAGTATTAATTTTTTAAAATTTATTATAAGAATATAATAACATAATAAAAATTTTGATTTTACCCATACAAAGTACTGAACCATTGTAATATTTCTTGATAAAATTTTAAAATTCTATAAATGTTGAGTGCATTATTTATATAATTTTAAATATATTTTTAATAATTTATTTTTTCAAATTTATTATATTATATCGAATTTATTTTTCAATTTTTAAGTTATATAAGTTATATATTTTAAATACCTTTTGAAATTTTTAGAAATATATTTTTTTATTTTAAATATTTTTATTATTTAAAAATATATGTATTTTTAAATGTTAATTTATATATTTTTACCTCCAGACACATTTATTTTTCAAATGATGTCGTTATATATTTTTAAAATCCTAATTTATTTTATTATGTGGGAAAAAAATACACGTCCCCTCTAATGTAAACTTAGTTTGGTGAATATTAATGTTGAATGATTGATCACTCGACCGTTGGGCACAACGGCTCCTTGATTGACGTTAATTAATTTAAATTAATTAAATTTATGAAAAAAAATAAAAAGGAAAATTGGCACATAAGTTGGAAGCACGTGCTTGCACATGGGTGAAAAAAAAAATAGCAAGCCACCTTTTGAAGACATCCTCACGTACCAGACTATTTTTTAAATTTTAATTTCTTCTTTTTTCTTGTGACATTTATTTAAAATGTATTCATTCTAAATAATTCAAATTAAAGTATTAATATTTAAACTTAATATATATATTTTTAATTTTTTCTTATTTAATTTTTTTCATAAAATATAAATTTTGTGTAATTAAATTATAAAAAATAATTATATCGTATATTTATTTTTTGTAATAAATATATTTACTACATATGTTATTTTTATATTTGTGCTTTAATTGTAGCTTATAACTTTTTAGTTAAATTAAAATTGAATTGAGATTTCGATGTTTGAGATTTAATAAGTAGTTATTAATTGTGATTAATTTAAGTTAAATCAATATATTTTTTCATTAACACACTAATACAAGTTTATGAAATTTCCCCTATCTACGACGAATACATATAAAATTTGTTATTATACATCATTTACGCCACCCTTTTTCATGTTAAAAAAAATCAATCATATGATGTTATTTTAATCTTTTAAAAAAATATAGGATTTTTAGATCGAGTATTAATCAAAAGTAATTACAATATATATAATTTTACAAAATAATTAATAATTTGAATATCAGTTATTAAATGTTTAATTGTAATAAGTTATTGATGAAAATTAAAGCTTCTCGTTCTTATTGTTAGGGAAAAATATATGAAATATTTGTTGTTGATTTGAGTTATATAGATGAATACTTTGATAATACAAGAGCCATAAAAAGAGCGGATATTGCTTCTTCTTTTTTTTTTTGTCTATTATTTTAGGTGCTTTAAATAATTGCTTTGAATTTTAGTTGATGTTAATTAGTGTGTAGAGCTGTGTAATTTAATTTGATTATTTTAAACGAAATATTGAGAAATTACTTCGATTATATATATATATATATATATATATAACTATATATAATACAACCCCGTGCAATATTGCTAATATTTTTATTTTTTGAATTCTATAATAATTTTAACAATATTACTTATAGAATAACATTATATATAATAACAATATCTTCTCATTCAACATCACCATGTCGATGTTATTTATGCAATCAACATTCTTGAAACTTCCCAAATCCCATAAGTGAATTATTCCACAAGTGAATTATTCTAATTTTAATTTTTTAAGTTTCTTTGACATAACTCACTTCTTTGAACAAAAAAATAATATGTAACAAATTATTCAACTCTACTTTTAAATTTGGATAATTATGAAAATTACACAATAATATTAATTGACTTGATAAAAATAAAAACATAACAAATATAATACATTACCTAGAAGTAGACAAAAGAAATAATATTGTGGTGTTGAAATTAAACAGTATTAAGAGAGAAGAAAATATTAGTGTAATAGTTATGATTTTAATATTATATATAGATATATAAATAACTAATCATAACAGGATATTAAATAATTAAGATATCATAATTTTATTTAAATTTTTTAAATAAATATAATAATTATTATCACTCTTAATTCTATTTAAATTCTCTAAATAAATAAATGTCTATTATAATAAATTAATTTAAAACTCTACGAATATCTCTTAAATAATTATCTATATCTATTATAACGAAATCCCTACCTTAATAAATATCAAATCCTTAACTAAATAAATATTTATTATAATGAAATCATAAATATCTATTATAATTATTTTCAACCACTTATATGTTAGCTAAACATAAATACCTACTATAATTAATTTAAAATTTTAAATATGTTAGCTATCTAAATATAAATATCTATTATAATTAATTTAAAAATTTTAAAAAATTAATTTAAAATTTTAAAAAAATTAGACATGTGGCACAATATTATATTAGCACTATTTGTTTTAGTATTATATATAGATAGATTTTATTGCATTATTATATATATTGTTTTGTTAAATGAAGACTTCTAATGCTTGAATAAGTAAAAAATTATTTCATTATGAAGCCTGGCTAAGATCTAAAAAGAAAAAAAAATGAAAATAAAACCCCCTTAATTTATTTTCTACAACGTTTTCGAGGGAGATAAAATTAACACATGTAAAATTAAAAGTTTCACATTTCAAAGGCTATTTTTGTGGTTATTCATCGATATGCATGCTATTCTTCTTACTCAATACCTATAAATCAGAAACTAAACTTAAAATAAAACAAAATTATGGCCAAATTTTAGTAAACCTAGATAGTAATTCAGGTAAAGTAAAATATTTAAACTTATAATAAATTGAGCCTTATAACATAAAATAACTTAGATTATTTTTGTTGGATTACTTTACTTGTTTATGTCTATTATATTTTTTATAATTTTTAAATATGCGATAGATTTAAAAATTAAATATTTATTTAATATGCTTATCCCATTAACTATTAAAATATTTGTTGGGGTTAGGTAAAGAAGAGCATACTTGTGAATCGATTGAACTTGATATTGCAATCTTCAATTAACCTTAAAGAACAGAAAAATCTGAACACTTTTGCTTCATAAATTCTAACTTTGTTCTCGACACCCAAATCTTCATAAATACCATATATATATATATATATATATATATTAAATAGCCCAATCAGTATAGTTATTTTTTCTATGAAAATTGGTTTAAACTGATGGATTTGTATAATTTGAGGAATTAATAGCAAAAGCTTTCAATTCATAGATTAAGTATCAAAACACGCAGGGGCTTTTATATGGTTTAACCCTAACCCTTATTATTCCAAAAGTATAATATTTTTTTAGGATATATCTTATTGATAAGATTATTATAGTATTTTATACAATTTTTTGTAAATGATATGAATTGTGAAATATCATGGAAATATTAAAAAAAATATTATTTTGTATATATATTACATTACAAAATTACTGTTTATTTAGCTTTGATTTGAAAACTTTTAAAGAAAGGAAAACGACCAATGATCATGACTTTGCAAGTTTTATTTATTCAAGAAATTGCTAAACACATTGTTAATCTTAACAAATCTATATCCATATATTATATATTATACTAAAATGATTGTCGCTGACACATCATTTTATCACATATTTTTTCCACATTTTACCACATATCAAATTTTCTTAAATTAAAATTTTAAATATTAGTGACCCAAGAAAACGAAAGAACTAATTATTTTTTTTATATGATCTTCAAATTTTGTTTAAAAAGATGTAGTAGAAAGCAACATCCTACTTAAAGATACTCTGTGAATTTTTACATTTATTCTATATATATTATATCCTATTAGTTTAATTTAATATTATATAGCATATAACAATAATGTATAAAAACAAAGATGCTCTTAAATATTATTAAATTATAAAAACTATCACTCTATTTAAAAAAATTGAAAAATACATGCAATATAATTTTCTACCCAAAAGTAAATGATTTTGATGGAATTTTGATTTTTGAGGGATGATGACTATTCAAAAAAATATTTAATTGATGGATTATGGTATGAAATGAAACCCTTTATTGAAAGTTGCTGAATTATTATTTTATTACTATTTTAACTTTGAGAGATATGTAGAATACTACATACTTCATCCATACATTTTAAATCATCATTTTTTTTTAAATTATCTTTCTCAAATTATCATTTTATAAAATTAATAAAAATTAATTAATTTTTAAAAAATTAATAATTTAATTAATAAAAAAAATATAATATTGATAAATTAATAAATAATATTTTAATCTATTTAAAATAATTTTATATAATATTTAATAATTTTAATAATTTTTTTAATAAATATAAATGAGCCAAACCAGCAATAAGTAATACATTGTCTCGAGACAACCTATTATTATTAATTATTAATATTATAGATACTTTATTTTTATTTATTACCATCTCCATTCCACTTTTTATTTTATTTTATTCTTCTTTTTTTTTTTTATAATAAAGAGAGGTTTCAACCTCAGGAACAATTACTGCCCTTCTATAAATAACACCGGAAGCATCATGAAAAAGCCAATTTTTGAGCTCTTCAGGTGCATCATCTCCATTCCACTTTAACTGTGCGTTTGATATATTATTAGAAAAATTAATTATTATGATATATTTTATATAAATATATTACTAAAATTATATTTTATTAAAAAATTATATTATCATATTTAAAATATAAAATAAAATATTAAAAAAGTGAATGAAAAAAATTATTAACTTATTTGATTATAATTGAATTTATTGACAAAATTTAAATAATATCTAAATGATTCTTATAATATATATATTTATTTATTTAGATCGGGCATGAAATTGATAGTTAAAGTATATACATGATTCATTATAATAAAAAAATAAAAATATGATTATCTCTTAACATGAATTCCTCAATTATTTTTTAGTAAAATAGTTTTTTATTCCTCTTTATATAAAAATATTTTACCAACTAATTAGTAGAGTTTAATAAGTTCATCATTTTATTGTATATGAATTATTTATAAATAAATATAATATTATTGATCAAAGACTATTATATAGTAAACTTTTCAAAAAATATTTTTATTCTATTTTAAGTATTATTTTTGTAAATTTAAGATAATATTAATAATAAAGTTTTACATTTATTTTTATTTAATATATCTTTCTAATCTTAATAATTAATAATTAAAAAAATTTTGAAAAAAGATTATCAAATAAATTTTTATAAATTTTGACAATTTATAATTATTTATTATTATATTAATCTACATGTGTCTATTCTTACATTATACTTGATTGAATATTATGCATTTGTATTGCAGTCTAATAATAATAATTACTTGGAGTGGGGAAATGCTTATGCACACCTAACACTACACTCTTTAAAACACATGCTTAATTATTAGTTATGATTCATCACCCATTTTCGCCACTCTACTAATTATCACACCTTGCCAGTAAAACTACCCAACCCTTTTTTATTGCTTTTCCCTCAATTTTTATATATATTGCTTTATTATTATATTCTATACATAAAAATATAGTTATTTATTAATATATCAATTAAGGTTTTTTCTTATAAATATAAAATTTAAAAGATTCGAAATTTGATAATCTTCTATCTTTTAAATGTTTTAATTAAAAAAAATCGATAATCATGTGATTCAAATAATTTTCTTCTTTATATATACCTCAGTTACATTTCCTTTCAAATATTTATATATATATATATACATCAACATCATTTACATAATTGACATTATATTTTCATTTATATGCTTTTTGTATTTAGTTTTAATATTTTTATGTACATATTTAATTATAATAATTGATTTTTAAGTTGCTAGATTATTGAATTTACTAGTAATACTAATTAAATTTAGTGTGTGTATATATGTATATCATGAATCTTTTTATCATATAAATAAAATATTAAATGATTGAGAGCTAAATCAAATAGCACGCAAATACTTTTTTCTTTTTTGGGGAAAAAAGGAATTAACAAATTCTAAATAATTAAAGGTACATTCTTTATACTCTTGTTTTATTTAAAGGCTTAAAGCTATATATCATCCTAATAAAAAATATTAAAAATCAATTAAAAATATAAATTTATTACAATAAATTTCCAACATTATATACGATATGAGTATCAAACATTATCATTGAGGAATTATTGAATTATTGGGATTTATAATGTTTATGCAAAATGTACTCCTAATAAGATAAGAGTTTAGTTAGAAAAAGCATTATTATTATTATTATTATTATTATTATTATTATTATTATTATTTTAAAACTTTTAAGCACATCAGTCAATTCATGTCAAAAATTTCAACTTAATTTATTTTAAAAAATTATAGAATTATTTTTAAATGTTAAAGAAAAGATTTAAATATGAATTTATTATTTGGTTTAGGATATAAAATTAATTTTAGATTAGGTGTGAATTTCGCAACTTATTTAATTATAGTAATTAGAGTAATTAAATAAGAATTTGTTCATTTATTTACGACAAAATAAATAGACTGAGAACGTAATTACCAGAAATAAAGGGTGGGAGTTAATAGAGTTAATAAGCTTAATTAAAAAGGGTTATCTTGAAAGAAACGATGATGGGTAGCGGAAGAATAATTATATGCTACAACGGTTGTAGCAATAAATGCCTACAACAAGCCAATTGAATTTTTACACGTAGACTAAATATGACACGTGGCGTTATGGAATAATCATATTTAGTCTACGTGTAAAAATTCAATTGGCTTGTTGTAGACATTTATTGCTACAACGGTTGTAGCATATAATTATTCGTAGCGGAAACAGGAAGCATACGGCGGGAAAAAAACAAGAAGCAAAAGCAAGAGTTTCATAAAGCAACCGCTAACTCTCTCTAATCTCTTCTCTCTTTCTTTCTTTTTTCTTTCATTCAGGGGAAAAAGAAAAAAGAAGAGAAAGAAAAATTAAGGGTTTGGTTTGGTTTATAAGAGAAAAAAAAAATACTGATAACAGAAGAAAACAGAGCGAATCTCTCTATTACTCTGTTTTCTTTTGATACAGAACAGAACAGAGCTGGTTTCAAGAAAATAGAAGCTCCCTCTGTTCTGAGTGTTTTCTTGCTTCTATTGCTTAAAAAAAGAGATCGATTGGCTTGCAGAAACATTGCTGTTATAGATCTAAAGAACCTATTTTAAGCGGCGGCCAAACCGGGACAAAAACGAAGGGAATAAAATTTAAAAAAAAAATTATGGACAAATTTATATTTAATTTTATTTTTATATTAAATAATTAAATGATGAAATTTTTATTATTTTTATTTTAATATATAAATACTATAAATTATATAAATATAAAATTAATTATAGTTTTATATTATATAATATAAGTATATTAATTATATATGTATATAAATACATATTTTTTTATAAAAAATATATAAATATATATATATATAAATAGGAGCCAGGGGGCAATAGACCCATGCCCCCTGTTTCCGTCCCTGATTTTAAGGTACATTCACTTCTTTCCGTTTTGTTATTACTGTATTTTAGGATTCATTCCATTGCTCTGTTTTTATGTGATTTCTTGTTTAATCTTTCTCTCTTTTGTTTTTGCGTTTTGGGTTGGTTGAAACCGAAAATATATGGATAGAAAAGGAAATGTTTGATTTTTTCTAAGTTAATTGGCGTTTTGAATTTAATTGGACTTTTAACAAAAATGTAAAAATAATTTAAAAATAATTTTAAATTTACCGTATTTATAAAATATTTATCAAAATATTAAAATTTATAAAATATTTATTAAAATATTAAATTTTTATAGTTTATAATAAATTTATAATGAGTTTTTTTTTAAGTTTATAATAAGTTTATAAATTTTATATAATTTATAATAAATTTTTTTCTTTTTCTCTCCTCTCGAAAAAGGAAAAACAGAAGTAAAATAAGAAATAGAAACAAAATTACACAAAATTACCAAACAAACTTCAACATTTAATTAAAAATAATATATATATATATACACGAATGATTTCTGAATAATTCTTTTGTCGGACAAGTTTTTAATTTTTAAAAATAAATTTATAAAACATTTATAATTATTTTTTACCGCTAAATTGTTGATTTACTTTTCTCAATTTTCAGCTCCACTTGAATTATTATTTTGATATTCAATACTTTAGAATTTTTTTTATTATCAAAATATAAAATTAATAAAAAAATATATTCAAAATATAATTTTATTTTTTACAGTTGAAAAATTCTATAAAGATAAAAAATATTAGAAATTTAGACACGAATAATATAATATTTTCATAAAAAAGAGTTAGGGAAGAAGGGTATAATCGTCCAAAAAGGTGATAATTAAGTAGACTTGCAAGAAAAGAAGGAAGGATTCGTATGCTAATCATTTAGCTTGCACGCCTCCCGACGAGTATTTGTTGAAAATTTTAGTGCGCTCAAGATTCTTTAATGTTTTTTTTATAACCATCTTATATTCCTGAACTCGTTGAATTAGGTCTAATTCTATTCATACAGAATTAATTTATTTTATTTATAAAAATTAAATTTATAATCACTTGCATTAATTATTTATTAATATTTTTAAATATTTTTAAAATATACATATTTGAACATAAGCAGTGGCAGTGAGCTACCAAATTAATTGGATTTATAAATTTTTTAATCTCAGTGTAAATAATGTTTTTAATTAAACTAAAAAGATATATTTAATTAATATCATATAATAAATAATATATTTATAATAAAATCTTAAAATGATTTTATCACCTTTTTTATGTTATGATTTGTTAATATTTTATTTATAATATGTAATATGATTTAATTTGTATTTATTTTTACTTCCATTTTTTATATTGTATGATTTTCATAATAATCTTATAATTTAAAAATTATAAATTTTTTAAACTATTAATTTAATAGTTTTTTATAATTTTATAATTTTATCTTTTAAATATATCAAAAATAAATTTTTTAAATATAAAATATATACTAATAACTAAATTTTCATCCCCATAACAATATTAAAATCTTAAAAATATCATCAAATGAAATAAAAATATTTTTATTCAAATATATTATATCATATTATTTTTTTTAAAGAAGGGCACCCGACCAATAAAATTATAAAATTTTTCTATTATCACTTGTATAGTGATTTTATATTGGCAAGTTGTATATAGCTAAAATTTTCCTTCAAACAAATATTATTTTTAGCATCATTCGATGCAGTACCATATAATATAATTAACAGATATTATGAAACCACACTACCAACCATTCACACGAAGCCTAAATTATATATAAAAAAATAGTAAATTTTGTCTAAAAAACAAAAACTAATCAACAACTACAGAGTATACACAAGAAAGAGCCGGTGGATGAAGGATAGTCACTAGAAACATTCACATTCTAAAATACTCTTTAAAACTTTTCATATGAAAAGAAACGAAAAGATAATAAAAATATTTATCATTTGGGATAAAGGGATGAATGAGTTTCATACACAATTAATTACTGGAACTTATTCTCAACAATCTATTCTTGTTAGGATCACCGACTTTCAATAAGTGATGAAATCTTCACAGAAAATGTATTTCTCTGCATAAATTTTCCTTAAAAAAAAACATTAGTGGATTCCAACCAGTAAATAAAACTGTCTAATTTAAGTCATATATATATATACAGGTCTTTTTTTTACTAGCTTGAAATTATTGGCTTTAATTTAAAAAACATTAACTTTTATTTTTGACATTTAGACAGTAATAGAAGTACATGAAATCTTATTCCTCATGTGACAGATGTTGAATGCAGTAATTAATGTAAAACTAATTTCAGGTGGCCAAAGAAAATACTTTATAAAGTTATGAAACCGATCCTTAGTACTACAAGACTTTGAAGATGTTGCTGTGTGTGTAATGAAGTTGAAGGAGAATGGAAACTGGTACAAATAACATAAGCAGAAGTGAGAGGCATGCAGCAATATTAAAGGACCCTTCATGGTTTGGTCAATTCAGAAATGGGAATAATCCATGGATGGCTAGATATGTTTATGCTTTGATCTTTCTTTTTGCCAATCTTCTTGCTTGGGCTGCTCGTGACTATGGCGCGTCGTGCTTTCTCTGAAATGGAAAGTAAGATTATTACTTGTACATGTATATTTGTAATAAGATGTAGCACTGGCAAGAGTTTGATTTTGAGTGTGAAACCGTGGATGCAAGACTGAGGGTTTGTGATGGTAAATCTGACTGTTTGGGTACTGAAAGAGTCCTGCGTGTAAGCTTGGGATGTTTTGTATCCTTTCAATATCACATTTCCAATTGTTAAATTTTCTGCATGCAGATAATTTGTACTTGGCACAGTTAGTCAAAACTGCCATGGTAATGAGAAGAAAAAAGAAAATTAATAATACTGAAATCAACTGAAAATTAACAAATACGTATATAGTAACATATGTATCTTGATATTCAAATATATGGGTATGAAGAGTTGTTCCTTAATAATGCTACTGATGCTAGGTATTTTTCATGATAATGTTTGTATCAAGTGTCGGTACTTCAAAGTTACGTGATCCTAGAGATGCATGGCATTCTGGATGGTGGTCTGCAAAGATTGTTTTTTGGATTGCATTAACAATCATGACCTTTCTGATTCCTTCTACATTTATTCGGCTTTATGGTTAGTTTGATTAGTCATATATTTGTATATAACTCTTTAATTTTTCCTTTACTGAAACACTGATTGATACAAGTTTTTCACTTCGTTTTGCAGGGGAAATTGCACATTTTGGTGCTGGGTAATTTATGCTAAACACGATTTCTATAAATAGTCTCCTGGCCAGAATTCAAGCATGTTAATTGTTTGCTTTTATTTATAATTAATGTTAGTTTATTTCATATGTTTGTGTAAATTTTTGACAAATAATAAAATTTTCAGGGTGTTTCTTCTGATTCAATTAATAAGCATCATCAGTTTTATCACATGGCTAAATGATTGTTGTCTATCAGATAAATATGCACAAAGATGGTAATTAATTAAGTCTTTTTCCTTTTTTTTTGGCTAAGTATGTATCCTATATTTTGATTAGAACACTAATCTTTTTTCGGTAAAATATTTTAAATGCAGCCACATCCATGTGATGCTTGTTATATGCATAGTAGGGATCATATTGATGTACATTTGGTATGCACCAGAGCCTTCTTGTCTCCTTAACATTTTCTTCATCACGTGGACACATACTCCTACAACTCATGACTAGCATCTCTCTTCATCGTAAAGTAAGTGTTAATTAATCATCACTTGGATCCATCTTAGTATACTGTTTCGATGCATCCAGAATTCTTGAAAAAGAAGAATATTGATTTTTTTTTTGGAAAAAGGGGACTCTCAAGACTTGGAAATTTTCGTTTCTTGAACTGTGAAGTAGATGATCAAAGGTTAACTAACAATTTTTTTACCTCGAACAGGTAAATGGTGGCTTCTTGACTCCAGGGCTCATGGGCCTTTATGCGGTGTTCCTCTGCTGGTGTGAGATTAGAAGGTGTGGATTCGTGGAAGATTTTTAAAATTAGGAGGCAAATGCTAAATTGTTGAATTGTACTCTTTATGGTGTTTGCAGTGAACCAGCAGGTGAAAGTTGCAACAGGAAAGCTGAAGCTTCAAAGAGAACAGATTGGCTTAGTATTATAGTAATAACTTAACCCTTAAATTTGAAAAATTTTTCTCAAGTATTTTGAACACCATATATATATATAATTTTTTTCTCTAATCACATATGTATAATGAAATTAAGTAACTTTCTAAGAATGTTGACAGAGCTTTGTTGTTGCTCTACTTGCAATTGTTATTGCAACATTTTCTACGGGCATTGATTCGCAATGCTTTCAGGTTTGCAACTGAACTTCTAATTAATAATTACTATCCATTTTCAGGATTCAATATTAATAATAATAAATGAAGTGTCTAACAAATGGCTGCAGTTCAGAAAGAGTGAAAAGGAGACTGAAGATGAGGTTCCATATGGTTATGGCTTCTTTCACTTTGTGTTTGCCACTGGAGCTATGTACTTTGCAATGCTACTCATTGGATGGAATACTCATCACGCCATGCAAAAGTAATTTCTATTACCAAAATCTTTATTTATATAGAGCTTGCATTTCAGTAATATTTGAATCTGAAAATGACTTGTGATCTTGCTAAACAAGACAATTGGCTTAATATATGATCCTGTATTTCCGTAGGTGGACAATTGATGTGGGTTGGACCAGCACATGGGTCAGAGTAGCAAATGAATGGTTGGCAGTTTGTGTTTACTGTAAGTACTTGCTATTTTTTTTGGATTATAAAAAGAACAAAAGTTTTCACTATAGAATTAATACTGCACTGATCTTTCATATCAGTTCAAATTGGACATCGGGTCAATAATTCATTCAAGCGTTGTTGGTTTAATATTTTTACTTTTTAATCTTTAAGAAGTAATATATTAAATTTTAATTTTTAAAATTGTAATTAATCAGTTTTTCTAGTCGAGTCTTTACTGATGGGAAAAAAAAAATGAAATTGCAGTGTGGATGCTGGTGGCTCCAATCATCCTGAAGTGGAGACGAAATGCAGAATCCACTTAGGGCATTTTTTGTGATTGCTTTCTATCATCTGGCATACAAAAACAGCTGCAGACAGAAGACAATGTTGCAGATTATAGCGTACGCTTGAAAGACTTAACGCCAGATGAACACCACTTATGCACCGATCAGATCTATTCTTATTAGTTCTTTTGTTGTGAACTTGTAATCCAATCCTCTTAATGAACACAAAGGAAAAAAAAAATCAATCAAATATAATTCAAATTACTAGGGAATGCAAATTGAACTCGGTGTATATACACCAGCCACTGATTGTATGTATGTTTTTTAGTAAACCACATCATATATGCTAATAATCTAATATTTCAAGTGTACAATGTACAATAAGTGGATTATACTTGCTTGAAGATCTTCAAGGCTTCGTGTCCCTCCAGTGCTGTAATTGTTGGCTATAGAATCGTCCGACTTAATTGCACTTTTAAAAAAAAAAAAAGACAACCTATTTCTATGAATCCATTTTGTAAATCAAGATGGACAAGTTGCGCTTCTTCGGCTATTACCGAACCTTTTCGTTACATCTCTACGAGATGAGGTGAAAAAAAAACGAAAGGATACCAAATCCTGCCAGGCCAAAGGCTACTGCAAACCTTGGCATCGAAACACAATCACAATTAAAGACGAAGAATTTTAGTGCTTGATCTGTAAGGCAAGGAATAAATTTAAGCCTCATATTGCAGCTGATGATACGCCTGTCTAGTTGAAGGAAACGAAAGGTAGACATCATCAACATTTTGGATAAGGAAAAACAAATGGCTAGAGACAAATAATTCAAATATACAGATTGCTGTGGTCTATTTTCCCTTTATAAACTGTAAAGATACCCATTCAAGCCATAATCCATTAAAATGGGATTTTCAATTTTTCCCAAATACCAAAACGTAATTAGAAAGATTAAAATAAAAAAATCTCACTCTTCGAACAATATATGGATACAAACTGCACTCAACTGTAACGACTGATTCACAAGCTTTTCACAGACTAACTGCTCACACAATATGAAGAAATTTGCAAAATCATACATTAAGATGGGGCAAATAACTCGACTTCTAGGAGCAGCAGGCAACACGCAAAAATGATACAAGTTCTAGGGATACTAGGTAACACATACATCACTCAATGAAAAATACAAATGCCACCATCAGACATGAGAGGCACATAAAAAATAAAACCTATTCCCCATGAAGTAGTCTACCCTTCTAAATTATATTGCTCTCTCTCTCTCTCCCGAACAATTTTCAGGCTTCTATGAACATTTTCTAACTTGAAAACAAGGTCATTCTTTAATTTGGCTGGATGATTTAGGTAAAGAATATAACTTTTCCACCAAGCAATTTTGAGGAAGCAGCAAGCTGATGCTTCCTTTAAAAATAAGGAGGGGATGAATTTTGTTCACATTCATCCAAAAGGGTTCCCTCCAACAGAAGAGAAAGGTGACGGGGTAGCTGGGGCTGAGAATCTACCAGCCAACTGTTGATCCATATTTTTTATGGCACCAAAAGCAGCTCCCTCAGTGCTGAAGCCGCCTACTCCTTGTTGCCTATAAAATTTTGTCCAGAAAAAAGATGAATTAGGTGCACATATACAGCTCAGCCAATAAATCATCAGATCATTCTCAAACATTAGTCACAATAACTTAACAATTGAGGTGGCAAATTTAATATTTAAGATTCATTTGGTTTGTGAATAGGATATAGAAAGAATAGAACTATTCTTGGAAAGAAATAATTATTTCTTGCTCTTTATAAAATACAAATTTTGTAAGTTTGGAAATATACTATACATAGTAAATTATTATATATTTGAAAGTTCAGCAAAACAAATTGTGATTATAAATTTGCTAAGCAATGGAAGAACAATTCCACAATTAAATTGGAACCAAAGCTAAGAATTCTACTCCAATCATATTCTCCATATTCCAAAAACCAGAAGAGCTCTTAGGATTACATAATAATTTTAAGTTATAGTGAACAGTCCAACCAAGTCCAACTATCCAAAATTATAGACAATCAAAATCACATTTTATAATAAGAAAATATATTTATTACTTGGTCTTGTCGCAAGATAAGCAACATGTACAATCGAATTATAGAACATAAAGAAAAATTACATCCAAATGTAGGGCAGAAGGATTAGTATGCTAAATGGGAAAAGCCAGCCAGTAGTAAGGAGGATGCTTTAAAATACCATCTAAATACAAACCGCACTGAATGTATACTTACCCAGAAAACAGCATGTTACTTGATACTTGTGCCATATGTGCTCCTAAGATTTCAAAGCAAAATTAAGCCATAGACACAGTTCAGTGAAGAAATTGAAAGAAGAAAAAAGGAGAATTTGGAAGGCAAATCAAAGATGTAATTTTACTTGGAGGTACAGCAGATGCATTATATGGTAGCTGAGTAGGCAATGCTGATGGATAAGGCAACGACTGGGATGGCATCCATGTCGACGCAGGAGTCCCAAGACTGGAAGTACGTTGTAAGCCTGAAGATGGTGGTATATTTGGGAGAGCAGTTTGCAGGGATGCCATGGAAGGAAACTGTATCACAAGCAACACATTGTGAAAACAGAAAAAAAAAAAAAAGAACAAATTAATGAGGTTTAGATTAATTTCAACCAATACTCTCAAACCAAGCAGCTGGGCACTCTTCTCATATGAAAGTTCAGTTACTATATCCTCCCAGTAAGTAATAGAGCTTCATATAAATCCATGGCATATATATATTGGACTTTTCACAGATTTACTTATGCCAACAGTTACTGCCAAGTTGTCTTGATATTTAATTTTCATGGCTTTGCTAATGATTTATGTCAGCAACTTGTTTCAAACTTTTTGCAAGCAAAATATCATGGCGGTCGAATAACGAGGAACAAACAACTCAAACAATAACAATATTGATAAATGCATTTTAGACAAAATGAATTAATCACATACCTGCTGGACTGGCACTGGAGACGACTCATTGATATCAAATGGATTTGTTGACTTGGATGGCTGGACAAAGGTTGGCATGGGCTGCAATAAACAAATTTACAATTTTAAGTAATCTGACCAGAAATGAAACATGCAAATGATAGTATAAACTAATTGACTCAATACGGGCAATTGATAAACACACCACTGCAGCATTACTATATTGCATGGTGAACCCCATACCACGGGGTGGACCAGTTTGCCATCCTGGAACTACTGCAGGGAAATATGAATTGGTAGCAGTAAAAAGATCCTGCACATAATTCAGAATTGGTACCAGAGTCATTCATTATTAGATATAATCCCTTCAAAATATTGATCACCATTAGCTCCATTACCGCAGACAGTTCTTTTCTTCCACTTGATTTTACTTCCACAGCCTGAGGCAGTGATACACTAGTAGAAGCAACCCCTGGAGCAGGTGCAGATACAACTTGATGGGTTCCAACAGATGATGTACTCAAAACTGGTTGCATGTTAGGGGCCACTGACATATTCCATTGCTGACAAAAGGCCATAGAAGAAACAACATAAACAAGTATTATACAGATTGCATAGATTAAATACTAATTTCTAGAAAACCACTCTACCTGATTGCATGAAGCTCCACCAAATGGTGGTCTATATTGTTGAGCAGTAGACTGACCAATGGAAGCCGGAAATAGAAACTGCTGCTGCTGCTGCTGCTGTGCGCTAGGCCATTGCCTTGCCTCATTAATTTTGACAAAGGAATTACCACCGTTGACAGGCATAGAATGCATCAATCCAGGGGCAGCTCCTGAAACACCCCCAGGAGGAAATGTCGACATGGTATTAGTAGGTGCCACTCCAGAAGCACCAGTTTTTAAAGGCAATATAGGTGCATTCCCTGCTGCCACAACCTGTGAAGCAGTGGCACTTGGTAAATTTACAGCATTGCCCGCAGATGCAACTACTGGAGCACCAGAACCACTTGGCATCCCATACACTTGACCAGGTACAGATGCTGTTACAGACAATTGTGAGAGAACAGATTCCAATGGATTTGCATTTGGTGAAGCTTGAGATACTTTAACCTCAGGGGCAAAATCAAAAGAAGCCCAATTGTTGTCATTGGCTGTACTTGCTGGTTGTGCAATGGACTGAGACACAGTTGTTTGTTGTACTTGAGGAACTGCAGTATTAACAGGAGGTGGTACAGGATCAGCATCAAAATCAATTAAGCTGACAGCATTCTTCACTTTAACCTCTGTTGGATTTCCATTGGTGGACCCCAGGCTACTAGAAGATGCAGTCCTCTGCAATTAAATGCAACATTGTGAGACAATGTGTTTCCTCCACCAACCCAGTGCTGGAAGAGAAGATAAAGAAAAAAAGAGATAGGATTTTTTATTTTGTAATACTCCTCTTCCATCCTTTATTCATAAGCAACAATACTTTATATGCATCTCAATGACGTGGAGAAGCCTACAAAATTAACAAGTTAGACCCACTAAGACTTTGCTATTCACATCTTCTAAGATCACTTACCCAATAACAAATAGTTAGGAGACATTACTAACTAATAACAACCAATTAACTTAGTAAAATAACATGAAAAATATAAAAATAGATTTTTGCATTACTTCCAACACCCATAGAGACCAAGAAAGATCCACATAAAAATCTATTTAAAAGAGAGAGAGACATGAATGAAAGAATTTGCCAACTAAAGCACCCTTATAATAACAGAGACCAAAATGCAACAAGTAGCATAGCACATGACATCTTTTCACAGCAACAAGATATGATGATGTACAAATTGCTCAATTCTACTGAACTTCTCATGGGCAACGGGAGGGGGGAAGGGGAGAGCTACAAATGGTTAAATAAACCAAGTAAAAATCAAATAGAGCAAATTATTTTTACGAGTATGAGCCAATTCAATCGTGAAGCCAAAATAAACAAACTAAATAATAACTCGAGTTTTTCATCTTGGAGCCATTTCACCAATATTATACATGGATACTGTAGACATAAACAGTATTCTCATGTAGTACCATGTAGGGTGGATTCAATAATAGACATTTGCTAGTATTCTAGCATTCCTTTGCCATTTGAAACAAGCCTAAGTCATGGCTTTGCTAGAGCAAGTCAAGGCAAGAGATGCCAAGTAACTGGCCTTAGGTAAATCAAGATGCTTGTGCTGCCATGAAGATCCTCAAAAAGGTTTGGAAATAGCAAAAGCTTTTGAAGGGATCAATGCTTGGTATTTTAATTCATATCTCCCTGTTCATATATGTAAAATAAGAGCTGAGGAATGAAGAGGTTGCCATTGAACTATTAAAATGTGGCTCTTTTAGTTTTTGACATGTGGCTCAATTTTGCGACAACAGCAGCCCAATAATTAGAAGAAACATCTTTTAAAAGAAATTAAATCCTATCCTTTCCATTGTTCTCTTCCAATAACCAGGCTCTCACCATTCTAGTTTCCTCTTTGCTCATAATTTTACGTGGATCAATACAATTCTCTCTTATCTCATATTATAGTTTTGTTCTTATTTTTTTACTTCATTTTTTCTTTTTAATTTCATGTTTCGGATTTTCTTTGCACATTATTGTGTTCTTTATTTCAAGGTTAGAAGATCAGGCAGGAGAATAATATGGCAATAATAATACTGTAACAAGGAAAAAATATCAACCATTGGACCATCTAGGCATGGGGTAAATTTTTCTGTCAATTCTTCTTTAGAGCATTTATTTTTCACTGTAAAAATATTACTCTATATGTATTTTTAAGATTTTTTTAACAAGTGTAGATACTTTTTGATACGAATATGGAGCCAGAATGTTGATTATAAAAGCATTGGAGGTGAAAGATTGTAAGTTAAATATATTATGCAATTTCTAGACTTAGGCAGATTTGAAATTTGAAGCTTTCCTTAAGGCATTTTGATGATTCTAGAGTTTCAGAATGAGAAAGCAATCTTTAAGAAACTTTTAGAAGACATTTCAAGCTTTTCAAAATAGGCTTATTTGTATAGATCCAAGTTTTTTTAGGCCTTCAAACAGTTAGTCGAATACAGACCAGAAAAATAAAGTCGGAACCAGATCAAAGCAGAATTTCAGTATGAACTAGTTTAGTTCAAATAGCCATAACTTGAGCTTCCAAAGCCCAAATTGAATGATTCAAAAGCTCAAATTCATCTACACTTCTAGAGCTATAATTTTTATGAAGAGTTCAAGCCTAGAATCGAATATTATCATATTGAGAATTTGCTTCAAAGATTTTGAATGAATTTTCGATTAATTCTTTTTCTTTATTTTGTTAGGATTTGAATAATTTGTTAAAATATGTTTTATCCTTTTATACCTATGTTTAAGGTTAATTATTAGAGGCTATAAATACCTCTTATTCCATATTGTATTAGGATGGTTGAATGATTAATAAAAAAAAAGTTAAGAACTTTTGTTCTTGGAAAGGATTTCATCTCTTGTTCTTGATTCTTTCTTAAATTAAGGTTTTCTATTGTCAAAGTTAACTATTTTATGATAGGCAATTCCAAAGTTCTCTTCTACAGGTTGGAACTGAATCAAAGACATGTTAAGAATCCAATTTGGCTTTCCAAGGAGCCACTTTCAAGAGTAAAGGCAAGGGGTCTCCAGTTTTATATACCGATAGTTCGCGTCAATTTAGTAATAGGAGCTTAGACTCTAAATTAGGTTTTCAATCTATCTATCTATCCTAACTATCCTTTTAATTCAAAAAACTTTATTCATTGTGTCGTCGTTCTTATTCTTCGTTGTTTGAAAATTCTTGATAAAAAAAATATTAATACTTTGTTTCCTTGTTCATCGCATTAATTGTGTTCTTGTGTCAATTGTTTAATTCAACTAAAAAAAAAAGTGTTATCAATCTTGATATTATTCAAAGTTGAGTTTGAATTATGTTGGTGACGGCCAAAGAAGTGTTTCCAAACCCTAAAGATTGCCCAAGCTTACCAAATTTGTAAAAATCCTAAAATTTTCGTCACACGGTCCATGGTCAGTTTCCCGGTCGGACCAACCCCTTCCCGATCGAACCATACCTATCCTACTCAACTTTTCACAATACCACCCACCGTAAAACTTACTGCCTAATTTTCAAGTTTTAGCCAAACCCTATCCCGATAAGACCATCAACATCCCTACCGTATCAAAGCTATCTAACGCAGTGAGAGTGTTTATGCAATTAGATCTCAACAATTAAGGCTAAAGTTAGATAATAATTGTGGGTGGAACAAAAAAATAATTAGGGTTTAACTTCTCATTTAAATCCTATATTGAATAGGAGTAGGATTAATAATCTTATATTAATTGGGACTATAAATTGACTGCATCACTATCCCACCCAACTTTTCACTGTATCACCCACTGTGAACTTTACTATATTCATTTGTTACACACTTCCCAGTCAAACCTCACAGATTCTGGTCGTGAGAACTCCTATCTTAGAATATTTTCTGCTTTTTTGTGATTACATAGTTTGTAAGAATTTTGATCTATACAACGGATCTTGACAAGAGACTCGAGAGGTAAAAGGCAAGAGTGTGAGCCCATATAGAGAAAAACCATATATTGAGTGCAAACACGAGTGAACTTGAGTAAAAATTATATCTAAGTAAAACATGTGAGGGAAAGTGAGGAATTATTTTTAAATTCTTGTATTACTAACATATTTTGTGCAGATTGATAATTGTTCTACGATGAGAGGCCAAACTAAAAATTTCCAAAGTGATGTAGATCTTTTTTCAAGCTATGTTAGATAAGGTGCAATTCCTGGAAAAAAGGGCTTGGAAAAGTGACTAAAGAATTGATCGGATTGAGCATTCTCTGATGAGGAAGCAGTCAATCAATGCTCCTGTTCACCAAGCTAGGAGATTTCAAAGGAGAATCCAAGTAGACAATAATTATGATGATCTACTTGCTTATTCGCAAAGATGGAGCAAGCCCCACAAGATTTCCAAAAATCGTCCAAAGGAGAAATCTTTTTAGCAATAATGTGAAAAACTTTTGACTCTACTTGCAGAGAAAAAAGCATAACAACTTTCATTGATGGAGCCAAAAATTGAGGAAAAGGTAAATGAAGAGATAATAATTTTATAGATTAATAAAAAATAAAAACTTTTGTTATGGGAGGAGATTTCATTTCTTATTCTTGTTTCTTTCTTGAATCAAGATTTTCTATTATCAAAGTTAATCACTTTAAAGTAGATAATTCCAAGGTTCTCTTCCGCGAGTAGGATTTGGGTCAAAGACTTGGCAAAAATCTGATTTGACTTTCCAAGAAATCACTTTGAAGCATAAAGGCGAGCGAGTCTTCCATTTCATATACCAGTGATTCGCATCACTTTTTCTCCTCTTAAAAATTTAGCAAATAATGCCAAACCTTGATCAAGTGAAGACTTGACACGATGGAGGGAAAGTGCCCACAACAGAGGCTACTCTGTAACGACCCTCCCCAACCACGGGTCACTGGTATATGAAAGTCCCTGGATCGAACCCCTGACCTCCCACTTAAGAGAGCCAGCGAAAACCATCCAGTACCATTTCTGCTAGTTGGGGCCAAATAAACAAATTCCTGCTGGGTGGGCCGCGAGGGCTGTCCAGTACTGTAGCGATCGCTTGCCTCCTGCGGACCATGCGGACCCAGTGGGCTGGGCAACCGACCTTGGGATACCGACCTGGTTGGGGAGGGTCGTTACAGGCAGAAATGGTACTGGATGGTTCTCGCTGGCTCTCTTAAGTGGGAGGTCAGGGGTTCGATCCAGGGAGGCGACCCCTTGGGGCCAAATAAACAAATTCCTGCTGGGTGGGCCGCGAGGGCTGTCCAGTACTGTAGCGATCGCTTGCCTCCTGCGGACCATGCGGACCCAGTGGGCTGGGCAACCGACCTTGGGATACCGACCTGGTTGGGGAGTGTCGTTACATACTCGGTTACTACATATAGTTACCAAGATTTTACTTCTATTGGCACCTACACACAATGACCCTTTCAATTGATCCTGTTTCAAGGGATCTTCATTCCACACATCATCTAAAATGAGCAAATATTTCTTAACACTAATTTTTCCCCGAGGCTGTTTGCAAGTGTCCCATTTCCAAATTGCTCAAATTTTCTTTACTTTTGGTTTCTCATTAATTATTTCACCAATAATTTTTATTTTAAAACATCCTTTAAAACACAAACTCACATTTGAAATTTTAAATTCTATTTACTCTCTCATCATTAAAAACTAATTTAGCAAGTGCATTCTTCCCAAACCACCAACGATAGGAATAGGAAAAACAAAGATTTTTTTATCATCACTATATTTCAATAAAATATTTTCTTTATCACCTCTTCCAATAACATTAGAAACATTTACAAAGGAGTAGGTCATCTCTTTCACTGTTTTTCCCAATGTTTAGTGGAACATGTTTTGCTGGTGATATGCCTTGATTGGCTATGGAAAAATTAGATCTATTATCCAAATAACAAAATTGGAAACAAATTTTCATATGTTTTCTAGCTGACAACTATGCTTTAGAGGACTAATTTAAGTAATTTTCCATGTTTTACTTGAACTCTCTGTATATAGAAAGCATGGAACTATGTTTCCTACAGTTCACAAATTGCTCCATGGCAAGTTGAATTTTTAATTTTCAGTTCTCATTTTTCAATAAGTCTAGTTGAAACTCTTCCCTAAGTCAAATTACTGAAATGCGGAACATGAACTGACAAAAGAACCTCTAAATAAGTGTAACAAAACAAGTGTACATTGTTTATGTTAGGTGAATCAAATGAAAGCCGTATTTGATGTAGAATTGGAAACACTTAATCCTAAGACATTTTTTAATAGGTTCTGAAAAGTTCAAGCAAAACCACTCTTGGCTAGTGACAACAGAAAAACAGAAGCAAAGACAAAAATATAAGTTTATAGTTGCATATGCAACTGGATGAAACGGAAGCTCTACCTGTGTCTGTGCAAACCCATCAGCAGCCCTTGTTGCATTGGCTTTGGGGGGCTCACTTATTCGAAGAGGCACTACATTATCTCCCAAAATTTCTCTTACAGGCCGTACAACAGGGGGACTGGAAGCTTCTGGATCCTTCAATCGTTCAGGTGATTTGCTTTCAAACCTAGAATCTCCATCAGACACTCTTCGGTCATCACCCCTATTTCCATTTCCAAATCTATCCTCCCGCCGCCAATCATTGACTATCTCAGGATGTGCAGGACTTCTCCTATAATCATTATACTGTCGACTTTCTTGATCATATCCAGGACTTCTTCGTTCATCATAACCATATCTGGAATTTCTGTCATCACTTCTTCCTCCAGGACTAGACATTTCATTGTATCGTCGTTCATACGTATTCTCATATGGTGGACTACGAGATCCTCCTTGGTATGAGTCCTCTCTGTCACCCTGCATCATATTTTAATTCAGTCCGAAGATGTTTCTAATAGGAGAAAACACAAAAAATAGGGGAACTGGTGATCTTACCAATTTTACACTGGGAGGCTTTCCATAGTTCTTCTCACCCGTGTATCTTCTATCCACATAAACATGTTTAATAAAGTCCCGAAGTCTCTCAACATTACTGGCAGCAAAAATATGAATCAGAACTGCAATCATTGTTAAAATATATAGTAAACCACAGCATAAATGAGAGACAACCTGCCGTCAGGGGCAGACTGATGCTGTGGATCCCATTCTTTAAGATAAATATCCCTCGCGCGCTGCAAATGAAAGACAGAAGTCAGTGGAGATGCAAAATAAACAAGATAAAATCATAGAATACACTTGGCAGGTATCCATGGCATCTGCAAGTGCAGTTACATACCTTATTTCCTCCTCCTTGAAGAGCAGCAGCTTCTTGTGAAGTAAATGTGGCCATTGATACTGATTTTACTCGGTGTGTGAACTCCCGACTAGAAATCATTTCAAAGTGTTATGTCAGTAAAAGAACTTAATCTCTCTCCGCAAGAACAAAGGAGAAACTTCTCGAGAAAAAAAAAAGAAAAAGAAAAGATAAAGCGACGAGCTGCTGATTGGAAGATAAAATGTAAAATATAATATCAACTCACTGTATTCCACTACAGTTGGTGCAAACAAATGTCCAGAAATTTGTGCAAACATACTGTGGTCCCTGCTTAGCCAAGAATAAATTAGCATTAAATAACAAACTAAACGCCAGAGTTTCTGCTCTGCAATAGCACATGGCACTCCCATTTTCATTATTTGCACATATATTAACCAATTTATCAATATTTAAAAAAAAAAATTGGAGGTTAACCAACTTCAATTTTTCTTCAAATCATCAGTGATAAATAAGAATAAGAAAAAGATCCACCTTCCTATGCTAGGTTGAGCACTACAATTTTTGATACATTAAGCAGATTTTCTTTACAGATCCAGCAAATATGTGATCACGCATCTATGTAGTCAAACTAATAGCTACATTAATCATTACAAAGCTATGATGCGCAATACATATTTGCAAATAAGCATATATTTAGGCCTTCAAAATCTAACAAACCTCATCTGATTCAATATTAAGAAGTAAGAAAACCTAGCTGTTTGATTTTTTTTTCTTTAATACTTAAAAGAATTTATCATAGAACAAAATACAGGAATGATAATCTTCAAAGCAACAATGAAATCAATAAAAATTATCAAACCCCACAATAATGGCTTGATTCCACTTTATACATTTGCAACAACTAACTGAAAAATCCGCCTTATTAATGCATGAATCTCCATAAAATATTTTGTAGTAAATAGCCTAAAGAAAGAAGTAAACAAAATCAAAGGATTTTTCTATTTCACTCCTATAAAAAGTTCACTTCATATACTTTTACCCGGCATAATTATGCAAAAGACCATTTATCGCTATAACATAAACTTATTTAATTTAGGTACAAGAAAAAACTCATTCATAGTGATCCAGTTACATATTTTCATTTCTCCTCATGCTTCACAAGTTATTCACATGAATAAACCAATTAACTAGTTCGTACTCTTATTATTTGAACTAACAATAACAAAATGTTCAAATTGCACTATTGACCTTGTCACAATAAGCACATTAAAATGCAAAGACTGCATCACTCGAATTCCAGAAGAAAAGACAATGGAGATCACTCACCAGACTATTACAGTTAATGCACCTGCGATTCTCAGGAAGCTTCAAAAGCCCCCGAATTATTCTCTCATTTTTCTCATCCTCTTTCACTCGATTCGCCATTCCACTGCCAACTTCGCTTACAAAAGAAAAATCATATAAGCTATCAAACAAAGTAAAAGCTTCAAAAGAAACTTAAAATTGATCAAACAATGACACCGAATCATCAACTAGTATACTTGAAAATTAAGTAATCCTCCAATTTAACAGCTAAAAAGCCTAAACAAACATGATGAAGTTACATTGATTAAGCAAAATAATTACACAGAGCATGGTTTAGTAGAGAAATTAAATCTAGATTGAAACACAATAATAATTATGTTTCCCGAAACGGAGCAGATATAAAACGACAAGGAAACTACAATTGAACAATATAAAACGACGGATCTGAGGAATCAAAACAAGCAGCACAAAGTGAAATACAAGAGAATCCGTTTGGAATACAAACACACAAAAGAAAAAGTAAAAAAAGAAAAATGAATCAAAACTGACCTGAAAATTGGATATGGAGACTAAAAAGCTCTGTTATGGAGTCTTTAAAAGCTTACTATAAATAGAGATCCAAAACTTAAACTCTGTTTCCCTCTCTCTTCTCTCTCTAATTTAGATGAATAAAGTTGCTGAGGAGAAGTATACAGAGAGAGAAAGAGAGAGGAATTTTCAGATCTTTCAGAGAGTCCGTAACTAAGGAGGCTTTTGTACAGCTAAGAGCTAACCAAAGTCTGCTTTTCCCGAAGATGAAGAGAGACGGGGAGATTAAAAATATAAAAAATAAAATTAAAACAAAAAAAAGTGGGGTTTATGTTATGGTGGTCTGGGACACAGGAGAACTATACCCTGTCCCTACGGGTGGGCTATGCGTGTGCCGGGCTGTGTCTTTTTTATTTTTTTTGGCGGTTTTTATGGTCACATCTGGTTCAAAGTTACAGACCTACAGTCACTGAGACTGGTCTAAGGTCGTACAAGGCGACTGGTCAATCGAATTTCATATTTATCACCCTTTGCTTACATAAAATTACGCAATTAAACCTGATTTGCATTATTATCAATTATCAATTGCTTATTTTTCTGATTTTATTCTTTTTTCTTCTTTAACGAAAAATTACGTCTGACATCTTAAAAGCATAGTATTATTTTATTATATGCATAATTTTTTGTATTATTTTTTCAATTTTAAAAATTATATCATATAAATGTTTATAATTACTTTTGAATTTATCAAAATATTAATTTACAACTTTTATTTACTTTACTATTTAAAATCTTATTATATATAGTTGCTTTTAAATATGTTATAATCAGCATTCTCTGATAATTGAAAATTAATTGGCAATACTTGTACAGGATTAGTTTTAAAAATTGAAATATTCATCATATAAAAAAATTGTCTAACATATTATAAAAGGCTCAGTTATTAATTATATAGTTTTTTATTTAATTATTTTTATGCTTAAAATTTGTCCCATTTTTTTTATATATATGTGGTAGTAAATAATTTATAACATATACAATTTAAAAAATTAATTTAAAATTAATTTCTGTATTTCCAATACTAAACAAAAAATAAGAGCTCGAAACTCAGTTTATTATAATTTAAAACCATATGTATGTTTTATGGTTTTATATCTAAAAATTTTTAAGTATTAAGGGTATAATATTTTATATGAAGTGCTGAATAGTAACTTTTCATTTATTAATTATATAAAAATTACCAACACATACAGTATTACACGTGTTTATTAGAATTGGTAATGGAGCGGTGAACTCTTATTTTTTTTTTTTTCGGAGATTTATCTCAAATAGGGCGGGAGATTTTTTGTTTTTTTTCCCTATGAGCTGCAGATGGAGAGAATTTTTTTTTTTCCCCTTTAAATGGGACAGGTAAAGATAAGAAATATGCTCTCTACTTTGAAGGGATCCTTGTTCCCGCAAGGGCTTGATATATAAAAAAACAAATAATATTTAATAATTCAATTTTAAAATCAAACAACCTAAATAAAGATATATAAAAATCATTCTACATATAAAAAATTTTATATTTAAAATTATTTTATAATATTATTATTTAATAGATGTTGGGGTTGAATTTATTAGAATAATATACAATTTAAATCAAATACAAAAAATATGAGTAATGTATACAAGAGAGAGAATATTCAATTTTTTTAATCATGGAAACCATTGTAGTTGTATTAAGTTTAATGATGTTATAATTCAAAAAAAAAATAAAAGTAAATAAATTTTCTATGGGAGAGGATCCCTACGAGTAGGGATGTACATATTTTTCGAATATAATCAATCCCTACCTAATCTAATTGATTTTTATCAGGTTTTTTTATAGATTTTATAGTGTATATCAGTATAAAATTGAATTTATAATTTAAAAGAATTTTGAATTTAGCTGTATTAAAATTTATTTTTTATTTGAATCTAAATTCTACCTATAAAATTATATAAATATATAATATTATATATATTTATAATATATAATATATAATTTTATTCGATACATAAATTTATATATAGTATTATATATATATCGATACATAAATTTATATATAGTAGTATATATATTTATAATATATATTATATATTATACATTCCTATTTAATCCAATTGATGCTCATCTTTATCCACATAACGGAAATAGAGCTTAATTTGTTTGCATTTATGAAATAAAACAGGAATGGGCATTCCCATCAAAGCAATGATAGGGATGAGAAATGTCTCTCACCCTTATCAACTAGTTGTGATCCCTAAGCTCTATAATATATTTATTTGGAAAAGAAATATTTGTCTTTAAAATAATTTCATAAGGAAAATAAATAAATAATTAATTACAGTGAATAATTTTTAAAAATTTTGTATATAACTATAATCATATTAAATATCAACATTGATTATAATATTGAGATCTTCGAAAATTTATAATTAAGTATTATAATATAAATATTAATAGTAATCATCACAATTTCGCTTTGAAAAATTTATATAAATATAATAATTTAAATATCAATATTAATTATAATATTAAGATTTTAAAATTAAGAAAATGTCATTAAAATATAGATATCAATTTAACTATCAATATTAATTTAAAATATTATAAATTAGCATTTAAAGTTTGAAACATCGAATAAAATTTAATAAATATTTTGAAAGAGTAGGAAAAATAATTATAAATTAAATTATGAAAAATAATATATCTATAAAGTATTTAAAATTATAAAGTGATACATATAATATAGTTCCTATAAAATTATGAGTCTAATATAATAATATAAAAAATAAAATTGATAAGTTCATATTTTACTGAATTTAAATATTATAATATATTTTTTATAATTAGTACAACATATACATAATTATTTTTCTGTAAGACTACAACAATGACAAAATAATCAAAATATAGTAATATTTTTAATACTATATTAATTTATTGTATGACTCAAAATCATTAATTAATTTCATCTACTCTAAGATTTTGAAAACGATTTATTAATTAGAGACAATATTCATTAAGTCGGACATTGATAATAATATTCATTATATTGATGATCATGCATTTTATATTAATAAACATGTGTTTTATTATTTGATAATTTTAATCAGTTTATGAAATTATTTGCAATAAAAAGTGAAATTTAAATTACATTTTAATTTATTTTAAATTCTAAAACTTTCTCAAAATATTATCATTATTTCACTCAATGTTTATTATTTTTTTATGAAATCAAATATTAACAATATTTTTTCGATATATTAATATATAATTGAAAATAATCTGAAAAAGATGTAATACGAGTTTTAAATATCACATTTTAAAAAACTCAGATATGTGAAATGTAATTATGAAATGCTGGCGCATGAGTATAATTATAATTAGTAATGGGTTAAAATATTAACTCATTTATAAAGTTACATTTAATTTATTCACACCATTATCAAAAAATATATATATGTACAAAATAATAACTCTTATTCTATGTTGCATATATCATAAGAAAATTAAATTTAATGCAATAAATCACCAGCAAAGAAAATGTCATTGAAAATCTAGTAAAACTGTCTTTCAATTTGCCAAGTTCAATTTTTATATAAGGAATTAACCTTACTGGTCCAAATAAAAATATATTTATCAGTTCTAAAATAAAATATTTTAAAAAAATCCTCACATAATTAATGAAGAACAAAATAAATTAATCACCAGCTAAAATTAACCATTACCAGTCAAGATACATTTTTCATCTTTCTTATATACAAGTCACATATTTGATTTTATTTCACAGAGACCATTACATTTAATGTCTAAATATTGACTGTATTATTCAAGTTGAGGTCAACAATTCTAAGGATTAATGCTATACAATACTAAAATTAATAATTACTCTGATCCTGCAATAATAATTTAAATCAAGGATGTCAATAGCTAGTTAATGATCGGGACCCAGAGGGACAATGACTATTTTTTTTTGAAGAATTAAAAAAAAAAACTAAAATTAGTCAAGCATTTGTTTGTTGACTGGAATTCAAGCCCAAAGGCCAAATACATACAGTCCAGGTCCCAGTCGTCCATTATCAAAATATAAATGTGATTCTAACACGTGACAATGAGCATGTACTTAAAATTAATTTGGATGATCATATCGATGCAAAAGATTGTCAAGTCATATTGACGTAAAAGCATTGAAATATTTGAGTTTGCTCTATCGAAACGTTTGGATTCTCTTTCCATTGTTACACCGTTTCAACTTCAATTTTGTAGACATTTATTCAAATCCTTTTTTTTTTACCTATCCCCTTCTATCAACCCGTACTCCCCTCATTGTCTTTATATGCTTTCACATCTCTTTACTTTTCTTCCATCATGCAGCCTACAAAAGACGAAATATATAAAAGAAATTGTTGTTAAAAACGACTAATCTCTGTCCTATATGTAGAAATAAAGAGGAATATTATGAGGTGCATCTGCTATTTCTATGCGAACATGTCGTGCTTTTTGGTTTTTAGGCCAGATATTATTAGTCTAATTCCTACTGCTCTTAGCATTTATTTATTTATTGACTAGTGGACTCATCTTGTATATATCTTGAATTGCCCTTATGAAAAATAGTAGGAAACCTATAAATGACTTTTTATTCAAAGGAGGTTCCCTTAATCCTTATGTTACAATATTCAGCTCTGTAATTAGAAGCTACTCGATCCGTTTATCAAAATGAGGATAAATTGGATAATTATTGCTCGAATCACACAGAAAACCTATCAAAAGTGCCTTCCTTCTCCTGAGGGATGAGTGAAGATCAATGTAGAAGCTGCTTTTAAATATGTCTATAAGCAGGTTGGTGTGCCTATTATAGTTTGATCTCATGGTGGGGAACTCTTAAAAGGATTATCATACTTAATAGAATCCCATTCCTTTTAAATAGGAACGAAGCTCAAGTTTTATTGATGGCGATCCAAAAGGCTTCTGATTTTTATATAATCAGTGTATTTTTTAATAAGATAATTTGCAAATCATCCAAGCCATTGACGATCCTATGATTATACATTACAATTAGTTTATATTGTGTCAGTTCAGCCTAAATTTATTGTATTTGTAATTTTTTCATATCATGTCATATTCACTTAAAAAAATTAATTGTATCATATTAGGCCGCGTTGAAACTTAAAAGATAATGGCCTGATATAATTTATTGGCCTTTATATAATTATGTTGTGCCATATTAAAGCGTATCGTATCGTGCTAACACGTGAGTTAGTCCATCTAAAGTCATAAAAATTTTTACTTTATAAATTAATAATTTAGTTTACATATATAACCTCAATTAAAAATATAATTTTTTTTCTTATAAAAAAATATATAAAAATTTTAAAAAAATTTAAGATATTAAATTATTTAAAAAATTTTAATATTTGAATATTAAGATAAATTTAATTTTAAAAATTAAAAGTGCATTTTTATCTAAAATATCGTTATCTAAAACATAGTAAAAAATTATTAAACTAGGTATAAATTATATATGTAATTTCATTTAAATATGTATAAATGTATAATATATGTTTATTGGCTTTCAAATAAAATAATTTATAGCTGATAATTTAATCATTAAATATGCTAAATTATTTATCATAATTCACATAATTAAACTCACACTTAAATAACTGCGCTCTCCTACGATTTGTTGGACCACAAATTATATAATTACATGAATTAATCAAATTAAACTTGTACAAATATACATAGAAAATAAAAAATTAAAGTAGAAAATAAAAAATACAAGAATTTACGTGGAAAATACTCTAATATATAGAGAGAAAAATCATGAGTCAAATTAGAAAATAAAATTTATTATCAAGAAAAATTAATACAAATTATACAGTTATTCTCAAGTTTAACCATACATGAGATATTCAAATTAAGAAATGTCCAAATTATTTCTTTAGTCAAAATTTCTTATAACTCTTCTTGATTGTAAATTAAATCTAAAAAAATAATCATTTAAAATATTTTTAACTTCCACAATAATTACTTAATTGAACCCAAAAATAAAAAGAGAAATTCTAGAATACAAGAAAAAATAAAATAAAAATTCACAAATCAATGTTTTCTTTACTTCAATGTTGTTGCTTGCACACATTTTGGGTGTGTTCACTTATAAAAAATTGAGGTTATTTTCTAAAAAAAATTTTATGGAAAATGAAAAATAGAAGATAATACTCATATAGCCTAATTTTTTAAAACTAAAAATAGAAAATAAGTTTTTAGTTTTGTGAAATTTAAGTAAAAATTTAAAAACATATTTTACATATTTTCTATGGAAAACATTAATCGGTGTCAAATACTAAGTAGAGAATTCTATAATAACTCATAAATGAATGAGTCCAGCGCACAGCATCCAGCCTGCTAAAACTGAATAATGGTTTGGTTTTAATGTTATTTAGCCGCTAACTTGATCACATATTGGTTTAATATTTATACATAGATATATATAACATAAACTTAATTGTATTGAAATTTGTACGAAATCTCATGACCTTAAAAATAATCAAATTTCAACATCATTTCATATATATATATATATATATTAATTTTAAAAGTTTGAGAAATAATTTCTTATTTTTATAATTTTTTCATAAAAAAATATTTTTAATTTCATTTAAATAAATATATTTTTTTTTAATTTAGAAAACTATTTTTCATTTTTATCAAATAAATGGATTTTCTAACTTTTTAAAAATAAAAATAGTTTTCTATTTTTACTAAATAAACGTATTTTTTAAATTTTTTGTAGAAAATAAATACTCTAATTTTCTTGAAAAACTAAAAGTATAAAATAAAAAATCTATATATAATATTAAAATAGATAATATTGACACAATATTGTATCATGTGATATAATAATAATTTTTTAAAATATTAAATTAAAATTTTTTTTATTAAAATAGATAACTAATTAATTGTTATAGATATTTGTTTAGAAAATTCAAATAATATTAGAATATTCTATTTAATATTGATAATAATTTGTTATTATTTAATAATATAATTTAAATTTTTAAATAATTAATATGATATTTATCTAATTTTATCTAACATTTAATTATTTATCTAATAATGTAAATTAATTTTTAAATTATTAAATTTATTATTATTTGTAGAGTTAAATATGATTATAGTATTCATATTGATAATAATTATTTATTATATATTATATAAAAAATTAAATATTGATAATAATATAAATTAATTTTTAGAATAATTGTATTTGAAGGATTATTATTTTTTGATAAATTGGCACAATGTATTTGGGATAATTTTTTATTCATAAAAAAATTTAAAAAAAATGTATATTGCTAGCAAATATTTGTTGAATTTTTTGTATATTATTTTTTATCTTATGCTTAAAAATGCTTTTTACAAATTCTTCCTCTTTCTCTTTACCCTCTCTCACTTTTCAAGCATTTGGTATCTCTGTTATTGTAAACTAATATATTTTTTTCTTATTTATGTTCACAATACCATACAAAGAATAAAAAGTATTTTATATGCAACCAATCTATGCTTACCACAATAATTATTATATATAGCTACGAATATTTATTACGAAACTTTTAATTGTAGCTAATGTATAATATTGATTATAGAATATATTGTTCATAGTTAACTAAAATATCATTAGCTATGAAAAATAGTCTCTCCAAATAAATTTTTAATTTTTATTTATCGTAGCAATAGTTAGTTTTTAACTATAATATTTTTTATATAGTAGCAAATCAAATATTTTAATTATAAATGTAAAATTTTTATAGCAATTATTTTTATTATTGGCTATAAAAAAATAACTTATGACTAAAAATATAGGATAATAACTATAAAATTTTCGTATTCGTAGTTAATTGACGTTATTCAAATATTATAAGAGGAATTGTATATCGAAACAAAGAATGATTTAATGAGGGATGTATACGTAAAAATAACCTATAAGCCTATTACTTTAAGGATTTATTTGAAATATAAAATCAAGTCAATAAGTGTGTTTCCTCACAAGACTCATAAAGAATCTCTCAAATAAGCTAGTTCACTAGCGCCAACAAGTGATAGCAAAGCCGATAATTTGATGAGAACAAGTATAAAGATGGTGGTCAGATTTTGTGAGCTATAGCTAAAAAAAACTTGACATATTTACAATAATTAATATTTATTATACAATTTGACTTTCGCAGCAAAAGATTTATGCATTTTACTACATCAAAATAGTTTAATAACAAAATATCTAATTCTTTTTAGCCACTTTATATATGTTAATAAGTTTCTAAAATAATATAAAAAAACTATGAAATAAAAAAATTTTGTAGCTAAATTTTAGTTACGTTACTTATAGCTACAATAAACTATAAATTAAAATTTTGTGATAAAATTATTTAATTATGGTAATTTATTATTTTATCTAATATATCTTTCATAACTATATACGGTGAATCTTGTAATAGTTAAAAATTTTCAACATAACTGATAAAATATTAAAAAAGATAGCTTGAGAAGATAAATAATTTATATTTTTATTTCAAGATCACGATACGTTAGCATATTCGTTGTACGTTTCATGATGCATTAGCATATTCTTTGTACATTTCAGTATGTATATACATTTTCTTTTCATAAAGGCTATTAATACGAAATTTTAAACAATTTGTATTCATGTTAATTTGCTTTATTAAAAAATTAGAATATTAAAATTAAAATAATTCATATATATATTATCCTAAACTTCAATAATGCTATTTCTATAAATAATATTTATGATTATAGGATGCTAATCTATAATCTTTAAATCAATTATTAAATAAAAAATTTTATAATTATCAATTTTTCATAGTTTTTACTTCAAATAATTATATGATTTCAAAATTATTATATGTATATAAATTAATTAAAAGCACATATAATATTACGCATATATTATTCTAATTATTTTCTATAAGTTAACACATAATGTATTTTTTTTTCTTTTTTGCTTTTCAGTGGTACACACATATGGCACATAGTCCTTTTTTTTTTTTTTTATATGTGTGGGTTGAATATGGGCCTGTAGGCCAACAAATATACCCATAGTTTAGGGATGCGCGTACCCTTTGTCGCTTGTTACATATTCTTTGTAAATGATATAAAAAAAAAACCTATTGCATTTACAGCGATATATATTTATCTATTTTAGTCATTTTGTCCAAAATATTTATATATTTATCAGATCACATGTACTGGCATATTTTATCTCAATTGATACTGACATAATTATATATTGGTCACTTTACTATTTATACTTATTTATTTCACATTCAATAGACACCTAGATAAAGATAATATTTTATGTATATATAAGTACCAATTTTATATAAAATATACAAATATAATTGGCAAAATGATCAATATGTAATTATATAAATATTTATTGAAATGAAATAGATAAATATAAAAGGATAATATGGTAAATATATAAATATAGAGGATAAAATAACTAAAATAAATAAACTGTATGTAACTGTTTTCCTGCATACTGTATAGGGATGTTCAAAAAATATGTGGCCTAAAAATTCAGCCCGGTCCAAACCCCTAATAGGGTCAGCCCTGCATGAGAATTTTAATATATATATATATATATTAAAATATAATCTAATACCCATTACCTAGCCTAGTAGCCTACCAAAGACCGGCTCCTTGCACGCTGGCCCCCCAACCCCCAACTTTTCTGCCACTCATTTGCACCCAACCAACTACCCAAACCAAAACATTATTTTTTTCTATTTTATTTTTAATGTCTAAAATTTAAATTTATGAATATGTTTTCATTTTTAACAAGAGGTACTAATGTAATAATAAAAATAGTAATAAAAATAAATTTTAAAAAATATAACTAAAATTTTCTAAATTTTATAAAATAATATTTTAAGTGAAATAATTTTTTTAAAATAATGCATTAAATATCTTATTTATCATAAATTTGAATAAGATAATTTCATACTAAAAAAATATAATAATATTGTTGGGGAAAGAAATTGTGATTTAAAAAATTTTAATTTTTAAAAAATAAATAAAAGTTCATTGACCCGGTCAGACTTGAAGTTGCTCGGCCTGATTGAGCTTCGGATTAAGCCACAAGCTGCAAAGAGCAGCCCGCGTAGTTTTCGAGCCAAGTTGTCCGAGAATACCCCTACTTTTGCCGATGACTCTAACCCTTGCGATTGGTATATGATCATTGCAGGAAAACATAAAAACATAAAGGTACATCATTTCTTTTACCTTCTGACCACCACTTTCTAAATGGCAGTTAAAGTTCTTAGGCCATCTTCAAACCAAATTTTATTTTGGATCAACTTTAATACTAAAATAAAGCAAATAATATACTTTTTACTGTTCGCGTCTCCAACTCATTTACACTATTTTTAACTTTATAAAATATATTCTCTTTATTATATAGAATATTTCTTCTATTTTCTTTTATTAAATTAGTTAATAGTATTTTTTTAATACTAAATTATGAATAATTTAAAATATTTTAATTTATGAAAATTAATTTAAAATAATTATTTAATAAATTTTATTTAATATCTAATTAAAATAACCTATGTTATTTAGAAATTTTATATATTTTACTTATTTTAAAAATAAGTAGAAATACAAATATATATTTTTAAATTAAAATTATTTTATCTTATTAATAAGTTTTTAATTCAATAATACTAATTTTTTTAAAAAATATATATTTTTTTAATTTTAAGATATAATTAAAATAAATTTAAAAATAGTTTATTTTTTCTATTAATTTTAAAAAAATAAATTTAACTAGTGTGATTAATATAATTTTATCAAATAAAAATTCAACATATAATATTAAAAATATAATTTATAATTTATATTTAAAAGGAAAAGAAAACAAAAAGATAGGGCAGCTACAGTGGTGGGCAAAACTGGCAAACCATTGTATTAATTTTCTATTTTAGCATAGATAATAGCGCTACATTTGAGTGAAATTTTAGCGCCTCTCTATAAATGCTCTCTGTGAGTCATGAATTGTAATTTTTCATATTTCTCGATTTTTATTCGTTATCAATCTCTCTCTCTCTCACTCTCTCTTTTTAAGTTTATTGTGTTGGGGAAGGAAATTGAATTTCCTGACGAATGAGAGTGCTATTTATTTTAGAAAATTTTTTATTTAAACAGAATGTATATACACCCAGTTAATAAAAAAATACTAAAAACTAATTATAAAAAATTATATAATTTTATTGGCCGAATATATAAAATTCTGATATAAATAAGTCATTCCCTTTATTTTTATCTTAAAAGAAAAGGTACATTTCAACTTTTAACAATTTTCAAAAAAAAATTATAAAAAATTCAACTGCTGTAAAAGGTAATTTAAAATTTTATTTAATATATAGTATCAATAACATATTATTATTTAGAATTTAATATAGAAAATATCTTTTTATAAGAGCTTAATATCTTTTAGACATTATTAATTTTAATTAGACTCTCTTTTACCATAATACCCTTAACTCTAAAAAAAACTTTTATCTTTTTTTCTCTCGCTGTCTTCTTTCCATTTCTCTTTCTTCTCCTTTTCATCCATCCCCGTTCTCCTTTAATTTTTTTCTTTGATCATAAAATCCAAATCAAGATTCATCTTTAACTTCAACTCCAATTTGATCATAAAAAAAGGTTTTATCTTTTTTTTTTTCTCTCTCTCTCGTTTATCTTTCTTCTTCCTTTCTCCCATCTCATTTTTCCTCTTTTTTTTTCTCATTTTATTTCTTATTCTTTGATCTTGGATCTTTAGTTTTAGTTGATCTCTATTTCTCTCTAATTTTTTTTCTTTCTTTTCATTCACCATGTATTAAAATTTCTCTACGTATAAAATTTTAGTAAGTTTTTTTTTAAACTTAAGTTTTATAAGAAAATGACCGATTTAAATATTTTATATGGTTAATTTTATTTTATTTCTCCATAAGTTTTAATCTCTTTCTTTTTTTAGTCTTTTATTTTAATTTATGAATTCATGAAAAGTTAAATAGAGTATTATGAATTTTATGTGAAGCGATATTATGTACTGTTAGAGGCCAATATAAATTATTAGTAGATTGTTAGGGGCTATTAGAGTCTGACAGGGGCTGTAATGAGTTATTAGGGGTTATAATAAAGTATTATAGATCTTATGTGAAATAATATTGTGTAGTGTTAGAGACTAATATGGGGTGTTAGGGGTTATTAATTGTAGATGAGAGGATGTTAGGGGGCTAATATGGTCTATTAAATATTTGTAGAGGCTGGTAGATGGCTGTTCCAGGCTATTAGAGGCTGTTATGGGTAACTATTAATAATCCCTAACAACTTCTAACAGAAAAATAGTTTGTATATTAATATCTAGTGCACATTATTTTTGTTTAAATTATGTATTGAAACTGTAAAATGTGTCATAACTGCAAATGAAAAATATGTAAAAATAGCTCTTAACAGCATGTAATATACTGTAATAAATAATAACAACCTATATAAAAGTTGTATATGATTGTATAGTTGCTGAATATTATTGATTAATTTTATTTTTAACTTTTTATTGCAGGGTATTTTCTTAGAAAGAAGAATTGATATGACGTTTGGCATAATTATCCTCATTCACTATGGTAAAAAATTTTATATGGCCATCCTAAAATCTAATATTATTGTATAGTATTTTGCAATCATCGAATGTTCAAAAAAATAATAATAATGTTGTATTTATATTTGTGATATCTATTTTATTATTGTTGTATAAATAAATTTTATAAATTTTTTTTATTGTAACTTAATGTTATAAATATTGATATATTTTGATGAGTCCATTTCAATTATTCTTACTATAAGAATTTAAATTATAACATAACATCCATGTTATGGTATTTTATGGGCTGTTAGGGGTCTATGTTATGGTATATTAGGGGTTGTTAGGGGCTATTACATGTTATATTTTTTTAATAATTTTATACTCTTTCTCTATTCTTACTACATAAGATTAAATTAAACCATAAGACAGCCTATATCAACTATTAATATGTATGCTTTACTGACAGCCTCTAGCAGTATTAAAGTATAGAGGCTAACATTAAAATACTTCTATGCTTTAAAGCATAGAAGTATTTTTTAAACATCCAATGACAGCCTCTAGCAGCAGATTTAAAAATTAATAATACATTTTAATATGTATGCTAATAATTAATAATAATACTTTACAGTTACAGTCATTGGATATTTAAAAAAATAAAATTGTTGTATTTATATTTGTGATCTCTATTTTATAGTTGCTACTATGAAAATATTATAAATTTTTGTTCATATTGTTAAATATCTCTAACATGTATATTATAATTGGATATTGTAAATAAAATGGAAGGTGTTGTTAGTGGATAATATGGATTGTTAGAGACTATTAGAGGCTGTTGGGGGTTGTTAGAGGATGTTAGCCGTGAGTCTCTAACAATCCATAAGAGCTTATAACAACCCTCTAACATCACCTAATAACCCTTAATAATAGTTATTATGCTTTAATTTAATCTCATATAGTGAGAATTGAGAAAGAGTATAAAATCATTAAAAAAAATAAAACATGCAATAGCACATAATATACCACAATATGGACTCCTAACAACTCATAAAATGCCACAACATGAATGTTATGTCATAATTTAAATTCTTATAGCGAGAATAATTGAAATAGACTCATTAAAATATATCAATATTTATAACATTCAGTTACAATAAAAAAATGAAAGTTTATAAAATTTAATTATACAATAATAATAAAATAGATATCATAATTATAAATACAACAGTATAATTTTTTTTGAACATTCGATGTTTATGAAGTACTATACAACAATATTGAATTTTGAGATGGCTACATAAAATTTTTCACTATAGTGGATGAGAATAATTATGTCAAGCTTCATATCAATTATTCTTTCTAAGAAAATACCATGCAATAAAAAATAAAAAATAGAACCAATCAACAATATTCATCAACTACACAATAAAATATAATCATATATAACTTCTACATAAGTTGTTATTATTGGTTACAGTACATTACATATTGTTAAGAGTTATTTTTTACACATTTTTTAATTGCAGTTATAACGCATTTTACAGTTTCAGTACATAATTAAAATAAAAATAATATGTATTAGATATTAATATACAAACTATTTTTCTATTAGGGGCCGTTAGAGATTGTTAACAGCCCCCAAGTATTCCCTAACAATCTCTAATAGCCTTTAACAACCCTTTATCAGCCCTACCAACATTTAATAGCCCCTATTAGCTTCTAATAGCCTCTCATCTATAGCGAATAGCCCCTAACACCCTACACTAGACTCCAATACTACACAATATTATTTTATATAAGGTTTATAATACTATATTATAATCCCTAACAACTCATTATAGCTCCTGTCAGACCTTAGCAGTCCCTAACAACCTGTTAACAATCCATACTAGCCTCTAACAATACATAATATCACTTTACATAAAATTGATAACACTCTATTTAATTTTTTATGAATTCAGAAATTAAAATAAATGACTAAATAAATGAGGATATTAAAATTTATGGAGAAATAAAATAAAATCAACCATATAAAATATTTAAATAAACAATTTTCTTACAAAATTTAAGTTTTAAAAGAAAAAAAATTTACTGAAATTTTATATGTAGAGAAGCTTCAATCCATTTTGAATGAGAAAAAAGAGAAGAAAAAATAGAGAGAAATAGAGATCAGCTAAAACTAATCTATTTTCTTATAAAACTTGAGCTAGATCCACGATCAAAGAAAAAAAATAAAATGAGAAAAAAAAGAGAGAAAATGAGATGGGAGAAAGGAAGAAGAAAGATAAACGAAAAAGAGAGAGAGAAAAAAAAACTTTTTTTTATGATCAAATTGGAGTTGAAATTAAAGATGAATCTTGATTTGAATTTTATGATGAAAAAAAAATTTGGAGGAGAATGACGATGGAAAAAATGAGAAGAAAGAGAAAAATAAAGAAGAGAGAAAAAAAAAAGATAAAAGTTTTATTAGGGTTAAGGGTATTATGGTAAAAGAGAGTCTATTTAATATTAATAAGGTCTAAAAAATATTAAGCTCTTATAAAAAGGTATTTTCTAGGTTAAATCCCTTATTATTTTAGTATGTTGTTGCTTTTTTTAATTAGTATTTTCTACTTTTTTTCTTCCATTATTCAAAATTCTGCATTTTAATGTATTAGAAAGATGAAATTAAATATTCAAATTTTCATAAATTGAAATAATTTTTTTTTAATTTTTAACTAAAAGTTAAATAAAACATATAAACAGGAATGATAATCCACCAACACGCTGACCCATCTATTAACCACCCAAATCGCTTGATTTGGATGATTGAACAGCTTAAAAATAGTTTGAATTAGGTTAATAGGCGGTTTGATTTGAATTCAGAAAATTTTTTGCTCAAATCCATCCAAATAGGCTGCTATGTACATATATATATATTTATTTATTTTATATAAATATAAAGAAGAACTATTATATTCATCATTGATTAATTTATTTATCAATTTTTAAGAATTTAAGTTATATTTAAATAATTTATTTACTTTTTTTATTACATGTTGTGATGATGCGTTATATTTTTAAATTATTTTTTAATTGTTGTTTGTGATATTCGATTAATTAGTATTATTTTAATTTGCAATATTCAGTTGATAATATTGAACTCACTCCAATTGTCCTGCTTAAAATAATATGATTTGATTTAATTTATTTATTTTTGATGATTTAGTTTAGATTAATACAATATTTTAAAATCGTCTGAATTAATTTAGTTTGAAAATATGTTAAAAAATTAAACAATCCGCCGAATGCTGATGCCTACGTAAAGAAGTTGAAAATCCACTTCAGTGACAGTGGCATGCGCTTTCCATATCAACAACTACTTAGAAAAAATTAAAATAGCACCACAAACAGAGAAGTACTATTATTATTATTTCATTTGATGTGATTTAAGAAGGACCTAACATGGAATTAGGTAACATCCACAACCTAATCTAATTATCTTTTCTATACGGCAATTTCTGATTACACCACCATGCAAATTGCAATTCGATGAACATGGATTTTTTTTTATCACCCTTAAATTATAATAATATTTGTGATATTTTATTTTTTTTTAAATTTAAATTTCTGATTTCCATTACAAAAAGCGTGTAGTTGTAGAATTTTAAGTTGATTTAGGCTTTTAATTGTCTTGACTCTTGATCAGCCGAACAAGAAATTCAATAAATTGTTAGTAAAATGTTATTTTAAACAGTAATTATGAACAATCCTTAAGAATTTAAATGTTAACTAGAATAAGTCTTGCACCATGTTGTAAATATTTTCACTCAATATATATACACTAATTTTTAAATTTATAATAATTTTAAATAAATAAAATTAAATTAAATTACAAAAATTAAAAATTGAATTTAAAAAATTAAAAAATATATCTAACAAAAATTAAATAAACCTAAGATAAAATTAAAAAAATATAATATAATATTTTATAGTAAAACATTGACATTATCCTATGGATTTGGACGTGGGTACAACTAACATAAAATATTAAAAAAATAACAAAAATTACTCAATATAACATAAAAAATGAAACCCAAAAAAGTAACAAAAATAAAATATAATCAAATAATAAATCTAAATAAAAAATTAAAATAAAATCATAACTGAAATTAAAATAAAACCCTAACAAAAAATTAAATTATAAAAATTAAAAAATTTTAAGATAAACTAAACTAAAATTTTAATTTATCCAGCATCAAATAAAAACATTTAATTAAAAAATCTCTAAAAGAAGCTAAAAATGCTTGAAAAAACAAATAAAAAAATCAATCCAAAATATTACAAAGAATACAAAAAATTCATACAATAACCAAATAATAAAAAATTAACCAAACAAATTATATAACAAACAAATAATAAAACAAGTTACAGAAAAAAAAAAGCAAAAAGTGACAGTCTTCTTGCAAATGAAATAAGAGAATAGTGTTGTATTATGAAAACTAAATAGTATTGTTGGAGAATAAAATATTAATGAAGTAGCTATGGTTTTAGTCTTTTTATATAATATATAGGTAATTAATCATTATCAATATCAAATAGAATATTATAATTTTGTATAATCTCTCAAAATAAATATAGTTATTGACAATCCTAATTATTCTATTTGAGCTTCCTGAATAAATATATATTATAATGAGTTATAATTTAATTTGAACATAATTTATTTTCATATTTGTATAGATTAGATATAAATACATAGATAACTAATCATTACAATAAAATATCATAATCATATTTAGATATTCTAAATAAATATTTATTCTAGTAAATAATAATAATTTAATTTGAACATAAATTTTTTTATATTCATATAGTTTAGGTAAACATGCACATTACACGAACATTAAATATTTTAAGCAAGTTTTATTTTGTTTGATAATTTATTAATTAATAGTATAATAATTAAAATAATTTTTATTATAATAAAAATTATAATAATTACAGTTGCAATGTAATGATAATTACAATAACTTCAAGTAGTAAGCAATAAAAAAATCAAAATTTTAAAATAAATATGCAGATGACTAATTATGATCAATAAAATATTATAATTATATTCAAACCCTCTAAATAAATATCTATTCTAATAAATAATAATAATTTAATTTAAAATTTTTAAAAATTAAAATACATAGGAAGATAAAATAACGTTATGTGGCACAAAATTATACGAACGATAATTATTTTAATATTATATATAGATATAGATTATCTAATAAAAAAATAATATTATCGCCAAGTACTACATATAAGAATTTATGAAACATGACTTTTAAAACTTTAATGTAACACATTAAATATTGATGGTAATTAGAAGCATTACTATCATTGGAATATTATAATACTATTTTTTATTTATCATAAGTTAATATTTTATTAATATTGTCCAAAACACTTCGCTTCTTTTACAATTAATTTCTATATATAGTATTTGATTAGTTAGAGTTTATAATTTCATATTCAACTTGCTTTACAAAAGCTAATAAAAAGCATTCTGGAATTTATTTATTATTAATCATTAATTTATTGTCTAAAGCAATCATAATTTATTAGAGCACAAGCTACATATTGATGCTTTCTGAATGCAATTCAGAGGAACTCCATTTTATTTTTAAGGGATCTCTCAATTTTTTGCTTTCTTTTTTGTTCATAATTTATTTACAATAATAATAAGATAGATAAGCAACTTAATTTTCTTCTCATTTTGTTTAATATTTTCTGCCTTATTTCTTAAGGACTAATTCAAACTTATTATTTATCATATTTATTTATTTAATATGGGAGTAGATTTTTTTTTTCTTTTAATTTAGCAATACGCTCAAAATAAAAAAATTAAATAGAAAATACATTTGATCTTTTATTAAGCAAAATATAACCAACAAAAAAAAAGAAAAAAAATTAAAAATTGCAATGCTATATTTAATGAAATAAATAAATAAAATGGTGAGCCAGCAGCACAATCTGAGACTGAGAGTGAATATTAGAACTTGCTTTCCAAATTTTCCCAGGCTCTTTCATTGGATTGTTCGCCCACTTGAAATCCTTCCGACTTACTAGCTAACTTTATAATAATACATTACTTTTTCATTAACCAAATTTTGTATTTTTGCAATTTTATATTATAAGGGATAGTTTTAATATTATTTTTTATAAAAATTAAATTAAAAATTTTTATAATATATTAAAATATAATAATGCACATACAACATTGAATTTCGTCTGGTTGTTGATCCATCAAAAGGAAACATCATCACACATGGACCAAGCTGTTGAGAAATAGAGAGCCATTAATCAACAATAAATAAATAAATTATATGTTGCAATAATTCAATTCATGAACATTCTATAAATTATGAGAGCTCATGGGGGCAATCAATCTCATTTCTTCTATTTTATTGGACGCAAAGACAGTTGTCAACACCTTCAATTCTCAATGCTAGCATTTTCATTTTTTTTGTTCATTAGGTTTTTGATTTTAAAACTATTCTACACTCTCTATTATTATTATTGATATGGAGTCTTATATAATCCACTGCTCTGCAGTCTGCTCCTATCTAATCTACTGCATAGCCTATTTGAAAAGAGCACTTCACTTTCCCATTATTAATAAATGCCCAAGCAATTCTTATCTACAATGAATTTTCATTTTCTTCAAAATTATATTTGAATATTATAATTATTTCTAAATTTAAAAAAAAGCAAAATTTTACTTAAACAATTATTACAAGGATTTCAATTATTAAAACAAACCTAAGTAATTTTAATTGAAATACATAATTTTTAAGTAAAATTTATTAAGTCATACTTTTCTCCATTTATAATCAGAAATCAAATATGTTGAAATAATTATATATTAAACAATAAAAGATAAATTCTTTCCTTGAATAACTCTCATTTAATAGGAAGGTTTGAACTTAAATATTCAAAATTTTATCAACAAGTGATTGATATGTGTGGTCACTCTCATTTTAAGTGGTGGCGAAACTATAAATTCATCGAATGAAGATAAAATTTATATAGAAAAAAATTACAACGAATAATTATAAATTTATAGTTCTAATATTATTAATCTAATCATAATTTATATTTTAAATTTTATTAACATAATTATAATTTATATTAAATTTTTATTTTATATTCAATATTTTAATTTATAATTTGTAATTAATTTAATCTAAAATTTAAAAGCACTAAATCAATTCATTATCAACCCAATCACAATACAAATCATTTTAAATAAATTAAAATACAAATCAAAATTTTTAAATAAATTTACATTTTACATAAATGAATATAAAAATATTCAATAAAAATCTTAAATCAGAAATAAAATAAAAAATTTATTATTCCATTGTTATAGTAATAGCACATTCTATTAATCATAATAGTTGAAAGATTAAAAATTTGAGATATTAAATATTATATATGCATTATATAATATATATATATATATTATATAGATATAATATAAACTATATGTAAACTATACTTAAACTATACATATTACATATATATATATGCGTGTGATGGAAGGAAAGAGGGAGACAATTTATTATATAAATATGTATACTTCATATAATTTATATGTATATATATTTTTATACATATGTAGGGAGAGGGGAGGAGAATCCATTGCCTCCTAGCCCATCCTCTCCCTCCGCCCTATCCTTAAATAAAAAGATTGATTGTTGGATTTTTGTGAATGGAATTTTAATTTATTAGGAGCATTTTATTTTTTAGAGGGCCAATTCAATATTAACATAATTAGTTTATCTGGTTGAATTTGAGGATATACGTAGTTATAAAAAAAATCCAAAATTTCAAAAAGAGTGAAAGAACCAATTGAATTACACAATGATTAATATTAAATTCAATATTCGTTGCAATGTGTTTCTGTCATAGCTATTCATGCTAATAGATTTAAATAGTACAAAGCATATGTCATATTGCATTACTAGTTAAACAATTATTTTGACTTAATAACTCATATTCTCATATTAATTAGGCTTGATGCTTATCCAAAACCCATTTATGTATATATAAATTTTTTTGTTCTCTATTTAATTTCATCATCTCTTGAGGCATATGAAATGCAATATAATTAAGCTTCAATGATGTTTGCTTTTAGTGCTTTCATTACCAGAAAAGTCACACGACACAACCTCCATTGATCTTTTCACTTTTTATTTATTCATTTCATCAAAATACAATTGCCAATTAAATTCATTCTCACATGAAAATCCCCTCTTTTTGAAAGCCTTTTATAGAATTTAGAATGATACCCTTCGTTTTTTAGTTTATCACATGACAAAATCTAGTTGGATCTGTTCTCCTAAATTGCTCTTTATTAGGGGATCCACTTTGGATAATTTTTTTAGTACCCTTTTCTCTGTATTTTGTTGACTATAGAGAAATGGATCTCTTTTAATTTTTGAATCTTGATCTTGTTTTTCTTCTCAAGTTTCTTTATTAGGTTTCTGCTCTCTTCTTAGCTTTAGGCTTTCCTAAGAAAATTGGTTTTCACATTATATTTTTATATTCTTGGTTTGTTTTCTGGACAAGAAGACTATTATTATTGATTTGGTAGAGATGGGTAAGCTAAGTAGTTTTGGGAAGGTATTAAATTGCCTTTGTTTGAGTTCAAGTTCATCATCAAGGTCTTGTTTCTGTATGAATTCCTTGGAAAGTTATGAAGATGAGTTTGAGAAAAAACCTCTGATTACAAGTGATAACAAAGCTCAGGTTCTTAGACTGAAAGATGTTGTTTCTGGCAACCAAACCTTAGCCTTTCAACTCAAGCCCAAAGTATGTTTCTCCATCTCTCTCAAATACTCTTTTTCTTTTATTAATGTTTTCTTTCTTTGATTAAATAAAAAAGAAGAAGAAGAAGAAGAAAAATTTTAATTATTAGTTTTCCTAATTTTGAAAATGCTGATGTAGATGGTGGTGCTAAGGGTGTCCATGCACTGCCATGGATGTGCAAGAAAGGTTGAGAAGCATGTTTCAAAGTTGGAAGGTACACATGACATTAATTAATTAATAATGGCCTAATTATTCATTATTTTATACTATATTAGCATATGATCATCAGTCACCCCACTAATTATTAAGTTAATTTTTACTTGATTTAAAATTATAGTTCACTGAGTGCTCTGTTAATTAAGTTTTTTCTTCAACTAAAACCATTAATTATAATTAATTAATATCTTTTATTTTATTATGTGTATATAATAATAATTAAAAAAATGAAAATACAGGAGTGAGCTCATACAAAGTAGACCTTGAAAGCAAGATGGTGGTTCTTACTGGAGACATAATTCCTTTTGAAGTGCTTGAGAGTGTCTCTAAAGTCAAATATGCTGAGCTTTTGAATTCTCAATCCACATGATCTGTTTTCTCATATATATATATATATATATAATTTTCTTTTTTTTTTTGTTTTTGTTTATTATAAAATATATAATTACAAAGAGAGCAATGTTCATGATTATATAATTAAATAAATGCTCTCTAATATGTATCATGTTTCTTTTTTTTTTTTTTTACTTAGTCCAAACTGATATCTGGTGTATTTTTTGGGCATCAGGTTCTGAGTTTGTTGCTACCATTATTATTATTCTGATATTAAAGATTATATTATGAATTAATTGTGATGGTTTTTAATTTTGCTAAATTAGGCACATAATTTTCATTACATATATTTCTTTTATAACTAAAACTTTCCTTGCTCAAGACAAACTAATTATATAAGCCGAAAGAAAAATCAGAAATCTCTCCACCTAATATATTTCATCAACTTAAAAATAAAAAAAAGAAAAAGAAAATTTGGCCAAAACGTGAGCTAGTATGTTATAATCATAGACACAAAAGACCATGTACAGATTCAGAAATTTTTACTGGAGTCTGATAATCATTCAAGATCACATCAAATTCATTCCTTTGTTGCACTTTGCCGACGAGCTTGTTAATAACTATTTTGCCATCATTTTCAATTTCATTTTTCTGAGTAGAAATCCCAAGCAACTTTTAGCCTAATGGCCATAGCTTCAGCTATACAGGAGTTGTAATTTGCCAATATTTCATCTGGTAGTTGCTCCATCAAATTTCAAAACCAGACATGAAAATTAAAACCTCCAATATTGCCAATATCTATAAGAAAAAAAAATCATCAACAAAACATCTGGCAGTCTTGGACAATCCCTGCATGAATACGAAATGGACTCAACAGCTGAGCAAAATGCGCAAGAAGATGAATTACTGTTAATTCTTTAACTGAATACTATCCTGGTTGAAATTAACAATTTTTGAAGGAATAGACAATTTACAAAGACATTTCTGAAAAATCATATTGCCTTCGGAAAACGACGTCGCAACGACTTTTCACAAAGTAATTTCCACTCGAGTGATAATGTCAAACCAGAGAATCCTTACTATTACTAATCATCCCAAAAGGGATTTTTTATATCCACTCCATATCAATTAGAAGAAAAATTTTCAAAATTAAAAAAATTTAACTTTCATGTCCTTATTTCAACATCTAATTCGATTGAGATACGAAACTCCATAGTCAAAAATCTTTTCAAAAATTTAAAAATAATAATAAAATAATAATAATAAACCATGTTTGTTAATTACATTCATGCTTACCATGATATTAATAATCACATTTATATATAGTTGATAAAATACAATGTGCAATTATTATAATATTTGATATATTAATAGAATAATTTATCGATATATAGACACACTAGAACCAAAAGAAAAAAAGTAAAATAATATATATACCAAGTCAATCCTAGTTGTTAATCGATAATTTAACTAATTAAATTAGTTTAACTCATAAATATCTCAATTTTCAAATTTAGCAATTAATTCTGCTTGAATTGCCACAACCACAACATTTAGTTATGTATCATTTAAAAGCTATAAAAGCTAATTACATTTTCATTTCAAATTAATAGGCATATTTTTTTATTTGTCTCAAATTATAGTTTATTTACTATTTTAATAAGTTAGTTATAATATGTTAAATCTCTATTATATTCATATTTAATATTATTTATTAAAAATATTAATTAATATATTTCCTATTAAAAAAAAGATATACTAAAAAAATACATGCAAATTTATATTTTCAATAAAATAGTTAATTTTTTTTAATTTTTGTAAAATAAAAAATATATTAATTCAAAATGAAAAAGAATACAACAGATGTAAAAATTCCAAGATATTCTTCATAGAATTAAATTACTAGAGCACTCTTTAGCTCAACTCAATTCAATAAAACTTTAATCATGAATTAATTGAAGTTAATTATATGAATTTTTTTTCCATCGATGCTATTTAATACTATTTCTTCAAAAAAATATAAAACTATAAGATCATTATAAATTATTTTTGTCCAAATTACTTCTTATAGCTATATATATCTTAACTTGTTTAGATTTTTTGGCATATACATTACTAGATTTTTATTTTATATGGTTAAACCATCTCAATTTATATTTTTTAATATCTTTAATAAGAGTTATGGTAGCTTTTCTTTAATGAACTCATTAATCTGAATTTTATCCACTATAATATATATGCATATCAATCTTATTATTTTCTTTTTAGCAACATGTGTCTTACTCATAATACTCCTAAAACATAAAATATAAATTATATTTAAAATAGATTTTTCTAACATTTGCTTTGAAGGCACATATTAAATAACAATAAATGCTCTATTGTTTTTATTAAACTATGTTCATTTAGTTGATATTTGTTGCAGTCATTTCATAACATGTGTAATTTTCTTCTTACAAAAAGGCTATCTGGCTAGAAGAAAGGTGGGAGAGGGCACTTTAATATTGTTCTCAAAATTGAAATACTTTAATATTGTTCTCAAAATTAAAATGACTGAAATAGTCTTTTAATTTAATATATAAATTAAATTTTATATATTTTTCGAATAAAAGAAGACTCAAACCCGCAAAATCACAGGAGGTAGGCTCAGTGATAGCACCAGCACAAGTCTGGGCATCTGAAACCAAACCAAAAGGATCCAACAAGCTGAGAAAATTTTATTAAATTGATAATTCAAGATAACATAATCAAGCAGGTACAATCCTGGTAACAGTAGAACCACAACAATCATAAAGCAATAACACAGATAAAGCCACAGGAGGTTCATCTAAGATATGAAGACCCAAAGGCAAAGAATGCCCATAATTTGCAAGCCAATCTGCAACTTTATTCGCCTCTCTATAAATATGTTTAATATCCACATGCCAATTCCTAGAAAGCAAGGATTGAATTTGCCAAATTAAGCTTGATTGTCTTGAAGGGTGTTCTTGGGGCTTACGCACAACTTGGACAGCAGCAACATTATCACATTCTAACTGAACATTACGAAAACCCTTGTCCCAGGCCAAGCTAAGACCGAAAACCATGCCCCATAGTTCAGCTTCAAAGCTCGAGCAAAGGCCAATAGCAGCCGCAAAACCAGTGATCCATTTCCCAATTTCGTCTCGTAGAGCACCACCTGCTGCAGCGTGCAAACTAGACAAAGGATCCATCCACATTTAATCTAACATAATAAATAAATTAGTTTGTGAATTTAACTCACGAGCTTTTTAAATAATTCAACTCTCAAGCTAGTGAGCTGAGTATTTTTTAACTTAAATTTAACTTATTTAATAAATAATCAGTTCAAATTTAAGTCTATATAAACTTTTACTGAATCAAAATTCAAGTCAAGTTTAAGTAGTTTAGCTCACTTATAGCTCTCATTTTAATTAAAGCTAATTTGTAAAAGCTAGACCAAATTGACCAATTTAACAAGTTAAATCAGAAATTAAATAAGTATCTAGTCTATTTGACATAAAAACCCATTGAAAATGATAAATAAATTAAAAGTATAGATTTTAGGTGTTGAACTCATGCCAATGCATTTTAAACTGATAGTCCGCCACGCCACTTTTTTTTTTTTAAGTTAAACCATAATAATTATATATATTATTTCACTTAAATATTTGGAAAAATATACATTTTCACTCTTAAAGTTATAATGAGGCCATATATTTGTCTTTAAAAAAAACTTGGAATGAATTTATCATAATTTTCACAAAATCTATTATTTTGCCCTTCATCTAATGTCCCTCAAAAGGTAAAAATCCTCCGTCAGTAGCCTTAAGTAGGCCCCATTTTATTAAGATAATTAAAGTAATGGGGACCCTATGTAATAATTGTATTATTTTTAGTAAATATAATAATAGTATATTATTTTTTAACAAATATAATAATATATAATTATTATTTTTAATAAAAAATAAAAATCCATAATAATATAATAAATTAATTATCAAACTAATTAATTATGATAATAAACTAATTAATTTAAAATACTAAACCAATTAATTATAATGATAAAAACTAAAATAATAATTTTTTTTATTTATGTTTATATTAATTATTTGTTTAAATAATTAAATAAGTTAAAAATAGATAAATAATAAATTAATTAAATAATTATTTTAATTTTAAAAATAGAAAACTATTCTATATATTTTAAATAATAAAAACTATTTTATTATAAATAACAAAAAAAATTCTACACCAAAGGTAGTTTTTAATTTAATTAGATAAATAAAAATCATGTATTACTATTAAATATTTTAATATTTTACTATTTAATATTTTGTAATTGTGAAGAAAAATGGTGATAATCAAGTTTTACCAGGAAGAAAAAAAATAAATTCATGCTAAAATTTGAAATTTTAATATATTATAAGTTAAATATTTAATTATTTTATTTTAATTATGTCATGCTATTACTAAATAACTATTCATTTTAATTATTTCAATTTAAAAAAAATTAAATTCATGCTAAAATTTAAAATTTTAATATGTTATAATTTAAATATTTAATTATTTCATACTATTACTAAAAAACTACATAATTTTTTTTATTAAAAATAACAATATAAATTGAATTCATGCTATTACTGATAAAAAATTAAATTCATACAAAATTTTGAAATTTTAATATATTATAAATTAAATATTTAATTATTTCATGCTATTACTAAATAACTATGTATATATTTTATTAAAAATAACAATATAATTGAATTCATGCTATTTGATAATTCCTAATTTTTTAATTAGATTCTTTATTTTTTTGTTTCTAATTTAATTGAAATCTGAAAATCATCTCTCCATAGTTTTTCAATGAAAAAATAATTCAACTATTTGAAAATCTACATTCTTAATGCTGAAAATATTGAAAAAAGTTATTAATTAATTGAGGGGGAGGAGTTTTTTTTTTTAAATTCTAATTTGAAATTCAAATTAAAAAAAGTAATTGTGATTAAGGGCAATCATGTCCAGAAATTTTATTATATTCATGAAATGTTATTATTAACCCTATTAATTAAAATAAATTGACAAAAAGAACACTCTCTATCTGGCCAAATAGCATTACCCTTCTTCTTAATCACTTTGAAAAAAAGTAATTATAGCAAAATTTATTATCTTACCTCGCTGAAATTATTGGTCTTAACTCATGCATAAATATTAAAGTAATAATTATTTTCTCTTAATTTTGTAAAAAATTATTCTAAATGAACTAAAATATATTTCATTAAATTAGTAGGATTAAAATTTCCACACTCTCACTTTATTAATTAAGACATTAATAATAAAGATATAGTAATTAGAGAAAAATAATTAATTTTTTTATTTTATAAAGTGATAATTTTAGTAATATATATATATTGTAAAAATGATAATTTCAATAAAATTGAGATAATAATAAAAATGAAATGCATTCCAATAAAAAATAAAATACTTTTTACTATTTAACAAATTATATCCATATTTATTTTAAATTTGAGTGTTATAGTAGCATTGACACATTTTTCAATTCAAATAAATTCACAAAGGCTTGTGTCAATTTGATAAAATTAAGAAAAATAAAGATAAAATTAAATTTATAATTTATAAGATCTTAGCTGGTAAAATTATAAATACTGCTTAATTAATTTGTGGAAATTTATAAAAGTAACCTAAAAAACTAAAGTTGTTTATAAAATATGATGCATTTGAAAAAATTTCAAAAATACAGAAGCCCAAAAATTAGTTATAAAAATATATAAGAATCAATTATAAAACTTATAAACAATCTAGATGACATATAAAATAATATATAATTCATATAATCAGCATATAAACAGCATATAAAGAAAACATATAGCATATAATTAACAAATAAACAACATATAAAACATATTAATCAACGTATACAACACATGATCAACATATAAAATTTATACTCCACATATAACGAACACATATAACATAAAACTAAGATGTAAACAACATATAACACATATAATCAACATACAAAAGAATTATATATTTTCTCATTTGAAATCAAGCATATGTGTCAAAATATATACTTATACAACATATACGTGACATAAAAAAAGATGTATATGTTTCTTCATTTAGTGTCCACCATATATATATCAAAATATATACAATATGTACAACATAGATAAAAAGATGTATATATTTCTTTATTTAGTATTCACCATCTATATATATATATATATATATATCAAAATGTATATAACATACATATGACATATAAAAATTACCATCACCAAATCATAATTTTGTTATAATTTATTTTTCCAAATTTAACATTCAATTTTATGTAATTATAATTTAATTTTGTTGATTATATGTTGTATATACTGATTTTGTGTTTGTTTATTTGTTGATTAGATTTTTTTTTATGTTATTTGCATATTATATATATAATTTTTTTCTTTTTCACCCTTCTAGTCTCTAAAACCAATTCATATAAATATGAATCAATTAAAAATTAACAAATATAACTCAATAAAAATTGCATATACATATTCACCAAATATAAAATTAATTGAAAAGAATAATGAAAAAAAATTATACAAGAACAAAAATTTCTTCATTTAAAATATTTTATCGACCATGCAAAAAGTGTTATAATTAAAGAACAGCAAAATCCTTGATTATTACAGTTGAGTAAAAAAAACAATCAAGATAAAAACATCAAAATATTTATAAATACAAATCAAATATCTAAATAAATCAAATCAAAATCAAAATATTTAGACAAAATATAAATTTATTTAGAAAAAGAAGCAAACTCCCATAAAACAAACACGGAAATGGAAAAATAAAGAATTGAAAAACAACCAATTGAAAGGAAAAAAGAAAAAAATAATGATAAATCCGACAATCGTCGGGAATGAATCCAAAAGTAAAAGAGGATGTAATACTGGAAATGGAGAAGAAGAGAGTGGTGGTGGCGCAGAAGAAGATGGAAATAGATGAAAGAGAAACCGTAAAATTAAAAACAAAAAATAAAATAAAATTTAAAAATAGAGAAAATAGCAATAGTAAAAATAAAAAAGAAAAAAAAATGGCAAGCCAAATTATCGAAAAAAAGGCAAGGAAAAATCGGCCCTAAACACGTGCACGCCGTACAATATCAGCCTTGCCAACGTCAATTTGGCGTCTTTTTATCATCTTCTTTGTACGTTGCAGAAAACAGTAATAGTCCCCCCAAGAAATCAAATCTCAGACGAAAACGGCACCGCAATGACGAAACTTCTCTCTCTTTTCTCTTTCCTCCTCCTCATACCTCTCTCCTCTCCATCCCCAACCGCCCAACTCCGGAATCTAAATCCGCCGCCCGCCGTACACGCTCAGCTCACTAACCACGGCTTTCCGATTGGTCTCCTCCCTTCCTCCGTCCGAAATTACACTCTCAATTCGACCTCCGGCGACTTCTCTGTCGACCTCGGTGGTTCGTGTAAAATTACGCTACCTCCAGACAACTACTTGGCTACGTACTCTAAAAAGGTGTCCGGCAAGATTATTCAGGGTCGAATCTCGGAATTGCACGGAATTCGGGTCCGGGCTTTCTTCAAGTGGTGGTCCATAACTGGAATTAGGTCTAATGGAGAGAATTTGGTGTTTGAAGTTGGGATGGTTACCGCTAAATATCCATCGAAGAACTTCGATGAGAGTCCTGAGTGCGACGGCAAGCACTCGGCTTCATAAGAGAGAGGTTCGCCTTTTATCAAAATTTGATTCCTCTTTTTCTACTGTTACATTGATAGCTATTTGATTTCTTGTTCTTAACTAGAATATTAAAAAAACCCTAGTTTTTTTTCTAAATGATTTTTAATATATATTTTTTAAAGCTTTGAGCTAATTGGTGATTAAAATATGTATAGGCCCCAGAAATTGGGTATGGCGATTGTTTATGTACAATTTGCCTATTTGAGCTGTGTAGCAACTCTTTCCAAGCACAAAAACAAATGCTTTATGATTTGACATACTTCGGTTGTTTGGTTGAAGAATTAAAAAGAGAATAGCTATTAATTGGCAATCTTATCTATTAAAATCTTTGTTTAGTTGATGATTTTTGGCACTTTCGCGTAGTTAATCGATTAGATTATGCAATTCATACTCTGAGGTGATGAGTTGAGTCTGGAATTTATTGCAGTTAGCCTGTCATCTGAATTACTGCAATTCTTTACTTGCAGATACTTTAGGGTTTATCTTTACTTTAGGTGCTTCGCTTTCTTTTATATTATCTGAACCTTCACTTGGCATACCTGTTTTCAAAGTTGTGTTGTGATTATCATTTGGGGTTATTTACATCTAGTGTTAGCAAATTTAACAGAACCTTGTTTGATGAAGTAGGAGACTTTATGACATTTGAGTATATATAGTGGTAAGTGCATATATGGTTTGGTTAATAGAGTAAGGTTAAATTCCCACTCTCCTAAAAGTGGGATACTTGTAATTATGTATTTGATTGAAGCTGTGACATGAAAACTAAAAGTAACAGGGGAGGTAGTAGATTAATACCTTTGTGAATTGCAGAACGCAGATACAGCATATTTCCTTCTTTTTTTAATCTCCTATATGAATTTACATAATCCTTAAGAGTGTCTGCTACGCTGGAAAATTAAATTTAAGATACGCTGTAACTGAAAATTTTGCATATCAATTCGCAATATGTATAATACCTATAAGTTGTGTTCCCATAAAAACAAGCTTTTTCTTGTTCTTCCGAGTTGCAATCAGGGACATAGGACATGAACGCTGACAATACGTGTGAAATATATATTTTGGAAGTGAATAGTTACATGTTTAATTTCTTTTTCTTTTTTTTTTCTTTTAAAAAACTCGACCTTCAGAAATCATTTTTGGAGGATCGAACCTTGACATCTCCGTGGAGAGTAATATCAGATGGCCACTGGGCTAAGTTAATTTCTTTCTTCTTTTGTAGGTACAGAAGTAGTAGAAGCTAATCTAATTTTCGTTTTCCTTTTCAGGGCTCTATTTGATGCATCTGCTATGTTATTTCTGTGCTAGAAGACATTAAGGCAGATCCAATAAATTCTTATTAGGCAGTTGCACTATCTCAAAGTAATGTTATTTGTATATATGCTATTAACAATCTCAAGTAATGTTAACCTTGTCTTAATATATTTATGAGATCTTTTATGGAAACGATTTAGAAATTATTTATGGTAACTGGAGGTAAAATCCTGATTTGTGTTGTCAACCCTGAACTGAACATAAAGTTATCTGAACTGTTATTTTTCATAAATGGATGAATTTTTATATTTCATATACTTAATTTCACACTTAACAAATTGGATTATGTTTGGTATGAATTGAACATCAATTTGACAAATTCAATTCATTGAAATTTAGTATAATAAATTATTTATAAATAAAATTTAAATTTTATCATATGATAAATTGATTCTCTTGTCCAGAATTCTACATACTTGTATTATAATGATGGACGATAATAAAATCAACGAGTAAGAGAAGCGGAAGAATACAGGATGACTAAAATAAATATTTGCCTTGTCAATGATTATACAGTTGATGATCGAATTAATATATTTTAGACTTCAATGTAAATTTGAATGGTCAATGGTTTTTGCATTTCTTATTTTTGAATTGGTATTTTTAATAGATGAAATGGTCAAGGCAATGGTGGCCCACTCCACTGACCAAGTCAGTGGGACTGGATTATTCCAATGCTCAATTGTAACATTGTATTGGCCTGCGCCTGCCTTTGTTTATTTTTGCTTGCTCAGGTTTTCTCGATCTGAAGACGAACAAACCCAAATTTCTTATTTCCTGACATTAGACTTTGAAGGGCTCAAGAAAATAAATCATTAATTTTTTTTACTAAATAATCTAAAAATATTTTATGCATATGATTTTCTGTTATTGAATTTTACTATGAAAAGCACATTATAATAAAATTAAAATACATATAATTATTGTCATCAATGACGATCACCAGGCACCACTAATATTTGATGACTAATAAAAAAATTATTTTTTTTAAACTTATTTGTCAGAATAAATTAGTCTACATATTAATTAGGATGACTTTATAATCTCGGAAATAACTCCAACATTATCAATTTTATAATTTATTACTATTTTTCAGAGAAATTATTTTAAATATAAATAGATTGTAGAATTTAAATATTAATTAATGTTCAATGTCATAACTTTATAATCTCCCAATTCACTTTAATATTATTAACAATTTCAACCATTCAAATAATAATAAATAGTTTAAAATGTTATTAAAAAACAGAACTTGATTTTTAGAATTTAGGAAGTTATCTAGAATTATCGATGGATATTTAATTTATATTGTTTCAAAATTAAAAGTGTTAATTCATAAATTAACTTTAATGAAAATTGCGATTTAATTTGATGGATTAAGAGTTCCATAATATGATATTGAAAATTTTAAAATATGTTATATTTTGAAATATAGAGTATGAGAGTGCTGTATGAATTAAAATATCAATAATGATTAAAATTTAGTTAAAAGCTTCCTAATTTCATGTACAAAGACTGAAATATTACTTAAATAAAAGTATTAATTTTTAAATAATAAATATTAAAATGATATTTAAGATAAATTTTAAGGATGTTATTTTAATTTACTTTCTCAAATGTTTATTGATTAAAAATATTAATTTTAAAATAATAAATATTTGAATATTAACTGTGCCAATTTTAAGAGTCTTTTAACAATTTACTTAGGGAAAATAAATAAGAGGATCATATTTTGAAAATTTTTCTCAAACTTACTAACTTGAGTTGTTCTAATTAAATTTGAGAGACAACTGGAGGAAGAAATGGATATTTCATTTTTCAATTGAAATACAATTATACTGATTAATCATTTACGTTAATAAAAAAATGAAAGATAAAACTATCTATTCACAATTTACTCAAATAAATACAATGTCATATGTTAATTTTATTTCCTATTATTTAATATTTTCCATTCATTCAAACAATTAAGGGAAACTAAAATGAATGTATAAAAATTAAATCTAAAAATATTCATCAAAGTTTATATTTGTTAACAAGTTTAAAATAAATTAAAATGAATGTATAAAAATTAAATCTAAAAATCTATAAGAATATGGAGAATGTCAAATGGTCAGATTAATTATGGTCAAAATAATTAGAATGTACTTTTTACCATAGGAATTGACTTCTATACCCTTTTCAACAATTTTAGATTTCAAAATTAAATTTTAAATTATATTCCTCTCATTTAATTATAACTCCAATTTTCAAAACCCCATTATTCATTCACTAGAAAAAAATGTTTCTAGCAAAAATTTAACTACCTGCAGTTTATTATATATATGAATAAAAATAATATCTGCTAAATATTAATAATTTTTTTATTTTAAAATGAATGTTGGCCGAATATTCATTTTGGTAGGCTAAATATTTTTTTTTTCAAAAAAAAAAAAAAAGCATTGTAGTTATAGAGGATCAAACCCTATATTTTTTGATATATTTATGAGTGTGTTTACCATTTGATCTATATACAATCTGATATTGAGATGCAATACGTACAATTAAGCGTAAATAATCAAACTTGGTACCATTTTTACCGTAATCAAACTTTATACTTTTTAAATAACTTATATATATATATTTTAATAAATAATACATAATTAGTATATTAAATAAATATAATAAAATAATTATTATATATCAAAAATATATTATTCATTAAAATAAATAAATATAATCATGGATGTACAATGTACTTATACTGAGATTTTATTTTTAAATCAATATATGATAAACTAAAATATAATTCTTAAGTATTATAAGTTTCGTATAATTTTAACATATAATTTGAATTTGGTATAATTCTATACCCTTGTCTCCTGTGATTGAGATCGATTTCATCATAAGTATTACTTAATATAATACTAACTATGTTACACATACTAGCTATTATATATTATTAACTATTATATATAAACAACATATAAATGTTAATAAAATTTACGTCCAAAATGTTGGAAATTAAATTTTTTATAAATAAATTAAAAAAATGTGATAATAATCTTGTTCACATGGCACGTTTTTTTTTAAGTATAGTAAGAGAGAATCAAACCTTGTATCTCTTGACATGTACATACATGTTTTACCATCTGATCAATATACAACTTAATATTGAAATATAACACGTATAATTAAATGTAAATAATTAACATTCGCTTCACCTAGTGCTTCTTTAAATAACTTGGATATATGTTTAATTTAAATATATCTATTTTTGATAAATAATATATAATTAGTATATTAAATAAATAGGAATAATTGCATAGCTAGTCTCTCAATTTTCACAACTTTTTCATAAAAATTCTTGAATTTCAATTTATCAATTAAAAATTTTTAAACTTTTAATATTGTACAAATTAAATATTTGAAATTTAATTTATCAATTAAAAATTTCTCAACTTTTAAAATTATACCAATTAAATCCTTACATTCGATCTCCAGCCACCAGAGAATGACTTGGCAAATACGTTAGCAACATGTGAATAAAGAAAAATAAAAAATAAAAAGATAAATAATTCAAATCACATGTATTGGATAATAAAAAATTTTTATTATATTTACTATTAATTAATTATAACTCAAATTCATCTAACTATCTTCTTGTCTATTACATCGATATTTCAATACTCATAATTTATTCTTCTCAATTAAAATCTTAACCTAGAGTTTAAAAACGCTAAATCAAAACTCATCCTATTGCTATTCCATTTTCTCATCTCATCATATTCATTCCATTCTTCAATGGTAGAAAACCGGATTTAAAAATTTAATTGGTACAATGTTGAAAGTTAAATGATTTTTAATTGATAAATTAAAATTCAAGGATTTAATTGGTATAATATTAAAAGTTAAGAAATTTTTAATTGACAAATTAAAGTTTATGAATTTTTATGGAAAAGTTATGAAAGTTTATGGACTGTTTGTGTAATTAACCATAAATAAATACAATATAAATAATTATTATATATATTAAAAATATATTATTCAATTAAAATAAATAAATATAATCATGGATGTACAATATACTTATATTCATATTTTATTTAAAAACTAATATATGATAAACAAAAATCTAACTTTTAAAGTATCATAAGTTTCATAGAGTTTTAATATATTATTTGAATCTTGATATAATATTGTATCCATATCTTTTATAATTGAAGTGAATTCTATCTAGGGATAAGCATCCAAACCGCTAACCCACAAACTCGTCTGTCAACCACTTAAAAATAGTTTGAGTTGGGTTAAAGTTCTTCAAATCTTTTTTTGGCGATTTGGTTTATCTTCAAAATTATTTCAATCCAAACCCGCCTAAACCACCCGTTTTTATATAAATATATATATAACCTAATTCTAATTTTACCTACCACCTGCCTCACTTAATCTCTAATTTCATTGTCATTTCCCTCACCTACGCCGTCATTGTTATCTCCCTCTCTGAGTCCATCAGCTTTCTTCTTCTCTCTTTGTCATCGCAAAGAAATTTCTGCACCGTTGTTTCTTCTCCTCACTCTGATGCGAAAGTAATAGTACCAGAGAGAAAAGTTAGAGAAAGTGGGAGGGAGAGAGTAACAATAGCAATTTTGAGTTTTTTCCTGATCTACCGCCATTTGAACATCATTTACTCCTGCACCATTAGAAAGCCTATCATCCGATGAGTCCAATGCCACTAAAATCGTCATTGTCCGACGATAGAATCTCCTTCACTCTCTGCTACAATGATCTTTTCGGTCAATTTTTGGTTGTTTTTCGATCTTCTTTTTCGACAAAATTAATATTTTTATAACATTCTCTTCTTAATCTCCATTTTGGTATATCATTTACAAATTTTAGGCCACTTTTATATTTACCGGAATCCGACGACAACGATACTAGTCCAGCAAAAAATATATATATAATAAATTAAATAGAAATGATATAGAATAAATAATAAATATGATGTATAATAAATGATAGTAAGTCATATATTAAAATTTTATTATTTAGAAATTGTTAATTAAAACAAATTGATTTATTTTAAATAATAATATATAGAATTAATGTATGCATAGTTAGATTATAGTATACAAATTTATGATTTAAATTATAATAAATAATTCATCATTGAAATAAAAGTACTAATTATCAATACTTAGAATTGATTAATTATATATATATATATGAAATTGATTAACTAATTTAGATTGATTTGCTAATTAATTATTAGAATACTAAATAATTTAAATTAAACGGTTAAAGTATTAATTATGTTTAGAGTCTATAAAATAATTATTTAGTTAAAGTTTATAATATTATAATTAGTATAATTAGGTTATTATTACTGTTCTTATTATTGTTGTTATTGTAAATATTCAAGTTTGTTTAGCTATACTAATTAAATAGATTTTATTTTGTTAATTACGGGTTCATATGTCAATATGAATAAAAGCAAGCGAAAATCATCTTTTCGTACAATCGATAGCATCAACAACAATGATAGTTTGATAAAGGCAAATGTTTCTAAAAATATTACAAAACCACCCAAGGTGAGCAGTAAAAGAAAAATATCATGTGTTTGAGAGTATTTTGAGTTAAATAACGATAAAAATTCTCAAGAAAAAAAAGCTAAATGTAAATATTATAGTAAATTTCTTGCATGTCCCTCTACTAGCGGCATTAATTATTTAAGAAATCATTTATCTAGGTATAAGAAATATCCATATAATTTAAACAGTAGTCAAAACACCTTAACTTTTAAGCCCCAACAAGATGTAGTAAACAAAGATACTGATTTTTCACTTGCTTCTTGGAAGTTTAGTCCAGAAGAATGTAAAAATATTATTCTATGATGATCATAATTGATGAGTTGCCATTTAGGCTTGCGAAACATCTAGGATTTCGTAACTTTTGTCATTTAATGCAATTATGATTTATAATTCTTTTTCGTCAAACTATAGCTAGAGGTTTGGTTAACCGAATCGTGAACACCCCTGCCTATTACGCTGCCAATGACCACCATATGGAGGCACACGCATCGGACGAAGTTGCAAGGGATATATTTTGGCTATACAATCTTCAACCTTTGCTTCTAAAACTGCATTTACTATCGAAGATATGACTTTACATAAATTTAGGAGTTGTTTTGCCAAGGACTAATGTGGAGATTTAAAAATTTAATATAAGTGGTGGTCTTATTAAATTATTTTATTGTTATTATTATTTAAATTTGAATTCATTTTGGATTATTTTGAAAATATTTATTTATCTTTTTTATTTTTATGGATTTAAGTTATTTTATTTGGAATATACAACAATTTAATGTTGAATATTGGATATTTTTTAAGTTATTTTATCCGGACCTTACTCACCTCTAGTTGTGACAGGTTTGAACCCGTTCAAACCGTCCAAACCATCCTGCTCAAAATGGTTTGGTATAGTTTGATTTATTTTTTTTTGGTTATTTAGTTTGAGTTAATACTCTTTCAAACCGCCCAAATTAGTTTGGTTTGAAAATATATCAAAAAATTACCCAAACCGCCCATTGCTCATCCCTAATTCTATCATGAATATTACTCAACTTAACATAGTTACTATATAATATTAATTGTGTTACATATTAGATATCACTAGCTACTATTTATTATTAGCTATTACATATAAATAGCATATGAGAGTTAATAAATTTTACGTCCATAATGTTAGATATCTATATATATAAAGGGAGAATAGTATTGCATAAAATTAAGCCAAGTATCACAATAATAAATTGTTACTTATATTAGTTTAAGATAAAATTTGAATTAATTTAAGACAAAACTTAAATATTAATAAGAATAATTTAATTGATCATTTTTTATCTAATCACAATTTTAAATTTAAATTTAAATGAATTAACAATATTGAGGATGAGTAATAAACAAATTGGTATTAATTAAATTATCATATATATGATATATATTTGAAATTTAAAAAAGTTAAACACTATAATAATATTTTAAATTATATCTATATTGTTGTTATTATAAAATATATAGCTTTTTACGATGATAGTGAATAAAATTCAAATACTTTTAAAGGCAAATATATTTATGAAGAGCCTATAGAAATAAAAAAGAAGCCTATAAAAATATTAATAAAAAATCCCTTGATTAATTAGTATTTTTTGTTTGAAACTTTAAAAAAAATTCTTATGATTGAGGGTTTTTTATGTGTTCATAATTTTAAATTTTAAATTAAAAGAATTAAAATAAGAATTAACATTATAATAAAAGAATAAGCGAAATCCGAATTAAAGAATTAAATTTAAATTTAAATTCTTATTATTAATTTTATTGATCCAAATTTAATATTTAAAATAATTTAATTTAGAATTAACAATAGAATAAAAGAAAGTCTGTAACTAACCCATTCCTGAAAATTTTGATTTCAAGAGTTAGCAATCATTTCTTTTCAGATACCTCCTCTTAGAATATCCAAGGTACTTGAGTTGGCAATTTCCGGATAATTTTATTGATTATAATTTTAAATTTAAAATAATTTAAAATATTTTATTGGTTCAATTAGATTTAAATTCTTATTATTAAATTTATTTTTTAGATAATTTTTATAGATAAATATAAAAATTAAATTAGAATAAAAGAATTTCAAAAATCTAATTATCAGATAACATTAGGTTGGATTTTAAATAAAAGAATTTTTAAATTAAATTAAATTAAGAATTAATAACTATATCAATTTAACTGTATAAATGTTAAATCATGAAACTTTAGTTTAAATTGTCCAAAAAGATAAAAAAAAAAATCCATCACTTAATCATAGAAATTCAACTATAGAAATTCTTATTCAACCGTAGAAATCTATGTCTTCACAAATTGATTTCATCAATGAGGTAAAAAAAATTAAGGTGTAATGGAATTTGAAATATATTCTTAAAATTAATCTAGATTTTATTCATCGCAATTAAAGATATGATGAATATATCTTTCAAATTGTGTTGGCTTTTCCAAAGAGTACTATATTGACTATTGAGTATTTGAGTTGTGTTATTAATATATTTCATTTTTTATTTAATGGGCATAGATTTTTTTTATTTTTAGTAAAATTAGTAAAAAGTTCTTATAATTTTATTAAATTTCTAGAATCTAAAATTATATTTTATTATTTTATAGTCGAGCTGCCTATATATAATTTCATTTTTACTTAAACTATATATAAATTTTATGGTGTAATTGTGTATATATCCATCAGAGTGGTTTAAATTTGATAGATGAGATTAAATTTTTACTATTTTTAGAACACACCAAGTGAGATTCAACTTTTAAATTGTAACGTGGATGGTCGTAGTTTTGTATTTGCTAAGAATATTTATTTTTTTCTTAAAATCATGGGTGAACCTTTTCAAGATTTTTTAGAGAAAAAGTACATATAAAATTTTAAAATAAATATAAGATTGTTTTATATAAATTATATGACTACATATAATATTATGGATTCATATACAAAGATGTTAAATCAATCTATAACATAATTATTCATATTTATTTAAAAAACTGATTAACTGTGTGCATTTTAGTATATTTTTCAAGTTTTAAAATTTTTTGATATAATTTTAAAAGATTTTTTTCGTCATTGGAACTTTAGATTATATAGAGGTACAATATTATCACGTAACTTAAAAATAAAAAAATTATGAATTATGTTATCAAACACTACCTTAGTATTGGACAAGAATAATGTATATTACTTTCTGTTGTACATGACTAATGCATAAGCCTTAATCAATATATTTTATAACTAGTAAATCTCAACTTAAAGAGAAATTAATGGTCATGTTTTAGCGATGCCATACATGTGTTGGATTTGATAAATTTAAAATTTGACACTTAGCAGTGTAATTGCCTACTTCTATAATCTAGCAGAGGTAAGCTGTATATAAAAAATAGAGCTCAACTTGTGGTTAACATATTTTAAGAGAAAGTTCCTTCACTTTTCTGTCAGAAAATTGGAATATTGTGAAGTTCTTAGGCTATGAACTTATTGTTGCAATGATTAGGTTACCTATTAGAAAATCAGTGGAGAGCATACATTTCATGAAGTAAAAAAAATTTCAATATAGAGATTGTAGTACCTATAGCAAGAATGATATAAATTTACAGAATTCAGAGTAAAAAATGAAGAGAATTTGTAGATCATGATTTAATGAAAGAGAGGAGTTGGATAATTATTTATAAAAATTTGATGTGATTTAATGAATGAATAAGATTGCCCCCTTCCAATGTGGGTAATTTGGATAATTTTAAATGATTAGACTTTTTAAAACTCCATCAATCTCGATGATTTGTTCTAAGCTAATACCAAGAAATTAAAAAAAATGATTCCAAAAAAAAAAAGAAAAGAAAAATTGAAGCAATAATCACATGAGAATTAGAATGATGGCTCACCTACTAGAATTTGGAATTCTTGAATAAACGTTTATGGGTTCTTCTTCATTTATTTAAAAAGAAAAAAATAAAGAAATTAAGACTCGCTTCATGACAGTTGAAAAATGAGACAATAATAAAGTTGTTATATTCAGTATCATGTTTGAAATATAGATCTATCATCAAGATTATATAATGACACAAGGTTAATCATCAGAAGACTTGAAAATATGGTTATTGCAGCAAAAGCTTTATCTGAAACTATGACTGACTGAAGAAAAAATATTTATCCCAATAACGATATTAACTCCATCGGATGTAAGAATACCTTTTAAATTTTGATGAAGAAAGTTTTCAATTACATTATCTTTTATTATGACCATTAATGAAAGTCAAGACAAATCATTATCTCATGAGGAGTTATTTTTAAAGAGACAAGTGTTTACACATGAACAACTTTATATTGTTGTTTCAAGGGTGACAAATAAAAAAGGATTTAAGATTTTAATTTATGATAATGATGGATAAATTATAAATGAAGCTATAAATGTAGTGTATAAAAAGTTTTTCAATATTTAATTTGAGATATTATTAGATATATCTTCCATTAAATTGTTATGTATTATTATTCATTTTGAATCATATTATATTTAAATTGATCTTAAATTCATTTAAATGGAATTTCATATAAAAAATATCAATACAATTTTATTTTCTTATACATTAATTTTTTTAATTTTATCTCACGCATCATGCGAATTTTAATATTAGTTAGATTTTTATATAAATAAATTAAAAAAATATGATAGCGCCACATCATCTTCTTTATATATATGACATGTATTATTTCTTTAAAAAAAATAAAAAAACATTATAGTCAAAAAAAAAAATTCTATGTCTCATGATGTACTTGTGAAAGCTTTACCATTTGATCTATGTATAACTTCATATTAAGATACAATTCATATAATCAAGTGTAAGTAATCAAATTAGTTTCAAATAAACTTTACATTTAGCAAGTTAGTAGCTCACACTAACAAAATATAGTTTTTTATAAATAAACTTTACATTTAAAATCACTTATATTCATTTAATTTGATTGTTATAACATATGATTGACTTACACTTTACAAAATTATTATACATATGATTGACTTACACTTTACAAAATTATTATATGTACATATATTATAACTTATATTACATATCACAAAATTATATTTTAATACGGTAAATTTTCAAAAATCACACACACACGCGTGCGCGCGCGCACACATATATATATATTATACTATAAAACATTAATCATCAACATATTATAATGTCATATATTATATATAAGACAATATATACAAATCAACATATGTTAATATCTTATATGTATTATACTAATTTTATTTTTTCAAATTAAATGTAAACTTATTGACATGATAAATAATATAATTTTCCATCACAACATCAGATTAATTAAAAATAAAATGTATTGTAAAAAAGAAAACTCAAATAATGAGATAATGGAATAACAATAGAGTAAAATATTTTTATTTTATTTATATATATGATATTAATGTTGCCAATTTTTTTCATCACAGCAAGCATAGGTCTTCTTCCAACTATAATCTATGGTAGCTCTTTGAATCACTGATGATCATTAATATCTATTGGAAAAATTATATTAGCTATAGTCAAATATGCAATCAATTAAACTTTCCGCTATTTTTTAATAGCTATTGGAAAAAATTATGAACTTTTTTTTTTTATAGTGCTATACGAATCATTTCTTTATAGTATTTATTACATATATAGTCACTTTATGTGCAATATCAAGATTAGTGTTCACTCGCTTAAAAAAATAGCAAAGATTATGGCTTTATAGTTAATAAAAACCATAAACTTTATGATATGATCATTTCATATCATTAAACTATTTATATAAAACTTTTTGTATATAATAATAAATATATATATATATATATATTAAATTCATTCATGTCTCTCCTTCTTTCAAATTTCTCTAATTAATTAATTAGTAAGATTTTCAAAGTATTAGAATTGAATTTATTATATTGCCAATGAAATTATTTAATATAAATTTTTAGAAAAAAATATTCTGAAATCAAACCTGCATTCAATTACAGTCTTTTTGGACTTAGCTAATTAGAAAACAATTTTCAAGAGTGCAAAAAAACCTATCTCCTTTCTCTCCTTTTTTTCTTACGCCGCTTAAACTTCTTTGTTTTTGTTTGGCTGGCGGTAGCCTTGATCCTTTTTCTTTACTTTATTAGCTTTAGTTGTAGTTCTTCTTTTAGTTTACTGTAGGTTTAGTTTTATTTTGCTTCCTCTCTTAGTTTTGAATCTCTCTTAATCTTTTTTTTTACAAGGTTCCACCTTGCTTTCTTTGGGATTTTTTGAAAAAAAAGGATGGACTTTTTGTTGTTGATGAAATCTAAATCCTTTTCTTACTTTAACTACTATATCAAAATGAATAAATAATTCTTTTTTAATGGAAAATTGCCGGTAGCAAATTAACATCCACTTAGCTTCTTATAACTCCAAGATTGTGCTCCTTTTTACATGCGTTCAAGTCTTGTTAGTGAAAGACTTCAGAAGGGAGGTATATTTCTTAGCTTTTTTTTTTTTAGCTTGAATATCAGTGGGTCTTTAGTCATCGGTATAGATTGCCCAGTAATCCACAACTAAAAATGAGCCTTGCGACGAGACATGGACATTCCCCATGCTGCAGTTCCCTTCAGTCTGTTCCCAAGTTGGGTTAAGGGAACATTCAAGTGATTGCCTTTGCGGATCCAAACGCGCTCTGTTCATTATTTGCTTTTTATTTTTTATTATTTTTTATTATTTGGCCTTTTATTGGATAGTGGGAGATTTATCTTAATTACATGGGTTGTTGAGTGTAACTTATTTTGCTTATCTCTTTTCATGTCTTGTGTTATGGTGATTATGGTGATTATATATACTAACTTTAGTTGTAAGCTTATTTTGCTGACTATTTTATGTTATGTGCATACATGATTCTCTCGTACCTTTTATAAAGGTTGCTTGTGATATTTATTTCTATTATGGGAGGTGCTAAATGGGCAGAAAAAGCAAATTACATGAAGGCCCTTAATATGGATTTTTCCTCCTAAACCACTATCATTAATAATTAAACAGTTCCAATACATTTGGGCAGTGGACTCTTCCAATTCTCTATGTATTTTATACCCATTAACTTATCTTCAACAAGCTGCTAATAGATGGAGGGAAAACAAAATGTGGATATATAAATTTCAAATATATTTTACTTTAGATATTGCATCAGACAAAGAAGTTATGAGCATGAATTCTAGCTTAAGGCAAACATTAAATGATGTATTGGGACTTTCAAAGGAAGATATCTTGTTTGGTGAAGATAGAAGAAATGAAAGTTATTCAGATGGTGATTACTATCCGAATCCAGATGATGAGGGGGCTGATGAGATGTAGGAGAATGATTCGTCTAATGATGAACTTGGAATGAAAGATTTTGATGAAGAGACCTTAGAATTAGGACCTCATTCTTGAATGTTATTTTCTTCTCTTAAATTTCTATTAAAGTTTTATAAAGAGGATGCAAAAAGGAAAGGATTTTATGTGCAAAAAAGATCTTCAAAAACACAGGTGATATTAAGTATGTGATGTATAGTTGTGACAAGTCCAGAAAACCAAGTTGTAAGAAGTTTAGCAAGAGGACTAATTGCCCAGCTAGGTTGAATACTATATTTAAAGAAGATGGATTATGGCGTGTTACTAAGGTTATTAGTGATCATTCTCATGAGTTGGATCCATCAATGTCCAGGCTCATAGCTGGCCATAGGGTTATGGACAATGCTCTGAAGAGAAATCTAGAAGCTAATGACAGGGCAGATTTAAGAATAAGGAAGAATGTTAGACTAATGGAGGTTCAATATGGGGGTCTTGAATATATGGGATGTACTCCAAAGGATTGTAAAAACTTCATTAATAAATGTAGAAGGCTTACATTGGAAGACAGTGATGCAGAAGCAATGAGAATTTTTTTTTGTTATATACATACAAAAGATAGGATTTTTTCCATTCGATAGATGTTGACAATGTTAGTAGGCTGCGAAATGTGTTATGGATTCATCCACAAGAAAAATCTGCATATGAGGAATTTTGTGACATTATATGTTTTGGTACTACATACCTTATGGACAGGTATAAGATGCCTTTCGCATCTTTTGTGGGTGTGAATCACCATTGCCAATCTATATTTTTAGGATGTGCATTAGTTTCAAATGAAGATGCCAATACTTTTAAGTGGTTGTTCTCTACTTGGATTAATGCTATGGGTGATATTCATCCAAATGTAATTCTAACTGATCAATATGAAAGCATTAAGGCAACAATAGGTGTAGTTATGCCAACAACTATTCACAGGTTATTTATTTGGCACATATTCATGAAAATACCTGTTAAGCTCAGGGGTGTTAAGGCTTATTCAAGTGCGAAAAAGGAGTTTAAAGCTATAGTCCTTGACAGCCTAACAATAGAAGATTTTGAGAGAAGGTGAGATACTTTTGTATCTAAACACAGATTGAAAAATAATGAATGGATCCATAAGCTATTTTCTGAAAGGCAAAGTTGAGTTCCTGTATTCATAGATCACTTCTTTTGGGCTAGAATGTTATCAACACAAAGAAGTGAGGGAATGCATGCTTTTTTGATGGATATGTTAACAGTAAAAGCACATTGAAGCAATTTTTGAGCAATATGAGTTAGCTATAAGGGTAAGGTACGAGAAGGAATTAGTAGCTGAATATAAGTCCAAATACTATGAAACAAGCAGATTCTTATGGGAAAAAAATATGCAAGTTGCTTATACACGTACAATATTTGTAATGTTTCAATATGAATTAAGGAGGTTGTACCATTGTGAAATGAGGACCCCAGAAAATGATGATGAAAGGAGTGAAGATAGAGTTGATGGAGTAGAAAAATATATGATAACAAATGGATCACTTATTAATGATTTTTTATGGGAATCAATTTGTCTTCAAAGTTGAGCATAGGCCAAGTGGTCAATACTTCGAGTGTAATTGCAAATTATTTGAATCAAGAGGCATTATCTGTTGCCATATACTTAAGGTGATGGCACATAAGAGGATTGATTATTTTCATGAAAGATACATACTTAGAAGATGGAGAAGAGATGTATTTAGACCACACTTGAAAAAATTCCTTTTTGCAGGATATCCTAGCATGACAAATGAGTTCAAGAAATATAGGGAGTTGTTGAGATTTTTTGAGCAAGTCACAGATGTTAGAATGGACAGTGATATAAAATTGCAATATATGAAGTCAAAATTATTTGAGATGAAGGAAGTTTTACTGAATTGGGATGATAGAGTGGATGTGAAAAATATTGTGGTTGTAGGAGATAAAAATGATATATTGGATCCGATATTGGTTCATTCCCGAGGAAGGCTACGGTCAACTTAGAATAGGTTAGGATTTGAATCAAGGCCTAGGAATAGCACCAAGGGTGGAAGAGGGCGTGGTAGCGGTGGAAGTGGACGCGATAGGGGCGAAGAACGTGGTAGAGGCAAGACTGGAACTGGTAAAGTGACAATGGGTTGAATTAAAATGCAATATCTAATAATAAAGTGTCATTACTCGTAGAAATTAAGAATATTGCAGTACTACATTTTGTTATTAAATTGCTTTTTAATATGGAGAAACATGATAATCACTGTAAACAGATTTAAACAGTATACAATCTATTTTTAATACACATTTGAAATAGTAACACTTATATCTATATTATACTTACATAAGATTTGAAAAATTGGAAGTGCTATATGGTTGCCACAACACTAATTTTTAGAAATAATTTTATTATATATTAAAATTAATAAAATACATTCCATGGTCTAATCTTGAAAAATAAACACTAACATTTGAAAAATTCATCCACAGCTTCAAAGATATGTGATAATATGAATTTGATCCTTTAGAACACTATTCTTCTCTTTAGACATTGTTTAGGGTTAAGTTGTTGACTTCTTGCCTTTAAATAAATAACACATATATATTTATTAATTTTGTTGAATGATCATATATCAAACAAAAAAATGATATAACTTAAACATGACATACTTGTTTCACTACTATGTGTTTTCTTCTTTTGTAGACAATCAATGGTTTAAGGTCATCAACTATTTGATGACATGTATTTTGAGTTTCATCCGTATCATTTTTCTAATGATTTGAAATATAACTCAAATTTCAAATGATAAAGAGAAGGATTCCAAAAATTAAGTAATATTGTGAAAACACACGTTACCTTGCCGTTGGAAGAATTACAAGATTTTTTAAATATAACTTAGAAAACTAACTCATCCCCATCAGAAGCAGAATTCACTATCTTCAGAATATTAGCATCACTAAAGATTACGTCAAAATTATTTGTAAATTTGTCCTTGAAATATATAATGTTTTCCTGGAAAAATCCACAACTCCGAATTTGCTTTTGGAGTTTGTTATAAGATAGAAAATTCACATCGAAATATTATGAACAGACATGCTTAGTACCACCAACATGGGTAGGATTTTGATCCTAACGTAAACATCCATCAAGATGCAAAAGTATTGATACATTTTTTTTTGTTTTGTAACTGCAAAAATGAAAAATTATATGTAAAAAATTATCTTTAAATCAGTATAGTATGAAAATAATAAAATAACTCACCTCCTTAATGCAATGTTGAATGTGAATATGAAGTGCTTATTGTTTTTTCTTAGAATAGAGATTATATAAAGTGTAAACTAAACTGTGCAATGATCTATTTTGGGAAGATGAACGTGTTATGGTAGTATATCAGTTAGTGTAATAATTAGTGCAAAGAATCAAAATTGTAATTAAGCATATGTTTATTTGGTGGAAAAATATACTTATAACTATTATTTTTTCCAAAGTGCCATTATTATCTTTAACACGTTGCAACTATGGTGTGAAGTAATTTAGTTTAGGAACATTATGGTGTGAAGTAATTTAGTTTATGAAAATTATGTATAAGCCAATGATATTGGTTCAATTGCATAAATAAAATCAATCATGTTTAATTAATATATGTTCAACCAATTTAATTTAACTAATAAGTAGCTTAGAACATTGATCATGGTTTAATTGCATAAATTAAATCAATCATGTTTATTTAACATATGTTCAACCAATTTAATTTAACTAATATGTAATTGGATGCATTGAGCATGGTTTAATTGAATAAATTAAATCAATCATGTTTAAGTAACATATGTTCAACCAATTTAATTTAACAAATATGTAATTGGATGCAATGAGCATGGTTTAATTGAATAAATTAAATCAATCATGTTTAAGTAACATATGTTCAACCAATGTAATTTAACTAATAAGTAACTAATAATAATCTATTTAATTTTTCCTAGAGGATGCGACTTTTGGCTTTCTCACAGAGGGCTCCTTTGTATTTAAATAGAAGTAGTAGTATTGGGTTTTTTCTATTCATTTCCCCATAAAAAAAATCATTTCATCTTCTTTCAATCAACTCTCCATGGATCATAACAACTCAAAATTCATTGCAAAAGCAGACGATGATATAATGAGTAACATGTTTCAGGTAGTTTTATTTATGTTTTTTTAAAATTAATTTTTATCAACTGATCAATACAATGATATTGTTAATGCATTTGTACATACTAATTGAATTTATCTTCACATCAGGCCATCAGTGATTACAAAACTCCTGTGGATGATGCTATCAAAAACCTAGACAACAACAACAACATCCTCCATAAAGCTAAAGACATGATATACGAGTATGTTGGACATAATAATATGTTGATTTTGGAAAATAAGTTGCTTAAGAGCAAGATCAGTGCCTTGGAGGAGGAACTGAGGATCCTCAAGCAACTCCGTGCTAAACGAAAGAGGGTCAGGGATGCTTGATCAAAAAATTTATTTTCATCATGCTTGTTTCTTTTTTTTAAAAAAGTATTCCTACTATATGTTTTTAGTTTTTTAAATAGATATTTAAATTTATTAATTAATGAATATCAATTTATTTTTCTTATATAATCTTGCGTTTAAATTTAACTATACAAAATTTTGGTTGTGATGTTGGTAAAAATTGGTTTAAATCCAGAATATTAAATGCAATTGAAATATTATATTTGATCCTCCATGTTGATGTAATTGCACGCATAGTACCATTAGATAGATGAAATAAAAAGTGATTCAGATCCTCAATGTTGATGTAAAAAATCAATTATATTGAGGAACACGATTAATTAGTCATACTATGTAACAATTGGTCATACAATTGTCAATAAGAATAAAAAGCTCGATTGGTCATACTCTGTAACAATTGCAAACTCACAATTCAATTGGTTAGAATGATTTTGTGTTTATTAGAAGGATAATTTATTATTTCACTAAGTAAAAATGCAAATCGGCAATCCTTTATTTGTCCCTTTTAAAATTTTTATATTATCTCTTAATTTTAAATTAACTTAAAATCATGCAATTAAAAAAGAGATTAATTAACTTAAAAAATAAGGGTTTTTTTTTCCTACAAAAACACCAAATATATATATATATATATATAACATATAAAGTTATTGTGCACAAGTACACATGGTAATTTTTGTTAGTTTATTTTAAGTTTATTTTGAAAAAAAATTGAAAGCCAATAAAAAATAAGAAATTGAGAAAGAATATGTAATATCCCAAACTATACCCTAAAATTTTAGAGTGTTAATTATTGTATTGGATTAAATAATTTAAAGTGTATATGTTATGTATATGGAGATAAAAATAATATATACAAGATTATGTCTTTTTGGTCAAAAGAGATATTTTTATTAATTAAATGGATTTGTTTGATGTTAGTGGAAGATGATGTAGTGGATTTAATATTATATAGTTTAAATGTATGGTGGAGAGTAATTTGGAGAAAAGTGGTTTGGTTAAAAGAGAAGAGTGTTGACTTTCTTTCTTTCTTTCTTCTTCTTCTTCTTTCATCTTCATCTTCTTCTTTTCTTCTCTTTGGCCGGCCACCCTTAGCAACCAAAGGAAAAGAGATTTTGTTGCTTTCAAGCTCAAAAGATTGAAGGTTTTCAAGAGAGCAAGTTGGAGTTTTAAGGATTTTCTTCATTTTTGGTAAGTTTCCAACTTGTTTCTTGGTTTTCTTTTGAGTTTGTGTTCTTGGGTTTGTTGGATGGTTGTTTTGGCATATTTGAGGGTTGTGTTGTTTTGTTAACTTTGATTTTTGGGTTTGGATTGAAGAAAAAAAAGGTTGAGTTTGGTGAAAGAGGCAAGTATGTGGATCGTGTGATTTTTGAGTTGTGATTGTGTTTTGATGTTTGTAATTGAGTTGTTTTAAGGTTTACTCAAGTATTATATGGGTTGTTGATGGTTTTGGTTAAGTTTGTGTGTTGTTGATATGGCTATTGGAAGATGATTGTTGGTTGTGGCTTTGTTGGTGTCGATTTCAGGGTTTTTGGCCTGACACGCCCAGGAGCACGGCTATGTCTTTGGGCTTGTCGTTGGTTTTATTTTCTGGGTTGGTTACACGAGTAGTGACACGCCTATGTCACTGAGTGTATCACAGCTTCTGTATTGTAGTAGCATTGACACGACCAGTGACACGCCCATGTCACTGAGCGTGTCATAGCTACTGTGGTGTTGGTTGAATGACACGTCCATGTCACTGAGCGTGTCATAGCTTCTGTGTTGGAGGAGGATTGACACGGCCAGTGACACGCCCATGTCACTGAGCCTATCAAAGCTTATGTGTTGTGGGTTTAGGGCACGGTCAGGGACACGCCTGTGTTGTTGAGCGTGTCATGTGTAGAGTTTACCCTAGATAGTTCTCTTTCTTATTTTCTCATGTGTATCTCTAAGTGAGTGTGTATGATGACCTTTGGATTAGGTTTTGAAGAGAATTGAGCTACCTTTATACAAGTGTTGAGAGTTATCTTGGAAGAGGAGTTGATAGAGTGGTGTTGTTGCTTTTAGAGGTAAGTATAAACTTTGATTGATTGCATACATTTATATGACATTGGGACTTAACACATTTAGTTGATAAATGTGTTAAGTTACTTGATATATTGTTGATGAATGAGTTATATGTTATGATATTGATAAGTACACAATTAATGATATTTTATTCCCATTTCTTAATATGATTATTATCAAATTGAGTTTAATTTGTTTGTTTAAAGTGCAATTTAAGAATAATTTCAGGAATTCTCGATAAATTGAGGCTTTTGGTCATTTCGGAGCAATTACGGATGAAAGTAGAAGAAAGAAAAGCAAAATCAGCCAATGGACACGCCCACGAACACGGGCGTGTCGTTAGGCGTGCCCCTGTTACTACATTCAGTGGATATGACACGCCCAGTTGCATAGGCGTGTCACCAAACGTGCCATTTGTCCAGAGTCACAGTAGCTTCAACACGCCCAGGACCACGGGCGTGCTCATGATCGTGCTATTTACCCAAAGTCACAGTAGCTGCGACACGCCCAGGACCACGGGCGTGTCAATGAGCGTGTAATTCATCCAGACTCACAGTAGCTGTCACACGCCCGGGACCACGGGCGTGCCAAGGAACGTGCCTTTTATTCAGACTTACAGTAGCTATGACACGCCCTGGAACACGGGCGTGTCATTGGACGTGCCTTTGGTTCAAGATCACAGTGCCTATAACACGCCCAGGAACACGGGCGTGTCAGTGGTCGTGTCACCTGTCGAAAAGTGAGATTCTTTGCACTGATTGGGGAATAAGTGGGGGACAATAGCTGGCCTCTGTCAAAAAGAAAGAACAAGAAAAGGAGAGCTTGCCTAAATCAGGGAAAAGAGTGATGAACCAAGGGAAAGTGGTAGACAATGGATGGGATTAGTGAGCTGGAAGCATGGGCTAGAGATTTGGAGGAAAATAAAAAGAGAAGAGGGGGAGAAGAACAGCAGTTTTTGCTAGAGCATTGCTGGAAACAGATAAGAAAGAAGAGAAGGAAGAGCCATCTGCTGGAGCAAGGAGAAGGGTCTTGAGCTGAGATTAAAGGAAGAACAACACCATACTCAAGTCCTAAACCAAGAATCAAGAGCTCAAGTGAAGAAATACAGATTCACTGCCATGAATTGTTTGGTTTCTCTTACTCATTTATCTTACTCTGTTTTTGTAGCTGTTAATATGAACTAAACCTTTCTCTATCTAGATATTGATGAACCCTAGCCAATTTGTATGAATTAAAACAATTGTATTCAGTTGAATCAATTAATTGAGTTGTTTTATTCTTATGATACTTGTTGTTATTTCCAATTGATAATAGCATGCTTGTTGATTGGTTATTATTTTCATATTATTGACTTGAGAAAGCTTGATGTGAATTGAATACTCATAAGGATTGAGGATTGATTGGGGTGCTAGAGATAGACCTACAAGATCCTTTGGTTTATAGTTCCTTGTCCTTAATGCATGACCTATTTAATTGTATTTTGAGAAGAGATTCCGGCACTCTACTTAGTAATTAGGGATTAATCCACTCGAGAGAGGCTTTAATCTAAGTTAGAGGAATGCCAATTCAATTTGATTAAACGATTTAGTTGAATGGATTGTTTATAAATATTATTGAGGCTAGGGGGATTCAATATCTGGATAGTTCTATTAATATCATTATAAATCTTTTGTGCACAGCATTTAATTTCCTTTCATTCATTAATTAGTTGATTTTAGTTACAACGCATCACACAACTATTAATTCACTAAACAACGATTAAGATTTGCACTAGTACTTGGCCTTGTCCCCAAGGAACGACACTCACTCACTACTATATTACTTGAGCGACCCGTGCACTTGCGGTAATTGCATATAGCTAACGGCACGCATCAAGTTTTTGGCGCCGCTGCCGGGGACAACGGTTTCAATATTAGTAATATAATTAAGATTGTTGATTTAGTTTTCTTTTTAATCGTTTTTAATTTTAGTTCTTGCTGGTTTACTATCATTGTAGGTGTTTCTTATTGTTTATGACCAGATCTAGCTCATCCCAACTACTGGAGTTAGACCCAGAACTAGAAAGAACATTGAGGAGAAAGCAAAAGGAAGAAGAGGAGGCAGATCTGGAAGACGTAAGTTCAAGAATCAATCTGGAAATTGAACAAGAAGAAGTATTCGAAGTGATGGAAGGAGCTGGACCGAGAACAATGCAGGAGTTTGCTAAGCCCAATTTAAATGGGGCTGAATCGAGTATCCGGAGGCCGACAGTTGCTGCAAACAACTTCGAAATAAAGGCGAATGTCATTCAAATGGTGCAGAATACTTGTCAATTCGATGGGTTCCCTGATGAAGATCCTAATGCACATCTTGAGAATTTTCTGGAGATTTGTGACACATTTAAGATAAACAATGTCTCAGAAGATGCAATTAGGCTGAGGTTGTTCCCATTTTCTCTTAGAGACAGACCAAAGAAGTGGCTGAAATCCTTTCCTCCAGGAACTTTTACCACCTGGGCCCAATTGGCAGAGAAGTTTTTAGAGAAATACTTTCCACCATCAAAAACTGCCAAGTTGAGGAATGACATCTCATCCTTTTTGTAACAAGATGGTGAGACTCTTTATGATGCCTGGGAGAGATTCAAAGACTTGCTGAGAAGGTGTCCGCATCATGGACTTCCACTTTGGCTCCAAATTCAAACATTTTACAATGGATTGAATTATGTAAGTAAACAATCCATTAATGCAGCAGCTGGTGGTACCATCAACAACAAGACACCTGAACAAGCAAGGGACTTAATTGAAGATATGGCCATCACCAATTATCAATGGCAAGCCCCAAGAGAGCAAGGAAAACTGAAGGCCGTGGGATCACACCAATTAGATCCGGTGGTGGCATTGACAGCCCAATTAGAAGCATTGAATAAGAAATTTGATTCTTTGGCTTCTTCTTCATCTGGAAAAGTTATGCAGGTGATGTCTTGTGAATGGTGTGGAGGTGGACACCAAAGTCAAGATTGCCAAAGTGGCAACATGTTTGCCAAGCAAGAGCAGGTAGATTATGTTGGGAATATGCCAAGGCAACAACAGAATAATCCATACAACAACACATACAATCCGGGGTGGAGGAATCATCCAAATTTCTCATGGACCAATCAAAATAATCCAAGACCTCCCCCTGGATTCCAGCAACCCCAACATCAACAAGCTGCCCCTCCAAGAAAGAGTAGTTTGGAGGACATGATGGAGAAATTTGTAGCAGCTTCTGAAACAAGGTTTCAATCAACTGAAACCTCCCTTAGAAATCAACAAGCCTCCATTCACAATTTGGAGAATCAAGTGGGGCAAATTGCCAAATTGCTCAGTGAGAGACCACAGGGAAGTTTACCTAGCAACACTGAGGCCAACCCTAAGGAGCAACTGAAGGCAATTACGCTAAGGAGTGGTAAAGAGATCGATGAAAATGTGGAAAAGAAGAGGGCTGGAGAACAAGAAAAAGAAAAAGAAGATGATCCTCCTACCACTTCGGGAGAGAAAGCTGCACTTGAAGGAGAAAGAGAGAAGCAGCCACAAGCAAGCAGCCCCAATGTGAAGGAATACCGACCTAGAGTACCCTATCCAGCAAGACTGAACAAGGACAAGATTGATGCTCAGTTCGGTAAGTTCCTTGAACTTTTCAAACAATTGCATATTAACATTCCATTTGCTGAAGCTCTGTCACAAATGCCTAAGTATGCTAAATTTTTGAAAGATATTCTTTCTAACAAAAGGAAACTTGAAGAAGTATCTTTAGTGCACTTATCTGAAAAAAGTTCAGCAATTTTGCAAAGAAGATTACCTAAGAAATTAAAAGATCCAGGTAGTTTTACCATTCCATGTTTTATAGGTAATCTAGAGGTTAAAAGTGTTTTAGCTGATTTGGGGGCTAGCATAAGTGTTATGCCCTATAAAATGTTTAAAGAGCTAGGCATTGGTCAACCTAAACCAACACTCATGACCATCCAACTTGCCGATAAATCAGTAGTCCACCCTCGTGGCATAATAGAGGATGTGTTGGTAAAAGTCGGGGATTTCATTTTCCCCAATGATTTTGTTGTCATTGATATTGATGAGGATGTGGATGTTTCGCTTATTCTTGGTAGGCCATTTTTGAATACAGCCCGTGCTCTCATTGATGTTCATGACGGCACATTGACTTTGAGAGTGGGTGAGGAGAAAGTAATTTTTAGGATACATGATGCCATGAAACATTCACTTTCAATTGATGAGGCGGAATCATGCAATGATGTTGTTGAGCATGAGACCGTAAACTGTTTAACTAACATTTTTTCCAAGGATCCCCTTGAGTTGTGTTTATTGCAGGAAAATATTGAGGGTGAAGAAGCAATGGAGCAGCTTGCTTTTCTTGAAGCAAGCAAATCATTCAAATGCAGGGCATATGAAACCATTGAAATGCCCAAGGAAGAAAAGCCAAAACCGTCGGTGATTGATCCACCAAACTTGGAACTGAAGCCTCTTCCGGATCACCTTGAGTATGGGTTTTTGGCAGAGAAAAAGAGATTGCCCATAATTCTGAGTTCCCACCTATCTTCTGAGCAGAAAGAACAACTCATCCAGTTGTTGCAGAAACACAAGCAAGTGATAGCTTGGAAGATAGCAGATATCAAGGGGATTAGTCCATCCTATTGCACTCACAAGATACTGATGGAGGATGAATTCAAGCCAGTAGTACAACCACAGAGGAGACTGAACCCAAAGATGAAGGATGTTGTTAAGGCTGAAGTGATAAAACTACTTGATGCAGGGATTATATATCCGATCTCGGATAGTTCTTGGGTGAGCCCAGTTCAAGTAGTGCCGAAGAAAGGAGGGATGACTGTGATCCCTAATGAAAATGATGAGCTGATTCCAACAAGAACAGTTACTGGTTGGAGGGTTTGCATTGACTACAGAAAATTAAATGATGCAACTAGAAAGGATCACTTTCCTTTACCCTTCATTGATCAGATGTTGGAGCGGTTATCCGGCCATGAATACTACTGCTTTTTGGATGGCCTTTCAGGCTATTTCCAAATCCCCATTGCACCAGAAGACCAAGAGAAAACTACCTTCACCTGCCCATATGGGACATTTGCATATCGAAGAATGCCATTCGGGTTGTGTAATGCACCAGCAACTTTCCAAAGGTGCATGATAGCAATCTTTGATGAACTCATAGAAGACATTATGGAGGTGTTTATGGATGATTTCTCAGTCTATGGCAGCTCATTTGAAAAGTGTTTGGAAAACCTTGAGAGGGTTTTGATGAGATGTGAGGAAACAAATTTGGTGCTGAATTGGGAAAAGTGTCATTTCATGGTTCAAGAAGGAATCGTGTTGGGACACAAGATTTCTAGCAAGGGCATTGAAGTGGACCGGGCAAAGATAGACATTATTGAGAAGCTACCACCACCCACATCTGTGAAAGCCATCAGAAGTTTCCTAGGGCATGCAGGTTTTTATCGAAGGTTCATTCGAGATTTCTCTAAGATAGCCCGTCCATTGACAAGACTCCTTGAGAAGGATGTCGATTTTGTTTTTGATGAGGAATGTCTGAGAGCATTCACGACCCTGAAGGAGAAATTGACTCATGCTCCAATCATGGTAGCTCCTAATTGGAATCTACCCTTTGAACTGATGTGTGATGCAAGTGACTTTGCAGTAGGAGCAGTCTTGGGCCAACGCAAAGAGAAATACTTCCAGCCAATCTACTATGCGAGCAAAACCTTGAATGCAGCTCAAGCCAATTACACAACTACAGAGAAAGAGCTGCTAGCTGTGGTTTTTGCCTTTGACAAGTTTAGATCATATCTAATCTTGTCAAGGGTGATTGTGTATACAGACCATTCAGCTTTAAGGTACTTATTCGCGAAAGTTGATGCTAAACCTAGACTAATCCGATGGGTTTTGTTGTTGCAGGAATTCGACTTAACAATTCAAGATAAGAAGGGAGCCGAAAATCTTGCAGCAGATCATCTCTCTCGCCTGGAGAATCCAACCCTAGAGAGACTTGAAGAAGGGGACATTCATGATCACTTCCCCGATGAACAGCTATATGCTATGGTAAGTGAGGTAAGTGGTTTAAATTTTGAAACACCATGGTTTGCAGACTTTGCAAATTACTTAGCTGTTAGGGAACTCCCTAAGAACCTAACTTATCAAGCAAAGAAGAAATTCTTTTCTGATCTAAAGTATTATTTTTGGGAGGATCCCTTTTTGTTTAAGTTATGTAAGGATCACATGATCCGAAGATGTGTGGCATGGCCCGAATCAATGAACATCCTTAGTGAATGCCATGCCGGACCAGCTGGTGGTCATATGGGGGCCAATAGAACTGCTCAAAAGGTGCTAGAATCAGGATTCTATTGGCCCACTTTGTTTAAAGATAGCTACGAATTTGTAGTTCGCTGTGATCAATGCCAAAGGGCTGGAAACATTTCCTCTCGTGATGAGATGCCCCAAAATGGGATCCTAGTTTGTGAAATTTTTGATGTTTGGGGAATTGACTTTATGGGACCATTTCCAAACTCTTTTGGCAATAAATATATTCTGGTAGCTATTGATTATGTGTCTAAATGGCCTGAAGCCCAAGCCTTGGCAACCAATGATGCTAGGGTTGTAGTGCAATTTTTGAAGAAATTATTTTCTCGATTTGGCACGCCAAAAGCAATTATCAGTGATAGGGGTACTCATTTTTGTAATACTCAGCTTGAAAAGGTTTTAAATAGATTAGGAGTTACACACAGGTTTGCTACTCCCTATCACCCCCAAACTAGTGGCCAAGTCGAGAACACAAATAGGGAGATCAAAAGAATTCTGGAAAAATCTGTTGAGCGATCCCGAAAGGATTGGTCCAAGCAATTGGACAATGCCCTATGGGCTTTCAGAACTGCTTTTAAAACTCCCTTAGGCACTACACCATTCAGATTAGTATATGGAAAAGCTTGCCATTTACCTGTTGAGGTAGAACATCATGCATATTGGGCAATAAAACAGATTAACCTTGATCTAGCTTGTGCAGGTGAAAAGCGAAAATTACAGGTGAATGAACTAGACGAGTGGAGGTTGCAAGCGTATGACAATGCAAGGATGTACAAGGAACGTACCAAGAGATGGCATGATGCTCACATAAAGAAACAGAAAGAGTTTCAAGCAGGAGATCAGGTATTGCTGTATAATTCAAGGCTCCGACTCTTTCCAGGTAAGTTGAAATCTCGTTGGTCCGGTCCTTTTACTGTCAAGGAAGTTTTCCCTTACGGAGTGATTGAAATAAGCCACCCGAAAAAAGGAGTTTTCAAAGTCAATGGGCATAGGCTCAAATCTTATTTTGGAGGAGAAATACAGGCCTTCAAGGAGGTTTTGCACCTCCAAGATTAGGGACATTCGTCCAACCGTCCAACTAATACGACGTTAAAGAAGTGCTGGGTGGGAGACAACCCACCGTCTTTATGTTTTTGGTTTGTTTTGTCATTTTGTTTTAACTTTCTTTTCTTGAAGGGGAGGGTGTTGTTTTACCTAATTTGAAGTTGCAGAGAGAATTTGATTTTTGGTGAATAAATTGATAACACGCCCATGGACACGCCCGTGTCTGTGGGCGTGTGATTAGGTTTCTCAGGTAGTAGCTATTACACGCCCATGAACACTCCCGTGCTAGTGGGCGTGTAAATTATCTTTTCAGACAGTAGCTACTACACGCCCATGGACACGTCCGTGTCAATGAGCGTGTCGTTTCATTTTTTAAAACAGTAGCCATTACACGCCCATGGACACAACCGTGTCCATGGATGTGTCGCATTTATTAAAAAAAAAATTTTTGAAATTTGAAATTTGAACTGGGCACGCCCCCAGGAACACGCCCAGGTTAGTGGGCGTGTAGTTTGAATGAGTGTCACAGAATGAATGACACACCCATGAACACGCCCGTGTTTATGGGCGTGTAAATTGAAATTTCATCCAGTAGCTATGACACGCCCAAAGACACGCCCGTGTCCAAGAGCGTGTCACGTAAACTGGTTTTTAAATCGAGGGACACGCCCATCAACACGGGCGTGTCTCTGGGCGTGTTGACGTTTTCTATATATAGCCCCACGCCCATTTTTCCGAAAAACCAAAAATTTTCTCTCATTCTCTCTCGTTTTCTCTCAAATTTTCTGCGTTTTTCTCGGCTAATTCACACACCCATTCAGTTTTGACCGATTTTTACTCCCGGGCTTGCATTATTTGTGTGTGCTCTCTCATTTTTCCATCGGATTTGCGATTTCAGGTACGAAATCTAATTTTTTTCGATTTTTCTTTGTTTTGTTTAGTTTTTTTTTTCTTTCATTTTTCATATACATTTCTTGTAATTACTTGTGTTTATCATGAAATTTGAAATTTCGTGAATTGTTTGCTTTATTATGGTGTTTTTCAATTTCTGTGGCGTTTGATTTTCATTGTCGTTTTGAACTACCATTTGATTCGGGATTTGTTTGATTTTAGTTTTGTTTTGAATTGTTGTTTCATCAAATAATATGTTGTTTTTGAATTGTTTTGTTAATTATTCATTTGTGTTATTCTGTTGTGTTATTATTGTGTTGATTAATCAAATGATTGTTTCGATTCTCATTACTTGTGATTTATGAATAATATGTTGATCAAATAATCATTTGTGTCATTTTGTTGTGTTATTTGAAATTGAATAAAATGTTGGTTTTGAAATTGTTTGATTAAAACCAGTTACTTGTGGTTTATGGATAATATGTTGATTTGGTGATTGGCTTTAATGTGTGTTTATCGTTCGGGTTGGTTTATTGCTTGCAATTAATTGAGGTATTTGGTTCTAGCGGATTGTTTAGCCTGCATGTTGGTATGTTTTCGTTATTGACGAACGATTAAATTTATTATTGCAGATTTATCGAAAATGGGCCCTCGCAAGCAATCATCGTTACAGCTTCCAGCCAAACGGGCCCGAGGGGAGGGCAGTTCCAGCCAGCCTGCTACCCGCCCAACTTCTAAATTCATGGCGGGACATAAGTGCCTCAAATTCTCCAACAGCGAGGAACGACGACGGTTCGAGTTGTTTGGCAACAAAGAATGGTCGGCACCTCGGTACCTAGACTGGGAGGCTATGGAAATGGTTAATATTGCTGCAGAAGTGAAAGAGATGATTGATCAACCGGGGTGGGGACAACTCTTCTCTATCCACGAGCCTTCATACCGAGAGCTTACACTTGAGTTTTACTGCACCTTTCAGTTCCAGAAGACCAAAATCTCCATCACTGAGCCGACAATTAAATTCCGACTGGGAGGACAGAGGTTCCACATGAGCATAAATGACCTTGGGGTACATCTCGGGTTGTATACTGCAGAGGAGGTCCAAACCACCGATCATCTCAGTTCCGAGGTGGATTTTGCTGAGTATGATGTTGTTCCGCCTCGGATTTGGCATGACTTTGCACCCACTGCAGATAGATATCAGCCTAAGGTCTCCAAAGCATCCAACTTCAGTTCTTTCCCATGCCGGGTGGTGCATAACTTGTTGGTTCACACACTTACAGCCAGATTGAGCAGTACAGGGGTGGTGACCTTGAGGGATCTGTTCTTTCTGCACTGCATGCAACATAAGACCCGGTGCAATGTGGCCCATGCCATCACCCATTTCTTCCATGAGCAGTCTAGGAAGGGAGCTTCAGGTGCTTTATATGGTGGCATGTATGTCACGAGACTTGCTCAACGGCTGGGAGTGTTAGATGGTTGCCTCCCGATGACGGTGGACGGTATGCCCAAGATATTGGGTATGGACACACTAAAGAGGTTGAACAGGGAACAGGTAGCTGGGCTGCGGGCTGCTCCTATGGATTCAGATTTACCAGAGGCAGCTCCTTCCGCTCCTCCCTCCGATATACCACCATCTCCACCGTCGGATTATCCTGCTGGACCTTCTGCTGCTGGACCATCTGATGCTGCTGCACCTTCTTCTTCTGCCGGGCCTTCCTTTGTCCAGCCTCCTGCATTCCGAGATTGGCGCCAGTCAATCAATGAGGAGTGGGATGATGACAGGAAACCCACCGAGTTTGAGCGTCAGATGTGTCGGATGGAAGGTATGATAAACAATATCGCTCTAAACCAGAATATGATTCTAATCCAGCAGGAAGACTTCCAAGCCCAGTTAGATCACGAGATCTTGAGGCGACAGTGGCTAGAGCAATCCATGTTGGAGTTCTGGCGGTATCAGGGATTTCACCCTTCGCAGCCACCACCTCCACCCTTTCAGCCACCTGCCCGTGCACCACCACCTGCACCTACACCTGCACCGGAACCCTCTCCACCAGTTGATGTCTCCGATGATGATGAGACCAGCAGTGATTAGCACATTTTTGTTTTATTTTTATGTCGTCCTTTATTTCTTTACTTATTTAATACGCCTTTTTAGTTTTTCTTCTTTTACGTGCTTTTGGAGTAGTATTATTATTATTTTCTTTAGCATTATTTCGTTTATTTATTTATTTATATATATTAACCTTGTTTTGAGTGCATTGTAGAATACTATTTTGATGCCAAATCTCCTTCACCGCACTCTTGGCACCGTACTCATTTTCATCCACTCATGGACTTGGAAAAGGGCAGTAATTATCTATCTTCATTGTTTCATGTTTTGCGCACACATTGAGGACAATGTTCATCTTAAGTAAGGGGGAGAGGTATACTTTATTGAATAAATTTCTACTTCAATTTTTTTGATTCATTCGTCTCAATCAATGCCTGCTAAGTAAGCTAAATTGTTATGATAAGTATAATTTGATGTGATTTCCCTTTACATGTTAAACTAATTTGAAATTTCCTAAATGACAATTTCTTGTTGAGGTTAACTTAGTAATTTCGATCAATTGTTGAGGATCGATTGTAATGGGTATAGTTAAGTTGTGGATCGATGGAAATTGGAACATTACTAAAATTTGAAACCTTAGTTACATTTTTGAGCATAATACAATTCTGTAGATTCTTGAGTCGGACTTGGTACGACCCTTAAGTTTATAACCCTCGAATAAAAATAAATAATTCTAAGGAGCTTTGAAAATTTTTCCCTGTTCCGCTGATTTTGACTACAAATGAGTTAGAATCATGAATAGTGCTAGTAGCCATTTGAACGGTGATTCTGGTTGAGTAACCGGGGGTCGGCATCACAAATGTTTACCTTCGCGTCAAAAGGCTGGTATCAGTTCAAACAAGTCGGGCTCCTTAAAACATATAAAAAAAATAAAATAAAATAAAATAAAATAAAATAAAATATAATAATACTAATAAATTTGAGGGTTAGAATGCTTAAGAGAAAACTCACGTTTTTCGCACTTTGTTCATGGCATTTGAATTTGCTGGAATTTTATGCTCAAATTTTTAACTCTGGATTTTTAGGTTTTAGGTATGTGAAATTTTTATTTTGAAACTTCTTGATTCAGCTGTTATGATTGTGAATTATGTTGATTGAGAAAGTGAGGTTATCCGATTCGAGTATTGTCAAAACTTTATTTTTCTTTTTGAATATAGAGGGAGTCTGTCATTTATGCTTATTACAGTAATTTAGTTTGCTTGAGGACAAGCAAAAACTCAAGTATAGGGGAATTTGATAAGTACACAATTAATGATATTTTATTCCTATTTCTTAATATGATTATTATCAAATTGAGTTTAATTTGTTTTTTTAAAGTGCAATTTAAGAATAATTTCAGGAATTCTCGATAAATTGAGGCTTTTGGTCATTTCGGAGCAATTACGGATGAAAGTAGAAGAAAGAAAAGCAAAATCAGCCAATGGACACGCCCACGAACACGGGCGTGTCGTTAGGCGTGCCCCTGTTACTACATTCAGTGGATATGACACGCCCAGTTGCATAGGCGTGTCACCAAACGTGCCATTTGTCCAGAGTCACAGTAGCTTCAACACGCCCAGGACCACGGGCGTGCTCATGATCGTGCTATTTACCCAAAGTCACAGTAGCTGCGACACGCCCAGGACCACGGGCGTGTCAATGAGCGTGTAATTCATCCAGACTCACAGTAGCTGTCACACGCCCGGGACCACGGGCGTGCCAAGGAACGTGCCTTTTATTCAGACTTACAGTAGCTATGACACGCCCTGGAACACGGGCGTGTCATTGGACGTGCCTTTGGTTCAAGATCACAGTGCCTATAACACGCCCAGGAACACGGGCGTGTCAGTGGTCGTGTCACCTGTCAAAAAGTGAGATTCTTTGCACTGATTGGGGAATAAGTGGGGGACAATAGCTGGTCTCTGTCAAAAAGAAAGAACAAGAAAAGGAGAGCTTGCCTAAATCAGGGAAAAGAGTGATGAACCAAGGGAAAGTGGTAGACAATGGATGGGATTAGTGAGCTGGAAGCATGGGCTAGAGATTTGGAGGAAAATAAAAAGAGAAGAGGGGGAGAAGAACAGCAGTTTTTGCTAGAGCATTGCTGGAAACAGATAAGAAAGAAGAGAAGGAAGAGCCATCTGCTGGAGCAAGGAGAAGGGTCTTGAGCTGAGATTAAAGGAAGAACAACACCATACTCAAGTCCTAAACCAAGAATCAAGAGCTCAAGTGAAGAAATACAGATTCACTGCCATGAATTGTTTGGTTTCTCTTACTCATTTATCTTACTCTGTTTTTGTAGCTGTTAATATGAACTAAACCTTTCTCTATCTAGATATTGATGAACCCTAGCCAATTTGTATGAATTAAAACAATTGTATTCAGTTGAATCAATTAATTGAGTTGTTTTATTCTTATGATACTTGTTGTTATTTCCAATTGATAATAGCATGCTTGTTGATTGGTTATTATTTTCATATTATTGACTTGAGAAAGCTTGATGTGAATTGAATACTCATAAGGATTGAGGATTGATTGGGGTGCTAGAGATAGACCTACAAGATCCTTTGGTTTATAGTTCCTTGTCCTTAATGCATGACCTATTTAATTGTGTTTTGAGAAGAGATTCCGGCACTCTACTTAGTAATTAGGGATTAATCCACTCGAGAGAGGCTTTAATCTAAGTTAGAGGAATGCCAATTCAATTTGATTAAACGATTTAGTTGAATGGATTGTTTATAAATATTATTGAGGCTAGGGGGATTCAATATCTGGATAGTTCTATTAATATCATTATAAATCTTTTGTGCACAGCATTTAATTTCCTTTCATTCATTAATTAGTTGATTTTAGTTACAACGCATCACACAACTATTAATTCACTAAACAACGATTAAGATTTGCACTAGTACTTGGCCTTGTACCCAAGGAACGACACTCACTCACTACTATATTACTTGAGCGACCCGTGCACTTGCGGTAATTGCATATAGCTAACGGCACGCATCAGATATGCATATGTGAATTATGTTGATGTATCAATACAATTGAGTAAAGTATTGTATATGAAAAGAAACGTGGAAATATGTGATATGAGATGTGAAAACATAATGTAACCAATCGATATTGAGATGAAATAGAAGAATGAGAAAAATTGAGAAAAGGTGATATATTAGGGCAATGAGCCTAATTTGATTATGAGAAATGAATTGTGAAAGAGATTGATAATGACATAAATGAATTAATTGTGTGCCTAGTATGCTATTCAATTTTCAGAGTTCTGGATTTGGCGGCATGCCTATAAATAGTTGGGCAGGTGAAAAGAAAGGTCGTAAGCCTCAAAAACTGTAACAGTCTAGCCGGATTCAGGACCAAGATACTGGGGTCCTAGGGTCTAGCCAGGTTGAGGTCTAAGAGACTGGGTCTGTTACATTATCCATGGATATATATATATCACCGACGGGCTTGATGAATGTGATTACAGAACAAAGCAGTAACTCTAAACTTTAAATAGCATATTAGATCCTTTTTGGGCCCATGCTTATCTTTGCTTTAATGTGAATTATGAACTGTGATGCAAATGATTAATATGTTGAGATATAATGCTATGAGTTGATATATTCATATATATATTGTGTATGAGCATCGAATTGATCTTTATTGAATCAAAGTTTGTACCACTAAGCTTTCTGCTTAGCGCGAATGTGGTTCATCGCGCAAGTGACAGGGTAGATCCGGTTGTGCTGGAGAGCTCGTCTAGACCGAGTCGAGTCTAGGCTTGAGTTTGTGAGAGCAGTGTTGAGTTGTGGACTTCAAGATCAGAGACGAACTGCCAGCATGTATAAATTCTATAATTTTGTAAACATTGATTTTGATATATATACATATGTATTTTTCGCTGCTTATTTAACAAATGTTTTGAACAGATTGTTTGGATAAACTTTTGGGTACTAATGTTATATATATATATATATGTATTTTAACGAAGGAATATTTTATCTATTACTATTTATAATATAGGTTAAATGTTTTAAGTTCATTTTGACTGACTTATGATAATAATATGTTAAAGTTTAAAGTTTGGTTTGTTTAAAATGAACCGTAACAAATACGGGGGTGTTACAAAATACAAAGTTAAGATCTTAATAATACAAAGTTAAGATATTAATCTTTTAAATAAATGATAATGTTTTTTTTATTTTTAAGTTTCTTCTCTTTATCTTAAATTTTAATTTTGTTATTTATGTCTCTAATATTTTTTGATATTTTCACATAATTATATTTGTTAAAATATTATTTTTCATATTTTCTTTGATTAGTTTTTTTTTGGCAAATTTGGATATAATATATGCGTAGATGAACAAAATATTTCATGTTAGTTGATATATTGACAAATTACATAAATTTAAATATAATATATCATTTATAAAATATGAAAAATTTATGATATATAACAAATTATAATTAGTTTAACGACTTGATTATTAAATAATGTCCATTGGTGCATGAATAGGTATGTGAAAAGCCACAATAAAAAAAAAGGGATGTGAAAAGTCATTCCTTTTCCGAACCCCAAAAATAACAACTATCCCTTTGCATGTAAAGCACATTTTTCCACAATTGAACTCAATATCCACATGATCCTCGATATCTGCTTCAAACATTGAACTCTATAACAATTATGACGAAACTCTTCGAAAACATGCAATATCAATATCTGTTTGATACTCATTATGATGAAACTCTATTTAACGGAGTATTGTTACACATTTACTCTGATACAACAATATCATTCTTAGATAAAAATTAACTCTGATTTGACCCTTACGTACCAAATTAGTAGAATGGACAGAACCCTACCTTGCCATAAGGATAAGGCTTATGATAGCAATCTTTTGGCTGCTTCACCCGCCACCCTTGACAAGTTATACACTACTAATAGGGAGAGCATGATATCCCAAAAAAAAGAAGTGAGCAAACTCCTTGAATTTCTCATTGATGCTCATAGTGTTGTTGTGTTAGAGGTACTCTACTCCAAGATTCTCCTCAGCCACTGATGAAGATTTTTGACATCTTTGTTGATTTGCCAATTGTTTATGTAGAAAATGCATCTCTTGGACCACATAATGATAATGAAGTTACTCCAATTGTTGTAATATCTGATGACGCAAATTCTACTTCCTCCTCCTATAACCCAGCCCAAGATGCAGCTGCTGATGATTCATTTGATTTGTAATGTTTGGATAATATTTGTGTTCCTCTTTTATTTTGATTTGTTTTCTATTGTGTAGCCATGGCAGTTGTGCTTCAGTTGACTCTTTAATGAAAATGTTTTAGTTCGATTTGGTGTAAAAGCTATATTATTATTTGTTTTTTATTTTCAAGTATATCTAATGCGACGCCATTTTAACTATTAATTAATATTTAACCTACCGTTTACATGAAACAAAAAAATTAATGAGTAACATTTCTTAACCCTATTATAGTTTCATGGAATGACATCGTTTGCATCCAATAAATACATTCATCCTTTCCCAAGGCAGTCATCTTATTTATTTATGTCAATTCAGGGGGCTATCAAGAAACATCAATTTTGTTCTAATAGATTGTAGATTTGTGAGATAAAAAGTGATTCGGGTCATCATTCTTTATCTTCAACAAGAACAGTAGTACCTTTGTCAGGAAATTTTTGCAAACCTAATTTTCTTACTCTCTTTTCCCTAATTATGTAGATAATCTGTTTATTAACCGATAACTATGGTTAACAGAATGTTGACACCTAATTCATACATAGACATATTTGAGTTTTGTTATACCCCAATGAACTAGTGGTAAGTCATTTTGCAATTCATGTTTTTTTTTATTTTCCATTTAATGTATTGTACAATCTATTTTTGCAAATTAATTAGGTGAACTGCTAACTATTTAAAGTGGTATTACTAGGCTGTGCCCAAGAGAATTTTTTAGAGTGAAGAAATTTTGAGTTATCTAAAATATCTCACCTTTTGATTTGGTGGAAGGCCTGATGATGAATGGAGAATAAGACTCATATTTAATGAAGAGGAAGATAATTTTGTACTAAAAAAACAAGAATTCAAGAATATACTTAATTCGTATTATGTCAATATTGGGTGAAAATTTATTTTTCTTATGCTGCAAAATTTTGAATTCTACAAGAAGAATGGTCACGAAGTTGATTACAAAAGGCTTTCAGATATAGAGGATGAGGGCTCATCTTCTACAAACATATTGATTAAGGAAGAGATAGATTTTCTTAAAAAAAAAAGTGTTAGAACAACTGTCTCCATCCACATTTAATCGCATAAGGTAAATAATTTTTTTGGTTTGTGTAACATACTATTAATTTTGTTATAGTTGTTAAAAACATTATCTTGACAGAAATTGTAAATGTTTTGGAACCAACACCAGATCACTTGAGGGTAAGGTGCCCTCTAAATAAAAAAGATATCGATAATAAATTGGTGAGCTAAAATCTTTTAGAAGCATTGGTTTTTCATTATATTTTTAATTGCATAATTATAACTTGTTGATGTATTGTTTAACCTTGTTCAGAACCTTCCAATTGCATTTGCCAGAGAACATCTTGGAGATCTTTGCAAGCGAATATTTTTCTTTGATCCTCGTATGCATAAGATGTGGGAAGTAGAATATGTGCCTAGAGAGAAGGAATATGGTGTAATGTGCAAAGCAAGAATGGAACATGGATGAGCATCATACTATATGGATCACCTTTTTTTAAAGATGGATGTTCTTGAGCTAGTTTTTGTGCATGTATATGACGAGCATGCAATAGTACACACAAATTTGTTTCAACAATAAATAAACTTAGATGTTCTATTGCAATAGCTCTAATTTATGGTCATGTGAAACACAATTGCACAAAATTTTTAAATTTGGCAATGTTTAAATGTGTTAAATTTGTGAATTATAACAATGTTTAATTATAATCATAAAATATTTAAATTTTATTACCAATTTTGCGATAATAAAGAAAATACTATTTAGTATTTTTTCAATGTAAAATTAAGTACCATATACTATATGTGCTAACAGATATTAGATTATTTAAGTGAATTTAGTAAGGTTAAATTTTTTTAAGCAATCAGACGAAAATATGTTACATTGATTCATTATCGCTCACTTATTGTAAATAATTATGTGAATGGGCAATTTAAAATTTATCATTCATAAAAAAGGTTACATAGTATCTTTGGAACTCAAAACTCAAAAAAAAAAAAGTAATGTATTAATATGCTTACAATGAACACAAGGCCAAAGGTTCACATTCGTGATATAACAATAAGCTAATTTTGAAAATTTGTTCATCATTGTTTAGTGACACGTAACCCAAACAATATTCCAGGAATGAATACCAAAGGCAATGGTTGTGAATGGATACAAATGTGATTTTCAAAATCTGAAAATTTAATATAACTATCAAAGTCTTAATTCATGCTTTGCCCTTCAATAACGCTTCGAGGTGGAAGTTGAATTGTTTTGTCTCATACATTATTAAACAAATTCCAAGCTTCTTCGGCATCCTTAAAAATAATCATACATTTTATACACACTCCCACTCACCCTAATCACTTGGGTAGCACATTTATGCCAGGAAGTATAGATTCCACATTTTTCACCTTTGAATACACCATATAACTTATCCTTCTTACATTTCATGAGTGATTTCATTTTCTATCGGTTTTGCATATTGTGGAAGATTAAAGGAAAGAAGGAAAATCAGTAAGTGTGCAAGATGAAGAGGAAGAAGGAGAGTGAAAAGGTGATGAACGGGAAGAAAGAAAATTAGAATAGTTTGGAATATGAAGGGGAAGTAGGAGAGTGAAGATGAAGGGGAATAAGGAGAGGTGGGCTTTTATCTTGAAAAGGTGAATTTGAAGGGTGAAGGGCACAATAATTAATTAGTATTTGAAGCATGAGATTATTGTAAATTGGAATATGGAGTGTATTAAATGTGGTTATGTACTTAAGATAATGAAAAATGTAAAAGGCCATCAGATTAAGTTTGGAGGAGAGATAGTGTGTGAGGGGGTAGATTAAACATTTTATAAGCGCTTAAAATTAAAAACTAAGGGTAAATAAGATTTTTTATCCTTTTCTTACCATTTTTGATAAAAACTTTCTATCCAACAGATTTTTTTCTTTCTATTAATGAATTGAACTTCTCCCGACCAAATAAATAAATAAACCTGCGTTAAAGACATTATTATCTTTTTATTATCTAAGTTGACGAATTTTAGAAAATGTAGACTAGCAACTTATTTTTTCCTAATAATATATTAAAAAAATGAGAGGACAATCTAATAATTAGGCAAGTGCGCTTTATTGCATTTGCCCAAAACTAATTCAATTGGTTACAGGATTGCCTTCGTCTTGTCAATATGGAAACGAATTTTTTTTTTTTTTTTGACTAGAATATGGAAACGAGTTTAAATTCATGGATTTTGACATGTTAAAATTTAATAATTTTCTATTTTGAATACATTTTTTTTATTTATCACAACAAATTAATCTATATTATACTAATATTTAATACTTTTAGTAAAAATTTAATGAATATATTTTATATTAAAATATCAACGTAATAAAATATATATATATATAATTTATATTCTTAATTAAAATAATTAATTTTTCTTAATATTTTTTAATTAAAAAATATTAGACACTGAATGCATTAAAGCGGTTAGATAATTTTAGATTAAATCTTGTCCGTATTTTAGTGGAATCATTTAAAAAAAAATAGAAAAGTCAAACTTTTAACCGTCGTTAATTAAGTATTGTGGGTCCCAATTGACTTAATTGAATATCCATAAATGTCCCTCTTTACTTTACATGAGCAAATTAACAAAAGGGCACTTGTGACGGGACCCACAATACTTGCTGAAAATTATATTCTGCTTAAAAAAAAATGCCCTTTAATGGGGAATTTAATGAAAATATTGCTTGAATATACGAGAGAGAGGACCAAATTTGAAGACAAAACTATATTTCAGTAAATTAAAATTTTACAGTCCTCTTCTCATATTAAAAAGAAAAATGAAAAAACTCATCCTGGCTGCCTATACTTCCCTCTTTTTAACAATAAACTCATGTGTATTAATTTAGAGGATGCTTAGTTCTATTTTATATGCTCGTCAAATTAATTTGTGAATTCTAAATTAAAAGCTTTCTTCTCTTATTGACTGTCTAGTATCTATATTTGTTTCTACCTGAGCTGGATCAATATACATAAATTTTCCACATAAATTCATAGCGTTGTGAGCAAACAGCTTGTCGTTTTTATTTTTTTTTCTTCAATTTTATTTATAGTCAATTATACAATCAATATTGCATCAACCTCTTTTGTTATCACTCTTTTAAAAATATTTTACGTTATTTTATTTATTATACTTATTTCTACAGATGTTTTATAAGATTGTTATTTGAAAAGCAAAATTTTTTTAACCAACAAGTTAAAAATATAATCTAACGTTAAAGCGAGAGAGGAAGAAAATATTAAAAATAATATTTAGAAAGGATGAATAAAAATAGAGCAAAATAATAATAATAATAATAATAATAATAATAAAAGGCTAGCCATAGTTAACTATTATTATTTCAACAGTCAAGATTTATCGTGAATAATCTAATGGTCTGGTACATGGTACCATAATGACACAAAAGGACTCCTTCCTACACTAAGTAAATAGTATCAAGCAAGCAGCCCCATGAAACGAAATTCTATTTCTTTCTATTCTAACTTGCAACTTTTTAAACCTTCAGTCAAAAATTTCCACATGTAATGCTACATGGAAGTTTTATATAAACCCAAGTGTATTTTTCACCTTTTAAACAGTAAATAATTCCCTGAAAAAAATTAAAAAAAAAAGTGTGAAAAAAACGAATCATAAAAAGTACCAAAATTCATGTTTGACATGCCACATGCCACGCTCCTTTTCCTTCTTTCTTCCTCGTCCTTTATTTATTTATTTATTTTTTTAATTTTAATTTATTATTGACTGATTCTTTTTTTTAACAGACTGATTCTTTCCCAACACTCATCTGACACGTGTTAGACTTCTTGCTGCTTTTCTTCTGAATCCTATGACCCAATACCCAATCCCTATTCCCCATTCCCCAATTAATCAATTCAAAAAGACTACCTGGAAAATGGAATATTTTTTTTTTAAATTGACATAATTAATGAATTTGTTTAATCAATGTATTCAATATACTAGTTTACAACCATTGACAAAATTACATTTAATTAAAATCAATATCATTTACAAGTGCACATTAAGATTTCCTTTTTTATATTTATTTATTATTTTTTATCAATATTTTTTAAGTAGTCATTAAAATAATCAAATTTATTTTTACATTTTATATTCAAATCATAAATAAAAATTTTCTTTGTTCATGTATTAAAATTTTTATAATAAGAAAAAATAAATTTAATACTATCTGAATAAATTTAAAAATTTTATCGCACACCTAGGCATAATTTATCGTAAATATACCAATTTTGAAGTTAATAGATTCAGACAAAAAAAAATTGAAAGTTTTTTTCGCTAATTAGTCATCAATTAAGACCAAAATGAGGTTCAACTACTATACATTAAAAGTTACGATGTGATTTTTTTTCTTTTTTGAGCAATTAAGTTACGATGTGATTTGATTAGAAAAAAGAAGAGTTACGATTTGATCCAACGGTTAAGATTGCATCATTCAAATACCCACGTAATATTAATTGCTGAATGACATAGGATTGGATTAGCCATTTGCTGCCAATTAACCTCCCAAAAATAAAATAATGAAAATGCATCAAATTCACGCCTCACTTAAGAGCGTGCACAGGCACGTACCAATTAAAACAAAAGACAGTGGTTCGCGTACTTTTACTGTATAACAGAACTAATCCTGCATTTCAAACTGAATAAGATAGGCCAAACGCGTATCTTTAGCGCGTGAGTCTCCTCCCTTTCCTCGTCGTCTCAAGCTTAGTAGTAGTATAGCTCTAAAACGTGAACAACTCGTACAAACTTTCCCTATCTCTCTCTAACAAACGAACAAAGAAATAGAGACAGAGAGAGAGAGTTTCTCTTTCTTCGGATTTGTGTCCTCTCACAGCGAATTTTTTGCTATTTTGGCCCCATTAAAACCCTAGATTCCTCTCCCATTATCCACAGGTACTCTTCACCTTCTTCTTCTTCTGTTATTTCTGTTTTTATTTATTTATTTATTTATTTATTATTATTATTATTTTGTTTTTGGTTTTTTGAATTGTCGTTTTATTTTTGGTCTCTGCGTTTCAACTCTCAGATCCGTTCCTCTTCTCTTCGTTTTTTCGATTTTCATTTCTGTTTTCATTCGTTTTCTTATACTTCTTTACTCGTGTTTTGAAGTTTCATCTGCTTTTCCACATTTCAATTTTTTTTTGTTTTTTGATTTATTAACCATTAGAATTTATATATATTTGTTAACGTTAAATCCTCACAATGTACGGATATTCATTCGCTATTGACATGTCGTTTTTTTTTTTTGACATGATTGACATGTCGTTTTTGGATTCTGTTATTTGAAGCCTGCATATTTTTGTTTTTTATATGGTCAAAAAATGGGATATGTTGATGTCGCATGAAATTGTATATGGGATGTTTATTTTTTTTTTCTTTGCAACAGAAATTTTTTTAATGTATTTTGTTTTCTAAAATTTAATTGGGTATTTGTGCTTCTAAAATTTAATTGGGTGTTTGTGTTTGATGTACAGTGCTATTACTTGGTGCGGTTTTCGGATAATGCCGTTTCTCTCATCAGCTGCATTGCTGCGGAAAAGAGGAAAAGGAAAAAGTATATTCAGCTTTGCGGATGAGAGAATTTCGGATCATGCAATGTAGTTTTCTTCAACTGCAAGAGAAGAAAAGAGGAAGAAATGCTGCTATTTTTGGTTCACGTATGTGAAAAATTCACCTTCACTAAGCAAAGTAGGTCTTTTTTGAAATTTTGTTATCTTTTTTTTTACTTGGGAGCGAAAGTCAAATATTCATTTAGGCAGTTTAAATTTTTAAGATTCCTAGTGCTCTGGGAACTGGTGGAAACTTGACTTGAAGATGTTTTGGTGTTTTAAATTTTATTGTTGCAGGCAGTGCTGCCCAAATTATTGCGTTGGCCTGTTGAAATATGGATTTAGAGGATAAATTCCTTGCTAGAGGTTTGCTCTTTATCTTTTTCTTGTCATTTTGCTGCTTGTTATTTGGTTTTGTAATTTTTTTGACTTTCATATATACTTTGAACACTGATTGTGTAGTAATAATAGAAGAGATGGGGATGACTTATTATGATATTTTTCAGTTCACTGAGCTTGTTGGACCATGGCCAAAGGACTTTTTTTGGGATTACTATTTGCGCCACATAATCGGATATTCCTCCTTGTCATAATCCAACTCCTCTCACAAGTCCTAATCTAAGGATTTGAGCCTCGCAGTAGTAAATCTCAAGTTCAAACAATTAGTGTCCCATTGAGGACCACAAACAAGATGGCGTGAATGCCTCACTATTAGGGCAATTTGTGGTTGATTGCCATGCCATTTCTCGATCCACATTCACTTTTACATTCTTTCCTCCTGTTCTGGTTAGTGCGCAATTTTTCCTTGGTGTTTATGGGCCTACTTTCCTTTAGATGTGGGGTACTAGCATAGTTTTACCCAATCCGACCCCATTTTTCTTTTGAGATTGAATTCACTTCTCAATTATATTCAAGAATCAATTGCTATGTTGGTATTGTCAATTATCTTATTGAACATACAAATGTTAATTTCACACTAGTTGGCTATCCTCATGTGAGAACAGAAATTAATAATTGATCTGAATTAAAAAATGATATGGACATGTAAAGCAGTTGGAGGAACCTCTTACAAAGGAATTGTAGAATGTAGTTTAGAATTGAATGCAAAATTTGTTAAGCATTACATCTGGATTAGTTAAGCAGTTGAGAAACATATGATAAGTTAGTTATGAAACTCTTCAAAATGCTAATGAATCATCAATATGGAAGGGGAATTATTGTAAGTTTCACATTTTCTAGTTTGTTGCTTGTCTTTAATAATTATGATACTGTTAAGGACTTTGAAACCACCGAACATACACCACCTAAAATAGCTTGGTAGAGCAGCATCTGCTAAACCTGTAATCCTATTGATCTCTTCTCCTATGCTTTCTTTTCATTTATCATCATTTTAATGGTCATTTGATGACATTATTTATATATCCTGTTAATCAATATCAAAAATCCTTCTTTGCTTCTAAACGACTTGTTTGCTCCACATCATTTAGAGCTGCCAAGACAAGCAATATAAGTTGATTACCTGCTGTTTATTTGGAATATTTTTATACTTGCAATTTATAAAAGTTCTTCAAATTTGAATAGTGTATGTGATGTGAAATAAAAAACATTACTTGATTGATTGGGGTCAATGCATATTCTAGAAGTTTGATCAACAACTGTTTTTCATTTTAACAAATTGCTAACTGTATATATTTATTGTCACTGGCGTCAAGTATTTTGACTTAATGCTCCATCAATGATTAAATTTGTTGTATTCTTCACTTTGGAATTGGGGGGTTTGAATGGGACTTTGCACACTTTTTCCTACCTCCAAATGCTCAAAAAGTGCTAGAGAGTTGAGAGTTAAGCAATTGCTTTAAGATTCTTAATCTTGCTTCATGATTCCCTTCTGGCTTTTTTCTTTCTTCTTTCTTTTCTAGTTTCATTCTTTGCAGTTTTCAAGTGTGCCTTATTGTCTAATATGAATACCGATAGTTTGTATACGTTTGTCCTATAATTTGATTGAGTTATATTGAGCTGGATATTCTTTAATTTGATTTTTAGCAATTTAAACATTTGACCATAAAATTTTCATAAAAGGCCAAGTGATTGAGTGAGGTTAGTTGGTGTTATCCATTTATTTATTGCATTGGGAATCAGGACAATCCAAGGGCTGATCCCTTAAGGGGAAAAATTACACTATGGTGATCTTCCCAGCCAGTTAATTTTATTATTTGTACTGTTTATTCTAGGTCACTTAGATCTAAATGCTAAAGAAGCTTATGTTGTCTTCTTCAATTGTACGCTAATTGTCTTTAATTTGTCGCAATTTGACTGGCTCAGAATTTGATGTTCTATGTTATGCTTCTTCTTGAATTTATGTTGGCTTCAGCATTTACTTTGCCTAATCGAGAACCTATCAATCAAAAACTTGATGCACTATAGCTGCTTTATCCTTGAAATGGTACTCAACCATATTGTTTCATCATAGAAGTTTATTTTAGTCCAAGACCTTGAAAAATTGAGCAAGGGCATTCTACAGTTAGACTTTATGGCAGCCCAACCATATATATGGCAGTTTGTACCAATTTTATTATTTACAAGGATGATAAATTATTTTTAGAAGTTGATAAACAAAATCAATATCCATGTATTGCCATTCTATCTATATTGGGTTTACGTGCAACATTTGTCTTCTCCTCTTTCCTTTTTCTCTGTTTATGGTATTTTAAAAATCCAATAACTGTGCTATGAGTTGCAGATTCCCACTTGCAATGGTTCAACAAACTTCTCATCCTCCATGCTAACAACCTGTTAGTATGAGATTCATAGCATATATTATGTGCCAGAAGTAGCAAATTGTTACTACATTATGTCCGTTTTATTTATCTTCAACACATTATATAATGTTCCACTGAGAACAATGTTGAAAATTCTGGACTAGATTATATATATACGTTTGGTAAAACCAAGATGATAATTTTAGAAGATATCTGCACCTAAGAAAAAGATGCAGTGGAGTTCCATGTTGAATGATTAAGGGAATAACTTACAAGGAAATTTAGTTTCAAAGTCAAATTATTCATTGCAGCGCATATAGAATTTATATAAAACCCAAAAAATTAAAAGGACAGCCCGGTGCACAAACGCTCCCGCTATGCACGAGGTCTGGAGAAGGGTCGGACCCATTGGATCTTTGTATGCGGCCTTCCCTTGCAATTGCAAGAGGCCGTTTCCACGACTCGAACCAGTGACCTCAGGTCACACGGCGATAACGCTTACCGTTGCGCCAAGGCTTCCCTTCATAAAAACCAAAAAATTAACTTCTAGAAATCGCAGCATGTATAAGTAGGGTGGCTGGGTGAACTAATATTGGAGGAAAAAAAATAAGCTGAAGAAGATGTCTAAAAAAAGAAAAGAAGTTTTGTAGTGAAGTTTCTTGACACAATCTTTAACGATAATGCCGGACAGTTGCTTTTTTATTTGCATGTTTGCATGTACATGTGTATTGTATGTGTTAGATGTTTTATTTTCTATCAAAGAGCTCACTTTTTAAGTTGGTGTGTTGTTTCCATCCAGTTTCTGGTGTTCAGAGCCTTTCCTCCAGCGTGCATAGCACTCCTGAGAAAAATGGGAATTCAGATGATGCTTCAAGAAGTCCAGAACTTCTTCAAGAGTTTCTGAAATCTGGTCCAAAAAAGGAACTTCTTCGAACTTGCTTTGACAAGGACCGAAAGCACTCAGCTTCCTCAAAGAGCAAAACTACAGAATTAATGAAGATAGGTAGCAAAACAGTCAAGAAGCAGGAGTCCAAAAAAGCCTCTTCTAGCCCAAATAATCAGCCTTCCCTAAAGAAGCAACAAAGAAAGGGTGAAAACCCCACTCGACTTGTAACTGCTTCGGAGCAGTCATCAGATTTTGGATGTTCAAATATGTGGATATGTAAAAATTCTGCTTGTAGAGCTGTTCTGTCCATTGATGACACATTTTGCAAGAGGTGCTCTTGCTGTATTTGTCATTTATTTGATGACAATAAAGATCCTAGTCTTTGGTTGGTTTGCACATCTGAAACTGGTCAGGGGGATTCCTGTGGGTTATCATGTCATATTGAGTGTGCCCTTCAACGTGAGAAGGTGGGCGTTGTTGATTTGGGGCAATTGATGCAGCTAGATGGTAGTTATTGCTGTGCCTCTTGTGGTAAAGTTTCAGGGATACTTGGGTAAGTAAATAAAATGCACATTGTTATTTGTTTATTCGTGACACAATGTTTTTTTTTCCAGTTGGTTGTTTCAGTTGTGTCCAAATTTTGTTGATGTGTTTCAGCAACTCACAGTTTCCTCTATTTACACATTTTATAAGTACTTTCATTTTGTTGAACATTTCCTTCTGCACCTGTATGGGAGGAAATGTTGTCACTTTGTTTTAGCTTGAAGGAAGCATGTGCACTTTAGACATTGCCATATAGGTTCCAATCCCATAATATTTTTACCGAAATATGATTTTCACAACATAAATGGCTTGGGAAAAGAAAGGATGTTTCTCTTGTTCTAATTGAGTGTAGCAAACTGTAACTGTTGATCGATAATGTGGGTTAAGCGTCTGTAATAGATTTCAACTGCAGACTGATGGCAATGGTCTGATTTGATCAATCCTGGCAGATGTTGGAAGAAGCAGCTAATAATCGCTAAGGATGCTCGGCGCCTTGATGTGCTCTGTTATAGAATATACTTGAGCTACAGGCTATTGGATGGGACTGCAAGGTTTAAAGAACTGCATGAAATTGTGAAAGATGCAAAGGCCAAACTAGAAACAGAGGTGGGCCCAGTGAATGGTGTTTCTGCCAAGATGGCACGAGGTATTGTCAGCAGACTCTCAGTTGCTGGTGATGTGCAGAAACTTTGCACTCTTGCAATTGACAAAGCAGATCAGTGGCTGGCTACCATTTCTAATGGAAACTCAAATTGTAGAGGTTAGAATTTATTAATAGCTGTTCTGTGCTCTCTGTCTCCTAATATTGAAAAAGACAAGCATAAAAGTTTACTAAAATGAATAAAAATAACTTCTTCTGCAGAGGATTCACTTCCTGCTGCGTACAAGTTTGTATTTGAAGAAGTGACATCATCATCTGTTGTAATCATTCTAATTGAATTGTCTAATGCATCATCTGATGATATCAAAGGCTACAAGCTCTGGTATTGCAAGAGTAGAGAAGAGATGTACACAAAAGATCCCATTTGTGTGTTTCCTAGAGCTCAGAGGAGGATTTTGATATCTAATTTGCAGCCATGCACTGAATACACATTCCGTATTGTTTCCTATACAGAGTCTGGTGACTATGGTCACTCTGAGGCCAAGTGTTTTACAAAGAGCGTAGAGATAATTCACAAGAATCCTAATTCTTCAGGTGCCATGAATGGTCAAAAGGCAAATACCTTGGGAGGAGGTAGTTCTTGTTCGAAGAGAGAGTCTAAAACTACACTGGCAGTAAATTCTTCTGGATTCAAGGTTCGAGATCTTGGAAAGATCCTCCATCTGGCCTGGGCTCAAGAGCAAGGTTGCTTTGAAGGTTTTTGTATTGTTGATACAGAGAAATGTTGTGGAGCTAGCAAAGTGACAAGGCCTGAAACTCTAGAAGATGAGCTACCATCTGTTTCGCGGGGGCTTGACTTAAATGTTGTTTCTGTGCCTGATTTGAATGAAGAGCTCACCCCTCCATTTGAGTCCTCTCGAGATGAAGATAATGGGTGTACTCTGGAACAGGCTGTTGAGGCAGATGATGATGCTGCTTCTCATGACATAAAGAAGAATGGCCTAGCAATATCACATGGTAGTGGTGACTCACAGACCTGGGCAGGTGGGCCAAGTGGAGAAGTGCCGGCTGTTGATTCCCGAGCAGAGTTATGCAAAAAAAGGGCTGCAGTTTCCAATGAGGAGATGCTTGACTGTGACAGCACTTTGATAAATGGCTCACCATTTCGTGTATCCAACAGCTCTGGTTGTTTGGATGAAAACTTTGAATACTGTGTGAAGATAATTCGGTGTTTGGAATGTGAGGGTCACATCAACCAGGAATTCAGGTTGAAATTGCTGACATGGTTTAGTTTGAGATCAACAGAACAAGAACGTAGAGTAGTCAACACCTTCATTCAAACTCTGATTGATGATCCTAGTAGTTTGGCAGGACAGTTAGTTGATTCCTTTTCAGATATTATATCCAGCAAGAGACCGCGAAACGGTTTCTGTAGCAAGCTGTGGCATTAATTATGGCAGAGCATCCTAAAACACAGGATTGCTGTTTGCTTGATGATTATTTTTTCCTTGTGACAAATTACTTCTGATTGTTTTGCCGTTCTTTGTACAGGCATTTTTTCTTAATCGCTTCAGTGAGCAATTCATTTATGTTAGGGACAAGTTTGTCCAGCTAAGATTGGTTGCTGATTGCAGAGACGGTTTCTTATTTTTCATCGAAGGCAATGTCCTTGGATGGGAGGCTTCTTGCTGTAAAGGTACTTGCACGAAAGGTTTTATCCTGCAGAAGGCATTGACAATTTGGTAAATTATGCTAATTACATTTGAAGCAGTATATTTTAGTTACGAAGAACATGTATATTTTATGTGGATAATGTTATTACTTTGCCGCCTTTAATTCAAGGAAGGGTACAATTAAAATGGCTGAATTTAGTTGTTACATTCGATTCCCTTTCTTGTCTAGACCGCTCATGTTCTTTCAGATAAGCATGATATTCGATAAACAAAAATGGAATGCTTATTTTCCTCACAGAACCTTGCGGAATTGGAACTTTTTTTCTTTTAAAAAAATTTTGGGATGGGTGCTTTTGCTTCTCTTTGTATGAAAAAACATGCATATCATCAGGATATTGAGGTATTTTATTTATTTCAGTGTAGTTTTAAAATTTAAATTTATTCAAGGGTATTGATATCAATGATTCTAGATAATTGAAAAACATGACTAGCCTCTTTGAGACCGAAATAAATAAATAAATATGAATATATGGTATTCGTTTGAAATATGTGTAATTATATATAAATAAGTTTTGTTTCTACCGTTAGTATCTTGAGTTAATGCAGGTATTTATTGAGATAGATCTCTTTTTAGATAAGAGTATTCTCGTGATTGGTATGTGCATTAATTTCAATATCTTACTTTTTGATACATAAAGTATAATTTAAATTGTAAACTTTTTACAAAAAAATCATGAAACTTCAATATAATTATTAAAAATCCACTAAGATATAATTATTTTACTGTTTATGAAATATTACATATTAAATAGAGCCTTTTTAATGTCTAAGCATATTAATATAAATGTAAAATGAATTCCACATTCCAAACTAGCACTTATAAAATTTGAGTTCATAATATTTCTTTCTATTTATTTTTCTATGCTTGCAAGCTATGAACTAGCAGCTACGTCTCAGAAATTTCTCCTGTGCACTGTTTTTAACAAAACAACGATAGAAAGTAGTAAAAGATGTATGCTGGATGGTAAATCCTTTCTCTCGATTTTGTGAACGACAATTTTCTCAAACAAGTTGTTCTCCGTTGGAAAAAAGAAAAAATGAAGAATATGGGGTAAATGAATAGGAGATGTTCTCGGGCATGGTCGCAGGCGCATTTGCCCAAAATTTATAATTTAAATTCTGAAAATCAAGGACTCAAGTTTTATATTGAAAAGAGGCTATCTTGGTAATTGACCAAAGTTTAATATGATTTTGCCAATATGAGCAAAACCAGATTTGGGAGTGGAGCAGTTGCTAGAATTTAATTCATATGGATAAATCCTGTTCTAATTCATTAAAAAAAAAAAGAGTAAGAGGCTATTATAGACCAAGAAGCTTGTTTGCCTTGAATACTGTAAGTCCTTCAAGACTAGCAGCAGGTGGTGGTGGGATTGCACGCACTGGATGCTTGAGAAAGGTTGCTAGTTTTGTTTTGAATAGGTTTTGCGAAGATGTTATTTTTACTAAATGGTGAATGGCAGGCAAGTTGACGAGTTTTTCATTTATCACGAACGACACGTCGGTTGCAAAAAGGACAGTTTGGAAGCCTTCTGGCTTCTCCAAATCTGCCACTTGCGAGTTAAGACTTGGGGTTGATGCCATGAAAGAATTATGTTCTACAAAACAACTTTGCCAAGTCAGCAACAATCAGAGCTCAACACCTAAAAACAAAAAGATTTTTGAATTATTTTTAAATTTTTTATTTACTGCATATCACTTTTCACAACAATATGAGGCTCACAGGCACCACTCAACTTACCATCTACTTCTAGCAAATCTCTCTTCTCTCTTCAAAATGCAAATTATCTATGCAGCTTCCCCGCTGTATATCTCCTCACAGAGCTTAAATGCAGGTAATAATACACTATTAACAAACCTCTAATTTACGTTTTAAAATCGCTGATTTCTCTATTTAATCCAAAAAATTTTGCTCTGTATTTTTTAGGATTAATTTTACCAGGAAAATGTGCTTTCACTTATTCTCTTCAACCTCTAAAACTCCATACAACTCTCTGTTTATCACATAAACGGTCTGTTCTTAGTTGCCTCAAAGCAAATGCTTCTTCTTCTTCTTCTTCTGTTCAAGGTAATCTTTAAGTTTATTTCATGAAATAGAATTTTGAAAATTTGTTATCTACTCGGTGAATCACTGCTTTTGTAAAATGTAATTTTTGTTTGTGGTTGGAAATTTGTAGGTGATTCTACGAAAATATCAAATGGAACAGCCGAAAATGATGTATTGAAAGCTTTGTCTCAGATTATTGATCCTGATTTTGGAACAGATATTGTTTCTTGTGGTTTTGTGAAAGATCTAGAGATTGATGAAGATCAGGGAGAGGTTCTTTGGTTCTTTTACTGTATTATAACAATGTAATTTGTTTTGTTTCAATATATTATTTTGATTTTTTTTCTTTTTTGTATTATTTTTTTCTATTTCAGGTTTCATTTCGGTTGGAGCTCATAACACCAGCATGTCCAATCAAGGACGTGGTAAATATGACACAATCAATCATTGTTTCATCAAGAACTCAAACATTTTTCCAAGGGTAGAATTTTTGTTTTTATATATGATGAAAATTTTTTGAATGGCTAATAATAATATTTAAGTCAAAACTCAATACCTTCTCTCTCTCTTTTTATTTTATTTTATTTTCTAAATGGACTGTGTTAGATTGTTTGAATCTAATTAATGGGAAATAATGTAGACAATTGACAAAGTTTTTATTGTAAAAGTTTGAGCAGAATGCAAACGAAGTGGTGGCTATGCTTCCTTTGGTCAAGAATGTGAAAGTAACAATGTCTGCACAACCAGCTAGACCTGTTTTTGCAGGGCAACTTCCAGCAGGGCTGCAAGCAATTTCAAATATCATTGCAGTTTCGAGTTGCAAGGTAGACTTCCTACGAACTTTGATCAGCAGTTCAAGTGTGCTATTGGAATTAGGATTAATTATGTGTCCTAGACATTCTTCACAGCAACATGATCGCACAATTTTTTATTTGTTGTTTCATGAAGGTATCCTTTCTGAATGATTGGATTTTGATTTAGTATCTTGCAATTTCCAATTAAAGCAATCAGAGGATTTCTCATACTTGCCGTGATATTCCCATGTGTTGGTTGCTTAAAATGTTAAGGTAATTAAGGCACAGTTTATTGATTCTAATTTTTCTCAGCACTGTTATTTGTGAAAAGTTGTGCAGGGAGGTGTGGGGAAATCGACTACAGCTGTAAATCTTGCATATACTTTGGCTGGTATGGGTACCAGAGTAGGCATTTTTTATGCTGACGTAAATGGTCCAAGTTTACCCACAATGGTCTCACCTGAAAACCGTTTGCTAGAGATGGTATTATTTTAGAACCTACTTTTTTATAGACTAATTTAGTCAACTTCTGTAGTGGTGACTCTATAAAACTTCCTATAGAATCCAGAGAAGAGAACCATTATTCCAAATGAATACTTGGGAGTCAAGTTGGTATCTTTTGGATTTGCTGGACAAGGCCATGCAATAATGCGAGGTCCAATGGTTTCCGGAGTCATCAACCAACTTTTGACTACTACTGAGTGGTATGTTGTGCTTCTAAATATCTGTTAGAACATTTGTCGCAGATAGACAACTAGAGGGATTTATTATTTACGTGGGACTTTTTATAGGTGTCAGTTCCACTACAGTTTACATTTGTTTTCTGTATGCTTATATGCTTATTGTTTATGTTTGGATTCTCTTTTTACATTGTCTTACTAATCTCAATTATGAATAACGCTGTATACAATCAAAATCCAGGGGAGAGCTTGACTACCTTGTTATTGACATGCCACCTGGAACTGGAGATATACTGCTTGCTTTATGCCAGGTTTGTGTTATTGTGTTCTTGGCCTCAACTATTTTACCTCATGGTTTCTCATGAAGCATAGGTTTTGGGGAACAATAACTAAACATTAGTATAACTTTCATGATTTCTATATTTTTACATTTGGGTTGGGTAAAATAAAATTCAGGTTGTCCCATTAACTGCTGCTGTTATAGTGACCACGCCACAAAAGCTAGCATTCATTGATGTTGCCAAAGGAGTCCGCATGTTTTCCAAGCTTAAGGTGTGCATTTTCTCTTTACAATCACTGTAAAATTTTTTTTGAAAATGATTATTTGACATAGCATCCTCAGTAATCTTTTTGACATTCTTTGATGTTGAAGCACATAACTAATTTATGATGAGGATATAATTAATAATTAATATGATTTGTGGAGAAAATCATAATCATAAGCATACGGAATAGTATTTATTATTTATTTCTTATCACCACTACATATTCATATTGTCTGTTCAACTGTATACATATTCATGTTGTCTGTTCAACTATATAGGTGCCTTGCGTTGCTGTAGTTGAGAATATGTGTCACTTTGACGCTGATGGGAAACGCTATTAGCCATTCGGTAGAGGTTCAGGTTCTCAGGCATGTACATTACCCGATGATCTAGCTTTCTCGCTTTATGGAAAATTTGAGATATTTCTATTCAGGCATTATCTATATTATCTCATGTGTCACTCCTTTTCTGTTGGTTCACATCTACCATCTTTATAGGAAATAAGTATGTTAATGCACTTTGATAACATATTTGCAGGTTGTCCAGCAGTTTGGAATCCCTCATTTGTTTGATCTTCCAATTAGGCCAAATGTACGCCCTATAATAAGTCCTCTTATCACTGCTCATGCTTGAATATTCTCTGTATTCATGCTTAGATTTCTTCTTCATTCAACAGTTAGATAATGTTTCTGAATCCTTCAATTTTCCAGTCTTTTTCATTTGTTTTCAATTTTCCAGTCTTTTTATATTGTTTTATAGGCATTTTTTTAAGATGAAAGGAGCAAATTTGATGAACATACATGCCTGAAGTGTTTTTTTGTTCCCTAGTTCACGCAGCTTCTCTTTTCCAAAGGGATCCTGAATTAGCTTATATGCAATCTATTGCTAATTTTAATTGCTCCTTAAAATTTTTCTTACCTGAGCAAGCCATATGATATCTGTATGATAATTATGTAATCTCAATTTCATATGCGTCACTATTATTACTTTTCACTATTATTACTCATCTGCATGCTTCCTTTTTAAGGTCCTTACAAACATTTATTTGTAAGTCATTAAATCTGAAATTTTGTCATATATGCTGCAATCCATGATCAAATTGAAGGATTGATTTCATTATTTGTATAGCTATCTGCTTCTGGAGATAGTGGAATGCCTGAAGTGGTGGCTGATCCTCAAGGTGGAGTTGCCAAGACATTTCAGGACCTTGGAATCTGTGTTGTGCAACAGTGTGCCAAAATTCGTCAGCAAGGTACTCTCTCTCTTTCTTGCAAAAATGTAATTTTGTGTGACAGTGAGATAATTGCAAGAAAGCTACTTGTGATTGTGCACTAGTTATCATATTCTGGATTTGTAATTTGCTTTGGATCTGCTAAATGATAAAAATAGAAGGCTAAAATGCTTATAAAGAACTAGTATCACTTACCAAAATAGAAAATTTGATGTTCTGGAATTTATATCTGAAAACCTTTCAACTTATTAAGATCTACTAGTAGGACTAAGAGATTATTTTGCTATCTTCTTCCATTATAGTGTCAACAGCTGTTATGTATGATAAATCAATTAAAGCAATCAAGGTGAAGGTGCCAGATTCAGATGAAGAGTTCCTTTTGCATCCAGCAACAGTTAGAAGGAATGACCGCTCTGCCCAAAGTGTGGTATGTAAGAAATTTGTTATGGACAGCTATTCCATATTTCCAAATTACCTGGGAATTTTTAGACAGACATTTACTTGACCAGAAGGATTTATTCATTGATTACACAATCTCAGTGATGTATAGCATTATCATTCATCTAAAACCACAACTAGCTTCTGAAATAGAAGTGCCATCTAGCACCTTGTAAAAGTAAAAAACTACTACAAAACAATTGTTTCTTCTTAGGCTTACTAAAACTGGTCTTTTCCTGTTAAAAGAAGGTTATCATAGGTTTGTGTAGTGGGTTCTTTCTCCAGGCCCGCCTCCAAACTGGCTTGAGCTTAGGATTTACATTTATTTAGGGCCCTCCAGCTCACCTGAACAAATAAAATAGATTCTATATAAGATCTATTTTATTTTAATATTGGCCAGGCTTTGTAAAAACATTTAGGTCCATATTGTCAGGCCAATCTTAGACAAAGTTCAGATATACCAGTCCTATCTGACCTTTCTTTTGATTTATTCTTTATCGGGTTCAGAGTGGGATTTGAAGACTTTTGAATAAACTAGAGGATAATGTATATGTGAAAGTCAAAACAAAAAGTGATTTGAAACTTCTTATCCAAAGTTGTTGAGCAAATATACAGTCCATTTGACTATTGATTATGAATCAAACAAAATGTTACTTTCTAGTTTGAAAAAATTGGCCTTGACAAATCCTCTTCTGCGGATTGAAGTCCATTATGGCTTCTTTTTTCTTTTCTCTTTTCAAAATAGGATGAGTGGACCGGGGAGCAATAATTGCAGTACACTGATGTTCCAGAAGATATTGAACCTGAAGAAATTCAGCCAGTGGGAAACTATGCAGTGCAAATAACATGGCCAGATGGATTTAACCAGGTGATTTTCATATTATGTGTCGCTATACATTAACGTGACAATTCCACGGAAAAGTATCCGTTGTTATTAGTAATTTAATACTGCAATATAAAGTAAGTTTTTGGCAGGATCGCTGCTTTTACTCAAGCCATCACCTTGAAACCTGATCCCTTTGAACAAATTGCAAAGCGAGGATACAGATAGCTCTTAGTTAAATGCTGGTTATTTAATGAATTGAAAAATTACACCACTGCCATCTGAACTTTTTAAAGTTTGTCCGACTTTTGAAAATAATAATATCATACTGTAAGAGAGATTGACCAAAGAATTAAAAAAAAAATTGAATTATTGAACGTTGCAAACCAGCACTCCCGTATTAAATAAAATTGTGCATGCACAAACTCAATTCAACTCAACAAAGTCTTAATTTCAATTTAATTGGGATCTCCTATATAGATTTTCTTTTTTCATTCGATTCGATTTAGGACTATCTCTTTAGATAGATATAAATTTATTGAATTTTTCTTTTTCACTCTATTCAATTTAGACTTATCTCTTTCGATAGATAAAAAATTGTAAGATCATTTATCCAAGTTAATTTGTCCAAAATAACAAGTTTTATAAAATTTATCTAATCTCCTATTCATGCGATATGTTGCAGATCGCTCCCTAGGATCAATTGCAAATGATGGAACGATTGGTTGGTGTTCCTGAACCAGCTCCTATCAAGGTATGCGGTATTATCCTCACCACTTTTGACTAGTTTGTGCAAATTGAACCCGTTCTTGATGAATTATGAGATGTTTATCTTTTTGGTGGTTTCACAGGCATAATGTCATCAGGTGAAAATTAATGAGGATTAAAATGTGAAGGATCTTCCTAATAGAGTGATCTCAATTAGATGAAGATTGAAAGTATAATGGAGATGTTATAAGCTCCCAAAATGTGCTGTTTTCTTGCAAATTTTTGCCATTTTTCCAACTCCCTGTTGAGTATGGTGCAACTTATGTATTGCGGAACTCTAATACTGGAAATTGTAACAGATGCATGCCATTGCTATGTGATTGACTTGTAAATATGGGACCAAATTCAGAGTAGTTGAAAGTTTTTGAAACTCAAAAAACATTAACCGAAGTAACAACTTAAAACATATATTTACACATTATGACATATGCATATACGACTTTTGAGTTTTAAGAGCAGAATTTAACATTGATTGGGATTTTATACTTATGAAACCTATTTCATAATAGCAGGGCCACTCTCTTCTTCACAAAAAAAAAAAAAAAAAAGCACTGCCACTCATTACGTTTTGAAGTCCTTAGACTTGTTCATTGAATTCCTAAAATTTCATTTATTTATATTAAGCTTTAATTTTTTAAAAAAATATATTGAAGGCCTTTTGCATGATAAAAATAAAATTAATGTATTAAAAATATTATATTACTATTAAAAAATTACGCTGTTGTAAATACATAAAATTTGAAAAGTTTAAAATATAGAATTGAGTTTTTTTTTTTTTTTGTAACTTTAGTAATTTTCTTGATGAAAAATAAATATATTTTTTCAATATCTTTAAACTAATATTAAAAAAATTCTCCTTAATTTAATTTTATTTTTTTCAAAAAAAATAAAATAAGCTCGTCATAAATAATTAAAAGGTTTGAAAATGAGTTTCTTGATTTAATTGAAGTATAAATTAATTTGAAAATGTCCATATATATCAACTAAAAAGGGGGAAAATAGAGTAACAGAGAACTACAGCACCGCATTTCCCATTAGCATTTAACATTAAGAACCGTCTTTTAAATGAGAGGCAGGCACCACTATCTTTATTAAATATTTCAAATAAAAAAAAATCAATATTTTGGTCCCTCAAGGAGAGGAATGAATTTCTTCTGCAACTAATGGGTCATGAGAACTCCGTTGGCCATTGCATTTATGTCTTTTGCTTTTCCCTTTTTATACTATTGTGTATTAAGTCTTATTATTGCATTACATTTAAAAGTTTAAATATTTCTTTTATCTCTAAACTTGTTATGAAGGTAATAAAAATACTTATAATTTTATAAATAAAAATTAAAAAAAAAATGTTGATTATTAATAAATTTTAAAAACCTAAAAATATTAATTTTGAAAAATACTGCTTATCGTACAGTCTAGAAGTGGACTTGCTTTTTGCAAAATTAAAAACTAAAAGTACTTGTCAAATAAATTAAGTAGGAGCCAATTTTTCTCTCCTTCATAATGTAAAGTTTTGGGTTTTTAGATTTTAACTTTTGGCTTTAAATATTGTTGTCGTTTCCAGAAATCAAACGTCAAAAACCGAATGTGCTACTTTGCATTTAATATTAACTGTTTTTGTTGAGATTCAATGCATCTATTCTCCTCAAAAATCATTTTTCTTTTTTTTTAATATTTATTTCCATTGTTAATTAGGAATTTTGGATATCAGTTAGCAATTTATAATCTCCATAATCAAATTACAAGCATTTAACAATAACATTTTCAAGGCAATAATTTTTTTTAAAACTAGACACTCTAAGAATTCAAGAGCAATTATAATCTATGATTTTCACCCTATACCAATGTATTCTGAAAAATAATTACTTGTCCCCTTTGTAAATAATAATTAGTAATAATTCATAATTATATATTACTTTCATCCTATTTAAATTATCACATTTATGTCATGCATATTTATTAAGAAAATTATTAAATTCTCTCAATATTATATAAAATTATTTTAAATTAACTAAAATATTTTTATTAATTTATTAATATTAAAAATATTATCATTGCACTTCATTAATTAATTTATTAATAATAAAAATATAATTAAAAAAATATAATTAATTTTTATTAATTTTATAAAATAATAAAATAAATAAAATAAATTCTTTTTGTAAAAATAAAAATTTAAATGGGAGAAAAATATAATTAATATAACTAGGCATTAAATCTTATATATATATATATATATATAAAATGAAAGGTTGGGAATAGGCATTGAATACAAAAAAAGAAAAGCAGTCCTACAAAAAATGAGGTTTTAATAAATGCATACACACAAATAAAAGGTAGGAGTCGTTGGAATTGGTGTTGGGTTTGGAATACGGACCTAAAATTTGAAATCAATCACTGCACCATTATCCAAACATGATACCTTTGAGAAATATCAAACCTATTCAGATTGCAAAAGCTGTATTTTGGAACTTTTTCTATTAATAGCTGATATTGTGTTTTTACTATATTATCCATAGCAAATAATTTTTTAATAAGTACTTGTTATTTCATAACACATGAAAATGAAAAATAATATATATACATATGTGAAAATAATCTATATATACATATAATATTAAAATAGATAATATTAATATAATAGTGTATCGCGTGTTATCATTTATTTAGATTAAAATATTAACACTAGTATAATATTTATTATATTTAATATTGGTAATAATTAGTTATTATTTAATAATGAAAATATATCATTTTTCACCACTTATCTATTAATCAACTTTGATTTCTAATTAGAATTAAAATTAAAAAATATATTTTCTTTACTAAGAAAATAAAACACACAAAATTAAATTAATCCTCTTTATCCATTGTTAAAATATTTATTTATTTTTTGATTATTTATATTTTTTCTCATTAATTAAATTGATGCGTATTATTTCCAAAAATAAAATCTGTAAACTACGAATTACTAATTTATTGTAATATTTTTGTTAATTTTTAATTTATTAAATGAAAACATATTATAATAAAGAATTATTATTAATTCTGATTCCACTTCTATTATAATATATACTAAAAAAATTCATCACCCCCTGCTTTCATTTCCTTCTCACAAGTAAAATCCTCTTTTATCTCCGGTTTCGTTAATGTTAATTATCCTTTTTCCTTTCTCAATTCTTTTTGAGCTTATAAAAACATGTCAAATCTAATTTGAATGTCATCATCTACTTATGCTTGATAGAGAAAGAGATTTTGTTTAATTCATTATTTAATTTTTGGTTTTTATTTTCATTGAGATATATGAGAATATGAGATTGGAGTTGAGCCAGGTTTTGTTTTGATCGGGGATTTTTCAATAATTTTTTTAATTTTTTATTATTTCAAAATTATTTTTATTTTTAATATTAAAATATATACGGTGCTATATTGTGATTAACTACTAGTTCACTTAAGGCCCTAATGTTAGAGTAAATAAAAATACAACAACTCAGTATCATCAATCCAATATACAAGCGGCTTAATATAAAAAACAAAAGTCTTGTGATGTGTTTTTAAAATAAAAAACATCAAATGTGACAAAAATATTCTCACTAATTATATTTAATTATAATTTAACATTAACTATATTACTATATTAGATTAAAAAATAACATAAAAAATAGTAAATTAAAATAACATAGTAATTAACGGCAAGAACAGAAAAAAAAAATAATACTAATAAAAATAAAAAATAAAATAAGTAAAAGAAACTGAATCATTGTACATCTACAGTAATTTTGCTTCTTTTTAAATTATTAATAGATTACCTATGTGAAAAAAACACCAATTATGACACTTGACATAGCAAAAATACTCACTAATTCTACTTAATTACAAGTTTATAATCAAATATTTTTATAATTTGAGAATAAGTTACTATGCAAATAAAGATAATAAACAACTAATTGAATAAATATAATATTTTTTTGTCTATATAAACATTTATAATATCGATAAATTTGCAATTATTAATAAATTTAAATTATTAAAGATAAAATAGAATTTAAAGTGGGAGCCATTGTGTCCAGCTAGTGAATAAATAAATAAATATAAAAGAAACGAGTCGAAGAAAAAAAAAAACAAAGAAAGATGAGTTGTTTTTCAAAAGGAAACAAACAGAAGTTCCAAAAAATCACTTTTTATTGACATTTTCGGATGGCAGTTTGGTTTGGTCAGTTAAATTGTGGCGTAAAATTCTCGGCATCGACAGACAGACAGAAACCCTAAACCCCTCTTTCACAAGGCAATCAAATAAAACAATAATTATATAAATATTTATTTATTTATTATCCCCAATCACAAATCTATTTGTCCATCGTTATTTATATCTTTTACATTTATTTCTTTTGCAGATTTGCTATTGCCAGGGACAACTTCATCTTTATCTCCAACACAGTATTTTAAAATTGGATTGGACTGTCTGACTGGTTAAATAAATATATAGTTCCATTCTTATGGAAAAATATGATAGAACTGGTACAATTGGAGGCTTAAAAAATTTGAATTAAAAAAAAAAGAAAAGGGATTTTGAACAGATCAATGGATTCTTTAATTACATTAATTAATCATAATATTTAAATACTCATTCCAATTATAAATTTTAATTATCTTATCCTAAGCCATTTTTTTCACATTTTTTTTTTATTATTTTGCGTTGATAGATCTCAAATAACATTTCGCATATAGTTTAGTTATTAATTATTATTAACATTATTTTCTTGATGAAAACCATTCAACCAATATTCAATAAATATATATTTTTAAATGTATATTTCAAGTGTGAAAATATATTTGTATATTTATTTAAAAATGAGGTTTAATCTCAAATGGTATATAAATTAATTCGAAAACAATAGTATGAAAAGATAACTTTTTAAAGTTAAGGGTTAGCCTTCTAAATAATAACCTGAATTTCAGAAATTGTAGAACAAAAAAAAGAAAGAAAGAAAAACTTGACCTTTAAAAAAAAAAAGAGAGGTGAGAATGAGGACAAACCAAGGAATAGAAATTAAAAGAGATTTGGTCATTTGAACGATTTTCAGTTTCATACAACCAACCTAAAATTGATGGCGTCATTTAATTTTCTAGTTCTATAATTTAACAACCCAATCTTCATCTTCCCACTACTAGTTACCTAATTATTGCATCAGCCTGACGTAACCACTAATTAAATTATATACTCGGATTATAATTACCATTTCTATATTATTTTTTGCTATCTTCACAACATGTTTATTTATTTACACTCCATTTATTTTGCGATCGATAAAAAAAAATATTTTTATATTATATTTAGATTTTAGAATGTTTAAAAAAATTAATCAACAAATATTAATTATTTTTTATTGTTATTATTTTCTGCAAAATATATTGAATTTATATTTTTTATATGAACAATGAAAAATAAGGTGAGACGGAAAAGATTTTGTGATTTCTATGTTGTTTAGAATGGTCTTTTTTTTAAATTATTACTATCAAAAGTTATATTATATTCATATAATTACTACGTATTTTTAATATTATTTATGAATATATAAAAAAATTAATATTTTATACTAATTAGACATTCATACTAAATAAATAAATAAATATATATATGTATCAAATTAATAAACAATAAAGAGGGGTGGGATGAGGTGGAACATGATTCTCTATCTCAATAATCAATTTGACACAAAAAAAAAAAAAAAAACAAAAGGGTCCTTTTGCGTCTCAACTTTTGTCATATTATTGGGCCCACAACCACCAACCCTTTCTTAAATTCCACTTCCTAATTTTCCATTAATTACGATGTTAACCCCTAGTTAAGTATTTAATAGAATTAGATTATAAATAAATAGATAATTTTTTTTTTGCAAATTAATTATAATTAGTGAAAACAAATTGAATTGGGTGGTTTATAATTGAATTTTGCACATTCTTTTTGTAGAGGGTAACCTACAAAAAGGCAAAGAGCCACCGGCTGTATATAAAAAAAAAGTCAAAAGGTCAGCAAAGAGAAATGATCTCAACGGCCCTAATAAATTTGATCTACATATTTATATGTGAGCGTGGCTAGCATGGCGCCGAGATTGACTCCTTCATGTTTTCATCTAATATCTACTTATATTATCTATGGGGATTGTTTGCCATTCGGATTAGAGATTTAAAAGTTACTATTTCTTTTCCTTAGTTTCTTCATCCTTTTAAAAATTTTAAATGACTTTGTTTAATTCTTTAATAAACTTAATGTATCCGATAATATATATATGTTAATTTTTATGGCTAATATTGAGAATTATCGTTGTGAAATTTTCACATACATGACTAAAATATTTGTGGTATTACTAAGACTAAAAGATTGTGATTAAAAACTAGTTATTGTTTTAACAAATAAAAATGAAATTAAAAGTTAAAAATTTATTTTGAAAGACTATTTTTTTATTGCTAATTAAATTATAATTAGTCATGAATAATATATTTTATAATTAATATTATGCATTCGCTGCTATCAATAAATATATGGTTTTTTTTGCCAGTAATGGATACATGATGAAATTCTTTTTTTTCTTTTGGCAAATTAAGATTTTGATTTTGTGCATGATAATTTTATTATGATTATTTATGCCAATGTATGAATTAGTAAAACACATTGATATGCTTATTTGAAGCATCATTATTTCATAGCGTACTAATTGTGGATGTTAAATAAAAATGGCCAAATGATCTTACTTGAATGCCTTAAGGTTGACGACATTCTATACGTCCATCTCTACTTATTTCCCTTGAAGGTTTTTTTTTTTTATAGTTTTATTAGGTCTGGATCTAGATCTAATCTTTCTAAAGCCTTCGGTGTCCTCTTTCCTTTGGGAATTCAGATTCATTTTTGTGGAGTGGTAAATAAAAGAAGGCATCAGAGGACCTCTTTGTGATGGCCTACCATTCTTGGAAAATAATGGATTTTAATTATTCACATAGTATATGTTTAATCTTATGGCACTCTATACTTTTATAAGTTTTAGATTTTTTTGACTTCTTGAATCTCTCTTTCTTTTCAGAAGGTCTTCTATCTACCTTAAGTTATTCCGGGAGTTTGAAGTTAGATATATTCTTCCTTCTTTCTATCCTTGGTCAGTATCCAAGGAAGAAGAAGAGCTGGTTTTTCAGTTAAACTCTTTTCTCAAACTTAATTACATAGATATATTCGAACTCTCTTTGATGGTGTCCCTTGATTAGAGGAAAAATTTGTTTGTTCCCTCACTTTCAATAGTGTATATATTTAAGGATGTCTGACACTTTTGGCGTGTGAAAATTAATTTCTGTTTTCCTGCTAAATTTCTCCTTTTAAAGTGTTGTTTCAGGATCTTAGACCTTACTTGTATTAAATAGGCCGCTCTATGCTTTCTTGTCGGCCATTAGGTAAGAGATGTGCTTGTGGATTATAACTCTTGGGGTCAAGAGAAAGATTTGCTTTCTGTGTTCTTTGGTTCCTAAAACATCCCAAGCTCTACGTTCTTTTTGTTTGTGATGTTTAATGAATCTCTCTTCATTTAGTAAAAAATAAGTTTTTTTTTAATCGAAGTAAAAAATAAGTTTGGACTTGGCCTAATCAGCTCAACCTAAACTAGAAATGATGACTAACTGGAGTTTAATTTGGGTTTGAGTTTTAGGTTTCAGATAATAATCATCAATTTGAATTTAGGCAATATTGAATTATAAATCGTATATAAATTTAATCTTCGACAAGCTAAAAATGCTTTTAAATAAATTTTGTATAAACTTGACTATATTAGTTATTTTTTAATTAGTAGAAAATATTTTTCATATACAAAAAAAAATTATGATATCGGTGAGGATAATTTATTTTAGACGAAATTAAAAAAATTATAATTATAATACACTGCATGAAACTGGTTAAATAATAATAATAATAATAAAAGAACATGGAAAGAGTATCTAGATGACATTTGATGGGGAATTAATTATACATGCCCTACTTGTACAAGGTAAATAATTAATAAATTGAATAAATGGTTCAAATTCATCGATGAATCTTGCTATATTGCGTGCAAAAGATACTCAAATCTATTTTGGCATGCCACCCAATTATTTTTAATTTCATTTTTGTCCTATCCAACATACCCATATATCATTGTCAAACATGAAACTCTTAAGTCTTTCTTTCTTTTTTCTTAATTTTCTTTTCAAAATAGAAAAATAAACCGATATAAGTATATAATTAATTAAAAAGATTAACTCAATTTATAATTGAATTATTTTCTTAAATCTAATGAACAAGATTGAATGTTTGAAATTATTATCCGAATATAATATTTTTAATTTAAAATGATAGTAATATCATGTAATTTAAAAAAAAAATCAGGACAGAGTTTGAACCTATATGTAGCCATAATTCAGTTAACCAGAATCATTGATTTTGGTTCACAATAATTATGAACTTTAATTGTAATCGGTAAGGACTGGTTTAATTAAGCTTTAAGCTCTTGAATAGTGAGCCGATTCTAATTTTGATTTTAGTTTGAATTGACGGTCCAAACTGATTTTATTATTTTTTAAATTTATATTTTTAATAAAATTAATTATAATTAATAATATTTTTTTAAGAAATTAAACACTTGACTTATAAATTTGATAATATTAATTAAGTTAAAATATTTTCTAAAAAAAAGTTAAACCTAATATGTAATATCCCTATGACGCATACTATTCATCCTTTGACAAATTCCACACCGAATAAGTGCAAGGTGAGGAAGCAGTACATAAGGATGGATACACTTTGATTTGTACAATACGTTTTGGGCCTAGAGATAAGTCTGGGCCTAAGAACAAAATCGTGAGGGGTAAAAGGCTGGGCCGTAACCCTAAAATGGACAATATTGTACAAGCCGGGCTGTTACAACTTGGTATTAGAGCCAAGCTTTGCTCCTTTGTTCGGTGGTGAGGCAAACCTCAGCGAGGACATTGAGTCCCTTAAGGGGAGGAGAATTGTGACGTCTTTATGGTGCGTACTATTCATCTTTAGGCAAAATCCCACATAGAATAAGTGCTGGATGAGGAAGCAGTACATATGAATGGACACGCTTTAACTTGTACAACGTGTTTTAGGCCTGGAGGTAAGTCTGAGCCTAAGAATAAAATCGTGAGGGGAAAAAGGCTGGATTGTAAACCTAAAGCGTATAATATTATACAAGCCGGGCTGTTACAACTTAGTATCAGAGCCAAGCCCTGCTCTTTTGTTCGGTGGTGGGACAAACCTCTGAGACGACGCTAAGTCCCTTAGGAGGGAGAATTGTAACTTTTCTATGACGCATACTATTCATCATTAGGCAAATCCCATATCGAATAAGTGCAGGGTGAGGAAGCAGTACATAAGAACAGGCGCGCTTTGACTTGCACAACGCGTTTTGGGTCTGGAGATAAGTCTTGGCCTAAGAACAAAACCGTAAAGGAAAAAAGACTAGGCTGTAATCTTAAAGCAGACAATATTATACAAGTCGGACTGTTACATAATAATATTTATTGTTAAAAAATAATAACAAATTAATAATAATAATTATTAGTCTATTAATAACAAATAATAATAACAATAATAATAATGATAAACTTTTACAAATATATATATATATTTTTTTATTTTAAGTATATGTATTTAACTATATATAATTTTAAATATTTAATATTGCAGTTGAAGTGTAAAAAAAATAAAAAAAAGTTAATTCTAAAATTTTAATTTTGAACTAAACATTATATAATTTTTAATATACAAATATTAAAATTAATATATATTAATATTATATATATATATATTAAAATAGATACATATTTTTAAAATTTTATATTACTTTATATATATATATTTTACTTTTTATTGTTCTTCCCGCTGGTTTCTATTTCGATTTTACTTTCACTTCAAGAAATTAGGAACATGAATAGGATCTTTATAGACCTGTCTTGATTCCAGTTATGACTCATTTTTTCAATTTCAGTTCGGTTAAGTGAATTAAATTGGCAGTTCACAATTTATACAAGCCGAAACTGATTAATTCAATCTATTTAAACCGATATTGTTGGTCGTATTAACAGTCAGGTTGATCGGCTTCGGTTTGAGCTGAATATGACTATAAAGATGATAAAACTCTTTCTAGCTAATTTTAATGCAGTTGCTTATTCAGAAAATCAAATTTGAAGCCTCTAATTAAGTTATAGCAGACCATTGCCTATTAATCTAAATGCTCGGTGCCTTTCTTTCTATATAACATAGTCCAAGCTCGCAGAAGCCAGTATCAATAAGACCCATCTTCCTCTTTCTCTGTTTTCCCCTCCTACGTACTGCTCTGCTTTTTTCTTGACTTTGGGACTTGAAACAAGTCTCTCAAAAGCCATGAACGCCAGAGTTATTGGCTCTAATAGTGAAACCATAGTTCTTGCACATGGCTATGGAGGAGACCAGAGTGTTTGGGATAAAATTATCCCAGACTTGGCAACGCATTATCAGGTTCTTGTGTTTGATTGGATCTTTTCAGGAGCCAATAAAGAAAATAAAGAACTCTTTGACCCTGAAAAGTACTCTTGTTATGATGCTTTTGCAGAGGATTTAATTGGTCTGTTGGAAGAAATGAACCTAAATTCAGTAGTTTTTGTTGGTCACTCGATGTCTGGTATGATTGGTTGCATTGCTTCCATTAAAAGACCTCAGCTTTTTAAGAGGCTTATACTTATTGGAGCTTCTCCCAGGTAAATATAATACTTCTCCTTTGTTATTTTTTCTTAAAAGATACATTGTTCTTTCCAACTTTTTTTCTTTTGTCTTTTTTAAATTAAGTTTGATTGAACAAGGAATCTTATAATTTTCAAGACAATTTTAATATCATTTATAAGAAAAAAATTTCTTTGATTTCAATATCATTTAACATTTATAGGTTAGTTATCTAGTTTCTGGCTATATTAACCATTATTATTAGCTTTTTTTTCTTAATGTTTACTAATGTAATCTTCTTTATAATTTTCTTTCTCAAATATGATTAAAGCATATTAAATTAAATTACTATGAACTAGAATTTAATCCTATCATATTATAATTTTCTTCAAGATTGTAAAATTTTGATTTTGAAAATTCAGCCAAAACCAAATTTACACAAAAATAAAAAAAAATAATCACAAGCTATGAGTCGAGGGTAATAACCATAGGCTACAGTGGCATATTTCGTTTGGTGGGGTTGTACAATCCGCAGCCTCATGGGGTGGGTGGCTGGAAATAGTTCCGTTTAAGTGGATATTGTTTGCAAATGAAATAATGAAGCAATTAATATATATTAAGACTTTTTTCTTAATATTTTTTCTGTATTTTTTTTATTCTGATGATTAATTTTTTTATTTAATTAATTGTATTTTTTATTAATTAAGTTTTTAAAATTGTAATTTTGTTTAACATTTTAGTATATATATATTTGAGGAAACATTTTAGTATATATTGATGATTAGTTTTACAACGTATTACTTATTTTACCTGATAAAGTTTCTTAAATACTCTTATTTTCATAACTTAATTTATCTTTATCTTTTTTTTATTCTTTATTGTATTTTTTCAAATATATACTTCCTTTTTTTAATTGATTTGATGATTATAGAAAAAATAGAAATGAATTTTATTTTTCAAAAATGAAGAGAAAAATAATTTTTAAATTTTTAAATGAGAAAAATAATAATGAATTTTTTTATTCATAGTTTTATTCTTTTGGAAGTAAATATAGTTTTAAAAAAAAGACGAAAATGAAGAAAGAAAAAAATACAAAAAGTTAAACAAAATGAAGAATGAATTTAAAAAATGATATTTAAGTAAATTTACTGTTTAAAACTAACTATAATTATTTTAATCTATATGTGCTAGAGACACCATATTATATAAAAATTAGTAAATTCTAACAGTTAATTAAACAAAAAGAAAAACACATTCAAATATTAAAATAATAAAAATTAAAAAATTTGAACACCATCGATGCAATTTTTTTATAGTTTTTTTGTGCATATAAATAGATTTGAATTTTAATTTTAATTAAATACAAAACTATAACGTTAAATTTAATTATTTTAAATAACTATCTGTCAGTAGATCTTTAAAAAAAAATTCAAAATGTAAACACTTTTAGCATCATATCTTGCAAAAAAAAAAATACAATTATTACATCTTAATTTTTTTCAGGATCAAGTTAATTTTGGGAGGAAAAAACAGATAAATTCCATGGCCTGCAAATAAACCAGGTGGGAAGACAACAAAACAAAAGAAGACAGCACCCATCATAACTAATCTTCTTGTTTAGTTGTCTTCTTGTAGTAGTAGATACTCACTTTAATTTCTTTTACTCAGACAATATTGAGATTATCAGATTACTCCACATATAATTAATAATAATAATAATATCTAAACCATTCTTTTCATAATTTTTATTTAATTTTGTTGCCGGCCTTTCTACATTTTGTTCTATTTTATTTTTCCGTAACATTTCTTAAATTTTTGAAGGAAAGCTTATGGCGAGTTTAGCTTTACTTTTGAAAAAAAGTTGATTTTGAATGAAATATAAAAAAAAATACGTCCAATTCATTATAATATTTAATTGTCTTTTAGTATTATGGGTGTAAAGATTTTTTTTTAAAAGAAATTTTACGGGTTTAAGGTTGATTTTGGATAAAATTTGTATTTCAAAAATTTTATCTAAATAAAAATTTAAGTAATTATTTTACATTTACTCATGAGATTTATTATTTACTAGTCAAAAAAAAAATTTTTTTTTCTCAAAATCAATGCCAAATATTATATTCAATTATGCTGCTGCCGCTCTACGCTGTGGCGAAGCGAATTTAGAGGGTGATTTGAAATTTTTTATGGGTGTAATAAGGTGATATATCCCTTTATCCCAAGGATCCAAATAAATATATTGATATATTTTTTATTAATTTCAAATTATAATTCATTTATTATTTTAATAAGTGAGTTAATATATTAAATTTTTATTATATTCATATTTTATATTACTCATTAAAAATATTAAATAACTATATTTTATAGTAAAATAAGGATAATATATATGAACTTATATTTTCAATAAAATTTTCTTAATTTTTATAAAATAAAAAAAATTTATAAATCAATTTGAAACTGAAGAAATATATTATTAAGAATTGTTTAAAAATTTTGGGGGACTACCGCCCACTACTAGGGATCCACGGTTGATAACACATATGTGAATGAGATATAGTTTATAAAAAAAATGATGCCTATAAATAAAATAGAAATCGATATATAAATATTTTCCATTAATTGTCCATATATATATATAGGTACATGAATGAAGACGAGTATGAAGGAGGTTTAATGAAGTCAGAGATTGAAGATATAATTTCAAGAATGGAATCCAACTTTGAGAATTGGGCAAAAGGGTTTGCTTCAATGGTTGTGGACGCAAAAGATCCTTTATCAGTAGAAAAGGTCACAAAATCCTTAACAAATATGGAGCCTGAAATTGCAGTATCAGTAGCCAAAACTGTGTTTTACTGCGACGAAAGGGAAGTTCTTGGCAGGGTTATGACACCTTGCACTATTATCCAGCCGTCAAATGACATTGTTGCGCCAAATTCAGTTGCTTATTACATGCAAGATAAGATTGCAGCAAAGTCCACGGTGGAAATTATAGAAACTGATGGCCATTTCCCTCACTTAACTTCATGTCAACAATTACTTGATTTGCTTGCTAGAGTCTTAGGCTTTTCCACTACTTAATTAGATAAAATTAAATAAATAATTATCTTCCGGGATTTCAGATAGTATAGTTGTACTGTAGGTATATAATAGTGTGGGTTTAATTAGCCTTTATATATGTATATGTAATTGGGATTTAATTATAGTTTTTGTTTTGAAGAAGGGATTTAATTATAGAGGGTGTTTCTCAAAACTGGAGCTTTTCAGCTTATTGTGAATAAGTGATTTTTAGATTATAATCAGATTAAAAATAAGCAGTTAAGCGTTTCTGTAAACTAGCTAATAATCAGCTGATAATCAGTTAAGTGTTTCTGTAAAATCAGCTTATAATCAGTTTTTAATTGTAGAAACTGTCAAAATGACCAAACTGTCCATGAGTTTATTTATTGTATAAAAATAATTTTTTAAATGTCAATTCAAAATTTATTTTGCAATAATAATAATAATAATAATAATAATAAAATTTAATAATAATAATAATAATAAAATTTCTTTGATGGAAACTAAAGTGTATAAGGTAGGTAAATTTGGAATATTGAAGATTAGGTAGGGATAGTATGATCTTTTACTTGGTCAAAACTGCTTAAAAAATAAGTGCTTAAAAAAAAGTATCAAAACCCAACTTTTAAAAAACTGATTAAAATCAGATTATAATCTACTATTTAAGTTTTCAGAAACACTTAAATAAACAACTTATAATCTAAAAACAGCTTATAAGCAGTTTTGACCAGTTTTTAAGTTTTGAGAAACACCCTCATAGTTTGGTTTAATTTCATTTCTTATTTGCATTTTCTTTTAGTATTTTAGTTTTGAGTTTGAATTGTTAATTTTCCATTGTTAATCGTAGTTTTTATTCTTGTTAATTATATATTGAATTTATTTGTTAATTTTCAGGAATTTTCTTTTATAGGAATTATTGGATTTTTGGACTCTCTGAATAATTTTTTTTCTTGAAATTTATTAAATTCAGTGTTGGGTTTTTTTAAATTTATTGAGCTTCCTTCAAAATTAGGCTTCATGATAAAATGGTTTGGGTCATTTTGTCCTTCAAACCACTCATTTATTATACCCTTTCTTATTCTTTTATTTTTCTAATGTAGAATAATATTCTCACTTGCCAACACTCTCCCTAAGTGTAACTGTGCTGAACTTTATATTTATTTTGAAGCTCAATTGTCACTTTGACTTTCTTGCTTACGACTTATGGGCTCGACTTCAACCAAACTTCAGTCTTTAGCTTGTTGACTGAATATTATCTCTCTTTTTTTTTTTGGTTCTGAGGATCTAGCTTTATATTGTTGAACTGATCTTAGCTCTTCATTTGGCTCAGCGGATTATCTTCAAATTAATTTACAGTCTATTTCACAATTGAGCTTTTTGATGCATGACTTATTTCATTTTTTAAGTGTAATCTGTTTTCTCATGGGTATTATCACTTAGACTTGACTTGACCAGGATCTTTTTGGCCCGTTGAGATAATGAGGCTCTGATACCATATTGGATTTTTGGACTCTGTGAATAATTTTCTTCTTTGAGCTTCATTAAATTGAGTGTTGGCCTTCTTTGAATTCATTGGGCTTCCTTCAAAGTGAAGCTTCATGACAAAATAGTATTGGCCATTTTGTCCTTCAAACCACTCATTTATTATACCATTTCTCATTTTTTTTATTTTTTCAATGTGAGATAATATTTTCACTTGCCAACACTCCCCCTCACGTGCAACTGGGCTAGACTTCATATTTCTTTTAAAGTTCAGTTGTCACTTTAACTTTCTTGCTTACGACTCATGGGTTCGATTTCTGCCCAACTTCAGTCTTTAGCTTATTGACTGAATCTTAGCTCCTTTTTTATTGGGCTCAGAGGATATAGCTTCACATTGTTGCCATAAGTATTGATCTTGGCTCTTTATTAGGCTTAAAGGATTAGTTTCAAATTAATTCACAGCTCATTTCATAATTAGACTTTTTGATGCATGACTCATTTTATTTTTCAAGTGTAATATGTTTCCTCATAGGTATTATCACTTGGGCATAACTTGACATGATCTTTTTGGCCCGTTAAGACGATGAGGCTCTGATACCATATTAAAATTTTGAATTATGTGTACTATTTTCTTCTTTGGGCTTCATAAACCACTCATTATTATACCATTTCTTTTTCTTTTTTTTTTTCAATGTGGGATAACATTCTCATTTGCTAGTACTCCTCCTCAAGTGAAACTGAGCTGGATTTTTGTATTTCTTTTGAAGTTCAATTGTTACTTGAACTTTCTTGCTTTGGACTCATGAGCTCGACTTCGGCACAACTTCAGTCTTTAGTTTATTGACTGAATCTTGACTCCATGTTAAGTATCCCACATTGATAAAATATAATAAATGTGTGCTCCTTATAATGGCTTGGACAATTCTCATCTGAGCTAGTTTTTGGATTGAGTTAGACCCAATTCTATTTTCTCAATAGAAATAATATATATATATTCTTTTCAAAAGAAGAATTGAATTAATTAAATAACCTTAATGGATTATATATTGTTAGAATTTAGGAACCATGAGTTCAGGCATAACTCAGTCATCATCCTCTCGCTCTTTTTCTATTATAGGAAAATATTTAATTATTTTTGGTATAATGTCCTTCATTGTCCCTACACATAACACTCTCATCAAATATATATATATATATATATATATAATTTATATAATTAATTCGTCTTTATTAATTCCTCATGCAACACATTACATTATATATAAATACTGAAAAATATAAAATAAGTTGCCCCGCAAAAGAAAAAAGTTATAATTGTAAAGATAAGAAATTTTAATTAACTTAAAAAGCATTATATCTAGATATGACATGATTATTATATTAATTCCAATTATCATATGCTTGTAACGGAGAAAAAAGAATAATTACGTAATTAATAAAAGTTTAAACTCAATAATATATCCACATATTTATATAATATATGTATGTCTATATTTCAATTTTGGAATAAAATATTCGACTAATTAGATAAATTCATCTTTAAATTTTACATTTTTTTTAAATTGTATTCTTTTTCTATCAGTTTTATTGCAATTTGAAAACTTAATTAATTGCAGTTAACTTTTATAATAATTTAAAAATAGAGATAAAATAGGCTTTAGAACTTATCATATTATACCCTCAATTGAGTTTTTAAATTTTAAAAAGAATTAATTAGATTCTTTAATTTTGAGAATTTGATAAACAACTAACAATTAAATTAATTAATGACTGAAATAATTAATTCTATAAAATTAAGAGTTTAATTAATTTCAATCAAAATTTAAAATAAATTTGAAAATATGATATAGTTAATAAGTTTAAGAATAATTTAAATTTTTGGCCTTTTATTAATTTAATTTTTTTTCTTGCTATTATGAATTAAAGTACATTGTAATTAAATTTTTAAATTAAGAAAATTAAAAAATAGAATATAAGTATAAGAATACTATATATATATATCAGATATATATATATATATATATATATATTTTTGTGTTTGTTTTGATAACATTTTTAATTTTAGATATTTTCAGAGCAAGTATTGTCATTGCCCCTGTTGTACGTGTTTTTGACAGCCCAAGCTCTCCTTCTCCTGAACAAAAAGATTGGCAGGTCATTCAATTGAAGAGATAGATCCATGTTGTGGAGCCCTTTTGCTGATAATATATAAATTATTTCCTTTACTGAGCAAAATGCGCAAATAATAGACAGTGACAAACACACATTGTTTGCTCTCGAACTCTTTATCTTATCTAATACCCAAAACCTTCTCACCATCAATCCTAGCATAGCATTAAATCGCAAGTATTCAACTCTTTTTTCATGTAGGTCTTATAATCCATTAACATTGGTTTTGAAATAAATAATTAAATTCTATAGAATTTTATAGAACTTGTTTCATGTTTCATATTTAAAAAAATTCTTTTTAAAAATATCATGTTCTTCCTTTTTGATTTTTTTTTTAAATTCATACTCTTTTCTCTTTTCCCTCTCTTTCCTTCATCTTTTTTCGGTTTTTTTTCAATCTCTTTCTATACATTCTCTTCTCTTTTATTATTTTCTCTCCAACATTTTCACTATCATTAATTTTCACTTGTTTTTCTATCTTTAATTAAATATTAGTTGTAAATATAATTTTTTTTACATAATTTATCTTTTAATTGTATTCATTATATATAACAATTATAAAGTATTTAAAAAAATTTAAAAGTGACAAATTGTATAATTTTTCCTAATCTTAATTATAAAGATAAAATTAAAATCTTTTTATTTAACGGTAAAATAAATGAACGGAGGTGAAATTCTTTTTCTTTTTTTAGCCTTTAGGGACTACAAGATTGGCTCTGGCACCAAAAAAATTTTTTTTAGCTGAGCCGAATTGATTATCTTCATTCAGAAGGATACTAAATTATTTGATATAAAAGGTTTCAAAATAAAAAAATGGTAATAGAAAAGAATTATAGGCCTAATTCATGCTTACTTTATGGCCCAATATAAGTTGGGCTTAAATACTAACTTCGAGCCCAAATAATAGAAGCCGAACATGTACGGGAGAGGTAAATCCATCACGACGGGTGCAGCAGCAGTAATATCTGATCAGTTAACCGAACACTCTTTTTTTCCGAAAGAAATGAGAAGCTTGAACTTTGTAACAGCGTCAGTGATCTTTTCCAAGTCAAAATATTTTTTAACTTCTTATCACTCTAAGGAATTCAATTCCCTCAACTTTCCTCTCCATTACGGTTCCTCTTTGTGTTCTCGGAGCTTCAATATCATGGCTTCATCTGCTGCTGATGAGTTCGTTAAGGGCAATGTTCATCCAAATGGTGTCGCCGTCATCACTCTTGATCGCCCTAAATTGCTAAATCTCTCAATGCCATGAACTTAGGTCATCTTTCTTTCTTTTTTTTTTTTTCAAGTTTTATTTATCAACTGGAATACAAATGATTGGTTTTGATCCGATTTTGGAGTATTTAGCGTTGTGTGTTTTGTGAGGTTTAGGGATTGAATTTGATATTCGAATTTTCATATAAAATAAGTAATTTTTTTTTGCTCTCATTTTTAGCTTAAAATTTGAATCTGTGACATGGTAATGATGATGCAGAGATGGATGTAAAATACAAAAATCTTCTCGATGAATGGGAATCGGATCCAAGGGTCAAATGTGTTATGGTTCAAGGTGGTGCGCCTCGTGCATTCTGCGCAGGTAATACATTTGAAGAAAGTCCTTTTTTAAAAAAAAAAAAAAATTAATTTCTTTACTTTTCTAAGTTTCATTCAACTGTGAATGTAATTTTTCTCATCTCTCCATTGTATTATTTGTTTGTGGATTATCAAGTGCTGGGTAAGCTTTTGAGAGTGACCACTCATGGCTCATGCAGGAATGGATATTAAAGGGGTTGTTGCTGAAATTCAAAAGGAGAAAAATACCCCTCTTGTGCAGAAGGTGCTTTGTGCACTTTTATGCTATTAGATTCTTTTAAGTCTGTTTCTTGACTGATTCCGTGTTCTTTTGCTGTTGCAAATTGTGTGCTATCTCTATTGTTTTATTTAATTTTGCATCAATGTTCATTATGGTTAATTGATTCTTTTAGCCCTTGTCTAATTGATTACCGAGGTCTTAGTTTATCTGCAGGTGGCGATGTGAAGATTATTACAACCAAAAACCGTCTTTCAGATGTGATTGAGGTCTTGTGTTCTTTTAGATATATATTATCGTCCCCATAGTGTCATGCTTTATGTTCATTGAAGTTGACTCAAGTTGGTTTCCTTCCTTGTTATATTGTCTACTTATATTGTTGAAGTTTGTAGGTAGAATCTTAGTTAATCTTATAGTCAAGCTTTGTACAACACCACAACTATTCTCTACTGTGGTCAAAATTAGTGTTTATTTTTTCTAAAGATAGAAGACGTCAAATTGAATATGATTGTTAAGGGTTCTGTTTGAAGATTTCTAGGTTCTCTTCTCCACTATACTAATGATTTTCGTGGAAAGAAAGGAGGCTTATGTTATTGATAAGGGAACCATGTTGCCTAAGTTCACTTAACCTTCTTTTAGGTTCTTAGATGAAAGTCTGAGTTCTATATATTTCTGCATGCTGAAGAATCATTGGCAAATTGATATTTTATCTACAATGTAGATGAAATTAAATCTTTGATTGCTTGTCCTCCATTCATGCACATGTTCTAGCTGGCTCAATACCTAGAATTTAGAGAGTTGCACAAATTAAAAGATCATGATCTTCTCTCTCTCTCTCTCTCTTTTTTTTTTGTAGGTCATCTTTGATCTTTCTATGTGCCACTTTAAAATTTTCTTTTATTATTGCTTTTGGTGGTTGACACCAACCTCTGGCAGTATTTGAGAACTATTAGTTCTTTTGCTGTTTTCATGAGTTGGACAATACTATATGCATTATTTGGATTAGGTCACATTTCTCACTAAATTGCCTTTACATTGTTGGCAGGGTAATGGGGAAATTTTTTGCTTTTTGATTCAAGTTCTCACTATGATTCAGAACAATAGGGAATTTATACCTTTCCTTCTACCCCTCTCAGCTCAACTAAGATAATTCCAACGTAGTGGAACTAGGCTTTACATAGGCTCTTTTTTTTTTTTTTCTTTCCGGTATGGTTGTGTTCCAGGTTGTTTAAAGCTAAGCGCATACAAAGGGTTCTCCTTAGTGCATGAGGTTCCCTGCTTTGTGATAATCAGTGAAGGACTGCCTACCAAATGCAACATCTTCTTAACTTTTTGCAGAGGTGTCTCCACTTATTGAAACCCATGACACTTTTTTAATCATAAAAGAACAATTCTCCCTCTCCCTCTCATTCCCCCCCCCCCCCCCCCCTCTTCCATTACTAAACACATATTCAATCTAATCATTTTTTGGCTAATGTGCAATTCAACTATTGAGAAATTATACTTTAAGATGAAATGACAATAAAATTAATCACTAAATAACTTCTTGGGCAATTTTCTGAGAAAAAAATTATCTTAACACCTCTTCTTCGCCTTCACTGAGTTCAATTTCAAGCCTCACCTCTGTTTTGTATTATCATGTATTGGTTGGTTCTTAATACATGTTGAGCTGGCTTCTGACGCATTGAATTTTCTGTTGTTTTCTGAACTTAATATTATCAGACTGTGTTGTCTTTCAGGTATTCACTGCAGAATATTCTATTGCTGAGTACAAGAAACCATATATATCCTTCATGGATGGCATAACAATGGGTTTCAGAATTGGCCTATCTGGTCATGTTCGCTACCGGATTATAACAGAGGTACTGTTCCTGGTTAAATGGATGGCCTTTTGTCTTACCATTTTTGGGAATACAATTTTAGATTTGCTATTCTGACATGTACTCCGCACATGGTTGCACAGAAAACTGTTCTTGCCATGCCAGAAAATGGAATTGGCTTGTTCCCAGATGTTGGATTTTCATACATAGCTGCACATAGTCCGGGAGAAGGATCAGTTAGTATGTGATTCTGATTAGTGGAACTCTGTTTTGGGGAGGAAAAAAAGGATAGAAGTTGCCAACTTGCTGTTCACTTGTAGGTGAAAATTTTTAATTAGGGAAAGTCCTTTCTTATGACATCCGTATGGTAGGTGGTAGGTACATCTTGAACAGGTAGAATGAACATGAACAGGGTGCTTGCTAATCTACTGAATATATGAGTAAAATGTGCGAGACATAGAATTTGCATATGCTCTCAATTCCTGTAAAAGAGTACGAGTACCATAGTTTTATATTTAACTGGAATTCGTCCACTTCTCTCACTCTCCACACGCGCACACACACAGATCCAATGCATAATGTGGTGTTTTCTGGTTTGTGAAGAGTCATTGTTCACTAGCACAGTGGAATGCTTCGGTTGTGATGGCTAATCTTTTTTGGCTGGCTGTTTATACAATTGGCCTTTTTTCCCCTTATATTAATAACTGGCTCTCTGAAAAATACTCCATGTTACCCTTATTTGTCACAGGTGCTTATCTTGGTTTGACTGGGAAGAGGGTTTCTACCCACTCTGATGCGCTGTTTGTTGGTCTTGGATCACACTATGTGCCATCTGGGAATTTAGGCTCACTGAAGGAGGACCTTTTTCAACTACCTTGTACATCCTGCACAAACTTTACTTTGAGTATTTTTATTTTGGTGAAAATTATACTTTATATTATTTTGTACATGTGGACTAATAATTACTCTTTTAATTTTTCCTTGCTTCTTGGGCCTAAAGCTCTCTTCATGATTAAATGAAAGCTCCGCTAATTGATGTTATTGTAAATATTACTATGTAGCAATTCTCCAGAATATTACAAGGGAAAAATACACCTTGGTTTGATATTGCTGCTTCAATTTTGGTTCTTAAATAATGGCATTCCCTATTTTTCAGGGATTAATTATTTTATGATTCTTCTTGCTTAGTTATTTTGGCTGGGGATAAAACTAACCAGTGTTACTTTTTTGTTTGAGATGAATACCTGTGTTCTGTAGTCGTATTTTAGGATGGTTTCCTCTTTTTTTTTTTAATTTTTAATTTTTAATTTTATTTTTTATACCAGGATTTGTATGAATGTTGTCCAAATTATGTAGTAGTTGATGTGGACGGTACTTCTAAATTATGTTTTGAATCTTCAAGTTCTCAATATTGAAGTTGCATGTACATTTTGAATACAGTTCCCAGGATCCACATGATGACGTCAAAGCACTTTTAGCAAAATACATCAATGAAACGGAGTCTGAGGCCGAGTTAAAGCTGCTTGTGCCTCGAATCATTTCAACCTTTGGTGCAAGTAAAACAGTGAAGGAGATTATTGAAGAGCTGAAAAATCATCAGCAGAGTGGTGATGCCAAAGGTAAGCTAATTAATGCTAGTTTTTTTATAAATGAGTGGCATCCATTAATATTGGTGGCACTAAATTTTTCTGTTCTTTCTGATGAATAAAATTGTTTATTTTTCTGTTTTTCTATAATTTTTGCAGTGGCAGAGTGGGCTAAGGATGCACTTCAAGGCCTTGGAAAGGGTGCTCCCTTTTCTCTTTGCTTGACACAAAATTATTTCTCCAAGGTTGCATCTGCCTATGGAAAATCCGATAATGAATTATCAACTGTGAGTTTTTAGTCACAGTTTTCATCATCATTTTTCGCTTTAATTTCCATACCTAGCAGCTAAACGTTTACAAATTGACCTATGAGTTCAACCGAAATTTGTTTCATCCAGCTAAATGGTGTAATGAAAATGGAATATCGCATTGCCCTAAGGTGTTCTTTGTGAAATGATTTTGCTGAAGGGGTCAGGGCAGTCTTGGTGGATAAGGATCAGGTTCTATTCTCAATATATATATATATATATATATATTTGTTAATGGTAAAATTTTGTTACCATGTTTATTGAAACTGTTGTGATCAAAACTTCATTCTGCTATCAGTATTTTAATGATTTTTCACTGTTAATTTTATCTGACTTTACCGCTGCAACTTTCTAGTTTTCTCATTCAAATGCAAGGTAAATGCCGCAAAATTATCAAGATTACCTTTTAGCCTTCACTGCTTAACATTGTAGGAGAACTCCTTCTAGTATTAACATGACAGTGTATCTTCTCTTGGTATTCACGGTCATGATTATGCAGAACCCAAGGTGGAACCCACCAAGCTTGGAAGAAGTTGGTGAAGTGGATTCTCTATTCAAACCACTGAGCCCAGAGGTTGAAGAACTAAGAGTGAGTTTTGCCGTTCGATACCTCGCTTATTCTATTATAACAAGCGATGTGTTTTCAGAACAATTGTAGTCAAAACATACATGAACCACTTGTTTTTTTCAACTTAACAATTTCTATTGTAATAAAAAACAAAAAATACAATTCACCTGCCACTTTAGTTCTGGATGTTATTAATGATCACAAGCCTGAAAATGCTTACAACTTATCAATATTAAGTTTGTACATGTGCTTATACCGTAGCAGCTTATCAATATCAAGTTTGAACATGTGCTTAAGCTGTGGCAGCAATGGCGTAGCGGGTTACACTACGTTGCTTTTGAATATGCCTCCATTAGATTTTGAAACAAGAGGAAGTATCAATTGTTATACGCACAATCTCTACCTCTTGCAAATGCTCACCTTATTCCAACCGCATTGTCATGGATGACAATAGGCAATTTATTGCGATTCTCGTAAACTTAGCAGAACAACGTCCATTGCAAAGACCTTCAGAAAAAGTAAAGAAAAAAAAAATGATCCCATTTCCAGGCTTATTTGGCAAACATCCGTTAGCATCTGTAATAGACTAATCTTTCCCGCAAGGAAATGTTCAATGACTTTTCTATACACACTCTTGCGAGTTCCAATTTCACATATTGAGACCTAAAAGCGAATACTTCAAGACGATCACTCAGTGGCCTGAGAAGGAAGTAAAGGCCTCAATTGATTATCATATGCTGCAAGGCAAAGTGATTATAACTTTAGGAAGTGAAAAACATGATGTCCCTCCCATGCGTGTAGATGAATTGTTTAGTGTAGGCTTCACTCTGGATTCATGTTAAGCAGTAGTAGTTTTTGCTTCGCTATATAACAATTCAGAGAAGGCATACTGCAATCGAACAATGTGGCTTGGATATTCTAATCAGAGATGTCTAGGAGCAATCTCCACTCCTCAAACTTTGTAAAAGATCCAAATATCCCAAGCATTCAGGAGAAATATACCTGCAACGAATGTAAGCTAATTAGAATCCTCGAAGGAAATCATACAACTGCTATGATGTCATAAACGAGCAAACAGACTAATTAAAACACAAAGATTAGATCTCGCTCGCTTGAGTTATGCCTCAGAGTAATATTTTTCAAATTCAATTGAACAACAACAATATTGTTAAATGGTTAGAGCACCACAGATGAAGGGCAATTAAAGAAAAATTTTGATCTCCATGGTTTCAAATAATCAGGAATATATATACATCCTGGATATTTCTTCCTCCTCAACCATTCTATAACAAAGTTGAGCAATCCATTATATTGAAAGAATGAGTGACCTCAAGCAAGCTTCCATAAAATTTACCAGGAAAATCATGTAAAGAATGACAATTCTATATTGACGCTGAAATATAAACCAAGAATAACGTCATTCAATAAACTTTTTCTCTATCGTAAGATTACTAAAGTCTAAAGTAGGCTTTCTCTTCTCCATATACACCACTGCCATGATGGAAGCCTTGAGTTCAAGCTTGGGGCTTCATCAAAGGCACGCAGGCAGGTAATAAAATATTAAATATGGAGACAGGAAGACTGGCTGGCCTCTGCCCCATCCTCGAGGCCATTAAATATGAAAGGCAAAGTCTAGAAAATTAATTCTAGGTGACATTATGAATGCTAGAAGTCGGTCAGAGATGCCTAATCATGAAGAAATGGGGATGGAGCTCAACTGGGACTAGTAGAATTTCAGACAGAAAATGATATAACTACAGCAAATAGGTAAGAGTTTTATCTTTTAGGTTAAATAATAACTAGCTAAGTGTGAAAATAACAAATCAGAAGAGGTAAAAGCAAACACAAAGAATAATAGAGAAGAAATACCCATGCCGAAGTAGGAAATCAATTATGACAAGAGAGCAATTTGGCTTGAAAAAATGTGTCCTCCGAATAACATTAGCAACATTTTTCACAGGCATCAACTTGAAACTCTCCACTTCTCCATCTGCAACAGTTTGGGAAGGCAGAGCAACATACAGCATGAGGATGTAACTTATAACTATAATCAAACCAAAAGCAAGAAGTTCAATGGCTTTACCTTGATTTTTAGGCATAAAACTTTCGGGAAGTTTTAAATCGTAACAAAATAGAACATCTCTCTTGTATCTGTAACCTTCAATGTCCAGGTAAGAAACAACACTGACTGATATGGCTCTGCGAGAGAAACAATTATCAAAGAATCATCAGAAAGAGAGAGCAATTACAACATAATCAAGAGCTAATCGAGGATGCAAATCTGTCACCCTAAGGATTTTCCTAGCCAATACAATATAAGGCGTGCAATAAACATTGATAATTCAGCAGCTAGAGAAAACTTACTTATGGGAAATGGATTGAGGTATTCCTGCTTCCTCTTCACATTCTTTTATGACATTCTCTGCGCAAGAGATCCCATGCGGCTGCCATAATGGATATGTAATGTAAGTTGGCTCAGAAATAAAGGAAGCATTATAGGGCAGTTTTACTTGAAAATAAGCTGTCTATTACAAAGCAAGTGCTGGTCTAAATCAGTCTGGTCCACCCAGTTTCCATCCAATGGTAAAATGGAAGAACCTCCAAAATATTGTAACAAAGAATTCTCTCAACTTCCAACCTTCCGCTGGTTTAACATTGGCATTTCATGCCCAAAGCTCTGTTCATCTTTATATTCTCATGGCTTCACCAAAAGTTTTGTCATTGTAGTGCTTTGAGTTTTCTAATATTAATTATATTCTGGAAGCATAAACCGTTCATTTTAATCTCACAAAATATAAAAGATTGCTTATTACCAGAGCAGTCTCTTAAATGATGTTAGAAAACAAGACCATCATTTTAATCTCACAAAATATACAAGATTGCTTATTAATACAGAAGTCTCTTAAATGATGTTAGAAAACTAGACCACAAATATCGAAAGAAAATGAGAGTAAATTGACAGGTAGTTACAAACCAGTCCTCCAGCAACAAGATGATCAAGCATCCCTGGATAAGTGGGTTTCAATTCACTTCTCTTTGCAATCCATAGAAATTTCTCCCCATCTCTTTCAACAAAGCCACTCATGTGAATTCCATAGGCCTAATCTTGGAATGAAGAACAATAACAATAAAAGAAGAACATCCATAGTCAAAACTAAGAAATACAAAAAAAAAACCATCAATATTCTACAGTATAAAAATAATAGAAACATACTTTTATTCCAAAATAGGGAGCTGCAGCACGTTCCAATGAGAAATAGACCGGCGAATTAAAAGATGATACCACAGGATACAGCTGATTAAAGCCAGTGAATCAATAATCATCCAAATGATTAAAAAAAATGAATAGTAAAAGAATCCTCAGATATATCCAACTACCACTAAGCTAAAAATGCATTTGATTGCATTGCATTACATTCCGCTAGAGCCTACTATGCGTATCCATATCGCATACAAAACAAGAATGAAAAATTAAAACAGAAGTGTAGTTATTGTAAGTGATATACCTCATTTCTTATACCTGGGATCAATTCTTCGTCTGCTAAACATTTGATGAAATCTCCAACAACTCTAGTCCTATCCTCTGGCGTCTTTAGCCTCTCATGCAAAGTCACATAGTTCTCAAATCTACCTCCATAGGAACTACTTTGCGGGAAAACAAACACATCCTTAAACCTTCTCAACTGCTCAACAAAACTGCAAATAAGGTTTCAAAAACACCTTCTAAATCTATATAATTTGATTGGCATTAGAAATTGCGAAAAAGAAAAAGAAAAATTATGTTACCCATTATGCACATAACCAATAATTCGATCTTCAATAAGAAATGGAATAAAATCAGATTGAGTTTCCTGCAAAATTGTTAAAATCACAAAATCAGTAACGAATTTATCTGACACTTACACTTTCTAAGGAACCAAACAGAAAGCGATAGAGAAAGTACAGAGCCGCGATTGCAGAATCGGATCTTTTCGAAGAAACCAGAGAGATCTGAAGAATCGTTTGGAACGTAATCAGGTTGCGAGACTGTTGCGACGTCGTTCCAGGTGAAACTACTGGTATTAGAAATAACTGGTGAGGAGCGAGAGGAGGATTTTAGCGGAAATGTTGGTCTCTTTGGATGAGATATAAATGATTTTGATATGCAGAGATAAGGAAATGAGAAACTGATTTTATGAGAAAATAAGTGGTGCCGGTGAGGGATAATACCGGCGGAGGCGGCCATGAAAAATGGATTGTAAACTCGACTGATAAGATGACTCAAACGTTGAAATCCGTAGAGGCGGCAGAGCATTAGTGCGGTACTTTATAGCCTTGGCGCCTCTGCGTTTATACGACATCGTTTCTTCCTTGCACGATTTCACCAATTCAGCTCTCGGAGACGTTCTGTTTGGTGGCTTTGGTGGTCCACTTTGACAGGAAATTGCAAATTTTTTGTTTTCTGCAACATTGTTAAAAATAAAATAGAATTACAATTTTTATCTTCCTGTTGGGGTACTCTTTCAAATAATAAATTTATTTTATTAATAACGTTTGAAATAATTTATATATAATAATTTAAATCAATTAAATTATTATTATTATTATTATTATTATGTTTCAATTAACATTATTAATTTGAAATTTATACTCAACACATTTATGCAGTGGCAGAATTACATATATAGTGACTTAGCCCCAAATTTTTTAATTTACTTATAATATATTTTTTATTTATGCTATTTTTAATAAATAAATTTTGGCTCTCAAATCTTAAAAATGATAGATTAAGTCCATTCCAATTATTTGATTATAATTATAAAAAGTATAACAATATTAAATATTTAGTCATGTAATTATTAAAAAAAATTAATAATATTTATTATTCAGTCATATAGTGAAAAATTGCTCTCTTAAATTTTTTTTTTGCCATTCTTTCTATAAAATGGCAATAGCTTCTAAAAAATATTTTTTATTATTTTAATTTCTTATTTTTTAACCTATAATAAGTTTATAAATTTCTTTAAAATTATATTTTTAAAAAGTAACTTTTATATTCAATTATAATATTTTTTTAGCAATTGCAATGAATTAGTAATATTGAAATTATTAATTTTTTTAGTAACGTTAGTTGATTTTTCTCTTTTGAATCAATTATTATTTAAATAAACTAATTTTTTAATTTAAAAAATATTTAAACTAGTTGATTTCTTATCTACTTATTATATTAAAATAACTAGCCTTAATATAATATTGAATATGCAATCGGATTAATAAGCTACACTTTGGCAGTTCACATGGTATGCAAATAATAAATTAATAATAAGATGAATATTGCTATTTTATTATATTTTTAATTTTTTTATTTGAAAATTCAAAAAACAAAGTCAAACAACAAAAGATGAAATCCAAATGGAGCAAAAAGACGATTCGGTCCCGTGTCAGGGCGGGCAACCCTGCGGAGACAAGAGGAACCTCCAACTCCGACGACGCTGGGGCAGAGGTTCGTGTTAGCGTAGGGAGTCAATTTATGCGTTTTCCTTTTCTTTTGCGTCAAGGATGTTTGGTTTAGCTGTTCGTGAAGCTATAGCTGATAGTGATTGCTGGTGACAGATAGCTAGTAGCTGATTTGAATTAGTGTTTAATAAAAATACAATAACTATTATAATTTAAATATAAAATTACTAATAAGCATGTATTATTTAATAAATATTAATTTTTATTTTATTTTATTTTAACAGGGTTATACCTATAAAAAAGCTCCGAGCAGCCAAAACCAAAGTTTCTATAATCCCGCCTATTTTTCATCTCCATCACCATCCAATCGGATTTCTTCCCGCCGTATTACGTGTCAAACGATGTCTTGCTCAGCTCAAACTGCTTTCCCTACCGTCAGGACTGTTACCATACCGTTCTCCGACCTCAAGGTGAGTTTAGAGTTTTATCTAGCTGCTTCTGTTTGGCTGCCGAGAAAAACCAAGGAAAACGAAAGAAGCAGGGAATTGAATAGTGAATACTGTTACTTTCTATTGCCCGTCCTTCAATTGAAGACGAAACTTAACTTTCGGGGTCTTAGTCGTTTATTTTGTATTCATTTTCTTTTGATTTCTTGGAACCAAACAGTCCACTTTTTGTGTCGATCATTGTGTAAATTTGAACTTGTTGAATTGCTTGTGTTGCGTTGCCTGACTGAATATATGCATGTTTAGTTTTTTTTTTAACAATCTAATTTTTGGTTGAAATTGATGAAACAGGACAAGAATGTAGACTTATCAACTGAAATCGAGAAAGGTTTTGGACCGAACGGCCTGGGGATTCTATCAGTTACAGATGTATGACACGCTTTTTTTTTTTCCACAGATTTTGTTTTTCTAAACAATATGATTTTTTTTTCTTTAATTTGTCAACTCTTTTTTGTTCATCATGTTTTGCATAAAGCATAGAGCTCACTGGTATTTTTTTTTTTGATGTGCACCAACACGTAGAGATGCCAATACATGAAGCCATATTCCCTGGCATAAAAAAACTTACTCTGTGTAATGTTTTGGATTCAGATCATAAAGAAATGTGAGACATGTGGTTCCAAATAATAATATTTTAGCTTTATGTGATGCCTAACAATTGAAGGGCTAAACCCTGTATGATAAAACCACGATGTTTATTTTTGTTTCATATAAAATAAACATGTTTAACTACAGGAAATTCTTTATTCTCCATGAATGTGTACCAAAAAAATTATTTTTAGCATTAAAAGAAATATGTAGAGAGGCACCTCAAACACATTGCAGGATTGTATGAGAATAAGCATTTTAAACTGATTTTATATCTACTTTGAGTTTGCTAATCAACATGAATTATGCCAACAAAAAGAAAACTTGGAAGGTTGATATCAACTATGTTAAATGGGTGCATTTACTTGGATTGACAAGGACGATTCTTCATCATCTTTGTGTGTGCAGAATGCACCATAACTTATGCTTACAAAGCTAGCTAGAGTTCTAAAGGATATTGCATAGCATCTCCATGTATGGAAGTGTATGTGTGTTTGGCCTTGAATTAGATGAAACTGAGGATGTGATGATAAATTAAGGTCCTTTGTGAAGTTAGAGAAATATATACTGTAACTGAGATTGGTCTTCATTCCATGTTTAAGTCTATTGAATTATTACATGCACTATGCTCATTATGGAAATGTGTTTCCTATATTATGAATGTGAAGTAAAATTCACGAAAGCTAATGAATTGACAGTAATGGAAAATTCACATGGGAAAGGAAACATCACAGTGAAGATGGCCATTATCATTCCCAGAATAAAAAACATATTTAATTGGATTTGCATTGTACTTGGTGAATCCTCAACATTGAATTGTAATGATGATTCCCCAAATGCATTAATATTTATTAGTTATTTGAGTTAGATTGTTTATCATTATATAGGTGCCTGGTTTTCCTTCATTACGTCAAAATCTTCTACATCTTTCACGAAGGTATAAGTTTTAAAATAGATTTCAATTTCAAAATTCATTCCAGGATTTGTTGATTACAAATATTTAAGTAGAAAATCAAACAAGTCAATTTTTCTATTTCTTACAGATGTATGCTTCTTTTTTGTCAGATTAGCCAGCCTTCCGGAAGAGAAGAAGAAGGAGCTTGAAGATCCAAATAGTAGGTAATTTTGTGTCATTTTAGTTCTTCTAACTTCATTACATTTTTCACCCTAAGAGAGAGAGAAAGAAAGAGAGACATGGACATGGATAACTCAAAACTTTTAAAAAAATCTATTACCTTCATCCATTATTCTTTGTCCCATTTTAATACTTCTTGTGCTCCATTTTGTGATTCAAATTTGGTTGTTTTTAAGTCAAGTTCAGTGGGTCCTGTGTACACACATTAATATGCAATTTTTGCTATCTGACCTTTATTATATGTTCATGCAAGTCTTTCAATATCATTTTTTAAATTATTTTCATATGATGTCTAATTACTTAGAGCCTTATTTTACTCAAAATGGTTTTCAAGTCAAACAAATTATATATAGTGTATTTGTCTTTTCCTCCCCTCATTTGCATTTGACTTGCAATATCGTCTAGTACTTTTTGAAGTCAGATAGTTGGTCATTATGATGATTGCATCCACAACTGACTCAATTTGTTTCCTACCATATATATGTAGATACAACTTTGGATGGAGTCACGGAAAAGAGAAACTTGAATCTGGCAAGCCTGGTAAATTATTTCGTAGTATATTTTTTTGGATTCCATAAATAATTTACTTCTATGTGGAAATTAGGATAGCAGGTTATTATCTTCTTCTTACCCTTGTTTTTTGAAGATTGTAAAGGTCGTGACGTGATGATGACTAAGATGTGGATAACTTGAAATGTGGTGTTATGATGTATTTTTTCCTGATATGCATTTTTTGTTGCGTGAAGAATCATTTGTGACAAATGTAGTTTTCTTTCTATTGTTCATTATGGTGCCTATTATGCCGGGACGTAGCAATACTTTAGCTTCTCAGTGGTTTCATTTTGACTTGGCCTGGAAATCCAAAGTATATCAGCCTTTGAATGCGATACTGCTTAGCAAGCTTCTCTAGAATGGCCTATTCCATTTGAGGCCTTTATAAATCTACCACTGAAATGAGGACATTTTAGAACCTGTTGACATTGATAGCATACTGAGGAAAGTGCACTAGTAGGACAACTTGATAAACAGATGTATAGAGGATATGACTTTAATCTCTTGCAGTCCTTATCTCATTGGCACTTTGAATAGGCATCTATTTTTTTTTTCCTTAATTTGTGAAGAACAGTAATTAGTGATACACAATCATACAATTGTTAATTTTAATTTGGTAAATGTAGCAACTTAAAGTGAAAAAATATATGAAGATCAAGTTACCTGAGGTGGATGTTTTATTTTGGTGCTTTTCCTGTGTTTTGCAGATTTATTCAAAGGGTCCTTCTATGCAAATCCATTGTTGGATGTGCCCACGACTGATCCCCATTTGGTAGAACGGTAAAAGTTGGACAAGATTCCTGGGTTTATGGTTCATATTTAAATTTCATGTATCTATTTTTACTGAAATAGAGATTGTATCTACAAAGATGTAATTGCCTCATTTGCGTAACTTGAATTGATGCTTCATTCTTATAGGTACCCTCACTATTGTGGATCAAACATATGGCCTGATGATGTTTTGCCAGAACTGCAAATTGGTATGTCTGAAGACTAATGGCTTAATTAGTGGCTTGTGTGTTGCAAATTGAAGCATTGTGTAAGATAGTGGTTGCTTTAAAATTTTTGCCCAACATTGCTTAAGAGATGGATTTAAAATTTGTTGGAGTAGAACTCCTTATAGACATTGGAATTGTTGTCATATTAAGCCATTTTGAAGTTACATGGGAATTAATTTAAGTATAGAGTTTAGACTACGATGGTCAATGAGATGTGCCTAACACTTTGGTGCATCTTGGCTTGGCAAAATAAGTGATAGAATGTCCTTGGTTGACTGCTTTGTCAATATTCAGTTAACTTTATACAAACCAAAATAAAAATTAAATTTTTTAAGAAGAATATAACTTGGAAGTTAATATATCATTCTATCAAGGAGACTAGACAAGCAATCTAGAAAATTAAAAAAAAGGGGAAGCGTTAATATATCATTCTATCAAGGAGACTAGACAAGCAATCTAGAAAATTAAAAAAAAAGGAAGCAATATCTCCCAATCATGTTGAGTTTGAGCTAAAGGCATTCCTTCAGAACTCACAAGGGCCAAACGACTAATTTAAATATGTAATGAAGAAACATATGAGATTCAGATTCATTTCCCTTATAATGCATATGTTTCTATCAGCAAACAAATTTTGTTAGTTTTTGTATCTGCAATAGTTCACTAACATTAATTGTTAGAGAAATCACAAAAAGAAAAAAAAATCCTTCTTTTGACTGAACCCCAAATGAAAGAAAACTATTGGAAGTTCTAGTACTTCCATTTGAATTTGCATAAAGCTAAAGAACATAGATTCATACTAGGTAAAGAATAACATGTGCATGGATATGTTATCTCCTATTTAGACATCTTCTCACAAGCGAATACATATTTGATTAATTGGAAAAAAGGAGAGATCTATGATATAAACTTCGAAAGAATTTCATGAGTGATATTAGTTCCTTGCATCCCACCTATTTTTTCTGCAGGTCACACGTTTCTTTATTTTACTTCGAAGGGAATCAGATGTTATCAGTAGCTACTTTTCAGCTATGGCAATATTCTTAGACACCCAATTCTTGAAACCCAAGACTTACGCTTGCACACCTCTTCCTAGCTAACAAAATGAGGTCTCCTAACGTCTGCCATGCAACCCCATGGAAACTGTCAACTTATCAATCTTATTAGCATTAAAATGCTCAAAAGACTACAAACAAGCTCTGAGATGCATAAAAGACTGATAAGATATGTTGTAATAATCTTTTAGCATTTCATTGATAGCTTTAAGGTAGTGGTAAAATGTTTTGCTTCGTTTTTCCTCTCTTGTTTTATTGTTGAACACTTCATCCTGAGTTTTTTCTGTGCAGCTTTTAAAGCACTTGGAAAACTGATTGCTGATGTCGGATCGATGGTAGCATATCACTGCGATCAATATGGTAATTTCTGCATTCTTTAATATTTTTTGGTTTTTGCATGAAGTCAATATGATGTCGATGTCTTCTGTTTTCTAGTCCTCCATTTCCATGGGTGTTATTGGAACAATTGATTGATAAAAAATCTTTAGCCTTGAGGAACAAAATCCATAGTATTCGATTAGCTTTGGGTGTTTCCAGTCTGATAGCAGATGATGTTTTTGTTTCTGTCGGTGGGATCACACATATGGCAGTCGCCAAATTGCTAAATTTCTTCATAGATAAATTTGTCTATGTACATATAACGATAAAACATTCCATTGTATTTGGAAAGATTTTTCATTGATGGTTTTCTGGTTGAGAAGTACATAGAATGATAAAAGATTTCATTGTATTTGGAAAGATTTTTCATTGATGGTTTTCTGGTTGAGAAGTATATAGAATGATAAAAGATTTCATTGTAATTGGAAAGAGTTCTCATTGATGGGTTTCTGATAAAGACGAGATGTAAACTGATAAATGCTTCATATATGACCTGTGGAAAAGTTTCCTTGTGAATGCATGTTAATTCTTATATAGCTGGTGGAGCTGAGACTGTGATCTGAAAAGTCCATCTAGGGGTGTGTGGTCTCACTTCTTTTTTTTTTGAAACAAGGGTTGCTCTTGGTTCAACCTCCTTGATGAACACTGAGAGGGGCCTAGCCATTTCTGGGCAGATTGCCTATTTCAGCTCATGCTTTATTACTTGTTTGCCCCTGCCTCCAACATGCACACATTCATATACTATTTTGGTTATGGTTCGCTCTATTATGAGTTGTGCTTTTTCTTATATTTGCATTTTGTGTTTGAGAATGTTTCCTTTTCAAAATTTACTTTGCAGTATCCAAGGGGGTTAAAATGAGTGAAGATGAAGGCCTTGAACAGATACTTCTTCGTTCTCGGTGTCACAAAGGACGGTTACTTTATTATTTTCCAGCAGAACAGAGGCAAGTCTCTTCCTTCCAAATGTCTCATTAAATTTTCCCATTGCTGAACAGTTATATTGCTTTTTAAATTTAAAAATGTTAAATTCTATACATTGAGCTTTGGTTTAGCGGTACTGGAGTCGTCATCTCTACAACTATGAGATTGCAACTTCGAAACCCAGTCAGAGCCCAAATTTACCAAAAAAAGTAATTTTTTTCATCCATCATGATCCTCGTTATCTGTTATGCATAGCTGCATTGAAATAAAGGACATAGGCATATGCAAAAAATTGGGATGATTGTGGTATTTTCTGCTTGCACGCCATTCTAAAATTTATGAAAATGATGGGATGCAATCTTTGAAGGAAGTCTTAATCCAAGCATAAAATTCAGGCATTATGAAATTCTTAGGGTGTCCTAAAATGATACTGGAATATAAGGGAGTGACTAAACGTTTTAGGTAAGTTTGAAAATAGATGTAAGATTGAAATTAGATGTCAGATTCTGATAACTATTTAGGTGAGAGTGAAATGAGATGTGAGATTCTTATTGGGCTAGTTTTCAGATTGAATTGTCAGACATTTATCTTGGTTATATGTTAAAAACTTTCTATATGCCTTGAGTTGTAAGAGCAATATAGCATTTTTCTCAACTGCTTTTGAATTTTAAGGATTTGTGGTGCTTTAAATTAAGCTGGAATTTGGAGATGTCATGGTAATGTATTTATGTTTTGCTAAATTGGGATGGACAGCTATATTACAAGGCAATTTCTTTTCTGTTGCTATCTTCTTTTTTTCTTTTTTACCATAACTTTTAGTCATCTTTTCAGAAAAGGTTTTGAATCTTTGGGCTCTTGCTGAAACTTGTGTCTTATTCTAGATTTTACTTTATCAATTATTTAATTTACAATATGCATTTTAACAAATTTACTAGAAATAGTCTATGTACATCAGTTTTATTTATTTGGAATAATAGAATAACTTGTCTAGACTTTTGGAAGCGATTATTTAACAAGTACAATCATTTGCAGTGATTGTGCCCAAAATGGCGACTCTGTATCATCTTGGTGTGGATGGCACACAGATCATGGTTCACTGACAGGTAGTCAATATTTTTTTCTTATTTCTCACTAGTCGGGGAAAATGATCCATCAGTGATATTTGCGATTGTGGCGTGCAGTTGTTTATTGTTGTATGTATATATGGACTGGTATCATTGTCAAAATATATTTTGCACCTTGTTTTCTTTTTTATTTTTGGATTTCAAAATAAAACATGAATATTTTCATATATTTTTTGATCCTTTCCACTGATGAATAAATTTGTACATGAATTGAAATTTCTTTTTCTTGAGATATGTAGAATATGGTTGTCACACTGTATTTTTTTTTATTTATGTTTCAATTCAATATGTAGGTCTGACCTGTGCCATGTTTAAGAGGGATGGCGTAGAAACACCTTGCCCTGATAGTGCTGCTGGCCTATATATTAAAACACGAACTGATCAAATTGTGAAAGTATACTTTCCTGTCACTGAGATCTCACTGGGGAAAAATGCTATTTATGATAATGAAAAATTAATTTATTGCAATTCAAAATATTCCTAGCATATTGGTTATCTTTGGAGAGCTGGCTTTAGTTAGGTTTATATAGGAGATTAACTGTGTATGTCACATTTTGAAATGAATACTATTCGTGGGTATGAATTCATTTTTTTTAGTACAGAATCTAGGGATAAAATGTTGATTGTTTGCGGAAACATCAGCAAGTGTTCAAAGAACAGGGCTTGATAGAAAACCAAAAGCTTTGAACAAATATGGTGTAGAGGGACTATGAAAGCATTACATTTAATTTATAATTCCTGAGGCATTTCTTCTAAGCTATGGAATATGTTGCAAAAAATATGGCTTTGTGTGAGCAAATGTATTAAATTCATTGCAGGAATTGCATGCTGCAAGTCTAAGATCATTTTTCGCCTTAAATTGCCATGCTTATATTGTTCTGAAATAATTTGTTTGTACCGATGCTGTATGTATGAGCAGATTAGAATGGTACATATTACAAAATATTTCGTTCTGAATGATCTGTAGGTTGTATTTGGAGAAGATGAGATAGCATACCAAGTTGGTGAAACCACTGAAATACTGTCAAGAGGCTATCTTTGTGCAACACCTCACTGCGTCCAGGTATTTTCTATAATTTGATCTTACAATAAATTGTAGCTAACTTGTATTGAAGTATGTTGTATATTCATGCAACCTGATTGGTATGTTATTTTATAAAAGATGAATCGGAAAAATGTTTATTGACGTGACCTTTACCCCTCGTCATTTTTGTCTTGATCATCCTCAATATTATATGCCAGTTCCCCTCAAGTGTGACTGGCTGGATTTTATATTCTTTTTCAGTCCAGTTGTCATTTGGAAAGTTTTTTTTTGCTCTAACTTATGGGCTTAGTCTTAGCCCAACTTCAATGTCCAAATGCGATCTTTTTCTTCATGGGTATTATCATTTGGATTTGGCCTTCAAGATTTTTATTTAAGCTCTGATACCATGTTAGCAATTTGAATTCTATGGACAAATAACAGCTTGAGCTTACATGATTTGAGTGTTGGCACATTGGGCTTGCTTCTTGAGTTGTGGGTTCCTTGGACGCACTAAACATTATGTCACTTTTTTTCTTTTTCTTTTCCAGAATGGAATTCTTTCACTTGCCCACCTCACACACACTTATAGAACTTGTAGCCTTGGCAGCCATCCCTTAATGTCTTTTTTTACCTCAGTTGATTAATTTTAATGATTTTCTGTCACCCCGGTAATTTATTAATACTTCTAACAAGGCAAAGCTCGTTTTAAAGCCTTGAAACTTGTCACGTTTATTGAACTCTTAAACTTTTATTCCTCCATATCTTTAAATTATTATTATTATTATTATTATTATTATTTTAGCATTGAGGACTTTGTTACAACAAAAAGTAGAACTGATGGGAAATTTGTGTAGCTTAAAATTAATAAAAAAAACTGCATTATTTTTGAAAAAAAAATATTTCTTAATACATAGAACTTATCAAGTTTAGAAATAGATGACTAATTTTTTTATTTATGTAGCTCCAATACTTTTCATAATGAAAAATAAATATTTTTTAATGTTTTAAATTGTCATTAATGAATATCTCATAAATTTTTTACTTTTATCATAAAAATAAGTTTACAGTGTGGAGAAATAAAAGTTTAGGGGCACAATAGACAAGACATGTTACAATAGACAAGACATGTTAAGTCAGCCTCAAAATTATATTTTCTTATTTCCTTTTCATGGCATAGTGGAGCTATGGTCCATATTTGCATGAGATTAACCTTTAATTTATCGATGAACTGATGTATGTGTATAAATGGTTTTTTCATTTGCAGGGATGAAAAGCTCAACTTCCCCAAGGAGATGCATATCCACAAAGAGGTATTTTGTAATTCCAGTGTTGTCTGAATTGTTCATCTGCCTAGTTACTTACAGGACATGAAATGTGAAAAATTGTACTGTATCTGAACTGAAATCAAATCTGTTTTGAGGCTGTTAAGTTTCTGTTAGCTTGAAAAACTATAAAGATGGAAATATCCATGATTTTAGGGGACGCCCGGGTGGTCAGCAGACTGACCTGAGACCAAAATGTCCCTCTTACTCCCGTGGAAATCTATCTAATGGCAAATATATATATATATATATATATACATATACAATTCACGTACGATTAGTAAGAATTTGATAATGATAGGAAAATGTCCTAGGCAACGCCTTATTTTATTTTATTCTAGAATGCCTTGTTTTATCTTTGGGAGGAGAAATTTTATTAAAACAACTAGCGAAAATTTAAAAAAAAAATCATTTATCAAATTAAACAAATTAGTCAAACCATGAACGCTATAAAGGTAAGCGCTGTCTGAGTCGCTTTCTTGTGTTTATTTATTAATATAGAAGAAGTCTGATTCCTATACGGCAGTTGCTTATTTCTCAATTGATTAACTAAAAAAATTCCTTGTCAAATGCCAATAATTTCCTTATTATATTACGTGTTAAGTTTCTAGTACGTGTAATGTGAAAATGACCTTTTGAAATTTTGTTTGTGCGTGTTCTGTTACTTTCAGCTGATGCTGGCAAATTGCTCTCTCACATTTGGGGAATATTCTGACAAATTGTTGGACAAATATTACCACATAAAAATGTAAACATTTCGTTTATACATAACAGTGATTGCTTTACGCATAAAATTCCCCATTTAGTCTGAATCTGATACCAGAGAATAAATTACAACAATTTAATTGAAGTGTAAACCTTTTCATTTGCATATAGTTGATGCCGATTGCTTCCGGTTGCTTTTGCTGATTAGATATTAGTTTAATTTCTTATTTATTTTTTATTTTTTTTGGAAAATTTGGATTTTATTAGTGGACTAGTAATCAAGTGGCCAATTGCAGGTATGAAGAAACAAGAAAAACATAAGTGTGTACTTTAAAGAAAATTATTAATTAAGATTATCTCAAGGTGTTTCTCTCGAGATTATTTACTTCAAAGTGGGAGATGGTTCATTCTTATGATGATGAATGAAATAACTTTCTAATACTCAAAATGTGATTTTTTAATATAATTTTATAAAAATTTAGCTATACCTTGAATGTAATTGCATTTAACCCCTGATATGGTGAAAATTTCTTAAAAAACATAAGATAATAATATAACATTTTTAAAATATATTTATCATTTAATAAATAATATTTGATATGAATATAATAAAAATTTAATGAATTTATTAAAAATAATAAGTGAAATAAAAGAGTATTATATTGCAATGTAATTAATATTATATTATATTTTGGATATACAAAACCATTTTGTCTGTTGTGACGGGAGTTTTCTTAAGCTGGTAAAGAAAAGATGGCATTGCATATCGCTATATCTTATCCACGCCATTAGAGATAAGGTGCCCCCTGCAGCTAATGATGTTTGTTTGGTACTGGCTGTTGAGAAATAAATAAATACTCCCTGTTTTGGGACGCTTTTTTTTTTATTATCAAATTTAAAATTTAGTTTTATTATTTTATTTAAATTATAATTATATTATAAATTAATTATTATATTTTTATTTAAATATTTTATAATTAATAATAATATATTTAATTATTTATATTTTTTAAATTATAATTATTTTAATCTAATTAATAATTATAAAAAATTTATATATTAATTAAATAACTTAATTTTTTTTAATATATAAAAAATGAAAAGTATGATTTTAGAATCAACAAATCATTTTGGGAGGTGTCAGTATAATATATGATAATCTCATGCAGCTCTTACAAATTTACAAATATTAATGTCCTTTTGGTGGCAGATAGGGGCGGGTATATGATAATTTGTATAGTTAATTTATCGATTAATTAAATTAATTTTTTTAAAAAATTTTAATGGAGTTGACTTAATTTTTATTTTTTAATTTATTTAATTAATTAATCAAATTAAATTAATTAATTTAATTAATTAATTAAATTAATTATTTTTTTAAATTTTATAATAAAAATTTTATTTAGAATAAAAAAATTAATATAATTAAATAACTAAATAAAATTTATTAAAAAATTAAAAAATAATTTTATTTTGTAATAAAAATTTATATCTACAGTAAAAAAATAAAAAAATTTAAAAATAAAATAAAAAATAAAAATAAATAAAATTTTATTAAAAAAGAGATTCGGTTAATAATTAATAGACTAAATTGAACTGATTAATTATTAATTAAATTAAAAATTAAATTTTTATAATTTTTAACTAAATTAATCAAATTATTTTAAATTTAATTAATTAAACTGATAAATTATTTTAAATTTAATTAATCAAATTAAAAATTCAATCTACTAATCCAATTTTATCTAAAGCTTCTTCTAGTTGAAATATTAAAAAAAACAACTCCAAAAGGAGGCCATATTTAATTATCAGAAGTCGGCCGATAACTTCACGATATATCAGGGTACGAATATGTCGGCAAGGCTGAGGAGATGTAGTTGTATTGTAGCTCCTTCCTCTAGAAACAGGTTGCTTGATAAATTGAGTGGTTCTCACCGGTAAGTAGGAAGAATTTTCATATTTTGGCGAGAAAATGGGAGATGAGATAAAGCGGTATATAGGCCGCCAAGTAGTAGTGAACCTAGAAGAAGAAAGGGAAATTGAAAACGTGGGTTAAAAAAAAGACAAAAAAAAAAAGCCACGTAAGGCAGGGGGTGAGGTTTGTTATTTGTATTCCTACACGCCTTCTCTTCGATTATTTAATGTCAGGTCCTTTTCAACTTTTGAATTAAGCCTCCACACTCATTTGACCATTTGGCTTTTTTCTCTATTTACCAAAATACCCTTTTTTTTACTTCTTATCATTTATTACAATTATTATTATACAATTTTTTATGTTTTTCAAATTTATCAAAATTAATATATAATGCTGTGAATTGATTTTAATTGTGAATACAAATTGAAGAGAATTAATTGAAATTTGCAAATTTATAATTTATAATGGATTAATAAAAAAAGTCAAAATGAAAATCTAAAATATATTCTCCTTTTTTGAAATAAATAAAAATAAATAAATATTTAAGCGGAGCCTTAAACTTAAACTTAAATATGCACTATAGGAACTAATTTAGGTCCAGTGTGACGAAAACTACCAGCATATTAATGGAATTTAAAAAATAAAATACTGTAAAAAATAAAATTATTTTATAAAGATTCACGTTTTAAAAAAAAGGTTCACTTTTCAATTTTTATTTTTAAAAATACTCTCTTTTATGATATACATTTAAAAATATAATATATTTTTAGTACACTAGTTAAAGGTATATTTTATTTTTAGTGATATATATATATATATTTTTATTATATATTTAATATATTTTTTGACATATCAAAATAGTGGGGTCGGATATTTTTGAAAATAAAAAATAAAAAATGACATAGTATAATTTTTCCTATGCTAATTGAATTCTTTTATGGTATATATATATATATATATATACTTCTAGATGGAACGGAGGAAATTTGTGATCATGCAATAATGGGACAAGGCAGACAGACCAATTTGCAATGGTTAATTGCATGGAAATCTAAATTTGTTAGGCCTAATGATAAAGAAAGCGTCAATTAAATTTCAAAATTTGATTATGCGGTGATATATTATTCTTTAATAGGTACAAGTGGAGATAAGATAGTTGCCAAACCTATAGTCTTATTATACCATGAATTTTATACAAGTATTTTTATGATTGTCTAATAATTTCCAATTTGTATAAAAAATAATATAAAAAAAGGTATATATATTTTTAAATTTTATTATAAAATTAACTTAAAATATTCACAAACTTAAAATATAATATAGACAAATAAAATAGATAATCCAAATTAAAAAAAAAAACTATCTCAAGATGAAAAGAATTCAACTATAAAAAAATAAAAATAAAAAAATATTTTGAATCAAAATGGAAAAATAAATACTGATATTTTTTAGCATTTCATTTTTTATTTAAAAACAATTAAAATTATAGCTGATAAATAAAAAAAATATTTTTTATTATATATTTCTTATTAAATAATAAATTTTATTTTTCATTTTTCTATTTAAAATTTTTCAAATATAATTATTCTTCATAATTAAATTAGCTCTTGAAATACTTTAAAATAATAGTATTTGAAATAATAATATTTTAAAACATAAAAAAAATTATCTAATGATTCCAAAAAAAAAATAAATATAATGAATTGATTTAGAAGAAAAGGGTAATAATGTCAATAGGATAAAGAGAGTAACCTTCGAGGAAATTTACCAAAGAGAGTAGAGCAAGTAGTGGGGCCAGCGACAAAAAGTGGGACCATATCGGCTTAAATCGTTATCGTTCTATATAAATATAGAACGATTCCTTTCTCAATTCTCATCTCCAACGTCCACTGCCTGACAAAATCTTATTTTTAGTTTCCAAATATATATATATATATATATATGGCAATTTCTTACCACCTTGGGCCGTCGCAAGCCACCGCCGGCAAAAGAAAAGCTCACACTCACAGAAGAAAAGACAGTCTCCGTAGAAGGTGTGTAGTAATGGTAAAGCAGCAGAAGACTCGCTTTTACATACTTGGACGTTGCATCTCCATGCTTCTCTGCTGGCAGGACCATGCTATTCGCGATTGAATCTGCAGATAGCCAGAATTTTTGAACAATTTTATTTTTCAGGTATCAGATAGAGCAGAGATGAGCTAATTAATATCTAATTGACATGAATTTTTGAAGAAACGAATTGGATTTGATTCTGCATTCTGATCAATCATATCCTCTTTTATTTTCTGTACATATTATGATCAAAGAAAGAGAAAGGAATTTGTGAAATTAGGTTTAGTGTATAAAGAATCAATTAAGGCAAAGAAAAACATTGTGTATACAATTTTCAATGAGAAAGGGAATACAAATTCCAGAGTTATTTGCTCCTATTTTGGTTGGTTGAATTGAGTTTGTTCAGAATTTTAATTGCAGGAATTTCTATTTTTTTTTATAGGGGGCATGAATTTGTGTGTACGGATCATTCATTCAGCTAATTACCAAACTTGTTTAATCATATGCAAGCTTGTTGAAAATTTATAAATTTCTTAAATAATGATCGAATTATTACTTTCTCTGTAAATTGACATTCACTTTCCAATTAATTGCGCAGCCGGATGAAGATAGAAGAGCTCTTCTATTTTATATATTTTGGAATGGCTGTTTTTTTTTAAATATATTTTGATATTGTTTTTTTTAATTAAAAGTTTTACCAAATTCTAAATAAAGTAAGTACAGAGTATATTTGATGATACATGAAGTGTTTATAGGTGTTTGGGGCTCCCTTTCTAACTGAGTTGCCTTGGGGCATATCGAAATATCTGATTATTATTACACGAAATTATTCCTATTGAAACTTCAATCTATTGCCCGCTACAGTGCTACAATATAATCAAGACTATTCCAAATATTAATCATGGGAAAAATCTAACAATATAAGTTGCTTTTAATATTTTAATTTTTTTGGGCCCTCTCACAACTTCAAAATCAGATGCATTTCCATGTGACTTTAATTTTCGATTCTCAGCCAATAATAAACTGTCCCCCAATCTCATCTCATTTATTACTTCTTTAGCTCGTCCTTCTATTTTCTTCTTATGCCAATCAAAAAACCCACAAGCTCTCACTTGAAATGTCAACAAATGCAATTAAATTCATAACCAATATGATTTCAAAAAGGCCCCAACTAAGTTATTACTTACTTTGTAGGGCAGCCATAAAACATTTTTCCAAGATTTTAAACAATCCATAAAGTCTACCTTGGAGCCTTCACCCTCATCCCTTTGTGCCCGTAATCGCAGACTGTTGAGGACTCTTATAATCCAGCTCCTTGCTTGTTCTCCTCAACAAGCTTGATCCCATTGAACTTGTTGATGTTGATGAATCCATAGATGAGATAAAGCCCCAAATTAACAATCGATTGAGTTTTCTATTTCAATTTCTAGGATTTTTGAAGTTTCTTGGATTTCTATAAAAGATTTAAGGATTTTTTATTTGGGGATTTTGACTTTGAGAAATGGAAAGAAGATTTGCCCTCTAACGTGTTAATAATAATAAATAAAATTATTTTTTAATGGCACATCAGTTATAAGTTAACGGAGAAGAAATATGTGTTCACTCCTCCTTAAAACATTAGTTTAAATAGTAGGTTTTAGTGAATTTTGTGCCTAGATGAGAAAAAAAAAAAAGTTTAAATGTCAATACATATTTTTACTAAAACTTATCGTCACTTTATTCCATATTAAATGTATAATCATGGAATGGAAGCTTAAATATTTATAACTATACAAATATGTTTCTGGAAGCTTGCTGACGTGAGAATACTGTAGATGTTTCTGGAAGCTTGCTGACGTGAGAATACTGTAGTTTGGGATTAGATGACTTTATGGTGTCTGTAAATAAAAATTTGGTTGGAGTGCACATAACACTGTATGTATATGCTGCTGAAACGCAAGGATGTTAGAGCATCTCAACGAGTAGTTCTCAGACTCATTAAATTAGATCTCAATTTAATGTCACATAAAAATAAAATAAGATTTTTAAAAAATGGAGGCTTAATCCTTTAATGGTGAAGGTCAAATTTCACTTTAATTGATTATTTTTTTTTATATTTATGTTATTTTTTATATTTTATTTTTATAATAAAGAATTGTCGAATAGCAATCCTTTATTAAAAAAGAAATAAGGTGGGGGACAGAGAAATCGTCTCATCTTAAAGTGCCATGGGGACTTGCTCCATTCACAGCCCCAATCTCATAAAAGGATTAGGACTCAAAAAAAATACTCCCATTGAGAGTGCTCTTAAGCTCGAGTTACAACAATTAGACTACTGCTCCCTTTGTTGATACAAACTTTCAATTTTGGTCATTAATAATCATAATAAATAAATATTTATAAAATTTAAACTTATTATAAATATAAAACCAACTTTAAAATTAAAATTTTCAACTTAAAAATTAAAACTTACACCATATCTCTTTTTAGGATTTAAAATTCAACATATACACAGCATATATACGACATATACATAATATATATAATATAGTTAAATAACTTTCAAAGAAGTATATATTTTATGAATTGAAATTCAATATATACAGAATATATATATGACATATATATAATATATATAGACATATACATAATATATATGCCATACACCAAAATATACAACATAATTAAATAAAATGCAAAAAAATATATATTTTATAAGTTGAAATTCAACATATATAAATATGCCATGGCATATACACAACATACACAAATATATATAAAACATTCATGCAATTATACGACATAATTAAATAAAATACAAATAAGTATATATTTTATCAGTTGAAATTTAATATATATAGAACATGTATACAATATATATATCATACATAAATATATATACATCATATACATAATATATACATAATATGCATATAATAAACATAGACACACACATAATATATACATGATAAACTTAATTTTTAACTTAATTTTATGAGTATAATATGTAAAACTTATTTAAAAATAAATTTAATGATTTTTATTAAAATATTTTTATATATTTAATTTTTTATATAAATTTTATGAGCCTTATTTTCTATTTGAAAATAAAATTAAAAGTTTACTTTTATAAATATTAATATATTTTATATGTTGAAAATGTAATTTAAAATACAAATTTTTATTATTTTTATTGAAATATATTTATTTAATAACAAAGTTTGAAAAAAAAGATGACAAATAAAGTAAATATTGTTTGGAATAAGGAATAATGTATTTTTGTAAATAAAAAAAATAGAGTAAATTTGAAATTTTTTTGAAGTATAATATTTTTGAAATTCAGTTTTTTTATATAGATTAATTATGTAAAAAACCCATTTAAAATGTATTGAGACAAAAATATCATTGCCATTGTTTTTTTTCCCAAAAAAAGAAAGAAAAATCATTCCGTTTATTCTTTCTTTTGTCTCTTTTGATTTGGATTCATGAATGGCTTGATTCCCATTAATAAACCGATCGAGTATTACAAAGAATATAACATAACTTAATATATATATACATTAACACCATTTGGTTGATACTTGATATTAATTTATGTGCTTGAAATATCCTCTTTTCTAATTTTTATATAAAAATTTTGGCTGAAGTCAAAATTAAGAGATTTCCGAGAAGGTCCATTTGGATGCTTGTTGAGACTTGGAGAAAATAATAATATATGCTGATGGAAAATTCTTACACTATATTTGGTTTCTTTATTTAACTCATTTTAGTATCAATTTTTTATAAATATTTATCATTATTAACTTGGTTCAACTGACGGATTATCTTTTATGGAGTCATCTTCTTTAGAGAACTGATCTCTCTACCATGTGTTACATGAATGCAAATTTTTTTAAATAAAAAAGATAATATATTTTTGAAGTGAGTCAGATCACAACTAAATTGGCGGCAATTTATATGCTGGTTACTATATTTAAGATCATAGTCTCCCTTAAATATATGCTGTTGTTGGCTTTAAACGAAAAAATTGGTTTCAACTTTTTTTTTTTATTATATAGAATTGACAATAAAAATTAAAGAAATTAAGCAGAAAATGCTTGAGAAAAATCCAACAATGAGAACAAGAAGAACCCAAAAAATAAATAAAAAGAAAAAGAAATCCATATTCTCAAAATTGTCATTTTCTATGGAAATTATTCCTATAAATTTTTGCCAGTAGTCTCTTGTTACTTCACAACACATTGAAAGAGCAATTGATCAAGAAGAAGAAACCAAGTTGAAAAAAAAAAATTCAAGAAATCGAAATGGCAATAGTTGGTGATAAGCCTCATGTAGTGTGTGTTCCATTTCCATTACAAGGGCACATAATTCCAATGCTAAAATTGGCAAAACTCCTTCACCACAAAGGTTTCTATGTAACCTTTGTTAATACAGAGTTTAACCACAAAAAGATTATTGAATCAAGAGGCTTTAATGCCTTAAATGGTTTGCCTGATTTTCATTTTGCAACTACTCCTCTTGAAAATCCTTGTTCAAATTCTCATACTAGTTTAGCCCTCAATTTTCTTGCTTTGCGTAACATTTGTGGAAAGAAATTTCCCACTTTATTTAGTAATCTCTGTTAAGAAAGTTGACTTAGCTGCTGCACTTCCAATTTAGTTGCTGCATTTTTTTTCTGTTATGTTTTGACTTGTTCTATTGCATTTTAGTCATTATTTTCATTTTTCTAGCTGAGTTGTTAAACATGGAGGCATGTTCCATGGTTGAGCTGAAATATAGGAATTTCTGTTATCCTTTTTGCTGTATTTAAGCACATTTGCGGTTAATAAAATTATAGTACATTGCAATATTTTTTTTCTCTGTTAATTCTCAGTTTGCTCCAACAAACTGGTATCAGAGCCCCCTTCTTAAGGGACTTGTGAGGAATTTGAGTGTATATTCACCAAAATGGAGGCTTCGAGTGCAGAAACTCCTTTCAATGCCATTGCACCTCCTGTGTTCAATGGAGAAAATTTTCAAGTTTGGGCAATCAGAATGGAGGCTTACCTGGATGCAAATGATCTTTGGGAGGCTGTTGAGAAAGACTACCAAGTGCTTCCACTACCCGACAATCCTAGTGGCTCAAATGAAGAATTTCAAAGAAAGGAAGGCAAGGAAGTCCAAGGCCAAAAGCTGCTTGTTTGCTGCAGTTTCATCTTCAATTTTCACTAGAATCATGACCTTGAAAACAGCCTTTGATATATGGAACTATCTCAAGAAGGAGTACGAGGGAAATGAGAAGATCAAAGGAATGCAAGTGTTGAATCTAGTTAGGGAATTTGAGATGCAGAAAATGAAGGAATCTGAAACTATTAAAGAGTATTCAGATAGACTTCTCAATATCGTAAACAAGGTACGATTATTTGGTTCTGAATTTGCTGATACAAGAATAGTTCAAAAAATTCTTGTTACTGTCCCGAAAAGATTTGAAGCTACCATCTCTTCTTTGGAAAATACTAAGGATCTGTTAAAGATTGGCTTGGCAGAATTGATACATGCTTTGCAGGCTCAAGAACAGAGAAGGCTTATGAGAAGTGAAGGTTCTATTGAAGGAGCATTGGCTGCAAAGGTGCAAACAAATCAAGGAGGGAAAGGGAAGTACAAAGGAAACAAGAAGTAAGGTTCAGATTCATCAAAGTTTGACTTTCCTCCTTGTAAGCACTGCAACAAAAAGGGTCATCCACCATCGAAATGTTGGAGGAGACCTGATGTGAAATGTGAGAAGTGCCAGAAAATGGGACATCATCAAAAAATATGCAAGAGCAAGGTTGTAGCTCAAGATGATCTAAAGCAGAAAAATGTTGCTCAAGTAGCTGATTATGAAGAGGAGCAACTATTTGTAGCTACTTGTCTTGCAGCAAGTCATTCAAGTGACAAATGGCTCATTGACAGTGCTTACACCAACCACATGACCTTTGACAGGGATCTATTCAAGGAGCTGGATACGTCATTCATTTCCAAAGTAAGGATTGGTAATGGAGAAAATATCACAGCGAAAGGGATAGGCACAGTTGCAGTAGATACTTCAATAGGTACAAAGTTTATTCAAGAAGTGTTATTTATACCTAACATTAATCAAAATTTGCTGAGTGTTGGTCAGCTTCTTAAAAGTGGTTTTAAAGTGTTTTTTTAGAGCAATCATTGCTTAATCAAAAACTCAAAAGATGAAGATATGTTCAAAGTGAGCATGAAAGGGAAGAGTTTTGCACTAGATTTTCTACAGGCAAAGCAATCAGTCTACTCAGCAACAACAGTGAATGCAGAAGTGTGGCATAAAAGGCTGGGTCATGTTCATCATAGAGCAGTGGTGAATATGCAAAAGAATGAACTTGTTCGAGGTTTGCCTAATCTTGAAGTTGACCTGCTAGAATGCAAGGATTGCTAATATGGAAAGCAATCAAGGCTTCCTTTCAAGAAAGCTACCTGGAGAGCATCAGAAAAGCTTCAGTTGATTCATACTGATGTGGCTGGTCCTCATAGAACTCCTTCACTTAATGGGAGTAAGTATTATCTGCTTTTCATTGATGATTATAGCATAATGTGCTGGATATATTTTCTCAGATTCAAATCAGAAGTGGCTGGTGTGTTCTGGAAATTCAAGAACTGGATTGAAACACAAACTGGCTGCAAAATTCAGATGTTGAGGTCTGATAATGGGAAGGAGTACACGTCTGCAACTTTTAGTGAGTTCTGTGAAGAGGCTGGAATTGAACATCAACTCACTGCTTCATATACTCCTCAGCAAAATGGAGTCAGTGAACGTAAAAATCGTACAGTGATGGAGATGGCCAGGTGCTTGGTTCATGAAAAGGAGTTACCAAAAGAATACTGGGCAGAGGCTACTAACACTTCTGTGTTTCTGCTTAACAGACTTCCTACAAAGGCAGTTGATGGGAAGACACCTTTTAAGGCTTGGTATGGTTACAAACCCTCTTTAAAAAATTTAAAAGTGTTTGGCTGCTTGTGTTTCACTTATGTGCCTCAGATTAAAAGAGACAAGCTCGACAGAAAAGCTGAAGCTGGAATCTTTATGGGATACAGTTCAGTTTCAAAGGCTTATAGAGTTTTTCAACCTGATACAAGAAAAATTCTAATAAGCAGAGATGTGCATTTTATGGAAGATGCTAAATGGAATTGGAAAGGAGATCAGGCTGGTACAATTCCAAGTCAAGATTTAAAGTTGCTAGGGCTGTCTGAAACTGATTTGGTTGATGATGAACTTATCAGAGGCACAAGATCACTTTTTGAAATCTATCAGAAGTGCAATATTGCAGTCCTGGAACCAGAAAATTTTCAGGAGGCAAGAAGAGATAAAAAATGGGTAGCTTCAATGGAGGAGGAGTTGAGTATGATTGAGAAAAATAAAACGTGGCAGCTGGTAAAAAGACCTGATGACAGAAAGGTGATTGGAGTAAAGTGGGTATTCAGAACAAACCTGAATGGATATGGCTCTATAAACAAGCATAAAGCAAGGCCTGTTGTGAAAGGTTATGCTCAAATCCCTGGTGTTGATTTTTCTGACACATTTGCTCCTGTTGCCAGAATTGAAACAATCAGGTTGCTGCTGGCTATTGCTGCTCAAAAGGGTTGGAAAGTGTACCAGCTAGATGTTAAGTCAGCGTTTCTAAATGGTCTTCTCGAGGAGGAGATCTACGTTGAACAACCTGAGGGGTTTGTTGTGAAAGAGCAATAAGATGATGTGTATTTGCTCAAAAAAGCACTATACGGCCTGAAACAGGCACCAATGGCCTGGTATAGCAGAATTGATGAGCATTTGATGCAGCTGGGATTCAAAAAAAGTCTCAATGAGGCTACCCTCTACATCAAAGGTGATGAGATCAATTTTATTGTTGTTTCCCTGTATGTGGATGACTTACTTATTACAGGAAGCAATTTGGAACTTGTGAATAAATTCAAGAAAGATATGCAACAGACCTTTGAGATGACTGACTTGAGGGAAATGACATATTTTCTTGGAATGGAGGTTCAACAAAAGGAGAAAGAGGTGTTCATTTGCCAAACCAAATATGCTAAAGAAATTCTGAAGAAATTCAGAATGGATGAGTGCAAGATTGCTACAACTCCTATGGGTAAAAATGTAAAACTCAGCAAGGAAGATGTAGCAAAAAAGGTTGATGAAACTCTTTACAGAAGTCTAGTGGGTTGTTTGATGTATTTAACTGCCACAAGACCCGACATCTTACATTCTGTGAGTCTGCTATCTCGATTTACGAATTGTGCTACTGAAACTCATTTTTCTGCTGCTAAAAGAGTTCTAAGATATGTAAAAGGAACATTGAAGCATGGAATCAAGTTCGGTGCTAGTTAGTTTCATGTTCTGCAGGGCTATTCTGATAGTGATCATGGTGGTTCTGATGATATGAAGAGTACTTCAGGTTATTGTTTTAATATGGGGTCAGGAATATTCTCTTGGTGCTATAAAAAATAAGAAGTTGTTGCACAATCAACTGCGGAGGTAGAGTTTATTGCAGCTACAGCTGCTGCAAATCAAGCTTTATGGCTTAGAAAGGTGTTATTTGATCTGAACCTGAAGCAGAATGAAGTCACATATGTGTTTGTGGATAACCAAGCAGCAATAGCTATCTCAAACAATCCCATTTTTCATGGAAAAACGAAGCACTTTAATATCAAATTGTTTTTCCTTAGAGATGTGCAGAATGAAGGTTCTGTTGTTCTGAAATATTGCAAAACTGATGACAATGTTGCAGACATCTTTACCAAATCTTTGGAAAGAAGCAAATTTGAGTTTCTAAGGGAAAAACTTGGAGTTTACAGCATCAAAGCCAAAGAGGAGTGTTAAGAAAGTTGACTTAGCTGCTGCACTTCCAATTTAGTTGCTGCATTTTTTTTATTTTATGTTTTGACTTGTTCTATTGCATTTTAGTCATTATTTCCATTTTTCTAGCTGAGTTGTTAAACATGGAGGCATGTTCCATGGTTGAGCTGAAATATAGGAATTTCTGTTATCCTTTTTGCTGTATTTAAGCACATTTGCAGTTAATAAAATTATAGTACACTGCAATATTTTTTTTTCTCTGTTAATTCTCAGTTTGCTCCAACAATCTCATTACCAAACTTAATACTGATACTAAATCTTGTTCAAATCCTCCAGTCTTGTATTCTCTCTGATGTTATTTTGAATTACACTCTTCTTCTTTCTGAGCAACTCCAAATTCCTAATGTTTTCCTCTGGAATATGGGAGCTTCTGGTTTTCTGAGTTTCAAGCATTCTCGTGATAAAATCAAGCAATGTCTTGCTTTCCTCAAAGGTATGGATATCACTATTCAATTCAAATAGAAAAACTTACTGAGACAGCTCTTTTTTTTACAATAATTTTCACCATGCTAATGAATGTATGCAGATCCAAGTAGTCAGGGAACTGATCATAACAAGAATTTGGATAGCATGATGGAGTGGATACTAGGAATGAAAGGAGCTCAAGTTAAGGATCTCTCTAAATTTTTCAAAACAAAAGATCAATTTGCTTCCATGGAAGATTCAAGTGAAGGAGATTTAGTAAGAGCCTCTAAAGCATCTGCTGTTATATTCCATAGTTTTGATGCTTTAGAAGGTGAAGTTCTAAAAAACCTCTCACCCATGTTTTAAAAGGTCTATAGAATTGGTCCTCTACAATTACTTCTTGACCAAATTTCTAATAACCCAATATATAATTCTATATAATGCAATTTATGGAATGAAGAGGCAGAGTTTACAAATGACTAGATTCTAAAAAAGCCAATTCAGTAATTTACATCAATTTTGGATCTACCACAGTTATGACTGTGGAGCAATTAATTGAACTTTCTTGGGGACTTGCTAATAGTAACCATTATTTCTTGTGGATAACAAGGCCAGATTTGATAATGGGAGATTCTGCAATTTTGCCACTAGAATTTTTAGTTGAAACTAAAGAAAGGGGATTTATAGCAAGTTGGTGTCCGCAAGAATAAGTTCTGAATCACCCATCAATTGCAGGTTTCATAACCCATTGTGGGTGGAATTCAATTGTGGAAAGTATTTCTTCAGGAATTCCATTAATTTATTGGCCTTTTTTTGGAGAACATTTTGTGAATTGTAGAAAAAGCTGCAATGAATGGGGTGTTGGTGTTGAATTGAGTAATCATTTCCAACGAGATGAAGTTGAAAGCCTTGTTAAAGAATTGATGACTGGAGAAAAGGGAGAAAAAATGAAGAGCAAGGCCATGGAGTGGAAGAAAGTAGCAAAACAAGCTGTTGGGATAAATGGGTCTTCTTCTTTGAGCTTGAACAATCTGATTAATGAAGTTCTGCTATCATGAAATTGAGTTAATTACTTTTTCTTCATTGGTTTAGTTAATAATGAGTTTGAAAATTTTATTTTATTTCGATTTTTTTTGTGTCAGCAAGTACTACTCGTCATGAGGGTCTGCAGGTTGTGAAGATTGTCAAGTCTTGTTAAATTATCTTTGTTTGATTGCATGTTGTTAAGGATTTATTGCGCAATAATACAAGCTTATTTTTGTTTCTCTAATCCAAAATTTGTCAGGTTTCTAGTGCATAAACATAGTACAGCTTTAGCTAAAATTGTGAGTGTGAAATTAATGAACAATGGAACTCACAGTAACAAAAGAAAAAATATATAGATGCAAGAATGAACTTGGAAATAAAATTTAATAATAAGAATTAAATTGAAACTCACTTGTACGCATACTTGAGGTTTTTCTTCTATATTTACACTAAAATATTAAAGAATGAAACATGCTTTATTATGAAAAACAAGAACCATAATCTTTGTTGGGTGATTAAGACAAAGAAAAAACATATGTAGTCAAAATGCTCCCTTTCTATTTGTGCATATGGACTTCTCAAAAAGTCCAACCTCTATTTAAAAAAAAAAACAAGCTGAGAACTAGATTATTAGATAACTATTGAACAACTGTATTTGTTTGTTATAGATATACGATTGTATTCTTTGAATAGCTGTAGATAGTCTTTATATTTATCTCAAACTCTATACAAAGTGTATAAGTAGGTTTTCCTATAATGAAATAGTTACTTCTTCTCCTATATACTATATGGTATCAGAGCATTGTATAGCCTAACGGCATTGTTCCTTTTCTTTAAACAATGGCAGATGATACTTCTTCTCGAACTCCCTCGGTTCTTAGTTCACCTGCTAACATTTTGCTTACAAATTCTAATCAACTCATATCTATTAACATCACTGCTCAAGTTCCAATTAAACTTACTAGTGAGAATTATATGTCCTGGTATACTCAATGGGACTCTTTGTTGGTGGGATATGACTTCATGAAGTTTATTGAGCGACCGCTTTCTGCAGAACAACGTGCAGATTCTTACTTGATGCGTCAAGACCAGTTGCTTCGTGGTGCTCTTGTTGCTTCTTTACCTGTTGATATCGTTCCATACGTTGTTGGAGAGAAGACTTCCTATGATGTCTGGAAGACTTTGGCTAATACCTATGCCAAAACTTCGCAAGCCCGTGTTATGAGTTTGCGTGAATCTTTGATTACTATCAAGAAGGGTGTACTTACTATTAATGAATATTTGCAGAAAATAAAGGCAATTGTGTCTGTCTTGGCAAAAGCAGATATTACAATCTCAATGCCAAAGGTGGTGCTGTACGTGCTCCATGGATTGCCGTCAGAATACAAGGAAGTGGCAGCTGCCTTGCGAGCTAGGGATACACCAATCACGTTCGAAGAACTCCATGACAAGCTAACTGATTATGAACTTCAGATTGAGAGAAACTCTTCCAAAGTAAATGGTCCAACTACTGTCAATTTTGTCAACAAGGGTGGGAGTGGATCGGTTCATACAGCTGTGGCAAATGATGTTAATTCAAAATATGGAGGTTACTCTTCTCAATTAACATGTCAATTTTGTGAAAAAAAACTGGGCATGTTGCTAAGAAGTGTTGGAAGCTTAAGAAGTTATTGGCAAAAATTTCACCAAAGCCACAAGTCAATCAAGTGACTACAGGTGCAACGGGAAAGGCTTGGTTGCTGGATTCTGGAGCTAATCAGCATGTTACACAAGACCTTAATAATCTGTCCATGCATTCGGATTATGATGGCACCGATGATGTGGTTCTAAGTGATGGTAATCGATATCCTATCTCTCATACTGGTTGTGTTTCGTTAAAAACTCCATTGCGATCTCTGACATTGGAAAATGTTCTTTGTGTGCCTGGACTGGATAAAAACTTAATATCAGTTTATCAGTTTTGTGTTTCCAATAATGTTGAGGTCTCTTTTAACCCTTTTTTATTTACTGTGAAGGATATGTGCACGGGAGCTCTGCTAACGGACGGAAGGCCGAATAATGGTGTTTATGAATGGCCAAAGACGTTTTCTTCATGTGTGCAACCTTCTGTTTCACATACGTTAGTCACTTCTCATTCTTTGTGGCATAGGCGTCTGGGTCATCCTACTGCTAGGATTATGAGTCGAATTTTAGAGTCTATTAATGAGTCTTTTGCCTCTATTATTTAGTCTAAGTTTTCTTGTAATTCATGCAAATGCAATAAGATGCATAAGGTTCCTTTTAATGAGTCCTCTATGCGGAGTTCTGCTCCTTTAGAACTAATTTATTCAGATGTTTGGGGGCCGGCTCCTATTCCTTCTAGTGATGGATTTAAATATTATATTCTCTTTGTGGATCATTTTCCAAAATATGCTTGGTTGTTTCTTGTTCAACGCAAATTTGATGTGTCGATTATTTTTTCTCAGTTTCATAAATTAGTTGAAAACTATTTCGGCAAGAAAATTGTGTCTCTTTACTCTGATAATGGTGGGGAATTTATCCATTTAAAGGATTACTTACAGTCTAATGGTATCTCGCATTTTCTTACACCACCATACACTCCAGAACATAATGCTATTGCTGAAAGACGGCATCATCACATTGTTGAAACCGGACTTACTTTGCTTCATAATGCAAACATGCCTTTAAAATTTTGGTCTTTTGCTTTTCAAACAGCCACATATTTGATTAACAGGATGCCTACAAAGATTCTGAACAATAAGTCTCCTTTCTTATGCTTACATAACCGACAGCCTAATTACAAGAAGTTGCGGGTTTTTGGGTGTCTATGCTACCCATGGATACGTCCATATAATCAAAATAAATTGCAGCAGCGTTCTGTTCCCTGTGTTTTCCTTGGTTATACACAAAATCAAAGTGCTTTCAAGTGTTTAGATCCTACAACCTCTAAAATCTATGTGTCTAGGCATGTTGAGTTTATTGAGCATCAATTTCCTTTTCACTCTCTTGAATCTAATTTAGAGCGTCCTACAGATTCTATTGTTGATAGTTGGTCACCGAGTCATTTTGTTGTTCCTCATTCCACTATGTCAATGGTTCATGATTCAACATCAGCTACAGTCTCTCTGCCAACAGCAGCTGATCCGGTTGCACATAATTCTTCATCTGCAAACATCACGGGTAGTGTCAGCACAGGTATGGATCTGATTTCTGAAACTGCACCTTTGGTTGATAATAATACTAATGCTCAGGTTGACGAGCAAGTGGAACCAGATAATTCTGCTCCTGTGATTCGATCCACTCATCCTATGATCACTAGGAGTAAAAACAACATTGTAAAGCCAGTAAAGAGGCTGTGTCTTTCGACTCTAACTATTGCAAAACCAATGGTTTCAAAAACTGTTGCTCAGACTTTAAAGGAATCCAAGTGGAGGCAGGCAATGGAAGAGGAATATTTGGCATTAATGAAGCAACGTACGTGGTCCCTGGTTCCTTCATCTGAAGCGACAAATGTAGTAAGTTACAAATGGTTGTTTCGAATCAAAACTGATTCTGTAGGACAACCAGTGCGATATAAAGCACGGCTAGTTGCGAGGGGATTTACTCAACGGCCTGGAGTTGATTTTGATCAAACGTTTTCTCCTGTCGCAAAGCATGCAACAATTCGGGTAGTGTTATCTATTGCAGTTATGAAAGGATGGAGGTTACGGCAAGTGGATGTCAATAATGCATTTTTGCACGGCAAGTTAACTGAGACTGTTTATATGGATCAACCGGTGGGTTTTGTGGATGATAAACTGTCAAAACATGTTTGTCGATTGGAAAAATCCTTATACGGTTTAAAGCAAGCACCAAGAATGTGGTTTCATGAACTGAAAGCATTTATGGTTTTGGCTGGTTTTGTTCAGTCTAGCTCCGATTCCTGTTTGTTTATTCAAACTGTGAAAAATCATCTGCTTTATGTTGTTGTTTATGTCGATGACATAATAATTACTGGGAGTAGTGATTTAATATTAGAACAATTCATTTCAATTCTGGGAAAAAGGTTCTCAATTAAGGATTTGGGTAACTTGAATTATTTTCTTGGTGTTGAGGTTGTTAGAACAAATGATGGATTATTTATGTCTCAGCAAAATTATATTCGTGAGCTACTAGAGAAGGCCAAGATGGAAGATGCAAATTCTGTGTCTTCACCAATGGCTCCTTCGATGACTTTGTGCATGGAAGATTCTGCTCATGTTTCTGATGCTACCTTGTATTTTTCGTTGATTGGAGGCTTGCAATACTTGTTATTAACGCGACCTGACATTGCGTACGTTGTTAACAAGTTATCTCAATTTTCTGCTCGTCCTACAGAAAATTACTGGGCAGCAGCTAAGAGATTGCTGCGTTATTTAATTGGCACTTTTGATCATGGGTTATATTTGCAGAAAAACAGTAAGGGTGTTTTGCATGGTTTTTCCGATGCCGATTGGGCAGGTAACAGTGATGATAGGACTTCTACAAGTGCACAAATTATATATTTGGGTAAGAATTCTGTAGCTTGGGCGTCTAAGAAACAACGAACGGTGGCTCGCTCGTCCACAGAGGCAGAGTACAGGTCCCTTGCAGCTGCATCAGCAGAAATCATTTGGATTAAAAATCTGCTAAGTGAATTGCATCAACCAATTCCAGAAATACCAGTTCTTTATTGTGATAACTTGGGTGCAACTTATGTTGCTGCTAACCCAGTTTTTCATTCACGAATGAAGCATGTAGCAATCGACTATCACTTCGTTCGTACTCAAGTTCAACAAGGAACTCTTCGTGTCTCACATGTTTCGTCCAAAGATCAGTTGGCTGATCTCATGACCAAGGCGCTACCCACGCGAGAGTTCATTCGTTTGAGAACCAAGATTGGCATTACTCCACGTTCTGCCATCTTGCGGGAGGGTATTAGATAACTATTGAACAACTGTATTTGTTTGTTATAGATATATGTTTGTATTCTTTGAATAGCTGTAGATAGTCTTTATATTTATCTCAAACTCTATATAAAGTGTATAAGTAGGTTTTCCTATAATGAAATAGTTACTTCTTCTCCTATACACTATATAGATGATTTCTTGGTGACAAGAGAGAATAGATCCCAAAATACAGCCGCAAATTTTGCTATTTCTTTCTCTTTTAGGTTACAAAGCATGAATCAAGAAAAACCAACGTTCATTACACAACAAGAACACTGCAAGAATCATATGGGATCAATAGATCAAGATAGTTAATTACAAAGCACAACAATTGTTTTATATGAAAGAGATCATAATTACAAGAAAAACAAGACTGTAAAAGGTGTCGAGTTCATGTTACAGTCGGAGCTAAATTTATAAAATGTAAAAAAGCAAGCAAGAAAGGAAATAAAATGGGAAATGTTAGAAAGCCTCATGTGGTGTGCGTTCCATTTGCATTAAAGGGGCACATAATTCCAATGCTTCAATTGGCAAAGCTTCTTCCCTATAAAGGTTTTCATGTAACCTTTGTGAATACTGAGTATAACCATAAGTATTGCATGCCTGTAGATTTCCTAAATCAATTCCCTGATTGATTTTCATTTTGTCATTGTACCACTCGAGCATCCTCCATCAGATTCTTGCCCTTCTTTAAATTTACAATTGTATGCTCTGAGAAAGACTAGTAATAAGGATTTTCCGAATTTATTTCTTCATCTTCTTTCTAAACTTAACCACACTTAATTTCTGATACCATTATGGATCATACCACCGACATTGTTAAAGAACTTAAAGTTCCTAATGAATTTCTTATGTCAACCCATATAAAATAGTAAAATACAAAACAATATAAATAGATGTGGGAATAAATCTAATAGATAAAATAAATTTTATTTTGTGCTGTAAAGCTAACTTGTTATAAACCTAGAAAATATAACAAACATAAAATTTATAGCAAATTTTATATTTTTATGTTTGATATAAAAGAAAATATTTAATCTTAAATCTAGCCTACCTTTTGGCATGCATTATATGCTCTCTGTGGCATTGGGCTTAGGTTTTTCTACTATTTTGTTTTAAGGTTTTGGTTGCTGCCTTGCTTTAGGATGAAGGTGTCTAGGTACAGTTTTGTGGAGATAGAGACAATGTTGGAGCGTCTGTCTATCGCAGAAGAAGAGGCTTGGAAGTTGGGGACCCGAGATGAGGATGTTGGATATGAAGAAGGTTTGAGTTTGGTGGGCTGCTTTTTAGCAGAGAGATTTGTCAATTTTCAAGTCATGAGAAGTACATTGGCAGATATTTGACAGCTTCTAGGGGGGTTCATATCAGGGATCTAGATTCTCAATATTTTTTATTTAAATTCTTTCATGAAGATAATGTAGAGAGGATTTTGGATGGATAGCCTTAGACCTTAAATAAACATTTATTACTCTTGACTCATTTGAAAAAGGGAGATGACACTAACATTATTCCTTTGACGCATGTTGTGTTTTGGGTACAGGTTCTTGGTCTGACTTTTGGGATGATGTCAGAGTTGATTGCAAGGCAGTTTGAAAATTTTATAGGGAGATTAATAGCTTTTGATATAGAAGCATAACTACGGAATAGGTAATATGATGCAGATTAGGGTAGCCGTGAATGTGGATGAACCTTTGACAAGAAGAAAGGAGATTATGCGGAAAGGCAATATTGAGCAGTACGTGTTTTTTAAATATGGAAGGCTAACGTTGTTTTGCTTTTTTTTTTTTTTTTTTTGTGGAAAGTTGCAGCACTCTAAAAATCTTTGTAATCTATTATTATATGACTATAGCCATTTGTTGTATGATGAATAATAACTGCATGAATTATTTGAATAACATAATCATAATCATTAATTTTAATTAATATTATAAAATTAATTTAACTTTTGGTGATATTAATAATGGTATTATTTGAATAACATAAATTAAATTTCAATTATTAACTAGTTTTAGTATTAGACAAGTAATTAGTATGTGATGGGCCTCAGCTGTGCACATGCTTAAAAAGTCAAGCAACTGAAGAAACAATAAACGCGGTGGATCTCATCTCAGAAATTCAACTACAACCAGTTGAATTTCGATGTGCAGTAATAAGTTTAATAATTTAATAATTGTAATTCAAAACACGTTATAAACGTAGAAAGCATCCAATTGTAATTTAATAAATAAATAATATAAAATTTTTATAACATTAGCTTATAAATAGTTTATAATTTTATAAATAATAGAATATAAATAGTATTATAAAATAAATAATAAACTGTAATCTAATAATTTTATTGGGTAAAATTTAATTTAATAACATCTTATAAATAAATTAATAGATCCAAGAATTAAAATAAAAAAAATATGTAAAAAATTTAATAAATTTTTAGAATTTAATAAATAATAAAAAATTTTAATAGATAATTTTTTTTATAGAAACTTATAATAAAAATCTAAATTTATTATAATTAATATTAGATTTTTAAGTTTATTTTCAGTTCGTTTATAATTTTTTTATCTGAAAAATTTGCCCTCCCTCCTTCCCCTAAATCCAAATTCTGATTCTGCCATTGATATCATGTACACATGGATCGCAGATATCAACTTTCTGAAATACCCATCGAATTCCTATCAAAATAAACATATCAACCAACTAAAGCATAAGGAAAAATGAATACAAAACCTATTATCCAATGCTAATACATTAAAAAAAAACTAATATAAAATTTAATATATACTATGCATTTAATATAAATCCTAACATATATATATAAGCAAATATAAAAACTTATATATTCATATAAATATCTATACTGTCGTGTTGGCATAATTAAAATATATATAGCATATTGTTCTTAAAACCAAAATTATTAAAACTATTATAAACTGCTAAAATGAAATAAACTATTAGTGTTTATTTCTGATAATAGGATATTTTTATTAGGTCATTTGATCCCATTTACTAGTTTTGCTTGCTTAATTGTGGTTTCGAGAATAGTTTTTATTCCTTTTCTCAATAATTGTGTTAAATATCAAAATTTTGTTCCTTTTACAGGATTGTATCTCCATGCTGTAACTAAAACAAAGCTTATAGGGGATACTTCAAGAGGAGAAACATTACGTACCAATGTAATTCCTGAATTTTACAACTAAAAGTTATCAATTAGCTTCTCAGTTGCGTGAAACTTCTATTTAGGGTGCATGATTAACAACTTGTGAATTTTTGTTTTATCAAAATAATCATATAGCCTTTCAATGCATCAATTCATTAAATTCAACAATTTTATTATAATTCTATTCAGGGTGTATGATATCTTTCTTAAAAGGTTTGTCTACATTATATTTTATATATCAACATTCATTTTATCTCTAAGTAATAGAGATACCATGCATTTAATATAAAACCTGACATATATATAATATAATATATATATATATAAGCAAATATAAAAACCTACATATTCATATAAATATCCATACTGTCGTGTTGGCATAATCAAAATATATATAGCATATTGTTCTTGAAACCAAAATTATTAAAACTATTGTAAACTGTTAAAATGAAATAAACTATCAATGGTGGCTCCTCTTGTATTTCTCCTATCGAATAATGGATGTAGCTGCATCCGCAAGTTCCGGGACAACTTTATATTTTTTTTATTGAATTTAAGTTTGCTGATGACATCGCACCATCCACCTTCAATCTTGACTTTGAATCTTCCATTATTGTTGTCCCTCTTGTTAGAAATTAAGAGAGGATAGATGAAGAATCTGTATATATTTTTCATTAAAAAGAATAGTTTATATACAAGAAACTACAACCATAAAAGGAAAGTGTTTGAATGTAAACAATCCCTGGCATTATGGGATTATGATATGTATTTCCTATTTTATACATTTTCTATTCTAGTACTCCCCCTCAAGTTAAATAGTAGGATCACCCACATTTAACTTGCTCATTACTTCTTTAAAGACTTTGCCAGTAACTGCCTTCGTAAGAATATCTGCTAACTGATCTTTGGACCGAACATATGGAAGAGCAATAACTCCACAATCTAACTTTTCCTTGATAAAATGTTGATCCACCTCAACATGTTTAGTACGATCATGCTGTACTGGATTTTCAGATATGCTGATTGCTGCTCGATTATCACACAACAAATTACAAGTTCTCTGAACTGGGAACCCAATTTCTGCTAGAAGCTTTCTCAACCACAAAATCTCAGTAAGTCCCCGAGCTATTCCTCGAAATTCTGCCTCAGCACTGGAAAGAGCAACAACTTTTTGTTTCTTACTTTTCCAAGTGACAAGATTTCCTCCAACAAAAGCAAAGTACCCAGAGGTAGACTTCCTGTCAATCGGATTGCCTGCCCAGTCAGCATCTGTGTAAGCTTCAACATCCAAATGCCCATGATTCTGAAATAAAACCCCTCTTTCTGGAGATCCTTTCAAATATCGTACAACTCTCAAGGCAGCTTCCATGTGATTATTCTGAGGATGATGCATGAACTGACTTAGAACTCCTACTGCATACGCAATGTCAGGTCTCGTATGAGACAAATAAATGAGTTTTCCAACAAGATATTGATATTGCCTTTGATCTGCCAACTCTGCTCCATCTATAATTCTTAGACCATGATTAACAACTATTGGTGTCTCTGCAAGCTTACAATCCATCAAGCCTGTTTCGGCTAACAGGTCAATGATATATTTACACTGAGAAATAAAGATTCCCTTCTGTGACCTCAGAACTTCAATTCCAAGAAAATACTTGAGTCTTCCTAAATCTTTCATCTCAAATTCTTGAAACAAGTTCTTTCTAAGTTGCCTTATTTCCTCTGAATCATCTCCAGTGATAATCATGTCATCTACATAAATAATTAAGCAAGTCACTCGGCCTTCCTTCTGTTTAATGAACAACGTATGATCTGAATTACTCTGCTGATACCCATATTTCTTCATTGCTATTGTAAATCTACCAAACCAAGCTCTTGGTGACTGCTTCAGACCATACAATGTCTTTTTTAACTTACACACTTCTTTATAGCGGAAATCATCGGAAAAACCAGGAGGGGGTTCCATATACACTTCTTCCTGCAAATCTCCATGTAGAAAAGCATTCTTTACATCAAACTGATGAAGAGGCCATTCTCGATTAGCAGCAACTGAAAATAACACCCGAATAGTATCAATTTTGGCAACTGGGGAGAAAGTTTCTAAATAATCTATCCCATATGTCTGAGAGTAGCCTTTTGCAACCAACCTAGCCTTATACCTCTCTATGGATCCATCTGCTCTATGCTTGATTGTAAATACCCAACGACATCCAACAGTTTTCTTGCCAGGTGGTATAACACATTTTTCCCAAGTTCCATTCTTCTGCAATGCTGCCATCTCAACAGCCATAGCCTCACGCCATTTTTCTTGTTCTAAAGCCTCTTGTATTGTCTTTGGAAGCACCTCAACATATACAGTCGTGGAGAAAGCCTTGGCTTCTGAAGATAAACTCCCCCTGACTAGATTGCCCACCGGATATCTAGACTGCTTAGGTTCATATTCTGGTTCATATCTTTTTGGAGGAACTCCCTTTGTACTTTGAGGTGGCAATACATATCTTACCGGTTCCTCTGATTCTATCCTGGAGTCCATCTCTTCTTGTCTGGTACCCATTTCTGTTTCCACTTCATTCAAGAACACATCATTATTGTCAAGATTATTATCAGTACTTACCTCAGCTGGATCCAGTGGGGATGTAGGCTCTGGTGAAGAGTTCTGTCCCATGGAATGAGATGACTCGGTAGAACCACGTACTGGATCTTTTGGAACCATGTTAGACAAAATTGGACTGGAAATCCAACTCAGTGGGTCTGACTGACTCTCCCCCTGACCACTGGGTTGGGTAGTGTAGAAGTATTCTGTTTCTAAGAAGTCACAATCCATTGTTGTATAGATGCGACGAGTGGAAGGATGATAACAGCGATAACCTTTCTGATGAATCCCATATCCAACAAAAGCACACTTAAGAGAACAAGCATCAAATTTAGTTAGTTCTGTTTTGGGAATATGGACAAATACAGAACAGCCAAAGACACGAGGTTGTAAGGTCAAAACTGACGGGACACTAACATGGCGAGTGAGTTCCTTAAGAGGTGTTTGGAGATTCAAAATTTTAGTAGGTAGGCGGTTTAGAAGATAGACTGAGGTGGCAACAGCCTCTGGCAAAAAAAAAATAGGGACACACGACTCAAGCATAACAGCCCTAGTCATTTCAAGAATAAGACGATTTTTACGTTCTGCAACCCCGTTCTGTTGGGGTGTGTGCAGACAAGAAGTCTGATGAATAATACCATGATCTTGAAAAAACTGTTTTAGAGTAGAATTGACATATTCCCCCCATTATCTGACCTAAGAATCTTAATTTTTGTTTGAAACTGAGTATGGACCATGTTATAAAATTCAACAAATTTAAAAGCAACTTCAGATTTATGTTTTAAGAAATAAACCCACGTCATTCTGGAACAATCATCAATAAATAACACAAAAAACTTAAATCCATTGTGTAACACATTAGATCCTAATTGTGGAGCAGGTCCCCATACATCAGAGTGAACCAAGGAAAACACAGACTGGACACGAGTATTTGACAAACGATATGATTGTTTATGACTTTTAGACAAAAAAACACGTCTCACAAGATAAAGACTGATTATAAGAAAATAACTTTGGAAATAAGACACGAAGATACCCTACTGATGGATGACCTAAACGTCGATGCCATAACCACTGTTGTCTTTCCACAGTTCCGTGAGCCAGCGCAGCAGTCCCGTGTTGAGCTACCTCATCCACATAGTATAACCCTCCACGTTCAGTGCCACGTCCAATCACTCTCCCCCACTGAATATCCTGTAAGAGGCAAAAATTGGAAAACATTAGCACCATACAATTTAATTCTTTTGTTACATGACTAACAGATAACAGCTTGCATGACAGGCTAGGCATATATAAACAATTTTTTAATTTCAAATTTGGTGAGAATTCAATAGCTCCTGCTCCTTGTACTGGTGATAATCCCCCATTGGCACTTATAATAGAGGTTTTCTTTGGTACTGATGATGTGACCAGATCTCGATGATCAAAAGTCATAGTGTCCGTTGCTCCACAATCAATAAGCCATTCTGTGTTCTTGTTGTTGTCTGAAACTTGAGCTGCAACCCCTTGAAATTTTTTTTGCTGAAATGAACAATCCTCAAAGTTACAGGGACCAATTCGATACTGTTTAAGAGTATTGGGTATTTCTGATAATTTTTCTGTACTGTTTGGGTTAAATTGAAAATCTCTGAAACTATTGGGCTCAGGACTGAAAGGGGGTAATTTGGAGGACCAACCAGTTAATTGCCGGTAGGGTTTACCTTTAAAACCACCATCTTCTTTCCTCCCAAACGATGTCGCCGCATACCCAACCTCCTTCTCCTCTGGTTTGTCTTTTTCGTTGTTCTCTTGATTTCCAGCAGCTATGGAAGCACTACCTCGCTGACTCTCCTTTTGTCTTCGACTCTTCCATCCTTCTAGAAAACCTACGATCTCGAAGCATTCCTCTTTTGAGTGGCGCTTCTTCCCACAGTGGCTACACTTGAGCTTAGACCGATCCATCCCGCCGCCGCCTCGCTGTGATGGCCTGTGGCCCGATGCCACCATTTCTGAGCTTGGCTTGGTGGCGAAACCACGGCCGATGATGGGATCATTTTCCTGCTGAGGCCTGAACACCAATCCAAAACCTAACCCTGGTATGATTTCTTTCTTCTCTGGTCCCATTATGCCTCTACGTGTTCCTTCTCGTCGGATAACGGCATAAGCTTTTTCTACCGACGGCAAAGGGACCTCTTTGAGAAGGTCACGTCTTTCCGCATCAAATCGATCATCAACACCACTCAAAAATTGGTATAATCTGGCTTCTGATCGGAGCCTATTAAACACGATGATGTCTTCTTCATCTCTCATTGGATTTGGTTGTCTCATTTCAATTTCACGCCATATTCTCTGGCACTCACTATAAAATTGTTCAATTGAATTACTGCCCTGTTTTAGACTGTGTGCTCGAACTGTTAATTCATATAGTTGAATCCCATCATCTCGTTGACTGTATGTGGCTGCCAATCCTTCCCACAGAGCTTTAGCTGTGGGATACTCTGCATAATTTGGTACTAATTCTGGTTCCATATTGTCTAGGAGCCATGAGCATACTGTGAGATCTGTCTGTTCCCAAACGTAATATGCAGGGCTATCAACTGTTGGTGGTGCTGGAATACTAGTTAAATGTCTGAGTAGGCCCCTGCCTCCAATGGCGAGTTTGATCAATCTTGCCCACAGGGAGTAATTGTGTTGAGATAATTTTGTGCTAATGGTAACTGTTTGTGGAATTTGGTGTGAATGTTGATTTGGTTGCTTTTGCAGGAACTTGGCTAACTGTTCAATTAGAGAGTCCTTTTCTGTTGACTCCTCTATTTGGACAGAGGTCGGACTGGTGCTGCTTTCAGTGGTCATGGCTGAGTTGGGTCGAGAAAGGTACTGGTAGATGATGATGGCTGTAGGATCCCGACTTAACTGATTGGGAACCACAGCTCTGATAACATGTTAGAAATTAAGAGAGGATAGATGAAGAATCTGTATATATTTTTCATTAAAAAGAATAGTTTATATACAAGAAACTACAACCATAAAAGGAAAGTGTTTGAATGTAAACAATCCCTGGCATTATGAGATTATGATATGTATTTCCTATTTTATACATTTCCTATTCTAATACCTCTTCACCATCAAAACTTATAACTCTGACCCATCTTCAATCCTATTTTGAAATTTCTTCCTATTAATATTTTCCACCACACTGAAGTCCAGATGTTTCTTGAACAAGTCCAAAGGGATTTTCTGTAATGTAATTAGATTTGAATTCTTTTCTTAGAGAGACTCACAAGTAATACAATAATAAAAAGAAAAATAAGAATTATATGTACATTATTATAGAAAAAGCAAGGCATAATAGAAATTATAAGTACAACATTATTCAAGGATACCTATAAATTTATATTTCTAGTCAACAGTGTAGTAACTTATTTTTTTTTACAATATTGACGTATAAATTACTATATAAAAAATTTATATTATTTAATATATAAAATTTTAAAAAAAATTGAATTTAGTTGAATTATATCATAAATTTTAAATTTTAAACCAACCTTTTTTTATCGGACAAGCCAAATTAAGAAATTGAGTGAAGCAAAATACAAATGATATTGATTTTGCTTAACTTTGTTTGATTGATAGACTTAGCACAGCAGCCAACAAAATTTGCAATGTCCGTATTAAGATAATCACTTTTTTTTTTAATAATCAACCCAAATTTAAAATAAAAAAAAATTTTGCCCACCCATTTTGATATGGACATGCGTGGCTTATTAATTGTTATATCAAAATTACTTAATATTTGTGGGCTAATAGTAATGTGATCCCACCAAATTCTTGTTATTTAGTGTTGTAGTAACTCATTTTTTTTTACAAAAAATATTACAACAAATTAAGTACAACCATTAAGAAAAGATAAAAATTACTAAACGTATATGTATAATATTTTCAACATTTTAAATACATAAACTCTAAATATAAAAAATAAAAAATAAATTACAAGTAGCAAAAAAAGTGTACATGTCATATTTTTTTTTTAGAGAAGCAAGCATGTTCTTGCAAAAACGTAAAAAAGAAGAAATGTTAAGACTTGAAAAAATACAAACATAGAAAATAAAAATATTTTTCCACTGTAAATAGGGGAGAAAAAAATAAAAAAGGGGGAGAAAAAGAAAAAAAAAATTGAAAACAAATAATTTTTAGGAACAATTCCTGATAGAGGAGGGAGTAAACAGTAAACTGAGCTACTCAAAATTTTAATTTTTTGATAGAGAAAATTACAAAATCTTAAAGTCTATTGCATACAAGAGTGTATGTAATAGAATTCTGAAAATCTAAAATAGACAGCCTCCAACGACCAATACAGCAACATTAGGTAAATAATTTGGTTATTTTACTTATTTACATATTTACTTATTTATTTGGTTTACATTTACCTTTTTATTTTAAATTCAAATAAATTGATGCAATTCGGCCGTGAGTGTATTATTTATCTTGTTCACATCATAAATAAAAATAAAATGAATGTGAGATATGTAGAAAATATACAAAAATGCAAATAAAAAGGGAAAATGAAGAGAAATCCAGATAAAACAAAGTAATTTTTTAACAAATAATTTTTTGGTAGAAAAAATTATAAGAGACTTTTGAGATTTATTAAATACATGAAGTATACTTAATAAACCTCTAAAAATCCAAGTGAAAATTAACAAATTTGCATTTAACTTTCAGTGATTGAGAATCAAAATTAGAACAGTCATATAATATGGAAACGTGTGCTCACGTCATAGGAAACAAAATTTCATCTTTTTTTTTTTTACTTGGCCGTATTTGTCACTTTCTTTTATTTTCAAATAAAAAAAATATTTGGTTAAAAAATTAAAGACAAAAGTAATTTTACTCAAAAAAGGAGATAAAAGTAATTAAATCCTGCCATTACACAACTCTTTTATTACTCTAGGTGCTATACCAAAACCTTTTTTTTTTTTAAATTCTAGCCCTGTAATCTTAAAATTCTTAATTTATTGTTGGTTCTTCCTTGTTCGATTTTTACTTCATGAATAACCAATTGACTTATACATTTTCACTTGATCAATTACATGAGTATATCATAAATATCATATTAAAATTAAATAAAAGATAGATACATATATATATAAGAAATAATATCAATTAAATAAATTCATAATTGTATCTAGGTAGTAGATATAGTTATCAAAATATAAAAAAAAAAGATATATTTATGAGTACAAAAATAAATAAAAATATTAAAAAATATTTAATAAAAATATAAAACTAAAACAATTTTATCTAGGAAGTTGATATAATAACAATAACAATAAATATTAAACTAATTAATAATGTAAGATTCTCATATTCAGATAGTGAACGTGGGGATTAAGTTATTAATTAATAAACGAAATTCATGCCCATAAAGGTAATGAAACCATTAAAAATAATAAAATTAAATAAATTAAATTAAATAATAAGATTTATAAATAAAATTTTGTGTCTAGATAGTAGATACAATAATCAAAATATAATAATAATTTAATAATAAGAATAAGAATTTATTCTCAGATAGCAAATATAATTCCTCCTACAAGTACAAAAAATAAATAATAAATATTACAGTAATTATAATACAATTTTTGAGCATCGTAGGGCATTTTTCTTTTCCTATACATAATCAATCTCTCAAACCTTATCTCTGAAAATGCAGACTATTAATAGGTATCCAATCGAATATTATAATTGATTGATAGTGACTACTAATATACATGTAAAATAATAACAATTAATATAAGCCGACCAAAAGCGATACCAAATTTATAATCCGCTGGATCCTTCGTCGCCCCGTGTGCAACAAACTTTCAACTGCATCTTGATCTTGGTTTCAATATAAGGAGAATTTGAATCGAAATCTAAAGATGATGATGATAATAGAAAAATGTAAATTGGAGGCATTCTTAACTTCTTTTGAAGCAGTTTTAAACTACCATTTCAAACAATGACTTCAAAATTGTTTGGGCCAACATTATGAAACGTTACCCCATACACATCACTGTCCTTAAAATTATATGTGAATTCTTTCCACTCTTTTTTGAAATAATATTGAGTCTTGTGATCCTTCTTAATATTTATTGGCCATCCAGGGTTTTCATTATGCTTTTGGGTAACTTGTTCACAAAATGTATTCTCTGGTAATTGATTAGAAACATAGAGAGGCACAATCTGAAATCATATATAAATATTGAAAATCAAACGAACAGTAATAAATACAGTTAGTAAAACATGAACATCAAAAATAACATATGTCCAAAATTTGAAAATTTTTAAACATATTGTTCCACATGATACCAAATGGAATATAACAATTCTGACTGAAAATAATATAATAAATAACTATGAAAACAAATTAAAGTTTAAAATATTACTAAACTTTGCCATTGAAATTCAATAAAAAAACTATGAAGAAAAAACATATCAATCAAACAAAAATTCCAATAAAACATATCTAAAATTCCAATACGTTCTATTAATTAGCCATCACTATATTTAAAATTTGGAGATCATATAAAAATTGTTCATGAAAAAATTTAAATTACACCCTAGTAATAACAAATACATTATGGAAAAATTATGAATATAAAACTAAATAGAAATCAAGTGTGAAAATTTACCAATAAAGTATAGCACTTTTGAATATGTAAACTGAAAGCTCGAAATCCTTGCTTAATAGAAATCGAATTGAAAGAAAAGTGACAAATAAAGAAAGTTGAGTAATTAAACATGGAAAAAGATTAGAGTGTAATTTACACAGGAAAGAGATGACTTAAATTAGAGTTTAATGAAAAGTTGTATGGTTACAGAAAATGGAAAAAACAAAAAACATTGTATTAGAAGTTGAACCGTTTTATTTGTGAAGGAGACTCTTTGTTATTCATGAGTTTTAAATGGTGTTGAACGTTTAAATTTCCTATTTATGAAGAAAGACTCTATGTTGACTTACTTAGCCTAATTGTAATTTTGCACTTATTATTTTTTAAATTCCTATTTTAGCCTTGCTTTTTTAAAGAACTTGCTATTAATGTGTATATGCCATGAACATTAAAATATAAAACTTAAGGATAGTATATGTACATATGTAGGGGCGAATCCAGAATTTAGTCTCAGTGGGGCAAACTTATATACATTATGACTAAGAAGTTATAATATATTTTTATCTTCGACATATGAAAAAAGATCATTACACACACGTATTATGATACTGAAATAAAAAGATTATATTTATGATAGCATTTGCATCTACAAAATGAATTTCAATATGAATCTAATAGAAACAAAAATAACTATTCCAATATTATCAGTTGCAGTATATCACAATTGTTCTCTACGAGTCTTCATATTTTGATATCGTTATATAATTTTTTTTTATTACCAATGTTGTTGAAGATATCTTTCTCAATATATGCAACTAAACAATCATTCATCTAGAAATCTCTCATCCGGTTGCGCAATCAATTTTTTATTATCTTCATGACAAAAAACACCCTTTCAACTAATGTAGTAGCATTAGCAAAATCAAAGTTAATCTCACTAGCAAAAACAGCAAAGGATACATAACATTTTTTTTTTAATTCTACCAATTTCTTGGCAAAATTCTTAATTCTATTTAGGTTCAAAATTGATCATTAGATCTCATATCAATAATATAATTATCAAGTTGATTGCCAAAAATGACAAATTGTACTTAAGAAAAATTAAAAGGATAAAACTCAACAAGCCGAATCAATTTTTGCTTATTAAAAACTCCAAAAGATTCACTTGAATTCAAGCATGCTGCATAAAGAAGCAGTTCCATATTTACCTCGGTGAAGCAATTATTAAGCTCTTGAAGTTGCATATCAATAACAACATAAAATAATTCCACCCGATAATGATTTAAATTTTTTATTTTTTGTGCATTACATTTTGATCTTCCTCTAAGTAAAAAATTATCATCCATATTTGGAATGTTGATATCATGCTTCTCACAAAATAAAGAAATTTCATCAAATAAAGACTGCCACCCATCATCTCTCATTATTTATAGCCATTTTTTAGAAACCTTAATTAAGAAAATTGCATTAATGATGTCTTGATCTTTTCTTTTTAATGCTTGAGATAATTCATTTGTGATGCTCAAAATATATTTTCATCAAATGCAAATTGAATACAAACTCAAATGATTGAATAGAATCAAGTAAACTATATGCTTCAGCTTTTTGCTCTGAATTCATACCTTCTTCTATAATGATATTAAGCACATCAACTATTAAATCATACATCACAACAAGATTTGTTAATGATCTATAATGTGAACCCCAACATGTGTCACCGGGTCTTTGAAGAGATGTTTCTTGATGCAAACCTTTTCCACTTTATATTTCACCACTTTGTAATTGTTTAATGATCTTACTAAGTTGTTTCTCATGAAGAAGATCATTTCTTTTACAAGAACCTCCAACCACATTTAATAAGCTTGAGACTTAGTTAAATAATAAAGCAACTGGTACATGATTTTTTGCCACACGTACAAGTGATAATTGCAATTGGTGAGCAAAATAATGAACGTAGTATGCAAAACTATTTTATTTTACGATCAAAGTTTTCAACCCATTAATTGCTCCTTGCATATTGCTAACACCATCATAACATTGCCCACGTAGTGATGACAAACTCAATCCATATTTTGAAAATAATCCCTCTATTGTGGACTTAAGTGACAAAGAGGTTGAATCACTAAAGTGACAAAGAGGTTGAATCACTAACATGAATAATGCCAATAAATCGGTCAAGCGCACATCCCTTTGCATCATCATAACGCAAAATAATTGCCAATTGCTCCTTAATTAAGATATCACGAGACTCGTCAATGAGAATAGAAAATAAACCGCCTTTAAGATAATTAATTATAATATTGGTGGACTTAATTGTAGCAGCTTTGACAATATCTTTTTGCACATCAGAAGCAATGACTTTGAGATTAACACAAGCATTTTCTAAAACAACATCACTAATAGCTTGATTATGATCAGCTGAGAATCGTAAAAGCTTTAGAAAATTACCATTGTTATTAGAAGTTTCAAATTTATCATGACCACGAAAAGCCAATCATTTACATAAAAGGAATCGAACACAATCAACTGATGCAGTAAGTTGAGTACAATAGTCATTTCTTGCTTGATTAGATTGTTTATCATAAGCAATTTAGATATGTTGCTTTTGATTCATCAAATCTTGACATTTCCTGCAAGCTATATTATGAGAAGTATTTGGACCACCTATATGAATTTAAAATCTTTCTTTCTTTTTCCAATTATTAAATCCATCGGTAACAAAAAGTATCAATACTTCCTTGTTCTCCAATAGAGATAGCAACATAAGCAAAACACAACATCTTTTGTAATGCTATACTCCAACCAATTACTATATTTCTTAAACCAAGATAGAACAAATCAATGATAAATATTTCCAAATTTTTTTCCAGAAATACATGGTCAAAAGGTTGACAATGATTTTTTTGCATATAAACCCTTCGTATTTTATCACGATCATTAAAATAATAATCTGAATTTTTCTTTCGTAATCCCGGATCATGAGGAAGGTCATTTATATTAAATTTCAAATGATGATACATTGGAGAATTGGGGTTAGAGTCTTTATCTTTGACTAACCATTTGAGAAATTTATTCATGATTATATTAAAGTAAAATATACTAATTAGAATAAGAAAAATATAAATTACAATATAATTTTAAATTTATGAATTAACTAATAAATAAAAGCCACAACATAGAATTATAATAAAAACAACATAAAAGCCAATAATATAGAATTAAAATAGAAATCATAACTAATAATTATAAGGCATGTCTAGAAAATTTAACTAAATAAAAACTAAAAAAATTATCAACAAATAATTAAATTAAACCAAATTATATTAGTATTTTCACATTTAACTAATCTAAAGCACATCTGAATTAAATTATCAAGTGAGTATTTGAACTCACTTCAAAAGAAGGAAAAACTTAAATCTATGATTATGATATGGTGAGGTTAGTAGATTGTTAGGTATGATAAGTTGAAACATTAAAAGGAAAAAATCATAATATTTTTTGGATAAGTCGCAACAATAATTAATTAATTACACAGTACATGTAAGAATACAAAAGTAAATAAAGAATATAAAATTTTAAATATATAAAATGAATATATATGTATAACAACTGGATGAAGAAATATGAAAATTAAATATTTATAATATATAAATCATAATTTTAAAATTAATTATACAATTTTTTGAAAAATGTTGTCTTTCTTTGAATAAGTTAAATATGAAAATACTAATAGAATTTGGTCTAATTTAATTCGTTTGATTGAAATCCGATTGATTGAAATTAAAAGAGTTATTGTTGTTGTCTTCTTCATCATCACTATGACCTTTGATCAAAGAGAACTAAAAGAACAATAGAGAAATTAACAAAATTAACTTGGAAACTTTGAATAAGATAGAGAAGCCATTGAGTTTTTTTTTTTTTTTTGTTGGAATATTTGGATTGTCATATGGGGCTTAATTAATTAAAAAGAGGAAAAAAATAAAAACCTAACTAAAATAAAAACTAAAAAATAACAATAAAAAATTAATCCTAACCTTAATTGAAGATCCACAGTGATAGCAATTTAACAAGGTTACAAAAAGAAAAAATGGGAGGTTTGGAGTTGGAGGTTAGTTGGATCTCTTCTCTTTTAGTACATAAGGTAAATGATGAAGAATTTCTTTTTTTGTAGGGTGAAAAAACATGAAAGACAGAAGAGGACAAAGTTAACCTTTTAGTATATGGAGGGTTTCTTTTTATGTTTTTATATTATAATGGGCTTAGATATTATTATTTAGCATAAAAACCAACTTATTTTTAATTAGTTAAATTTATATTTATATTTAATTTTAGACTTAATTTATAAAATATATATATTAGCAATTAATATTAGTAATTTTTGTAGGTAAAATATTTTTTTAGTGGGAGCAAAAAAATATATATATTAATATTAAAAAAAATTTCAAGGGAACAATAGAAAGTCACTCCAATAGCTTGTTAGTGTCCCCATTGCCCTCCCATGCTATATCAGCCATTGTACATATGGCAAATACATTATTACTAGGTATTTATCTGCATGTACATTGTGCGGTGATAAAAATAATAAAATACAAATAAATATATTTAAAAATAAATATAAAATAATTTTTTATGTAAATTAATAACAAATTCTAGTTCATAACCTGATAATTTCACTAACTAAGAATAAAATCTACGTATATTTTTATTGTAAAAAATTATAAATTCTATTAAAAAGGATAAAATTAAATTATTTAAACAATAAAAAAATATAAATTATTTAAATAATATTATGAAATTATTTGAATTATACTTATATCATATTTGATTACATGAAATTACACTTATTATGTGACCAATCAATCAAATTTATACTTGATATATGATCAATTATTCAAAATTATACTTTTATCATATTCGATTACATGGAATTACACTTGCTATGTGGCCAATCATTAAAATTTATATTTGGTACATAGTTAATTATCCAAAAATTATACTCATATCATATTCGATTACATAAAATTACATTTATTATGTGGACAATCACTAAAATATATTTGTTACATATTCAATTATCTAAAATCTATACTTATATTATATTCAATTACATGAAACCACACTTATTATGTGCAATCAATCAAATTTATACTTGATATGTGGTCAATTATTAAAAATTACATTTATTTCACATTTGATTATATGAAATTATACTTATTATGTGGTCAATCAATCAAATTTATACTTGATGTATGGTCAATTATTCAAAATTATATTTATATCATATTTGATTACATGAAATTACACTTCTTATGTGGCCAATAACTAAAATTTATATTTATTACATATTCAATTATCCAAAATTTATACTTATATTATATTCAATTACATAAGAGTACACTTATCATGGTGGCCAATCACTAAAATTTATATTTTTTACATATTCAATTATCCGAAATTTATATTTATATCATTTTCGATTACATGAAAGTACACTTATTACGAACAATCAATTAAATTTATACTTGATATGTGGTCAATTATTCAAAGTTAAACTTATATCATATTTAAAATAAGCATTAATCGATTATTGGAAATAAAGTATAAATTATAAAAACTTTAAGATTTTTTTAAAAGAAAATTGGTGAACTATTAAAATAACACTAAATGGACTTTTATTTAATTTTTTTATCTAATGCTTTTCACACCAATACTTGTATCATACAAAATATAATTATAAAATAATTTAATTTAATTTTTGCTTTGATTATTTTATGGCTTTTGATATTTTGTTTGATTGAAATTGACTTTTGGCATATTATATTAATTTTTTGTTTATATTTATTTTTACTTCGACCCAGTTTTCTTCTCTTTGATTTTTGGCAAAATATCAAGAACAAAGAAAAATTAAAGGTTCTCTTTGATTTTTGGCACAATTTCAAGAACAAAGAAGAAAACTTAGAAGACGATGTGAATAGATATAATATATATAAAATATTCAGTTCATTAATACTTTTTGAGCCAAATTTTTCATTGGCATTCGACATAAAATATAAGCAAAGAAATAATTTGAAATAGCTTTTTTCTTTATTATATTCTTTCGGATGTGGAGCTATCGTATATAACTATGACTTTTTTTTTTCTTCTTTCTCCATCTCCTTAACCTCCTCAACAGATTGCATGAACATCTCGTAGGTGGAAGTTGGTGGAAATTCTTCCAATATTTTTATCTCCTATGTATTCATCTTCAATTTCACATATCAATCTCTTCAGTAGCTCCTTAATTTCATCTTTCAATTACATTATTAGGCTGTATGCAGCTTTGGAGCATATGGGTTGAACAATTTACTTAGTTGTAATTGTACATTATTATATATATATATATATATGCTCAAGTTCCTTTAATCTTCTTCAAAAGGTAATAAGCTTTAGTTGCATTAATTTCATTATTATATTTCCAATGTAAAAGAAAATGCTTTGGAAAATATGAATATTCATTTTCAAGAAAATTATCTTAAATTAATTATTAAAATTTTTTTTGTTGTATTTAATGTGAAACCTTATTCCCACAACTTTTAATGTGCATGTTTATAATGTGCACATTAAAAGTTGTATTATTTTAATAGCAATCTTAAATTAATTATTAAATTGTTTCTGGTTGTATTTAATATGAAACCTTATTTCCACAACTTTTAATGTGCACGTTTATAATGTGCACATTAAAAGTTGCATTGTTTTAATGGCAATTTTTAAAAGTTATTCCATTGATAATGTTTATTTATTCCTTTGTTTACCATTTTCTATTAGTCAATAAAATCTGTTAAATGAAATTTTATATTTCAATTGTTCAGTGTTCAATACAAATGCACATGTAAATAAGATTACATCCATATTCAAAACTTTTTATATAATGAGATTACATCTATTATCCATGCCAACATCTAATGTCAATAAAATGTAGTGGAAATTCAACAACTACTATATCTCTTCAAACAATTATAATGCTTTAAATAAGAATTGTAGTATAAATTAACACATTTATAAATCAGATAATACAACTTGTTTTGCATCTTTCCAATTCATTCATAAAAACAAATTGCCTTTACTTGTATTTCAAAATTACATAAATTCCATGTACTCCTATATAGCTTGTTGCCTTGTATCCCTATAAGTGGCTCATTTAGATCTATGTGCTCCTATTAATAAAAATAATACATCAAAATTATTGTGTTCCATGAAAAAATTATTGTGCAGCGGAAGTAAATAGCACGCAAATTACTTACTATTATACAAGTAAATAGTGTATGAAATATTGTACTAAAAATAAATACCAAAAAAATTTCAAAAAAGGCAAGAGGGGTCACAGACGGTCCCGCTTAAAACTCAGTCTGCTTAGACAGAATTTTATTTGGATAATTAATAACACAATATAACAAACAACTACCCTTAATAATAGCTATAAAACTGAGACTAAATAGCACGCCAGATTTAACGTGGTTTACCCTTTTACTTTGGGCTACGTCCATGGGACAAACTCCGAAAAATATCCTTCCACTATTAAAATAGTAGGCTTACAAGAGAGACTTCTCTAAAAATATTTTTAGAGGTACAATTATTACAATTGAGATAAATCCAAAATAGTGGCACTCAAGTGTTTCCCAAACGCTCTCAAAATTAAACTACTTCACTATTTTGTCACTTCCCAAATAATTCTCTCTCTCTCTCTCTTTCTCTATTTTCTCTAATATTTTTCCTCTCAAATTGTGTTTTGAAGAAGAAGGGGAATGTCATATATATATAGGCATGAGGTTGTTGGCCTAACTTAATTAGGTCAACAACCATTTTCAACTTAATTTATTTATTATGTATTTTAATTAGTCAAACAAATACCAAAATGGTTGGTATTGTCCAACAATTCTCCCCTACCAACCATATAAATTAACTGTCATTCATGTAGATAATCAACAAACCTCAAACATTTCCTTTGGTAAAATCTTTGTTAACATGTCTGCACCATTTTCTTTAGAATGAATCTTTTCAAGTTGTAAAATATTTTTCTTCAACACATCTCTGATCTAGTGGTATGTCACATCAATGTGCTTTGATCTTGAGTGGAAGGAGAAATTCTTCCCAAGGTGGATAGCGCTCTAACTATCACAATAAAGTGAATATCTATCCTGCTAAAATCCAAGTTCATCTAAGAACTTTTTTATCCGCAAGAGCTCTTTGCAAGCTTCAGTTGCAGCAATAAATTCTGCTTCAGCTGTTGAGAGAGCAACACACTTTTGTAACCTTGATTGCCATGACACGGCTCCCCCTACAAATGAAATCAAATAACCTGATGTAGACGTTCTTGAGTCAACATCGCCTGCCATATCTGCATCTGTGTAGCCAATTAATACAGGTTTACCATTACCAAAACATAAACATATTTTGAAAGTACCACAGAGATATTTGAGAATCCATTTCACAGCAGCCCAATGTTCCTTACCAGAATTAGAAAGGAACCAACTTACTACTCCCACTGAGTGAGCAATATCTGGCCGTGTACAAACCATGGCATACATCAAACTGCCAACTGCTGAAGCATATGGAACTCTATCCATCTCTTCTTTCTCTTTATCTGTGGAAGGACATTGTTTTGAAGTTAATTTAAAGTGGTTAGCAAGAGGACAACTAACCGCTTTAGCCTTGTCCATATTAAACCTTTGAAGTACTTTCTTAATATACTTCTCCTGTGACAACCATAATTTCTTGGTGCCTCTATCTCTAATTATCTTCATGCCAAGAATTTGTGCTGCTGGCCTTAAGTCTTTCATAGCAAAAGACTTGCTTAACTGCTTCTTCATATTGTTAATTCTGAAAATGTTATGGCCAACGATTAACAAATCATCCACATAGAGTAATAGAATTATAAAATCATCATCAGAGAATTTCTTCACAGATACACAGTGATCCGAAGAGGTCTTTTTGTAGCCTTGCTCCCCCATAACTGACTCAAACTTCTTGTACCACTGTCTCGGTGCTTGCTTCAAGCCATACAAGCTTTTCTTTAACTTGCAAACATAATCCTCTTTTCCTTTTTCTTTGAAACCCTCTGGTTGTTCCATGTATATCTCTTCCTCCAAGTCACCATGAAAGAAGACAGTCTTTACATCCATCTACTCAATCTACAAGTCGAGACTTGCAGCTAATCCCAGTACTATACGAATGGATGTCATCTTCACCACTGGTGAAAAAATCTCATCAAAGTCAATCCCTTTCCTTTGGCTAAATCCCTTAACAACTAATCTGGCTTTGAATCGTGGCTGGAAACTGTGTTCATCATGCTTTATCCTGAACACCCATTTATTCTTCAAAGCCCTCTTGCCTGTTGGCAACTTCACAAGCTCAAAAGTTTTATTATCATGCAAAGATTTTATCTCATCTTGCATGGCTTCAATCCATTTCTTTCTCTTCTCATCTGCCATAGCTTCTTGATAATCCTCAGGTTCTCCCCCATCAGTGAGTAGCACATATTGATCATTCAAGTATCTAGTAGAAGGTTGTCGAGTTCTAGTAGATCTCCTCAATAGAACCTGAGAAACTTCTACTAGTAGTGGTGGCTGATTTTCAATCTGGTCCTCATCATCATCCGATTGGACCTCTGTGGGAGCATCGATGTCAGCATTTTCTGGCTGATGATTTTAAATTTCATTTCCAACTTGTCTTGGCACCGCCTTTGGAGGAACTAACTTTAAGATTGTTGAATCACCATTGGATTCAAGAACATCCTTTTTCACTTTGTTAATGTCTTCAATGGTTTGATCTTTAACAAATACGGCATCACAGCTTCTAAGAAGATTTTTCTGAACTGGATCATAAAATCTATAAGCAAGCTGATCATGATCTTGACCATAACCAATAAATATACATTCATGTGTCTTGACATCAAGCTTTAACCTCTCATCCTTAGGAATGTGCACAAATGCTTTGCAACCAAACACCCTTAAATGATTATAGGAAACATCCTTTCTTGACTGCACCTTTTTTGGTGTATTATACTGAAGAGGAACACAGGGTGAAAAATTGAGTACATATACTACAGCGTACAGAGCTTCATCCCAAAAAATCTTAAGCAACTTTGAATGTGAGAGAAAACATCTAACTCTCTCCATCAAAGTCATGTTCATCCTCTCCACTAAACCGTTCAATTGCGGCATTTTTAGAGGTGTTGTTTGATGTTGGATACCATGCTCCTTGCAGTAGGCATCAAATGATCCAATGTATTTTCTACCATTGTCTGTTCGAATGCATTTTAACTTCTTCCCAGTCTCCCTTTCAACTAAGGCATGAGATTGCTTGAACACGTCTATTACTTGGTCTTTTGACTTCAAAGTATATATCCACATTTTCCTTGAATGATCATCAATGAAAGTCACAAAGTATTGAGCACCACCAAGTGACTTTGACATTGGTCCACACAGATCTGAGTGAATCAGATCCAATACATTCTTCATTCTGGAAGGAGTGAAACCTTTGAAAGCAACTTTATTTTATTTTCCAGTCAGACAGTCAGCACATTTCTTCAAATCCACTTTATCAACTCCAGACAATACATTCTTCTTTACCAATTGTGCCATCCCTTTCTCGCCCATATGACTGAGTCTTCTATGCCATAATTTAGTCATATTTTCTTTCTCCACTGCATTCACAGAATCACTAGAGAGTTTTGCTTGCATCACATATAGCTTGGAGCACTTTTTACCTTTTTCATATACCAAGAAGCTTTTAGTAAGTTTCCATTAACCATCCTTGAAATTACTGCTGAAACCTTCATCATCAAGCATGCCAATGGAAATCAGGTTTAGCCGAAGGTTGGAAACATGTCTGACATATTTCAAAAATAACCTTATCCCATTTTCTGTTTTTAAACAAATATCACCTCTGCCGATGATTTTGGCTATACTCTTGTCTCCCATTTTGACAACACCAAAATCTCCTTGTTTATATGTTGAGAAAAATTCTTTATGTGATGTGGCATGAATGGTGGCACCACTATCACCTACCCAGTCCAATTCACTGGATGCAATATTCACATCATTATCATAAGAAATAACATGAAATTCTTCAATGGTGGCAGCCGTGGTTTCTCGTTCATCATCACTGCTATCATCTCGCTTAATTTCTTTGCCTTTGTTCTTCTCCTATTTAAACTTTCAACAGAATTTCTTGATATGTCCCTTCTTTTTATAGAGATAACATTCAACATTTGCATATTTATTTGATTTTCCTCGGCTTTTATCTCTGGTATTTGAACCCCTGAACTTGCTCCTCCCTCTAGAATCAGTAACCAGAACATCTGGCTGAGATGTAGATATTAAATTTTGAGATCTCCTTCTCATCTCTTCATTCATAATCGAACTCTTAACGGATTCCAAACTGACAAAATCATCAACTGCTGAATTAGTGATAGAAATCTTTAAAGTCTCCCAAGACTCTGGCAGATAGGAAAGTAGTAAAAGACTGAGCACCTCATCATCAAATTTTATGCCCATTCCTGACAACTGGTCCAAAAAACCTTAAAATTCTTTCAAATTGTAACATTATAAAATTTTTGAAAATTTCTATTTTTTGAAAAATTGGATAAAATAAATTATAATTTAAAAGGATAAATGAAATTAATGGTTTTAAATGAAAATTGAAGGGATTTTAAATGAAAAAGTGGAATATATATGTGATATATATGCAAAATATACATAACATATATAAAAGTCAACACTTTTTAAAAGAAAAGGGTATTTTGGTAATTAAATCTTATAAATTTAAAATTAATAAAAAAATTCAAAAAAAATTATTTTTGAATGGAAGAGGGAAAGTAGGAATTTTTATTTATTAAAAAATAATTAAATATTAAATTATTTTAATATATATATGTGGTTTAAAAAAAAGATGAAAGGAAAAGAAATATTAAAAGTCTTCTTCTTCTTCTTCTTCTCTTTCCTTTGGCCGAATTTTCCATGGGAGTTAGACTAAGAATTTGATTCTTCCATACTTCATAAATTGAAGGAATTAACAAGTTTCAAGTGGATTTTTGGTGATTTCCACCAAAATTAGTAAGTTTCCATCTCTTTTCTTTGAATTCCTTAGAAATTTGGATTATGTGAGAATTTGTATTTTTATGTAGGATATAATAGTTGTTGGAATTGGTGTATATGATGTTATTTTGGGTATTTAACAATGATTCTAAGGTTAGATTGAAGAGATGATGGAGTTTGGTTAAAGAATGATGAAGAGAGAGAATTTAGGGTTATGAATTTTTGGGGTTTTAAAAATATGAACTTTAATTGTGCAAATTTGTTCTAAATGAGTTTTTTTAATTCATAAACAAGTATTTTAAAGTCAAATATTAGATTTGGTGGTGTTGGGTTGGAGTTTGAGAATGGAAGTGGAGATTTAGGGTTTTGGAAAAGTGATTTTCCAAAGTGGTTGAATTGTGTGATTTTATTTATTTAAGCATGTTATTTAGTGTTAAAAGTGATGAAAATAAGCTTGGAATGAGTAATGGATTGTGTTGGAATAGAAAACCTTCAATGGGGGAAGGTTATGCCATTTTTGAGATTTTGTGTATAAGAGTATTTTTTTATTATGTAAATGATTTAATTGTATTAAAATATGTTTTTAATAATATAAATAAACTTAAAACACTAATTTAAGTATAGTAGAATGAAATTCCAATGTTGAAGTAAGGAAAGGCTAAATTTTTTAAAATTTGTAGGAGTGATGTGCAATTATGATTTAATGTTGGAAATGCCATTAAATGTGATACTAAATGATTATTTGCTGTCACATTTGGTTTAGGCATTGAGTGAGGTTGATTTGCTTCATCCAAGTAGTAAATGGCAAGTTAGAAAGATTGGATTGAAGGTTGTTTTTAGCTTGCTTTGGGTTGCTAGTGGAGGTATGTACAAACTTTGAATATAATGTCTATATTTGTATAACATTTGGACTTAACACATTTTGGTTGAAAAATATGTTAAGCTACTTGGTTCATTGATTGTGTATGAATAATATGCTATGACATTTGTAATGCATATATGTGTTAAATGCATTGTGAAAAGCCATTATAATAGCTAATTTGTGTAACATGTGAAATATGCATATTATGTGAAAATACCCAAAGTAATTGAATAATGTGTTGTGAATGCAAAAATGAGATATGTGTAATAATGAAATGAATTGATATTGACAAACATGAGAAAAATGAGAAAAGTAAGAAAAAAAAAGTGAAAATAAGGCAATATGCCTAGATTGAATATGTGAAAATAAGAAAGAATTTAATAATGAGAAATATGAATAAATTGCGCGCCTAGTATGTTTTTCAATTTTCAGAGTTCTGTGTTTGGTGGCATGCCTATGATTGCCTACGGGCTATACGCTGGAATGGTGAAAAGACTGGGTCGTAAGCCAGGTCAGCTGATAAATATGATGTTTTTAGGGTGAAAAGACTGGGTCGTAAGCCTCAAAAACTATAGCAGTCTAGCCGGGTTGAGGGCCAAGATACTGGGGCCTAAGGGTCTAGTCAGATTGAGGTCCAAGAGACTGGAGCTGTTACATTATCCATAGATATATATATTGACTACAGGGATAGACACATGGTGTCATTATGGACCAAAGCAGTAACTCTGAAATTTTAATAGTATATTAGATCTTTTTGGGCCCATGCTTGTCTTTGTTTTAATGTGAATTATGAATTATGATACAATTGAATAATATAATGTTATGAGTTGTGCTTGTGAAATATTTGAAAAATATAAGAAAGTGGATTGATGTGACATCTATATTCATTGTGCATTTGGTATTGCTTTGAGTTATATTGTTATTATCAAAGTTTGTACCATTAGGCTTCAGCTTAGCGCGATTGTTTCCATCGCGCAAGTGACAGGGTAGACCCAGCTGAGCCAGAGAGTTTTTCTAGACCAGGTCGGGTCTAGAATTTTAGTTGAGCTTGTTGAGTTGCTATCGAGATCAGAAACACTACCAGCAGCATGTATATATTTTTATGTTATTGTACATTTTGAGTTTTATGTATAATATATTATGTTTTGAATTTTACGTATTGTATATTATAAAGAAAATTTGGGTCAATGAATTTGAAATGAGAGAGTAAGTGTGTTTTAAATTATATATATCTATATGTATAAATGTTTGAGAAACTTGGTGAAATTGAGAAGTATGGTTGAGATGGTGGTTGAAAATTATTTGGGAGTGTTTTCTTTTTGTATGTTGTGTTTTGATAAATTTTGGATATCCAAAATACAGATAAAACTCTAGCGAATTTTTTCCCCAGAAATTTTTATATATATTATTTATTTTGGGTTCTTATAACAAGTAAAGAATATTTGTATTCTATTTAATTTTTATATATTTAGAATTTGAAATTTTAAATTGAAAATGTGAAAAAAAATTTCATTAAACCGGTCAGTGACATTTTTATACCGTATATGCGTATTTTACATATGCTGAAAATATGTATTGTATGTATATAGGGTACAAGATTATTACACAAATGATCCGCCAAAGATGTACCTTCTCGGTAACTAATTTTGACCAGTTTAGTCAAATAGAGCAACTTGTTATTCCCTATTTTAGAAGCATATAACTTTTCAAGCTTCTCTCATAGGGATCTAGCATGAGTCTCTTTACAAATGTGATTGTACACATTGTCTTCGACAAACTATCGGATAAAACTACACACTTGCTCATGGTCGAACTTTCAGTCTTCATCTAATTTCTCATTAGGTTTTGATGTGGTGAACACATGCAAATGCATTTTCATCACAAATAGGAGATCTTTCATCTTATTTCTCCATATGTGGTAATTCGAGCCATTTAGGCTGATCATCTTGTTTATCTTCGTCTCCATCTCTTTAATGCAAAGAGGTTAACTCCAATACTATGTATTTGAACCACAACTCTGATACCACTTGTTGTGCAGCGGAAGTAAATAGCACACAAATTACTTACTATTATACAAGTAAATAGTATATGAAATATTGTACTAAAAACAAATACTAAGAAAATTCATAGGAAATGTTGGAGGGGTCACAGACGGTCTAGCTTAAAATTCAGTCTCCTTAGATAAAATTTTACTCGGATAATTAATAGCACAATATAACAAAATTACTACCCTTGATAATAGCTATAAAACTAAGACCAAATAGCACGTCAGATTTAACGTGGTTCACCCTTTTACTTTGGGCTACGTCCACGGGACAAACTCCGAAAAATATTCTTCCACTATTAAAATAGTAGGCTTACAAGAGAGACTTTTCTAGAAATATTTCTAGAGGTAAAATTATTACAATCGAGATAAACCCAAAATAGTGGCACTCAAGTATTTTTCAAACACTCCCAAAATTAAACTACTTCACTATTTTATCACTTTTCAAATAATTCTCTCTCTCTCTCAATTTTCTCTAATATTTTTCCTCTCAAATTGTGTTTTGAAGAAGAAGGGAAAGGCCATATATATAGGCATTCCCATGAGGTTGTTGGCCCAACTTAATTAGGCCAACAACCATTTTCAACTTAATTAATTTATTTATTTATTTTAATTAGTCAAACAAATACCAAAATGGTTGGTATTGTCCAACAAAAATTAACATTCAAACATATTACATATTCTAAGCTACAATGGATGACTTACATGTTCAGCTATATTATGGAAATTACTTATAGTTGCTTCACTATCACACCCTGATCACCACCACGACATCCCTTTGTTCCTATTACTTTGCCTCTGCCTCCTCTTCCTCTCATGTTTGATTTAATTCCAGAAACATAATAATTAGAATGTCAATTAGATAGTGGCCTACTCCGGGAATGAACACCTACAGGATCATGTATGGTATCTTCAACCTCTTAGCCATCATCTGCAACTCTACTAATAGCCATACTGTCATCCTAATTTATCATGTCATTTTTTAATTCAATCAACTTTGATTTAATATAATCCATTTTTAGCATATCATCCATCCCAATATCAGTAATTTTCTTAAAATATATTCATAGTTGTTTGTATATTTTATATTCCTCTATCATGTTAGGGTAACCTCCAAAAAAGAATTTCTTAATATGAGGTTGATAAACATCCTTTCTCCATCTTCTCATGAGATACCTTTCATAAACCTGATTAATTCTTTAATGAACAATTACTTCTAAAATATGGTAGCATAATATAACTTTTTATTCAAACAACTAACAATTGCATTTCAAATATTACCGGGTTGCCCTGTACTCAATAATGTAATCATACACATTTCCATAAAAATAATTTTTAACTGACCTATCTGTAATATTGAAAATCTCAACACCTAGCTATGTATCCGTAACATTTCTTTCACTATCTATAGGAATGTTCAATTCACAATGATACAACTGTATCATTTCTTTGTAAACCATCTTAAATGTTGCTTTGGTTAGAACACGTTTCATTTGTTTTTCCCATAAGAAACCATACTCACACTTATGTTCAATGAATATTACCTTAATTCAGGTTAGATCTCTTTCTCATACTTATCTCTTAGTGCTAACTCTTATTACTCCACAAAATGTTTGAGTGTACTTTTACTATTTACAAATCCATTGAACAAGGCATGCATTTCCTCACTCCTCTGTGTTGAAAGCATGCCAGCCCAAAAGAAATGCCTAAGGAAAACATGAATCCAACTTTGCCTTTCAGCATACAACTTAAACAACCATTAATTTATTTCTAATGCATAAGTTTCAAGAAAAGTAGCCCATCTTCTCTCAAATTCCTCTATAGTGAAGCTATCAAAAACTAATACTTTGAATTCTTTCTTAGTAGCAATGTAATCATTAACACCACTAAACTTCACAGGCAACTTTGTGAATATATGCCATAAGCAAAATCTATAAGTTGTATTTGGCATCACTTCGTGAATGGCTGCCTTAATGCTTTCATACTGATCCGTCAATATACCATTGGGATGTACATCTACCATCATAGACAACCAACTAGAAAACAACCACTTAAAAGTTTCTGCATCCTCATGTGAAACCAAAGCACAACCAAGGAGAACTGTTTGACAGTGGTGATTCATCCCAATAAATGTGGCAAATCGCATCATGTACTTATTTATAAGGTATATAGTATCAAAACACATAACATCATGGAACTCATGATAAGCAACTTTACCTTATGGATGTATCCATATAACATTCCTTAACCTACTAGAACTATCAACATCCATCAAGTGGAACAAATCCCTATCTTTTCTTTGCATCTTACAAAAAAACTTATGAATTACCATTTTCAATTCTCAATCTCCTATTATTATGGATAAAATTTCTGCAATCTTCTAGTACACACCTCATATTTTATGGCCCGCCAGATTAAACTTCAATGAGTTTGATACTCTTACAAATTCAAAGTCCAACTCCATCATTAGACTTTAAACTCCTTTTCAAACCATTACTCATTTGCCTATGACTAGCCATAAGCCTTGACATGGCTGGATCCAAAGGATGAGTATGCTCATTCACTACCTTTGTGACTCACCAAGTTCCATCAGTGTCTAGAGCAACATTCAACCTAGCATGACAATTTGTCCTTTTGCTCAACTTAACACAAGATGCCCTCCTCCCCTTATCATAAGTAAATAGAGCATAATTTGGAATATCACCACCTTTTTTACATACAAATCCTTTCATAACATAAAATCCTTCTATTTTAGCATAATTTTTATAAGAATTGAACAATGCATTGATGTTAGGAAATCACATTCCTATCAAATTTTCATTTAATATGATGAAACAAGCAAATAATGTAAACTTTGTATTTACTTTAATATTTAATCAAATCACATAGCAATAATCTAATTGCATAGCATGAAAAGTCAAAGTAACTAATAAAAATCTCATATTTGTATAAAAGAAAACATGATAAAGCCCCCCCTTTTTATATAAACTCAAATGTTTTTATTAACTCAGCTTGTTCAATGTCAAATTAGAGCAAAATTAGTTTGAGTAATATAAATTGAGCAATATAAATTATTGAAGTGGAAAAATATATGCATAAACCCACATATCAATGGAAAGGGATTAGATGTATAATGATTATATTAATAAATAATAATGATTATATTATTAAATTAAAAAATCTAACTTAAGAATAAGCTTACCTATAGATAGGCATGCTTTTAAATATTGATATTCTATGTATTCTTCATCTTCCTCTTCATTTTCTAAACTACAATTAGAATCTACAATATGATTTTCCCTTTCAACAAAAAATGTTGATGATATATCATTTTCACCATTGTAAATACTATCAACTTCTGAAATCCCAAATAAATTATTCAATATTTGCCTTATAGATTCATTTGCAAACAAAGTTTCCATCCATTTCTTTTCTCCTATAAAACTTCTGTATTTTTTTTTCAACACAAGTTTTTTCACTTGCAATTAGTTCATGTCTTTTCAAAAGAAAGTATTCATTTGTTTAAGTTTTTCCAACTTTTTTCATTTTGGCAGACAAAGAAACTAATTTTGGGTGGAAATTTTAATTGTTAACTAGTTTTCAATACATTGAAAATGATCATAATATGTTTCAATAAAATATATTAAATATGATTATTGGGGGGGTTGAGCAGGAAAGAAAAACTGTTTTGGAGCCAAATAGAAGTCAAGTGTATTATTGTCCTTTTAACTGTTCTGGCCAATTTCTAGCCAACTTGCTTTTTCCTTTGCAATAATTGAGGTATTGGAATGGAGTTAAGTAGTGAATTTCAAAGAGATGATGTAGAGAAGCTTGTTAAGGAGTTGATGGCTGGAAATAATGATAAAAGATTGAAGGATCAGGTAATGGAATGGAAAAGAATGGTACAAGAGTCCGTTGCTCCAAATCGGTCATCTTCTATAACATTTAACAATCTATTGAATGAAAAAAAAATGATTTCTTATTAAAACAAGTTTTAATTGGGTGGGTGTTTGACATTATGATTGTAACTTGTAAGTAGCTGTTTTTCACTTATAAATAATTTTTTTTAGGATAGTGTAAAATTAATTTTGAATATATTTAATATTTGAAATATTTTTAAAGTTATTTTTTATTGATAAAAATTACATGACAAGTAATTATTGTTCTGATTTCGAAGAATTCTTATTTTTATTTATAGATATTGGATTCATTCTCTAATTTTTATGAATTATGTGTTAACGTTTGGGCCCAAAGCATTGTTTGACCATCTTAATATGTATATAATATTTTTTGTTGGAATTTTTTTTAAATGCAAAATAAATTCTCATTAATATATCAGAAAATACATCCGTAAGATATAAATAAAATTTTAAAATTTTAAAATACATAAGATATATATAACTAATGAGGTTACTAGAACTGGATATCCTTGAACTTTTTCGATATAAACAGTAAATAATAGTAATGTGTCACGGACAATCTGACTTTCAGTGGTACACTCATTTCATCTATTATCTGTTACCTTTCATATGAGAAGAATATTTTCATTAAAGAATGATAAATAACATCCATTAGAGAATAATAAATAACTTCTATTAAAGAAGAACAAATAACCTCTATAAGAGAATAACAAACCCCTATTAAAGAATGACAAATAATCTTCATTTGAGAAGACATATAACTTTCAAGTAAAGAAGAACAAAACTTAACAATAAAAACTTAAATAACATTCAATTTTATTCTAAAAAATGAAGAAACACGAAAATAAGACACTAACGCTAAATTTTAGATCTATATTAATCTGAAAATTATTTGAGAATAAACCATATAAAAAATATGCAAATTAAAAAATAGAAAAATCAAATAATAGATTAGAAAGAAAGATGAAAGGGCTGTCGTCTGTCAATAAACTGACGGCAGCTCTACTTTCATGCTAAAAAAAATCTATGAGAGTTCAGAAAAATGGGACGGCTATATTTTTTTTTATGTTGGAAGTTAATAATTAATAAATGGTTAACATCAATCAGTTAAAAAAATGGTTAACATCAATGTTAAAATGTTTTTTCTGATATATATTTCAATTTGTTATTTGAAATTAAATATTTTTGCATCTAAGTTTTTTTATGTTAAATACTTCATAAAATTAAGTTGAAAGAAAATGATAAAATGGAGATGATAAAAGGTAGGAGCAGACACATAATGTATAATCATTAAAGACTTATTTTTTTTATCATACTTATTCGATTGTGTTCACTATTCCATAATTTTTTCATTAATTCAAATTTACAGTCCATTTTAGAACTTTTATTAATCATAAGTGTGACAGCATAATTTTTTACTATGTAACAATAAATTTTAATATTTATTAATATGTTTTAATTTTAACCATTAGTTATATAAATTAATGAGAAAATATAAAAAAAAACAATTTGATATTTTAAAATTTTTCATCTTAAATAAAGATAATGAATTTTTTTTACTAATAAAAATAAAATTAACCATATGATAACCATAATGGAATGTAATAATTTCACTAATAGAGAAAATGTAAAATTTTCATATCAGTGAAAAAAAAAATTTTTTTAACTAATAAAAAATTTCATTTGATTTAAAAAAATCATTTTTTTCTCTAATAAAAATGAAAATTTAAAGAAAATAGTAATATTTTATGTAACCTTTTCTTGCCATCCATAGCTTTGATGCTATAGACAGACAGATCTATGAGCAAAAATGAAGGGACATTTTATTTGGAATTCTCCTGGTTCAGGAAATTGTGACCCAGGATGTATGTGTTTTGAAGATGGTGAACCTTACACTCCTCCCACTAGACTTACAGGAGCTATGAGATTCATCTCTTCCTATAAAACACAGTGATCTCACCAAAAACATCCTCCACCTCCACCAAATAACCAACCCTGGATAGCTATTAAACCAGACATCCAAAAGAAAGAATACCCCTTTCCTTTATTTTTCTATGATGAAGCCTAAAAGGTTTTAGAAAAAGAAGGATTATTTGAAGTCCCTAAACCTCCAATCATTCAACCTAAAAAGTGTATACCAAAAACTCCAACTCCCTTAGCATCTGCACTACCTCAGTGTATGATGTTTAAACCACCATCTCCAGAAAATTTTCCTCCACTACAGAAACAAACCAATCCACAGACTAAAATAAATTCCTAACCTTACATCCAACACACCACAGTTTTTTCCAGTGGACAGACTGAACAAACAACTCAAGTTGAAGAAGTGTTTAATTGGCATTCTTTGAATGTCTAAACTCAAAATCAGTATCTCCAGATGATTGACACAAAGATAGATCATTATTCTTCTAAATCAGATCAACACTCAGCAGCTCTTAGCACTATGTCAATTGAGATTCAGCAGCTATATCACAGCCTTTCCACTAGAATTTCTCAATTGGACTTTGATTTGAGACTTATGATACAAAGAATAGAATCTGGACCTCTGTTTTATGAGAAAGACAGAGAAATACAAAGATTGAAAGATATCTTCAACTTAAACACCAACAACCTTCCTCACCATATTACTTTAACCCTTTTCCCAGTATTTCATAATTACCACCTCCAACATCTCAAACACCATTTGGTTCTTTTGCTGAATTGTTCCCACCAGTAAAACCATAACGTTCATATGTCCCATCTTCTTCTGTTCCTCTAACTACAAAAAAGACTTTTGCTGAAGTAACCACTACTGTTGTACCTATTGTCTTCCCTTCCACTTCTAGACAAGATGAAGTTCCAAAAACTTCATTTCAGCAGGTGGCCTTTAATGCTACTTCAAATGATTCTTCAGATAATTCTAATTCTTCATAATTAGAACCTGATTCAGATATAGAAGTTGATGTTACTCAGTTACTCATGGCTGATCCTCCCAAAAATTTAGATCCTAAAGATCCACCTCCTCCTCATGTTATTGAACAAGAAAAACAATCAGGAGTTGAAGGAATGAGCCAACAGCCAGAATATATCAATCTCAGTACCAGAAGTTGCAGTTCAAATGGACCTTGGTTTACATTTGATGAGCTTCCTCCTTCTAAATGGAGAAGCAGAATTTTGGAGTTCAATGCTTGGATTGATGTTCAGATGGTTAAACATGGCCTTACTCTCCAACAAGCATTACATGAATTTGTTGTCAGGACAACAAGATCAATCAGAGAATGGTTCCTTAATCTCAGTGAATATGAAAGACTTCAATTTATCAACAGTCAGTCACTTGGTGCAGCAATTTCCATCCTTCATAACATTTTCCTTGGAGATTACAATCTGATAGTTAAAGCTGAAAAGCATGAATTTTACTCCATGAAATATTGTTCTCTGAAAGAAAAAGATCCTGAGAAGCATTATGAAAGGATGACAAAAAAGTTTTATCAGTTGAAAGGAGCTTCAGATCCTAATATGAAGTTCACATATGTTGCCTCTTTGCCAGATGAATTACAACCAGAGATTCAAAGAATTGTTCAACAATCTGGAAAGGAAATTCCACAATTGTCTCTTGGAGAAATTCATCAGATCACAATCATAGCTATCAGACGACTTTGTGAACAATAAGAATTCTTCCAGAAATGGAATGATGATAGAACTATTTTGAAGAAAGTTTGCAAGAGACCAGAATTGAAGATTACGTGTAAAAACAGAGATTAAGTGTAAACTCTATTCATTTGCAGAACTTCCTTCTGTTTATGAACATGAGAAAACATTTCTTCTTCCTTCTTGTGTAAACTCTCATCTAGACTTTAAACACTCTCACCCTTTATGGAAAAACCCAGACTTTTTTTATTTCCCTTCCTTTTAAGAAAAATGAAGGCATAAACCCTACAAAAACCTCACACCCTGGAATGTCTCCCTCAGACCTTGCTCTTGCTCGTCAAGAATGTCAACAGTTACTACAATAAGGACTCATTGAGCCCACTAAGTCTAATTGGGCTTGCCAGGCTTTTTATGTTGAAAAAAGAGCTGAACAGATCATAGGACAAAAAAGGCTTGTAATTAATTATAGGCCTCTTAACTTATTTTTTGCAGATGACAAGTTTTCTTTGCCTAAGATTTCTACTCTCATGGTTTATTTGAAGAATGCTAAGATCTTCTCTAAGTTTGATCTTAAAGCAGGATTTTGGCAGTTGGGTATCAATCCAGAAGATAGACCCAAAACAGCTTTTTGCATTTCTGATGCTCAGTACCAATGGACAGTTATGCTTTTTGGTCTCAATGTTGCTCCCTCTTTGTTTCAGAAGGCAATGATCAGAATCTTCCATCCCATTTTACATTCAGCTTTGATCTACATTGATGATATTTTACTCTTCTCTGCTACAGAAGAAGCCCATCATTAACTGTTATAACAGTTTGCTTCAATTGTCCAACATTATGGGATAATGTTGTCTGAAAAGAAAAGCTCATTGGGCCAAACCACTGCTAATTTCTTAGGCCTACATTTTGACAATGGATCCTATTCACCAAGCCCACATATAGCCCAAATACATCTTAAATTCTCAGACTCAAACCTTACACAAAAGTAAACCCAACAGTTTCTTAGTATAATCAATTATATCAGAGACTTCTTTCAAGCCATAGCCCAACCCATTATCCAGCTTTCTAAACTTCTCAAAAAGAAACCACCACTATGGACAGATATCCAGACCCAAGCAGTCCAGACCATTAAACAGTTAGCCCAAAAACCTATCCCTCTTCACATACCTTCTACTGGACTTTGAATCTTACAAACTGATGCCAGTGATGAATTTTGGGGTGCTATTTTTCTTGAAGAAATAAATAAAAAAAGATATTATTGTGGACATGCAAGTGGACAGTTTAAAGACAGTGAAAAATATTACCACTCCACTTACAAAGAAACCTTAGCTGTTAAGTATGGAATAAAGAAGTTTGAATTCCATCTTATTGGCTATCACTTTCTCGTCCTTCTTGATAATACTTCTTTTCCCAGAGCTCTTGAATTTAAACAGAAGACCTTACCTCCTCATCAATTGTTAAGATTACAGGAATGGTTCTCCAGATATGATTTTTCAGTCCAGCATATAAAAGGTAAGACAAATCTCATCCCTGACCTTTTATCCAGACCAGCTAAACCTATCCTCCTCATTACTCGAAACACTCACTTTCTTTTATCATGATGAATACCAGACCATCTAGTTCTACTTCTATAACTAGTTCTAAATTCCCTAGTTCTCCCAGTTAAACTGATAGACACATTGATTACCAGCTTTTACAAGTTTCTCTTGGTCTTTATCCTTCTAGTCCATCCTCTATTCAGTTTTTTTTGCCAGGACTCACCTTTTAATTTATCTTTCTGAGCTTCATGATTACTTTCATATTAATCGTGAGCTTATTTTATTTTATCCTGAGATTCCTTGGTATCTTTTTTATTATTTATTTCCTTCAAATCCAAAAATAATTTCTGAATTATGGTTATTATGGTGTTACTCAATACTATATCACTATGCCCTTGAAATTACTCTCATGAGTATGATTAGTTTCCTCCAAAATGAATATAATTCTGGATCATTACCTTGGATATTTTTAAAATGGTTTGATTCAATCCCCAATCGGATCAAAAAGCTTAAGAAGATTGTTCGGTATCATAAAGTATGGGATAAACCAGAATATAAGATAAAGAATTTTCATTCTATCTTTATCTTCTACCGTCCATATTTCTAGTATCCCAGAACAGAAGTTCTTTGGTCTCAAAACCTTGCTTTTGAATGGAAGTCTTATGTTGGTCAGATTTTTCAAAAAGAAAATTTGCAGACAGACCTCAAGATGCTGTTATATCAGTTCAACAACGTTCGTTTAAATGTCAGGACTCCATTAATTTGTACCTCCCTTGTTCCTGATTTAAACAGGACTACTATTGTTGAAGAAATTTCTAATGAAGCAAAAAGAAGATTTGAATCAACACTTCAAACTCAAATCAGATTCATAGAAGAAACTACTGAGCTTCCTTTCCAGCTCACTAGTGATTATTTTGTTGATTGTGATTTTGATTTTGGTGGACCCCTCAGCCAATGAGACTCTCCACCTGCTCCTCTCCATCATCCATCAGAAGTGCCTTCCAGCTCATCTCAGCCAGCTATTCCACAGAATCTTAATAATTTAGAGATGACTCAGCAAGAAAATGACAATGCCAGCTAACCTCCCAACATACAAGATATGAATATCATGTCACGTGAATATCTTGATGCTTACAGGACACAAGATGACAACTCACTGGTCCCAGCCTCGTATGACTCAGATTCCTCTGACTATCAGAACATGAATCTATCTTCGTCACACTTTATATAGTGGCCTTACTGTGTTTGTCTTTTGTAATAATTTCTGTGTAGTGATCTTACTGTATTTATCGTGTTGTAATAATTTTTGTGAGTGAAAACACTGTTTCCTCACATGTCTTATCTCTTTTATTTTTTCTGATAAGTGTGCTAGTGTGTAATGATGTAAACTCATATGTAAACTTTTTTGTTTGTTTCCTAGCTCCTCCTCCTATATAAGGAGCCATTATGGTAAGAAATGGAGATATAGAAAGAGTTTCTCACTCTTCTTATCCTTCAGCATATTTAATAAAAATATGAATTTTTAAATTAAATTCTCTTTTTTCTCTATATTTTTCTATATATTATTTGATGAGGACGATCCATTAATATAAAGAAATACTTATGTGAGTTGTTAAAATCATTGTTTAAAGAGAGACTGTATGTAGATTATGTATGAGATTTGTCTGTGTCTGTATTTATAAATTTATACAAATTGTTCATCTGTATTAATAGAATCAGTGTGTTCTGGCCTTAACTCTAATCTTATATATAATATACCTTATACCTTGTACTTGCGGAGAATTGATTATCAGAAATTTCTGTAAGCATGGACGCCCCCCAGGTGATGCGACGATGAAAAACCCTCCTGCTTTGTTCTTCTAGGGTTCATCCATCGCTTTTCACAGCCAAACAGTCTAATATTTGATTCGACTCTAATTTTTGTTTAATTGCTTGTTAATCTACCTTCATCAAGCACTTACTGTATTCAACTCTACAATTAGTGGAAATGCTGGACATAAGTATGCTCGATGTGAATTTGAAATTATGGGCGTTGAGAATCCCTCGTGAATTCTGCAAGTTAGCTACTCGTTTACTAGCTGGGTACGTATTTTAGCATATAAAAAGCAAATCTGGCTAATTATTTTCAATTCGAAGTTAAAATTTGTTGTATTTCGGTTTGAAATTGATGCAGATACTTGCTTAATAAAGCTCGGGTTAAACCCATCACTGAATATCCAACTAGTGAGAAGAACCGTTATTTGATTTTGTCTGAAAAAGTTCAAAATCCTGGTATGGAATTCTGAATAGATGGTGTTAGTAAATTATTGTTTGCGAAATTATTAGCTTTGCTTTTTAAATCTAATTTGTTGTTGTGGAATAGATTTGAGTGATATTCCAGCTGAAAAACTTGATGAACTGAAGAAGTTATGTCAGATTGAAGTAGCTCCTTATTCTATGACACTTGGATATTCCTAATTGGGTGCAGGTTAGTTCCTACACTCGACTCAATTTAGCCCAACCTTAATCCCAAAATTAATTAGGGTTTGCTATATTTACACACTAAATGATTCTGGTCCACATTTTCTGATAGTTATAATGCCTTTAATTAGTTTAGGTCTACCCGGTCCTTTTTTTTCTCTCTTCTCCTCTACCAAATGGTGCTTGACTTCCTAAAGTGGGGCCTCCCTAGATCTGTCTCAAATGTTCAAACCATCTCCCTCTCAATCACGGCTACTCTCACTTTTTCTCCAATGCTTTCATTACTTTGCTCCTGAGTTTTTGTAATCTCTATTGCACATATAAAAGAAGTATTACTTTAAATCTTTTGAAAATCGGTTGCTATGACAGTGCAAATCTGGCGTCTGAGTCTGTTATCAATTGTGGATGATAATTTGTATTCTGATGCCTTTATTGATACATTAGTGCACATGTAGTTTTCTCCTGATGTTTTCTGTTTGCTCATTGGAGTTGCTACTGAATTGTTTCAAAAGTGGAGATTATGCTTCTTCCATGTTGGGCAGCATGAATTTCGCATGTGCGTCATTAACCTGTTCTAGTTGTTTGGCAATCCTTTATTTGATGCCCTGTATCTATCTCAGTATGCTGCATTTATCCATCCAGCTGATCAGTGGCATAAGGCATAAATGTCCATACTTTAAGGGCTATTATTATATTTATATTAATTCTTTGTGATAACGATATCTGGGTAAATTCTGTATATTGACTAATGGCTTAACTCTCTGACTTTCTGTCATCTTTGCTTGCAGATCATATATTGAAGCAGATCCTACCTCCTGGAGTGGAGATCCCTTCATCTTTTGAAACAATAGTTAAGTATTCAATTTATGTTGCCTACCTTTTGGGCTTTTCATTCTTCTGCCCTTTCCTTTAACTTAAAGTGGAGAAAGAATCTTGCAAATTTTTCTATGTATTGTTATTCATCATGTGGTTTCGCAATTACTTGCAAGATGATCATCACACTTTGTAGATTGTTAGCTTAAAACCAGGGGAACGTCACCACTGATGCATGAATTACATGCTTATATCTGCAGGTCACATTGCCCATCTGAATATACATGATGAACTACTTCCATACAAGGACATTATTGCTAAGGTTATTTATGATGTAAGTTCTCATTGTTTTTGTCCTTTGCAGATTCTTTGATTTTCTCTTGAATTTACAGCCATGATTTCTTCGCCCTTCTAATTTTGTTTGTTTACGAATTAGCAAGCCTGTGTAGTAGTTAAGTTTTTGTTGGTTGCTTACCACTATTTCAAATGGTTAACCTTGTGATCCATGTTAATCTCTTTCTTTATCTAATTGTTATCCTTGGACTTTTAAAAAGGAATTTATATATGTTATTTTATTTAAAATGGCAGAAAAATCATCCCAGGATAAAAACCATTGTCAATAAAGTTGGAACAATTACAAATGAGTTCCGAGTGCCAAAATTTGAAATTTTGGCTGGTGAAAAAAATATGGGCACAGAAGTGAAGCAATATGGGGCAACCTTCAAGCTTGACTATGGCTTGGTGTATTGGAATTCAAGGTTGGAACACGAACATATAAGACTGGTTTCCCAATTCCGACCAGGGGAGACAATTTGTGACATGTTTGCTGGTATTGGCCCTTTTGCAATTCCAGCGGCGCAGAAAAGATGTGTTGTTTATGCAAATGATTTGAATCCAGACAGCTTTCAGCATTTGATGATTAATGCAAAATTCAACAAGGTTGATGACCATATTTATCCGTACAACATGGATGCTAGGAAATTTATTTCCCAACTAATGGCAGCCCCTGAAAATAATTTAGCATGTGATGCTTTGACTCTTAAAGAATGTGAGAATCACATCCTGCAGCCCAATGAGGATAAAAAGGAGGCAGGTAATTTTTGTGATTCTTTGCTTTCTGCCTGTTTGTTGTAATTTTATCTTAAATCATATTCTCATGCAGTTGAAGTAAAGGAAGCACCTGATGTTTCAAGTGATCATGAGGGTGCCCAAGATCCATGCAGGATGGTAGATACATCTGTAGCAGCAGTTAAAAGGCCTTGTCAGGAAGGTACGATAAGCACCAAAGTAAGGAATTGGTCATTCATAAAAGTTTATGCATCTTGTGTAAGATGCATGAGACAGTTATTTGGCCACTCAAGTAACTGTAATATCTAAAGTCTCTTTCTTTTTTTTCTGAGCAGAAAATGAAAATACGCACGATGCTGCTATTTCCTTCACTTCTAGCAGAAAACGATGCACAAATAAGAGGATGAGAGCCCCTGAGTTGTCCAAGCCTTGGGAGCATGTTGATCATGTGATAATGAATCTTCCTGTTTCTGCTTTACAATTTCTAGGTATCAATATTTTTCAGGCTACTCTCTCTCTCTCTCCAATTTGTGGTAATAGATACCCTTATGTCAGTGTCCAAATGAATGTCAGTTGTGTATTTGTGTAGCTCCAATTACATCATTTGCCTCCTTGCATCTTTTTCCCTTCACTTCTAGCAGAAAACGATGCACAAATAAGAGGATGAGAGCCCCTGAGTTGTCCAAGCCTTGGGAGCATGTTGATCATGTGATAATGAATCTTCCTGTTTCTGCTTTACAATTTCTAGGTATCAATATTTTTCAGGCTACTCTCTCTCTCTCTCCAATTTGTGGTAATAGATACCCTTGTGTCAGTGTCCAAATGAATGTCAGTTGTGTATTTGTGTAGCTCCAATTACATCATTTGCCTCCTTGCATCTTTTTCCCTTTTTGAACTGTTTTTTATGGAAACTCTTTTCACTGTCAACTGATTTAGGACTGAGCCAAAAATATTATTTTAGTTACTGGCTTTGCTCATTCTCTGATGTACATCATTTAGTTTCTCTTCATTTGAAATATTAAATTCCTATTTTTGATTTTTCTGGCAACTGGCATAGTTAACTCCACCTTCAAAAATAAAAATGTCTTTCTCCTTTTATTGTCTTTGCCATTGCATTGTTGCTTGTTCCATTCATTAAGGGGGATCTCTTGCTAATCTCATTTCTTCTTCAGTCACATTTTTTCGTCTCAAGGCTGGGGATTATCCTCTTCTTTGTGGAGGAAAAGTTAGGCAGTGTTCACTTTTGGTATTTCTGTGATCACAGTTTGTATCGTAATTGTTTCTCCAGCTTAAAAATTAGATAATGTTTCCTTTGAGCTTAAAAATTAAATAGTGTTTCCTTTTACCCTCTCAGATGCATTTAAGGGTGTTATCCAGAGGAAGAATTGGAAGGGACCTCTTCCCTGGATCCACTGCTACTGTTTCATGCGGGCAAATGAAACCAAAGAATTTATAATCTCGGTAAGCTTTGTTTGATAGAGTCTTCTGTAATTCTTCAATTTTCTTATCATTTAAAATCAGAGTTGATCTCAGTGTACTAGTGAGGCAAAAACTTGTGGCTTCTTATTGTTGGTGTCAAAGCAATGCTGTCTCATGATTGCTCTTCTCTTCCAATATTGAGTTTGTTTTCCATGGGGACTAAATATTTTCTGTGTTAAGTCTGGACCACCTGGTGCAAAATATTATTTGTATTAATAAATTGTTACTTAAATTGCATTTCTATCTGACCTTTTTGCAGGAGGCAGAATCTGCATTAAGTGCTTGTATACAAGATCCGATATTTCATAGGGTCAGGGATGTTGCTCCAAATAAGGTATAGAGTGCTAGCATTAGTGAAATTACTTGCTTAAAACATTGATGTTTGGTTTCATGTTCATTTATTTATTAGACATTATTTTATCCTGCAGGCAATGTTTTGCTTAAGCTTTAGGCTACCAGAAGCATGTTTTAAAGACGACGCTGATAAGGTTCATTCTGCAAAAGGAGATTTATAGTCACTCATTGAATGATTACTGTCAAGGCTGAACTTTTACAACTCATATATTTAGGATTTGGTGGGCTTTAGTCCCCTCTTCACATTCATAGAACCATAAAGGGAAAGTTTAACAGCAGATCAAACTTTGAATTCAAAAATCAAAGCATCTCAGGGAAAACTGATGTAAGATAAATATACATGTTTTTAGTTTTCAATTTTGTTCTGAGCGTTGATATGTACATGTTAAATTCTTATAATTATTAAATACTCGCTTTGTGCTAAGCAGTCTACCTATATTTGGGAATGGTTTGAATGATATCATTGATTTGGCCATTGGGGATTAAAACATATAGTGGTGTTATTTTGGTTTAAGTGATCTCATATTCTCAAGAAGTGAACAACTTAATGGCACTGAGTTCTTTAAAGTTTACTTTAGCATATGATAAATAGAAAGTCTTGCAATTGGGGTTTCCCTGTTGGTTGATTTTTAATCCTTCAAGTGTGCTTTCAATGCTTAGAAACATTAGTGAAGAGGCAATTGAATGACTTATCCATTTATTAGATATATTTTATCTTACGATTGTATAGGGTTCTTCACAATATGAACAGGATAGACAATGCTAATGATTTCTCTTCTAACATAGTTTGCATTTTACCATCTTAAAAATGTTGTTGTTTCCCAGACCTTTTTAAAGTGCTCATCGCTCATCTACAAGATATCACCCTTTATGTTGGGAGTGTCTAGGTACAAGTCAAAGCTTAAGCAAAATCAGAAGTCCTCCAATAATACCGGGGAGTAAAAATAATAGCAACATACATATGGGTCTATGAGAATCCTTCTATGAGAGTAGGCCTTACAATTCTTTTGTCTTGCATGGCATTTCCTTTTATGTTGGAACTTTAAAAAGCAGGAAGCGTCATATGTGAAGTTAGCACTTAATTCTTTGGTTAAATTATTATGTAGTTTCTAAATTTTGATTTAGTCGGGTTAAAATTGATGGTCAATTGTGTAGCCTTTTATGGAATTCCCTGGACCCTAAACTTACTCTCTTTTCAATCTTGTAAAACATGTTCTAAGGTTTAGACCAAAGCTAAAATCCTATAAATTAACGATGTGCAATGCATATATAAAGTAGTCTTTGATATTGTTCATCTTCAGCAAAATAATCTAGCCTAGGCATGGCAGGGTATTTGAGGCAAATTGAAACAATAAAAGATTAATTTAATTCCCTTGTGTCATTGTCTGAGAATGTTGGTACACAAGAAAGGCAAAAGAAACCGAGTTCTTTATGGTCTTAGCACTGACCGGCTTCCTTCTGATCTGATCTTAGTTCTGTGAGGGTAAGATTTTAGCAAGTCTCGTTATTCCCTTATTAGAGTAGGTGTCTACTCGACTATTGTGCATTTGTTTACATCCAACTAATACTAGTGCAATTGAATCTTCTATATTAGTTGTGCATTGCAGACTAAAAGCTCTTAGGGTGGTTATCAGAATGGCAAAAGAAAAGGCTCCAAGTCCTATTGCACTTATAATGATAAAAGAGGTTATAATCGAGATATTTGCTGGACCTTATATGGTGGACCTCCGTGAGGTACTTTAGACTAATTGACTTGAAGCTCACACAGCCCATAGAGATGGACTACTTCCTTTGCTAGATGCTATAGACCAACGATAGTATCATAATATTACTTTGCCTGGAGGTGATTACAGTGATTACTTGCAGTATCAAACTGCAAAACAACAATCCCCGTATGACAAAGTCTTCTCCTGTTAATCCATAGATTTTAGATTCTGGTGCATTGAATTATATATGCATAAATGATGGCTGATGATATCACCTTCAAAGTGAAGACCTTCAAGAATGATCAAACCAATAGTAGGTTGACTTATGACAAAAATAAGAATACAAAAACAATGGATACCCCATCTCCTCCTTACCTGTATTGAAGACAAAATTTGCCCCCCTTTTCTCAATGAGCTGGTTCTGCCACTAGATGAGGATACCACTGTTTCAGTGAGCTAGGCATTGTTTTTGCCAAAAGGTAAGAGTGACCATATTACCAACAAGAAGAAACGACTGAGTCTTTCAATAGTTGGGTAGGTAAGTTGAGATTTATGCCAGTGGTTGAACTACTTGGTAGTGTTAGAAATTTATAGTTAGGATGCATGATTTGTCTAGAGTTGTAATTGGGCAGGCAAAAAATTTGTCCTGTAAAGAAAATCTCCTCTTAATATCTTGGTTAGAATGTTTAAAATTTGTTAATTATTGCCAAGTAAGAATAATAGTTTGATTCGTTAGAAGGGATTTTGATATCTATAGTAGATTTAAGGAAAAAAATGCAACTGTGCATGGTGAGGAACTTCTTAACTGCCATGCAAATTAATATGCCTTCTTGTGTATTGGATATAAAAAGTCCAATATTGAGGAATATTGCCATAACTATTTGATGCAGGGAAAGTTAAGAATAAATAAAATTAAATTGTTATTAACATGTTTAGTTTAAAAACTCTCAGAAAAATAGACAAAGAGAAAATTTATTTATTGAAATTTTTTTAAATTTAGAAAATTATCGTCACATTCTCAGAACTTATAATATATGTGGCTTAGGATTTTGAAGAATCCTAATAGTATAAAAAGAAAACTACTAAAAAAAGCAACTGACTGCCACAAAAAGAAAATGAAAGAAAATATTGAATGAGGTAGATAAAATATCACAAACCGCATTTCAATTTGATATTTGTGTTAAAATTGATTAAGGAAAGAAAAAATTTGCTAAAAGTTACCATAAATGGAAAAATATGTTTTGAAAAGCTTAAATATTAAAATTTGACTAAAAAATGATGGACATTATTGTGAAGCTATAAGTTCGGCTTGTTGACCTATTTCTGATAAGGTTGAGTCCAAAAAATACTTAAATTATAATTTCGACTTTTGATCATAATTACCAACTGATATTACTCAATGAAAACTGGAGCAATCTATTTTACACCATTATTACTCTACAAATTCATATAAAACGGTGTATAATGCATATAAAAAATTTAATGAAAATATCATAAAGGATACTTCCATCACTTTTCAAAAGAAGTATTGAAAGGACTAAGGATAATAAGAAAAAGGTAAGAATGCGAACTCGATCCTAGTACTAATCTTTTAATTCCATAAGCATCGACAGTGTAGCTTCAGTTAAAGGGTTAAAAAAGAACCACACATGCATTATCAACACTAATAATAGAGCTTGTATAATTGGTATTACTTAGACTTAGAAATTCGAATCAATCGCAAAGTTTATTCAGGTACCTCTTTTCCTACCAACTTTCAATTCCACTTGAACACGACATTTCACACCTAAAAAACAAGATTTTGCTTTTCATTTTATCAGCAAGAAGATTTTTTTTTCAATTGATTTAGAAAATTAGCTAATATGAATGCAAAATAAAAAAAAAAAAAAAAGATACTTCAAGCTAGAATTAACTTAATATTCTAAAAATAAGAGGGAGGGAATCACAAGAAAAAGGAAAAAAGAAACAAGAGAATCAAAGAGGGAAATTAGGAAGGAACATAACTTTTTTACCAAATTCTTATAATTTGATCAAAATTGAGGGTTTAGATAATAATTATTCATAATTCTTTAATTCATGAAGGGAAAAATAAAATTGTTAAAATATTTTGAGGCCACGCAGTTCCATCCTGCTTTTTTTTTTTGGGTTTTTATATGTGAATGCATGGTGTTTTTCTAGCTCCTTTTCAAGTCTTTACGAAGTCTTTCATTTTATTATTAAAAAAAAAAGGTAGAAAATTTCAGTTGCAATGAAGAGATCAAAAGATGGAATGAGAACGAAATACGTGGACTTAAGCTGGAAAGCTAACATTTATATGTAGGATTCCAACATTAGATTCAACGAGTGGTCAATCTTCTTTCAACTTAAGCAATAACTATGCTAATTAAATCTCTATCAAGTCTATCTTTCCTTTCCTATTATTTTATGGACCAGATATACATCTGAGCCAATAAAATAGTTTTAATAAAAAAATTTCTGATTTTATTTACTTTGTATTGACACTGTATACACACTCATTCCATATATATATAGTTACTTACAAATACCTTTATAATATCTATTATAATTTCAAAGGATAATTACTGATTAATTAATAAAATTTTGGAATATTTGAAATATTTATTAAATATTTAATTTTATATTAAACTCATATATAATTTTTTTTGAAGAATTTTAATCTCTTTTTCAATAAATTTTTAGTTTCACCACTTCCCAACGCGGTCTCTCTCACTCTCAAACCCTATAATGCTCTCAAACAAGAACAATAAAAGAAGATGAAGAAGTCATCAAAGACATGGTGGCAGAAAGTGACAAATTGCAGGAGATATTGCCTTCTAAAGAAAAGCCTGAAGTTATTAATGCTTGGCAACTCATGGAAGATCTTGAAGAACAAGAATTACCTGATGGAAAGGAGCCAAGATTAATTCGTTTCTACTTGAATGAATTTATGAGGAGTGACTAAGTAAAATTCAACAAATAACTATTCAACAATCTGTCTCAAGATGCACAAAACCAATCACACATAAATACAATAATTTTTAACGTGAAAAACCCTTTCAATATGAAGGATAAAAACTACGGGACCTCTCTTGGTCTAAGTAAAAGACTATCAAAATCAATATTTACAGCAACTACAAGCTGCTACAACAACTCTCAAGTAAAGGAGCAGCACCAAATCAACCAAATAATAAAAAATAAACAAGAGAATGGAGAAAAATCACCCAAAATAGCTATTGTTCATGCCAATTGATGACTCCAGTTGTTCAAATCTGATCTCTACCATTTAGATTAAAGAACAACAAATTCTAAACGTGCTCACCAAATTTCAACCAAATCCGACCACAAATGATTGTCCGATTGTGGGAGAAAGATAAACTGGTCGCTATTGCAGAAATTCACGTAAACAGTAAACTTCGAGCTCCAAATGTCAAAAATCCAATAGTCAAAAACTGATCTCCACTGTCAAGAATGAAGAACGATGAGTCTTCTAACTTTTGTCCAAATTTCAGCTTGATTGGAGCACAAATTACCATTCGACTGCAGGAAAATCGAGACTGCTCTGTTGACTTCTTTTGCAGAAAAAAAAACTCTTTCTTTTCTCTCTCTCTCTTTTCTCCTTTGGTGGCTGACACACTAACGCCTCTCATATGCAACATAAGGTTATTATAAATGCTAAAATATTAATAGCCTATTGGGCCAAAAGAAAATGGGCTTAAACATTAGATTTTTCACATAGGAGGAAACCCAAAAAATCTTACAATTCTCCGTCTTTCTGACTATATGAAGGAGTTTGCTAAACCGGAAACTCTACAATATGCCTCAAACTTCCCTCCTAAAACCTTTGTGCACATATCAGAACCATTATCATCAATATGTATCTTCTCAAGTTCAAGCTGCTTAGAATCCAAAATATCACGAATCCAATGATACCTCGTATCTATATGTTTGAATCTACCGTGAAAAGTAGGATTCTTACCGAGATGAATAGCACTCTGACTATCACAAAATAAGACATATCTCTTCTGTATAAAGCCAAGCTTAATCACAAACTTCTTCATCCAAAGAAATTTTTTACATGCTTCAATTACTGCAATGAATTCGACTTCTGTAGTAGACAATGCAATGCATTTCTACAACCTAGATTGTCATGTCACAGCTCCCCCTGCAAAAGTGATCAGATACCCAGAAGTAGACTTTCTTAAATCTGCATCCCCTGCCAAATCAGAATCTGTATAACCACTGAGAATAGGCTTTCCAGTCCCAAAATACAACTTCAAACTAGCAGTGCTACGGAAATATCTCAAAATCCACTTCACAGCATCTCGATGCTCTTTTTTGGATTAGACAAAAATCTACTAACAGTACCAACTGCATGAGCTATGTCCGGCCTAGTGCAAACATAACATACATCAAACTACCTACTGCAGATGCATAAGGAACTTTCTGCATATATTCTTTCTTTTGCTCACTATAAGGAGATTTTTTGACACTCAATTTAAAAGACATAGCAAGAGGGGTACTTACAGGTTTAGCTTTAGCCATATTAAATCGCTGTAATACTTTCTTAATATACTTTTCTTGAGATAGTCACAACTTCTTGTATTTCCTATCACGAATGATCCTCAAACCAAGAATCTGCTTTACTAGCCCTAAATCCTTCATTGCAAAGGACTTGCTTAACTTTTTCTTCAAGCTATCAATTCCTGAAGAACTAGAACCCACAATGAGCATATCATCAACATATAGCAACAGGATGATAAAATCACTATCAGAAAATCTCTACACAAAAACACAATGATCAGAAGTAGTCTTCTTGTAGCCTTGTTGAATCATAACTGACTCAAACTTCTTATACCATTGTCTAGGTGCTTGTTTCAGCTCATATAAACTCTCTTTTAGTTTGCAAACATAATTTTCTTTTCCTTTTACTATAAAATCTTCAGGTTGTTCCATGTAGATTTTCTCCTTTAAGTCACCATGAAGGAAGGTTATTTTAACATCCATTTGCTCAATCTCTAAATCAAGATTAGCAACTAATCACAAAATAACATGAATTGATGACATCTTGATCACTGGTAAGAAAATCTCCTTAAAGTCAACTCTTTTTTTTTCTGACTAAAGCCCTTGACAGCTAATCTAGCTTTATATCATGGAGATGATGAATTCTCTTCTTACTTTATTTTATAGATCCACCTATTCTTCAAGGTTTTTCTATCTTTAGAAAGCTTCACCAATTCAAAGGTGTGATTATCAGCTAAAGAAGAATTTCATCTTTCATAGTTGCAATCTATTATGCCTTTTGCTCACTCTCAATAGTCTCTTTATTGCATTCAGGTTCTTCTCCACCTGTCAAGAGTATATACTCATTAGGTGAATACCTGGTAAAATGCGTTTGATCTATGGTAGACCTTCTAAGTGGAACTTCAGGTTCCTCAACATGTGCCTCTTGTTGATCATCAGCTGCTTTATATTCAGGAGCACCAACCTCATCTGCATTCTAATTATCATTTTGCATATCACCATGATTCTGAACCTCAACTACATCAAGCTTATGAGTTGTAGGAGATGGGTTTAAATCAATCAAACCACTACTCTGAAGCTTTAATTTTTTCACCTTATTAATATCTTCAATAGTCTGATCTTCTACAAATACTACATCCCTACTTCTGATAATTTTCTTCTGAATTGGATCATAGCATCTGTAACCAAACTCATCTTGCATATAGCCAATGAAGATACACTGTCTAGTCTTGGCATCTAACTTAGACCTCTCATCTTTGGGAACATGCACAAAACATTTGCAACCAAGCACTCGTAGGTGGTTGTATAAAATATCCTTACCATACCAGAACTTATTTGGAACATCATTTCCCAATATAATAGTGGGAGTTAGATTAATCGCATATGCAACAGTGTACAAAGCTTCACCCCAAAAAGAGTTAGGCAATTTAGCCTCTGAAAGTACACATCTGCCTCTCTCCATCAATGTTCTGTTCATCCTTTCTGTCAAACCATTCAGCTGAAGAGTCTTGGGAGATATCTTCTGATGTCTGATACCCTATTCTCTGCAATATGCATCAAAAGGCCCACAATACTCACCACCATTATCAGTGCGAATATATTTCAACTTCTTTTCAGTTTCTCTCTCAGCAGAAGCTTGAAATTCTTTAAATGCACTAAGAACTTGATCTTTAAACTTTAAGGTACGAACTCAAAGTCTTCTAGAATGATCATCAATAAAGGTCACACAGTTAAAATGACTTTTTCTTCAAAGGACCACATACATCTGAATGTACCAGCTCAAGTAAATCATTTTTTCTGGAAGGAGAATAATATTTAAAAGAAACCCTCTTCTATTTTCCAGCCAAGCAATGAACACACCTGTCTAACCTTGCACCTTTCAATCCTAAAAGCAAATTCTTTTTAGCTAGACAATCAAGTCCCTTCTTACTCATGTGACTCAACCTCTTGTGCCATAATTTTGAAGAGCTATAACTTTCAACTGCATTAACAAGATCTGTAGAGATTGAAGCTTACAACCAATATAGGCCTGAAGCCTTCTTTCCTCTACCCACAACTAAGAAGCCTTTGTTGATTTTACATTTTCATCATAAAAAATGTTGCAATAGCCATCATCATTAAGCTTTCTGGTGGAAATCAAATACAACCTAATGTCAGGTGCATGTCTAATATTTTCAGCTTTAATTTTATTCCATTTTGGGTCTCCAAATAAATAGTTCCAATGTCTATTACCTTTGACACTTCATCATTACTCATCTTTAAAACTCCAAAATCACCCAGAGTATAAGATGTGAAGAACTCTTTTCTTGATGTAACATGAAAGCATGCGCCACTATTAAGAATTCAAGCAGTAATATCATAGATTACATTGACCATATTCTCTTGATAAACTATAGTCAAATCATCATCTAAAGTGGTAGTGGCAACACGATCTGTATTGTTATCATTGCCTCTCCTTTCTTGCTTCCCTTTGTCTACCTTGTTTTCTTTCTTTCACTTAAAATAATATTTCTTGATATGTCCTGATTTACCACAGTAATGACATTCAAGGTTCTTATACTTTGATTTTGATTTACTCTTGCTCTTGCCTCTATTTTGTTCTTGACTCCTACTTTTACTTCTCCCCCTATTTTCAGTAACCAAAGTTTCTGACTGTGAAGTAGATGCCCCATGATTTCTTCTTCTTATCTCTTCATTCAAAACACCAGTCTTTGCATACAATATGGTTACACTACTTTTAGGAGCAGAATTAGTCAAAGATACAAGAAAGTTTTTCCATGAGTCAAGAAGTGTATTCAACAACCAAAGTCTAATAAACTCTTCATCAAATTTGACACCCATACTAGATAATTGATCAAAGATACTTTAAAATTCATTCACATGATCAAGTATAGAGCTACCTTCTCTATATTGCAATCGTATAGCTTGTTTAAGCAAAAATAACTTATTGTTACCAGTTTTTAAAGCATACAAAGTTTCAAGCTTTTCTCACAAGATTTGGCATTTGTTTCATTAGCAATATAATTTAACACATTATCTTCTACCCATTACCTAATAAAATCACATATTTGCAAATGCTCAAATTTTCAATCTTCATTAGATTTAGACTCAGATTTTTTAGAAGCAAATACAGATAAATACAATCTTTTCACAATAAGAAAATCTTTCATTTGTCCTTTCCACTTGTGATAATTTGTGTCATCCAAACAAACCATTTTACTCACATTCATCTCCATTATTCAAACAAGCAAACAACTAATAAAATAATGAACTAGTTCTGATACCATTTTGATGGGAATGAGCCAAGATTAATTCTTCCCTATTTGAATGAATCTATGAGGAATGACTAAATAAAATTCAGGAAACAATCATTCAACAATCTGCCTCAAGATGCATAAAATCAATCACACATAAACACAATAATTTTTAACGTGGAAAACCCCCTCAATGTGAAGGATAAAAATCACGGGACCTCTCTTCATCCAAATAAAAGAGTTTCACTATCAAAATCAATGTTTACAGCAACTACAAGCTACTCCAACAACCCTCAAGTAAAGTAGCAACACCAAATCAACCAAATAACAAGAAATAAATAAGAGGATGAAGAAAAATCACTCAAAATAGCTACTGTTCATGCCAATAGATGAGCTCTGGTTGTTCAAATCTGATTTCCACCATTCAGATTAAAGAACAACAAATTCTAAACGTGCTCACCAAATTGTAGCCAAATCCGACCACAAATGATAGTCCAATCGTCTGAGAAAGGCAAATTGGTCGTTGTTGCAGAAATACATGTGAACATTAAACTTCGAGCTCCAAATGCTAGAAATCCAACCGTCGAAAACTGATCTTCACCGTTAAGAATGAAGAACGATGATTCCTCTAACTTTTATCCAAATTTCAGCTTGATACGACACAAATAACTGTCCGATCGCCAAAAAATCTAGACTACTCTGTTGACTTCTTTTGCAGGAAAAAAAAAACCTTCTTTTCTCTCTCTGTTCTCTCTCTCTCTTTTCTCCTTTAGTGACTAACACACTAACTCCTTTCACATGCAACATAAGATTATTATAAATGCTAAAACATTAGTAGCTTATTGAGAAAAAAAAAAGGCTCAAACTTGAATTCTTCACATAGGAGAAAATCCAAAAAACCTAATATTACCCACGTAAAATTATCCCCAACTGAATTAATTTAGGGAGTTTGCAGATTGATTTTGGATGCTAGGAATCCATTAAAGTTCTTGAATCAAATCAAGTCCCTAAGAACTGTCAAGACGTATGATGGAAAATAAAATAAGGTGAATTGAAAATATATTCAGAGTTCAATCTAAGAACTTTTTTTTTTCTTTAATTTTTGGTTTTAATAACCTTTTATTTTAAGAAGTGACTTCATGTCTTACGGGGTTTCAACTTTCAAGAAGCTTTTATTTTTATTTTTATTTTTATTTTTATTTTTATTTTTATTTTTATTTTTATAATTTCAGAATTAAAATTTTATTATTTAAAAAAAATGAAATTTTTATTACTTAAAAATACTGAAATTTATTTATTTTTATTCTTTTTGAGCTCAATCGCGTCAAAAAATAAAATTTTATGTGTGAATTGACATAATTTTTTTTTTTTTGATCTATTGAACTTTTATAAAAGCATATTGACTGGTTACGCGAGAGTAAAAATAAGAATAATAATACCAATAAAATTAAAGACGTGTTTATTAACAATTGGCATTTTTGGACCCTCGTTAATCAGCGTACGGATTGGCCCCCATAACTAAATAACTGAACTAAGGAACGCATCTTCCATTCTTTTTGGCAGAACCCAGTAGATTTCTCACCTTCCCCATGAAGCATCCTAATGGCCATTCACCAAAACTCCAGAAACACAGACCTACTCGTACTCACTTTTCATACTTTAAATTCTTCAGCAAAGAATCACCAACTTCCTCCTTCCCTTCCATTTTCGTTTATTATTAGCTGCGCGCCTATCGTCTTTCCTTTCTCTGCCTTTCTAGATTCTTGATTCTTGATTCTTTCTCAATTCTAGAAACATTCATATACCAACCAAAACCTATTAAAGATTTTTCAATAAAAAGGGTAAATGGCAAAACAAGAAGTATATATTACTTATGTCTTGATGGTGATTGTTCTTTTTACCAGTGTCACTATGGCTTCTAGAGTCACTAGTATCGGGGTTAATTGGGGTACGATGACAACCCACTTAATCCAGCTAGAAAAGGTTATACATATGATGAGAGAAAATGGGTTTCGGAGATTGATGCTTTTTGAGGCTGATGAGAGGATAATGGCTGCTCTTATTGGCACTGACATTGAGGTTATGTTAGCTATACCCAATTACATGTTGCAGGAGATGAGTCAAAATCCCGCCTCTGCTGCTAACTGGGTTGATGCCAATATCACCAGTTGGCTATATACTGGTGGAGTAAATAACAAGTTGAGTAACATTTTTGTTGTTTTGTGGAACCGTTCTATTGAATTTCTTTTTAATAATATCCTTTAGGTTTCTGTTTCTCCAAATCTTGTTCTTCTTGTCCATGAAAGAATTAGGAATTTTTGTTGAATTCTGATCAACATTTTCATTTTTAGCTGCTGTCAATTAGTATTTCAACTTGGTTCAATCCAATTCCTGTGAACAAGTTGTAAATTAAAATTCTCTTTTTCTTGGTAATTGATGTCGCAGGTATGTTGCTGTAGGCAATGAACCCTTCCTTCAGACATATAATGGTAGTTATCTGCAAGTCACTTGACCAGCTCTAAGAAATATCTGGCAAGCCCTTAGCCATGCTAAGATTGGTTCTAAGGTTAAAGTCAGAGTACCCTTCAATGCTGATGTCTACTACTCCCCAGATCCCAATCAAGTTCCATCTGCTGGTGATTTTCGACATGAAGTTCGCAATCAGACGCTTGAAATCATCCAGTTTCTCCATTCAAATGATGCTCTGTTCACCGTCAACATCTACCCTTTCTTGAGTTTCTACAGTGATGAAAACTTCCCAGTTGACTTTGCATTCTTTGATGGAGCAAACAATCCGATCAAAGATGGTAACTTGGTTTATATGAATGTGTTTGATGCAAATTTTGACACTCTTGTATGGGAAACAAGGCAGGATATCCTGATATGAAGATTGTGGTTGGAGAAGTTGGTTGGCCAACAGATGGTGATAAAAATGTTAATGTCAGAATGGCCAAAAGATTCAACCAAGGCCTAATTCAACATGTTTTGAGTGGAAAAGGAACACCAACAAGAAAGGGTAAGATACGTGTTTATCTGTTTAGTCTAATTGATGAGAATGCTAAAAGTATTGCTCCAGGGAGTTTTGAGAGACACTGGGGGCTATTCGAATATGATGGGAAGCCAAAATATGAGTTGGACTTATCAGGATTGAAAGAAGATAAAGGTCTGATTCCAGTGGAAGGATTGAAATACATGCTTAGAAGGTGGTGTGTTTTAAACCCAGAAGCAATTGATTTAGAAGAATTGCCTGAAAGTATCAACTATGCTTGCAGTTTATCAGATTGTACTGCTTTGGGTTACGGATCGTCATGTAATCATCTAAGTGTTGAAGGCAATGCTTCTTATGCCTTTAACATGTATTACCAGGAAGATTGGAACTGTGATTTCTCAGGTTTGGCTGTAATTACAGACAAGGATCCTTCAGATGGGGACTGTGAGTTCCCTGTTATGATTGCTTTTGGTCATTCATTGGGACTTCATGGGAGAGTTTTAGATGCTTTACTAATAGATGTTTGGGAGTGTTTAGTGTTTTTGGTTCTGCTGTGAGTTTTGAAGATTAGGCCATTAGCAAGTGTAGAGAGTGTCAAGGGCAGAGGGTAGGTTGTAATTTAGCTTCACACCAAGTTATTGTATTTCCCATAAGAAATGTTTAGTCTACTCATTTTTTGCACTCATTTTTCTTTCTTTTTTTTAGTTTATTTTCTTTTCCATGTTCATTGCAGTAATTAGATAGGTAGATTTTTCAAGGCTATAGATAATTTATTTATTTATTACATAGAGTCCATGTACTCAAGCAATTTAGATATAAATCTCTTTTCATTTGGAAAAAAAATGATAAAAATATAATTTAAAAAGGTGGTTTTTAAAAATTATATGCATATATGAAATAAAATATGGATATATACTAGTTTAAACAAAAATGTTGTGACGTTATGAAAAGTTGATTGGGTTATATGTTTTGATTTTGTCACTTGGAAATGGCTAACACTTCATTTGCTACTCGTTTATGCAAGGATTGACTACTAAAAATTTTGCGGATTATATTGTGGATTTCTTTTCTTTTTTATTTTATTTAATAAAAAAAATCCTTCTTTCTTTTATCACTTGGAAGTTTTACCAAATAAAAACATGATTGAGAGGGTTAAAATCGATCAATATTCAGATATTTTGAGAACTACCTCGTAAACTCATTGATATATATATATATATATATCTGCCTTAAAATATGAAACTTTTGTAATATAGTTACTCCACTAGTTGTTTAATTATACTTTATTAAGTAAGAGTCTACAAAAAATTTTATAAATTAATTATTTATAAATTAAAAATCAATTATTATTTATTTTCTTATCTTGACAAAATAATTATCTATATTTTAATTTTTTAATTACATTAACCTTTTCTTGTTATCCATAAATATAATTAACTCAATCCTTATTTGTAATAAACTTAATATTACTATAATAGAATTTCAAATTTTAATCATACGATATTGAATCAATTACAAAAAATATATTTCAAGTTAAAAAATTATTTTATACGAATACCTATAATCATTGATATAGAAGAGAAAATTTAACTAGTGTTACCAAAATAAATTATTAATTTTAGTATTATTAAATTATTATAAAATGATGAATTTATTCTGGTAGGGTAAAAAACAAGATGGAAGTAGTAATATACATTGGTTTTTATGGGATAGATTATGCTATCACAAGGAAAATGATGGTTTGGGTTTCCGTCAGTTACATTGTTTTAATATAGTGATGTTGGGTAAGCAGGTTTAGCAAATTATCACCAACTAGCACACTCTCCTTTTCAAGATCCTAGAAGCTAAATATTTCCCTTTAGGAGATTTCTTTTCAGCTAGACGTGCTTCATGCTCTAGCTTCACTTGGGAGAGTCCACTGCACGCCTAAAAATTGCTTAAGAGTGGTGTTCGTTGGCGGATTGGTGATGTGACTGATGTTAATATATGGATTGACTCGTGGCTGCCAGTTGCTAATCATTTTCAAATTTCTACGCCTATGCCACCAAATCATGAGTTCATTAGGGTAAAGGAGCTTATTGTTCAAGAGACTCGATGTTGGGACATGGATAAAATTGAAACAATGTTTAATGCTTATTGATAGTACTCCACCTAGCTCGTGGACCGAGTACTCTTTCTAGCTCGTGCACCGAGCAGCTCACTGATTCAGTGTAAGGTCGTACAATCTCTTTATATCATAATCAGCATAGTTACCTGAAGCTCGTCCAAGCTCCCTTGTGTGGCACCTTTGCAGGTAATATAAATGTCAGATAACTTTAAGGGGTCTAGTGATACTACTCCTCCTTTAACCGAGCATGTTAACTGAGTTTCATGACTAATTGCCCTTTGAATGGGCTTTCAAGAAGACTGAACCTCAGCTCTATGCACCCTCGTCCTGTCAAGCTTCCTCAACATTCTCTAACATAGCAGGCATACAGTCCCTATGTGACGGGTGCACCAACACAACTTTTTAAATATTTTTCGACACATACATGTTTGTCCCCCACATATCATCTATATATAGGGGCAGACCTCCACGAGTAAAAGGGCTCTCTCCTTCTCTCTTCTCTCCACTTACTCTCTTTATACAAACCGAGCTCTGACTTAGGCATCAGAGCCTCCCCCGGCAGAGTCCAATCCGCCTCTCTCTTACTTTGCAGGTTGGAGACCAAGAGCCCCCCTCCTAAGTATGGCCACGGTTCGGTTGAACCATTGAATCGGATCGGCAATTTCGATTTGGTTCAATGAACCGAACCGTAACCGTAATTAAATGTTCAAAACCGGAATCAGAACCTTCCTTTAAGGTTCCGGTTCAGATTTCAAAATATTTAAACTGAAACCGAACCAGCGATTCTGATTCAAAACCGAAAAATTAAAAAAATAAAAAAAAATTAAGGGTATTTTATGAAAATAAAAAAATTCAAAAAATCTATAAATACACTATATTTTTAATTCATTTTCTAATTTTTACACAATTTCTCTCAATCATCAAATTTTAATTATCTAATTTAACTCTAAATTCTTCAACCCTCAATTCTTTAATTTCTACTCTCTTAAATTCTTATTATTATTATTTGTTACTGTTAATTATTATTATTAGTAATATTTATTATTTATTCTTATTATTATTTGTTATTATTGTTAGTAATATTTATTGTTTATTGTTAATTATTATTATTATTATATTATTATTATTATTATTATTATTATTGCTAGTAATATTTATTGTTTGTTAATTATTATTATTTTGTTATTATTATTATTATTATTAATTGTTATTGTTATCATTGTTAAAAATTATTATTATTATTATTATTATTATTATTATATTAAAATGACAAGTTCTAATCATTTTTATAATATAAGTGGTGATGAATAAATTTCACAATAATAAATTAATATTTTGGATGATGAAGAAGAAGTAAATTGACAAGTGTAAGGTACATTATTTATATTTATTAAATATTTCAAATATAATATTAAATATTTATAATTATAATTTATATAGTTAATTGATTTTAGTAATTATGTTTAAATATTTTTTTTAATTTTTTCTATATACTTTAATTGTAATATTAAATATTTATAAATAATATTATTTGATTTAACTTAAATAATATTATTAATTTTATAAGTGGTGTTTAATCTCATAAAAAATATTATCATGTATCAATAATAGTATTTTCTTTTAAATATAATTTTTTAAAAAAATTAATTTAAACCGGTGGTTCAAATCGGAACCAGACCGATTTTTAAGGGTACGAACCTTAACTGAACCTGTTAAAATTAAGATTCACGAAAATTATGAACTGAAACCGACAATTTTAAACCGGCAATTCCGATTAACCGTACCCCTCCTGAAGTAGCCCCATCGTCACCTATGATGTTGCTTTGATTACCAAAATTCCACTAAGCTTGCGTCAGGTTGAGGATAGGCTATTTGGCACTTTACTAAGGATGAAATTTATACAGTGAAGTCGGGATATCATGTGCGTATGTCCTAGTCTCAAGCTAATGGTGTCTTTCCATCTAGAAACTGGTCTAAGCTTTAGCGCCTTAATCTTCCCCCTAAGGTGAAAAATTTTGTTTGGAGAGCTTCTCATGATATTCTCCCTTCAAAAGTTAGATTAGGTGCCAAGGGTGTACAGATTTCTGGTGGCTGTCTCTTTTGTAGGGAGGAGGAATAGTCATCTCATGTGCTTCTCAATTGTAGTAAAGCTAAAGCTTGTTGGGCTTTATGGGGATGGGAGTTTAACTCTGATATTATGGATTTTGCTCAATCCTTTTTTATGATTCTAGCAAATTTTGCAGGGAGCGAGGTTGTGGAATTTTGTATGGTGGCTTAGGAAATCTGGAACTCCAGGAATAAGATGCTTTGGAATCAACTGGACATTTCACCCAGTGATGTTATTGTTTCAGCTCGGACTTTCTGAGCAGATTGGAACGCTTCGCAGCAACACTTTTCTATGTGATGTTCTTTACCAGTTGCCCAAATTGTAGATTCTCTCCCTCGAATAGTATCATGGACTTTATATTATAATTTACTAAATTATTAAATTATTTACATTACTTATATATTGTACTCAATATTTAGTATATATTAAGTAATCATATTTTTATAATATTATCAATAAAATAATCATTTACTTTATTAATTTGTATTATAAAAACAAAAATGAAAAGATCATATAATGCAATTTATCCCTTTAAAGTAATAAATTTATTCTTCTAAAACTTTTAATAATTATTGTATTAACAAAAATTTCATACATCATTAAATAAGTATCAATATTTATAATTTAAAAATATAATATATAAAAAAATTTTAAATAAAATTTATTGAATTAAATTATTATATGATATCAAAATTATTTATTTTATATTATTTAATTTATTTATTACATATTTCGTATAGTAACAAATTATATAAATAAAATTAGTTAAAAAATATTAAAATACATAATTTAATATATAAATTGAATAATATATATTTTTAATCTAGCATAATAGACGAACTAAATTATGAGTCTAACATACAAATTTTTTAAATGAGTCAACTAGTAAATTAATAAATTAAATATTTTTTAATTTTGATATTTTTAATAAAAGAGTAGCATAAATTTGAGTTTAAATAATTTTTTATTAAATTAAGATTCAAGTCAAACTCAATAGCTTAACTCATTTTACATCTTTATATTTAGATATTATATTTAGAAAAAGAAAAGAAAAAAGTCAAATTCAATCTTATTTAGTGCGGGGGACAGCAATGCAACAAGAGGCTATAACCTCAACATGAATAACCTGATTCTCTGAATGCTGAATGATAAACATAAAAAATACTGTAATTAATCTAAGAAAGATGAAATATCTGCAAGGGACACCAAGAGGAGAGTAATCGTTGTTAACACTACGAAGACCTTAAAATAACTAAAGATGAGTCATTTTCAATAACCAGTTGACAATAATTGAATTCTTGCAAATCTCATAATTTTATATCAATAATAATAAATAAAATAATGTTAATTTTTATTTTTTAACAATGCAGCCATTTTTAAATTCTTTACAATTATGATTTTAATAGCATAATGATAAAGATTATATTTTATAATAAATAATTATAAATATAACCAACTATATAACAAACTTTTTCTTAATAGCCTTTATCAATTTACTGATTTTTTTTATTATTTTATTTTGTAATCTTGTTGAAATAATATTTACTGAAAAATTATATGATAAACCAATTTTCAATTTTTTTAAATTTTTAAAGAAATTTAAGACATTTATTTTAAATTTAATTGAAAATTTATCAATATATATATATCTACTGTAAATATACAGTTGTGCATAAATATATTTTTTAAATATATTAATTATTTCTATTAAAGGTGAATATTTTAAAATTCAAAGAAAAAGATGATTTTTTTGAGATTTTTTTCAAAATTGCCAGAAAACATAAAAAATTACAAAATTTCTCATAGTTTTAAAATATTTTTAAATTTATTAGAGTTTTATTATTAATTTACAAATTTATCATAATCATATAGTTTACTATAAATTTATTATACATATAATAATTTTTATAATTTTTTATCTGATTATTATATATTTTTATAAAATGACTAAAATATTCTTAATAACATATAAAAAAATTAAAAATTTAGCTAGTAGTGTAATTTTTCTATTTTTAAAGTTATTTTGGCTATTTATTTTAGAGACATTTATAAAACTACCTTAAAAAATAAATTTTATTTCGAAAATACTATAAAAATAAAAAAATTTACACTTTTAAAAAAAATTGAATAAATTTTTAAAAATATCTGACTCTTATTAAAACAAGATTTTTTTTTCAAAAATACTTCTTCTCTCACTACAATTAATATTTTACTTCAATTTTTATCTTTTTTTTTTAATTTCACTATTAAATAAAGAGTTTCTAATAAAATAATAAAAATTAATATTTTAAATTATTTTTCAACATATAAATTTTATAATTTTTTATAAATTTTTTTTAATTTTAATTATAAAAAATAAATATCCTCATAAAAATTAAAAAAAAGTAAATATGTAAAAATATATTAATAAAAATTATTAAATTTATTTTCAAATAAATTTGCATAAAAATATAAATACATGGTAGATGTTTTGTACATGTTTAGTAGATATTATAGATGTTGCATGCATATTTAATAGATATTGTGTGTATATTATATATTTGTTATGTATATTGTATGTATTTTATATAAATATTATGTGAATATTGTGAAAATAAAAAATTAAAAAAATATTAAAAATATTTTGTAGATATTTGATAGATGAATAGATATTTAGTGTATGTTGTCTTGATGTTGTTTTTGTTGTGTGCATATTTTTATATATATTATTTATATATTATGTATATATTTATTATTTTTTTGTATATTGAAAATACAACATCAATAACATTATTTGTGAATAAAAAATAAATATAAAAGTAAAATGTTAAAAAAAAAGAAGTAAAAAAATCAAACACAAAAAAATAAAAAACTAAAGTCAAAAAACTTTACAAAAAATATTAGCTGTGAAATGTATAAATATAAAAAAAAAAGAATAAAATATTTTTAAGCCTATGAACTGGATAATATATTTATATTAAGCCCTTAAAATTCATTTTGATGAGATTAAGTCTTCTAAATTTGCAATTCACAAAGGTATTTTTCTAATAAAATTGACTAATAGGGTTAATACCTCAACTAAGAAAATATTTAATGTTGTTATTCAATTCTGTTAAAAAATATTTAATATTTATAAATCGTAAAATTGAGAATTTAATGTTACTAAAATAAAATTTAAGGGCTTAATATTAAAAAATTATCAAATTCAAAGATTAAAAAATGTGTTTTTCAAAAAAAAAACCTTTGGCATCGTAAATATGAGAAGGGGCCTCACAATTTCGGTTGCTAATGTAATTTTGGATTTTCTCTTTATTTTAAGTGCTAAACTTTTGGTATCCAAATCAAAGTTAAAATGGTTAATTTTTAAAAAATACATAAATTTTATATCAATTTTTAATTTTATCATAATTTTTTTTATAAATTAATATTATAAAATTTATATCGATTTTTAATTCTATCATAATTTTTTTTTTATAAACTAGTACTTAAACTTTTTTTTTTAATTCTATTTTTTGATCAATCGGATATTTTATTGTCAAAAATTATGCTGATATATCAGTTCGTTTTTTTTTTTTAATTTCGGTTTAATTTTTAAAGGCGTTAACAATTATTGACTGCCAACGCTGAAAACGGCCGAAAAGAAAAACTAAAACGGCGCGATTCGATTTGCAAGCAAACAGTCCTCCGTTGGGGGATGGCTACTTCATAAACCGTGGTATAAAGACAAGGCAGTCACAACGGTGCGTTTTGGTTACAGAGAAGAACAAATCTTAACCGAAAGGAGTTAGAGAGAGTAGAAGAGAAAAATTTTCATGAGGTAGATCTAGATCTGTGCTCATTCTCTTTTTTTACCTGCAGTTCAAATCCCTAATTACAATTCTGTCTCCATTTCTCATTCATTGATCAAAACGCCATCATTTCATCAGCCAAACGCGCATCAAACCAGTCTTTAATATAGGGTTTCCGGATCTCTGCCATGATCTCAATTGCACGGGCTTGTCTACCTGCAATTGCTTCCAATAGGAAGTAAACAATTTTCTACTACAGTTTGGTTCTCTGGATTCATTTTTTTTTTATAATTTTTAAATTGGGTTGATATGTCGGTTGTGCCGGGGAAATCGTCGTTTCGGGATCGGACGCAAGAGTTTTTGAGTGTAGCGGAGAGGCTAAAGAAGTCATTCTCGTCGTCTAACAATGCAGCTGCATCCAGCAGTAATAGCATCAGTTCAAATCCCGATGCCACGCGATCTGCGGTGGCGATTCAGTCGGAGTTCAATAAACGAGCATCCAAGATAGGGTTTGGGATACACCAGACCTCGCAGAAGCTTTCAAAGCTTGCGAAATGTGAGTTGTTTTTCATGCTTACTTTTATTTTTTAGTTTTACCATTATTTGATGTTTTATGCATATATATATGTATGTATGTATGTATGTATGCGTGTATTTTGGCCTGAGCATAATTTCATCTTATTAGGGGAACTCAATTAGGTTTTTCGAGGTCTATGATGTGCTAGTAATGAAGTACTGATGAATGGGCCAAATATATTATCTGGGTTGTTTTGAATAATGTAAATTGGTGGATTTGGTGGTTGCCGCTGTCTTCTTGGGTTATTGCAGTAGTTAGTTTTAGCAGGGAAATATTCGTGAAGTATCAACAATGAGTTTCGGATCTGCTAAGTTTTGGGATGAGAATTTAAGATTGCTTCAAAAAAGGCTAATTCTGCAACTTTAATGAAAACAATAACTTAGTATGCTGCTTTGGCTGATGTCCGTGTGATCGACGTTATACCCTTCTGATCGTCAAGGTTGATAAGGTTACTTAGAACATTTTTTTTGTTTTACCATCCGTTGCATTTCTACATAATATTCTAAATTAAATAATTTGAGCCTTGAAATGAAACGAGCATGGTATCTGAAATATCAAATCTATAGCTACTAATTGAAACTATATCAATGTGTCAATTACACATTGAACGACTGGACAAGTTGTATTCAAATAGAGCAATTGATTGATATATAGCTCTAGTAACATTTATGAATGAGGTTGTATGAGCTTAAATATGGTTTAATTTACTGTTTTTATTTAACAACTGCTATTCAATTTTTTAACTTCACATTATTTTTGTGCTTTTAATTAATGAAATGAATATTCTGAGAAAATTACTTTACCTTAATCTCTTGAAATGATAATTCACTTCAAACTGATTCATGGAGCTGCAAATATCAAAGTTCATGAAGATAAACTGAATTTTCATGGTTTCTCATAAGGCTTTATAACTGTCAATTAACAAGAATAGTTTGGTTGATTTATAATCTTATGATCATATTCACCTTGGGGAGTACTTGCAAGAAGTTTTAGTAAATTAACACCTTCTTAATTTAAATTTGGACTTTGCCAGAAAGTTTTTCTTTATCATATGATCTTTTTTCCCTCACTGTAAATGCTACAAATGGAGCACCTTCGTTGAGCATGGATGATTTTGCTACATTTATCCTTTCTTTTCTTCTCTCTCTCTCTCTCTCTAACTTTGAGTTTGAGGTATACTTAGTGTTTGATAGCTCAGTCTTTTGTTGATGAATATTCCCCTTAAATTGGAAGGATCAAATATGATTGAAAAGTTAAAAGACAAATGTTGAGAAAGTGTTGGCCTTCTTGTTATCAAATACATTATGAATTATGCTGGAGGAGCCCTTCTCATTGGATTTATTTGTTTATTTTATTTTCTTAATCAGTGGCAAAGAGAACATCAGTGTTTGATGATCCAACTATGGAGATTCAAGAGCTTACTGCTGTTATAAAGCAAGATATTACAGCACTCAATGCAGCTGTAGTAGATCTACAATTTATTTGCAATTCCCAGAATGAAAGTGGAAACATCTCAAGTGACACCACAACTCACTCAACCACTGTTGTTGATAACTTGAAGAACCGCCTAATGAGTGCCACAAAGGAGTTTAAAGAAGTCCTCACAATGCGAACAGAGGTACATTAGGAGATTGTGTTTAACCCGGAAAATATCTGAAAAATTGGACATTTGTGTGGGTTAATGTGTTGTGATCTATGTTTGGGTATTTTATATATTTGCAGAATCTAAAAGTTCATGAGAGCAGAAGGCAATTGTTTTCTTCAACCGCTTCAAAAGATTCTGCAAATCCCTTTGTTCGACAGCGTCCACTAGCTTCCAGATCTGCTGCTAATGCATCAGGTGCACCTCCTCCTCCATGGGCTAATGGTTCTGCATCCTCATCTCAGTTATTTCCCAGGTACAGATGACAGCACATTCTCTTGGCAAGTGTGTTGTCAATAATTTCTGGTTTGAAGATCCTCAGTCTTCTATTTTTGGAACCTTAATACTCTCATCTAGAATTTCTGGTTGGGATTTCCTTGTTCTTCTATTTATGGAACCTCAATGCTCCGTGTCATTTAGAAAAGTACATGAATCTCTCTGATTTCGAATATGAAAATCCTTTGTATGAGGATTTTGTGTCTGAAATGGGTTTCTCTCTGGTGAAGAATGAAATGTTGATTGCTCACTAAAATCGTCTTCCTTTTCCTTTGCAGCAAGCAGACAGATGTTGAGTCACAGCCACTTTTGCAGCAACAGCAGCTTCATCAACAACAGCAGATGATTCCTCTGCAAGACAGTTATATGCAAAGTAGAGCTGAGGCTCTGCACAATGTGGAGTCAACAATTCATGAGTTAAGCAACATCTTTACACAACTAGCGACTATGGTTTCACAACAAGGAGAGCTTGCAATCAGGTTAGTTCCTTATTATGGCTTCCATCAACCAACAAGCATAAGGTTTTGATTAAGGGATAAATGTTTGATTCATTGTTGCATGTCCACATGAGGTACTCCTCTTAATGGTGATGGCACTCTTTTGGCTTCTCCCAGTAGGGACAGTTTTTCTGTCAGTGGGAAGCTGCTGCCTTTCACTGAAAGAGGCTAGCATGTTGGCTGATTTATGTTTGGTGGAGTGGTACTATGGCAGCCTTCTTTCAGTGGATGAATAATGTCATTGAAGTTCAACTGTATGGGAGGAGCCAAATTCACCAAATTCTAATGAACATTTCAACAATATGAAGATAAATTGTTTTAGATTTAACCTTTGATTAGATTGAGCAACATTAACAACTCACCAAGTCCCTTGACTTTGACTTGCATTGTAGGATTGATGAGAACATGGACGAGACACTATCAAATGTAGAAGGGGCTCAGGGCCAACTGGTCAGGTATCTCAACAGTATTTCGTCCAACAGATGGCTGATGATCAAGATATTCTTTGTATTGATTGTATTCCTCATGATTTTCTTGTTTTTTGTGGCGTAATAATATACAAGAAAAGGAAGATAAGACCAGATCAATTTTCCCTTTTTTGCCTCTTCTCCAATGGTTTGCTGCGCATATATTCTATTATTCTTCCCTTAAAATTGAGAATGTAAAGAATGTCTTGTACCTATATGATGAAAGATAGGTCAAAGGGACCTGCACAATTTTTGGCGTAAAACTGTTTAATTTATTGGAGGAATTTCTCCTTGTACCTATACCTGCAAAAAGGATGATCATTTGTAACTACTAGACTGCACCAAAGTTGTTGATTCCTGCCTGTGCATGCATTCCTATAGTGGCCTTTTTTTCGGTGAATTTAACAAATGGAATCATGGTATGCAGTTTTTTTTTTTATGATGAAGTTTGCTTGGCTGCATTTTGAATTTTTTGAATGAATTTTGAAGGGAACTTGTGCTGAGAAGCTGTAACCATGATTATGTGTTACAATATCTTGTGACCTTGTTGGTTTCTGTAATATATCGGTGTTACATGTACAAAAAGGTATTTTAATGCTGATTGTTTTTGGGTTTTGATTTTGTCCATTGACCAAAATTATAAATATTGTTGTTATGAAATTGTCTATTAAATTTCGTACTTCGTTAGGTGTTCCTACGCCTTCTATTTATCATGATTTGTATGTGCAAGATAAAAGGCCTTGAAGACGCCCGAGTCTTGATACATAAGGTTAAGAAAAAGTGAAAAAAAAAAGTATATTAAATATTATCTATTCGATTATATAATTCCACTTGTAAAAAAAAATTCCAATTAAAATTTTCACAATAATTATAATAGTAGTCTTAAATTTTTTCATTGCTCAAAAAATATCTTTAATTTGTTCAACCTAAATCTTACCCTCAACTGAATGATCCTTTTAGACTATAGAAACAGGAGAAACACTCGATCAATATAAATATGAAACATCGCCAAAAAAAAATGATAAAACTATATTTCACTATTTAGTAATCTCTTCTGCATCTAACTCTACTTAGACCGTCTCAATCTCCTTTGAGGCTGTGACTTCTTGTTGTACTGGTGATACCAGAATTGATATCTTGCTTTGTTCAACTATTTCCTTCCTTCAATGGTATCAGAGCATATCATCTTGTATTCTAGTTTGTCGTGATTTAAATATGTAGTATATGGCATGAATTTATTATTTCTATTTAACCTCTTATTTTTGTTTTTGTTTTTGTTTTGATGTGAAATATATTTTCTAGTCCTGCAAGGTTGTAATATGGCCTCAAATTAGATAATCCCATGTAATACAAAAACATAACTTCAGTTTTCACTTTTTGGTGTTTCTTTTTTCTGTGTCATGTTATACTTATTTAGTGTGAATAATTTGCATGATGATAAGGCTGATATAATTCTTCCAAAGCATTTATACTATATGTGTGATTTCGTTAACAATTGGATAGAGCTAAATATGTTGATCATCGGTAAAACGACCTCTTTATTATTATTTTTTTTCCATTTGTGTTGTGCACAACAATTATTATGCAAATTGATAAAAAAAAAAAAAACAATTATTATGCAAATAATTATCTGCACATTATGCCTTGAAGCACCAACAAGATAATTGAGTGAGAATAAACAATAGAAACAACCAGTTGAAGGAAGATATGCTCAAGTAACCTCCTTTATATCATTTGACCCATTTAGTTGTTTTTTCTATATTATTTAAGGCGAGGAAGTTTCCATTCATGAAGAATTTTTATGTCACTTTGGATAATTTGATACCAGTGTGTTGCTCAATAGTCAGCCAGAGGCTAAAGAAATACAACCCTTATATTCTAGTTTTTATCCGGTCTATCTATCCATATGTATTCACCAATGGCTGAAGTCAATGGCCAGTTGCATCCATCTTGCAATTTGATACCTATATCAATAATTGCTTACCTTGGTTCTTGTCTGATCAGTGAATATGGCTGCAATTCCCTTGTAGATGTATGTTGCAGTTTGAATATCGATTATTGCGTGCTATGATAATAATAATAATAATAATAATAGAATGATAACATGCAATTTGATTCTGATTTTCTCTTTTTTTTGGACTGGGAACCATGGAAACAAGGTATTGAATGAGACAATATTATAAACCCATCTGGAATTTCTTTAGTAGAATAGTTCATTTTTATTATTCTAGCACAACAATGATGAGACATTGGCGGGACTCTCTCAAAATCTGAAACAGGACAGCTAAAATAATTCAAGATTTAAGAAGGGGTTGGTCATGTCCTTCTACTCTTCCTTCCATATATAAGAGATACAGTGGGATGTCTTAAACAACAAGACCACTATTCTGCATTCATTTCCACAGAAACAAAAATGGCTACTTTTCATCTCCGTTCAATCAGCTTGCCCTCAAGATCTCATTCTCTAGCTGTAAGCATCCAGGAGCAACTATACAAGTTGAAGACATTACGATCCTTATCAATAGGCCACAAATTAGCTGGTTTGAAAGAGTTGTATGACTGTGTTGATGATTTTCTTCAACTTCCATTTAGCCAGTGGTGGCAAAACCAATATGCTGACGAGCCATTAAATGGATCTATAGATAGGGCTGTTGGATAGCGGAAAAATGGCATTTCATCTACAAAAAGAAAAAATGACTTCTTGTCCTCTTCGTTCAATCAGTTTGCCATCCAGATCTAATCCTCTAATTGTCAGTGTTGAGGATCAATTGTACAAGTTGAAGACATCAGAATCCTCATCAAGCATCCTAACGAAAGTTGTTCGATGTGATCGCTCTTGTCTATGTAATGAATGTAGATACATCCCCCTCGTGGATATAAATATTTTATTGGCTTCCGAGACATGTAAGAAAATCAGGAAACAACTCCATCACGTACTATTATTAAATTATTGTTGCTTATGTTGATCATCTTAATAACATTATCGCATGCACAGGCTCAAGCTCAATGCGAAATAATTTGATGGTTGAAATATTATAATCATTAATCACTAATTTGTTTAATCACAACACAACAATGATGACTGTAGCAAAACTTAAAACATGACAGCCAATTTAGATAAAGATCAAGAAGATGATATTTTTTATATTCTACTTCTATATATAAGAGGTTCAATGCAATGAATTGAACAACAGATACCACCTCCACATTCACATTGTTGATAGAAAGTGTTAGAGTTTATGCTTTTGTTCTGCCATATTTTTATTTATTCTATTTCATCTAATCTTTACCTAGTCAAATAATCTACTATTATCTAGGGATTTATTATCTTATTGTTAGTAGTTAACGATTTGATAGGATTATTAGGAGAATTAGACTCCTTTATCTATCTTTTACTACTATAAATGTAAGGGTTATCATTGAAATAATATATATGGTATTCTTTGTTATTCTCTCCATCTGTTCATCTTCAAATTCTTATTTTTCTTTTTTTTCATAAAAAGCTAACAGTGGTATCAGAGCTTTAATGGTCTTAAAGGACCTGTGAGTATTCTAGGTTTTTAATCATTGTAAAGGACCTAAGCATGTCCATAAACTGCAGGAAAAATTTTTATAGACTCTTGTTTATAAAATTTAAAAGACCAAATCAAGTCTTTAAACTGACATTCGATGAAGTTTTACAAAGACCATGGAATCTTAAAATCAAAAATTTAAGAGACCATCAAGTCTATAAACTGAAAAATATTGTTTTTGAGACCTAAGCAAGTCTAAAACTGCAAAATTAGATGAAAATATGAAAGATATTTGGTCTTGCTTGTTTGTTTTGTGTTTGGTTGTAGCGATCTCGACTGGAGAGGGTGACAAGAAGGATTCATCCTCACAAAGATTGTTCCAGAATATGAGAACTTACATCCATATTGACAAGTTATGACCTTTAAATTATGATGGCCAAATGCTGCCAATGAAGGGGTCAACAAAGACCTTAAAATTAAATATCATGTCAAAAGATTCCCAGCTCTCCAAATTGTAGGGGTTGAAAGGAATTCAATTCAAGAATATAAAGGTTCTCATGAAGCAGATGGTATTGTTGAGTATTTGAAATGCACAAAATCTGAATTTGCAGCTCCAAAAGCAAGGAGGACTGTTAGAGTTTATGCTTTTGTTCTGCCATATTTTTATTTATTCTATTTCATCTAATCTTTACCTAGTCAAATAATCTACTATTATCTAGGGATTTATTATCTTATTGTTAGTAGTTAACGATTTGATAGGATTATTAGGAGAATTAGACTCCTTTATCTATCTTTTACTACTATAAATGTAAGGGTTATCATTGAAATAATATATATGGTATTCTTTGTTATTCTCTCCATCTGTTCATCTTCAAATTCTTATTTTTCTTTTTTTCATAAAAAGCTAACAGAAAGTATCTGCAGAAGGAAATGAAAAGATGGCTGCTTGTCATCTTCGTTCAATCAGCTTACCATCTAAGTCTCATCCTCCAACTGTCAGTATCAAGGTGCAGTTATACAATTTGAAAGTCATCAAAGTCCTCGTCAATAGGAAAATAGTGGCTTAAAAAATTTGCTCGATTGCCTGGATGATTTGCTTCAACTGCCAACATCCCAAAACACTCTCTCCATTGAGAGGCAAGTGTGTGCAGAGAAAGCATTGAATGGATCTCTGGAGCTATTGGATTTATGTGGTACCACGAGAGATATTCTTTTACAGATGAAGGAATGTGTGCAAGTTCTTGAATTATCCCTGCGTAGGAGAAAAGGCAGAGACTTTGGCTTGACAAAAGAAGTTGATACATAAATGATATCTAAGAAGTTGAACAAAATGGTTTTTAAGAGCCTAAGAAATTTTAAGAGAAAGGAGAGGAATTTCAAAGTGGGCAGACTTGGACAATAACTCTGACATGGTAAGCATGCTAAGAGGTGTTGAAGAAATTAGTGCTTCAGTGTTTTGAGTCCATATTATCATCTTTAATTACTCAGCAGAAGGCAAAATCAAAGTCCTTTTTTATCTCAAGATTATTGCAATCCGAGCGCTTGTCATATGAAGTGAAAAATGAAGTCAATGAAGCAGAGAAAATTGATTATGAATTGCTTATTTTGAAGTCCAGCAAAGACATCATCTGTTTACAAATTGAAAATGTTGTGAAAAGATTGGAGGCATTGGAATTGAGCATTAAAGAAGCAGAGGAAGAAGAGATTGAGTGCATCTATAGACAAATGGTGAAAACAAGGGTATCCCTTCTTAACATTTTGAATCGTTAGAACATAAGTTACTTTGTATCAACTCCTGATCAACACAATTTTGTACCTTAGAATTCTTTAAGTTCAAATTGTATATACATGGAAAATGAAGAGTAAATACTAACATGCTCAGTTGACAAAATTTCCCTCAGTCTATCTTCTTTTTGCAGATTTATATTTTATTTCAGAGTAAAATTCTGAAAGTGTGATTGTAGAGTCTTAAGAGGAAGAGAGGTTGTGTTGTGAATGGGATGTTGATGATGCACGGAAACCTGAATAGCCTCGACTCCAGGAAAAGCTGTCATCTTCCTGTCATAGTTGTTGTAGTTTATGTGGGGGGAAAAAATACAATTAACTGCGTTTGCCGGAAGGCGAACCTGGGTCCATGGCTTGGAAGGCAATTATCCTAACCGTTGGACTGCAAACGCTTGATGGTCTGGCTTTTCAATCTTTGTAACTTGGTTGTATGGAACCAAGAGGTCGACGAAAAAAAAACATGCTTTCTTATCTAACATACGCAAAAAAGAAAGCGAATGAAATAAAATAAAATATATGTGTATATATATACATATGTATATTTTAAAAAAGAAGAAAAAAATCACATCTAATGAGGAGTTTAATATTCAAAATTATGGTCAGATTATTTTAAATCCCAAATGATGGTCAAATGATGGTCTCTAAAGGGAAGCCTGAATATCCACCCTCTTCTCCTCCACTCAGCTGTCATCCAATCCTCCCATCATAATTGTTCCCAGCTGCTTTCTACCATCAAACAATTGCTTGCAGCAGTGCCAAGTTTTTTCTTCACCCAACTCTCCAAGCTCTTTCTCACTTCACCATCTGATTTTCTAGCAAGTACCAAATTTAATTTCAAATTTTAAATATCTCATAAATTTTGGTTGAAAGTGAAAAAATATTCATAAATTCAAATTTAGGTAGTTGATTGCAAAAGTGAGAAGTATAAAAAAGTGTTTTAATAATTACTAGCTAAAAATGACGTTTACCGTGGAGTAATATATTGATTTTTTTTCAGTATCTTTTTATGCAGGGGATTGAGTAGAGAAGTTAAGACTTTTTTTTTTCCCCATCATAAATAACAATGTTGTTTTTATATAAAACTAAATATTTTTTTACACAATTTAACAATGCAACAAGTAACATGTCATTTTTTTCTTTTATATCATTAGTGATATATAATAAATAAACATTTCCCTTTTCAACTATTTTATTACATTAGGATTCTATTTTGAAAGAATTATAATACGTGAAGTCTTCGTATGCGTTGGAAAATGAATCAAAAGATTTTAATGGATATAAATATAAATTTAGTAATTTTATTAAAATGATTTAAAGTTTGGAGGCTAGATCGTTACAAAAATATAAGTTTAGATGCCATTTAAGAAATTAAATCTGAAATTAAATATTAAAAAGGGGTAAAAGAAATGAAGTAAAAAAAATAATGTTGCCATTTACTAATAGAAAGTGCACAAGCTTTTTGGGATAACTAAAATGGCTTAGGAGGGACATAGCATTAGTTTTTTACTATGTTTCTTGTCTTATAATGTATTTTTTTAGCTTAATAGATGTATAATTCATTTGATTTAGACGTTTTTATCACTTTACTTCATCTATTTTAATTTTGACCAATTTAACACAAGTTAATTTTTTTCATAATTAATTAACCCTTATTTACTGTATATGCAACATAAACATGGCACGTGTAAAAAAGTTAACTACTTGTCTTATTTTTTTTTATTTTTTAAAGCTCGACTCTTGAAAATACGTTTTTGAGGATCGAACTCCCTGACCTCTTAACTAGAGTAATATCAGGTGGTCAGTTGAGCTAGCTTGTCTATAATAATAATAATAATAATAATAATAATAATTACTGAATATTGAATAATTATTTAATTAAACAAAAACAACAAACATATCAAATACACATCTTCATCCTCCTCCTGTCGCCACCTGCAAAGCAAAACCATTCAAAAAAATTTTCCTCCTCCTCTCCACTGCGCACACAACTTAATAATAAAGATAATAATAATTTTTTTTAACTCTCAATATCAGAACTTAAGTAATGAAAAGAATCGTATACCAAAATCTAAAAACTTAATAATAATATTTCCCTCAAAACAAACAGATTTTTTTTAAATTAAAACATAAATTTACATCAAACAAATAACCTCCACGTTCTCTCTCTTTCTTTGTCTCAAAACTTTTCTTTCTTTATCTTTTTTTTTCATTTTCTTTTCTCTCTCTCTCTCTCTACCCATTTTCTTCTATCTATCAGTAAAGCTAAAAACCCCACCAAACACAAACTTCACCACTTGTACAGGGTAAAGATTGATTTCTTTCACTTTACCCATAACAACATACAGTCTCCAAATCCCAACAATCCATCCATGCTAGACGACACCACCACTTCTAGCACTGCTCCTTCTTTTCTTCTGATCTCTTATTCCCTGCCGTGGATAATGGGCTCACAAACAAAAAAAAGAAAAGAAAACCAGAAGTAATTGTATTCTTATTTATCCAACTCTAGGAAACAAGATTCCAATTCTTGGATTTTCTTTCTTTCAAGAATACAATTTGTTTGGTTTATAAGTGTGGAGAGATTGGGCATTTATCTTATGAGTGTTTTGAGGGACGAAGGAAGGATGAGAGGATGGAGGACATGTTTTGAGGAATAAAATTAGGAAATTTCAAATGGATGTGCATAGATGAGTGGTTGTTGAGCAGATAAACATGGTGGATAGAGGTGGCGTAGAGAAGGCGAAGGAAGCCAGTTAGCTATTTTGTTTTCACAATAGGAATGAGATTTTATTTTTTATTAATTTGTGATTTTTGAAATATGGGTTTTTGGTGCTGTGAATAGGGGATTTCTCTGTTTTTAAGGTATTATTATAATTTTAGTTTCAATCAAAGTTATTATTATAATTTTATAATTTAAGAGGTTATATGGTTATTGGAAAGAGTATAAAAAATAAAGTGATAAATATCTTCAAGTACAAGGAATTATTCATGTATTAAACTTATTTTTTTATATATGTATTATTAATATCAGGTAAAAAATAAAATTAGATATTAAATAAATATAAAAATTAAGATGCCACAATGTGAAAAAATGTATTTTATCAAAAAAAAAAAACAAAAGCAGGGAAGTTTTATTTATTTATTTTTCGGAAAACGGCACTTATAAAAACGTAACAGAAGTCCAGTCTTTACGCTGTGACTGTGCCCCACCCAAGTTTAAATTAAAATGTTAGCGGGCATTTGAATGTGAATTAACAACGGCCAAAATTACTCCTCTTTCTTAGCCGTCTCTTTTCCACTCTTTCTCTCACTCTCAGACACAGACAGAGACACACACAGAATGGCTTATCTCACTCCAGGTATCCTCCTGAAGCTCCTTCAGTCTATGAATTCCACCATCCGTGTCACCGGCGACCACCGCTCTGCTCTTATCCAAGTAATCGGCATAGTCCCTGCTCTCGCCGGATCTGATCTCTGGCCTAACCACGGCTTCTACGTCCAGCTCTCCGATTCTCTCAACTCCACCTACGTTTCCCTTTCCGAACGCGATATTGATCTCATTCTCTCCAATCGCCTTCAGCTTGGCCAATTTGTTTATGTAGATCGTTTCGAATTTGATTCCCCTGTCCCTAGGGTTTGTGGCATTCGTCCGATTGCCGGCCGCCACCCTTTTGTAGGAACTCCAGAACCGCTCATTGCTCAAATTTCAGCATCGAAGAAGGAGTTTGTGATTCAACCTGTTGCTGATTCGGAGTACTCCGTGGACCCAATTGCGGTTTACTTGGCGAACCAAAAATGTGAGCGTTTGTCGCGAAAGGAAATTAAGGAAGTAAAGAGTGATAATAAAATTGAAAAGAGTGTTAAATCGACAAGGCAACCCCTTGCTCCTCGAGATAATGTTTTGGTTGGAAATGTTGGCAACTCACATGAACATAAGGTATCTGATAAGGTGCCACAGAGGTTTTCTTCGCCTGCTGGACCCAAGAGATCTCTGTCAACAGGGAAGAGAAATGTGGCTGTTGGCGCTGCTGTGGTTGAAAGAGATCCTTCCCCTGCTGGAAAAGGGAAGAGATCGGCATCTCCGGTGCCCTCCAAATTTGCGGTTCCTAGTTTGGTTGCTGCCAGGGAGGAAAACAGGAAGGTAGCAAGGGAGCCGGCAATAATAGTTCCATCAAGGTATAGGCAACCATCGCCTAGTAGGAAGCAGGCCTCTCCAAATGCACGAAGGGCTTTGCTCTCTCCAGGAAGGAGGCTTTCTGGAGTGAAGGTGTCGCCTGTTGTGGGGGATTCTGCTGGAAAGAAAAAGATGGCAACAATTGCTGCTGGGATTTCCAAAGTTTCAGAAGCACTTGTTGGATCTGCAAAGATTAGTAGGAAGAGCTGGGATGAGACGCCACAGGGTTCAGGGGAGCAGAAAGAGAAAGGTGATGTGAAGAAAAAGCCGGATCTGCAGTCAATTTTGCGGACTCAGGTAAAAGCCCTTTCTTATCTCAGTTGTTTTTTGACGCCTATGCTTTAACAGCTTGTGTAGAATAGAATTCTTCAAATAGTTAACTTTACCTTTTGGTCTTTTTGTTTCTTCAATTACTTACCTAATTTTTAAGGATTTGTTTCTAAATAGTTTCATCATTATGGTTGATTTAATCAGGCAAGACAGGATTTGATGATGACTTAGTGGAAGTCAGGAAAAAGAACAATAATTTCCATACAGCTATTTAGTCAAAGAATGTCCAGAATATACCTAACAAGCTCGAATAGAGAAACTTCTATGCAATAATCAAACTGCCATCAATTTTATTTGAAATTGCTCCATGAATGCTAGGGCTGTCTTGCATCAATTGAGTTTCCAGCAAATTGATTAACGAAGTATTGAAATTTCATGTCATACATACTCTTTTAATATCTCCAAATTAATTTCACAATAGTTGAAAATCAATGACTTCTGATTGAGCTGAATGCAGTTTTTGAATATGTGGTTGGTAAAACACCTGACACCATTTAAGTGGTCTGATCTTAGTCCATCCATTTACTTTAACTGCTTTCATATTCACCATTTTACTTGTCCTGCTCTTTTATACATTTCCCTTTTAGAGTTAGGATGCCGCTTTCCATATATTTTTCTTGGAAATCTGATTTTCGCTAGCTGTACCAGGCTGCGCTGTCTAGGCATCTAAGTGATGCAAATAGTCGACAAGCCCCTCAGGACAATGATTCTTCAAGCAACGAGTCAATGAAGTGTAGTTCACCAGAAGTTTTTCAGGACAAAGAGAAGCCAGCTCTGGGATTCACTGTACACGAGAAGAAATGGACTGATGGCAGTATTCCATTAGATATGGTGTCTGCAGATCTTGCAAGGCTCGGGAAGGTGAGCATGAAGGTTTTATTTGAATTTCTAATTCTCCTGTTACTAAATTAAAATTTTGCATTAACTTCAATTCACAGTCGCCATGTATGTATGTATGGTAATCACCTAAATTATTGCATAATTAAGCAAAATTAATCAAGTATTGAGCATAACATATCTCAAGTAGTCATTTACATTATTGAGAGAGATTTTTCATGTGCTGACTAAATGCAGGAGGCAATGCAAAGGAGGGCTCTTGCTTCTGCAGCTGCAGCTGAAGCATTAGAGGAAGCCATTGCTACAGAGTCTATTGTAAGGAGTTTAAGGTATACTAGTGAGAGTTGCTCTCTACCTCTTTCTAATTCTAACACCATATTGAACATAAAAAAATTAATTTATGTATTAACAAGTACCCCTGAGTCTGTTTTGTGTCTGGCTTCTGTGAACATCACTGAATATAAATGTGATCATGATTCTTTTGTCCTTTCTTTCGCTTGCAGTGTATTTTCCGAACTTTCTGCTGCGTCCAAAGCTGGGAATCCTTTACCAACCATAGATCGATTTTTCTCAATTTATGATGACATTCTGAAATATACTGCGATTGCTGAATCTGTTGCTGCTAGTTGCTCTAATGATTCAGCTACCATCCCAACTGAGCAATCAAAATCTGCTTCTTTATGGGTTGAAGCTGCTTTAGCTACTGATCTTGAGATTGTTTCTCTGCTGAACAGCAAGAACAATAATAATCATCCTCTAACAACTCTGTCAAAACGTTTGTCCAGACGACAATCTCTAAAGGCTAGTTCGCCAGCAGTATCTGATCCGTTTCTTGGAGTTTGGACAAGGGGAAATGGAATGAAGGAAACAGTGGAACTTGCAATGAAGTTGCAGTCTGAGATGCAAATGTGGTTCATAAGTTTTGTTGAGGAGTCCCTGGATGCAGGATTTCTGGCATTGAGGGAGTGTAAAACTGATGGAGGTAAACGATTGCCCCTCAGCTCCAGCTCCATTGCAGCTATCTTATCACAATTGAAGAGAGTAAATGATTGGTTGGACCATATGGTATCAAAAGGAGATCGACTTCTAGCAGAAAAGATTGAGAAGCTGAAAAGAAAGATCTATGGATTTGTTATTCAACATGTTGGGACAACCTTTGATAACTCTTTGCAGGCTGCTTCATCGATGTAGGATACAATTTTTTTTAATTATTATTTTTTTTTTTTTGACACTCCACTTGAAATTCTCCCTTGTTTAAATTTACTTAAACAAGTTATGTTTCTCAAAACAGTTTGTTTTTGCATGATTTTCATGGATTCACTTATTTTGGTGTTTGGCAGTGGCGAGTGAGCATTTGTAGATTCTTTGTGAAAATCTCCTCCTCAGAATTAAAGATTATAGTTAAAAAGTTTCCTTTACTATTTTCTTTCTCTTTCTATAAATATTTAATGACTTTTTGCACAATTAACCTTAAAAAAAGGGCAGTTCAAAAAAAAAAACCTTAACAAAAGGAAAATTTGCAAAAATAACTTAAAGAAATTACAAAAATATTACCTAAATAAAAAATTTACAAAAATACTACTTTTTTTCTTAAATATTTATATTTATACTATCTTTTCTTTTTCATCTTTTCTCTCTTTCTCTCCTCATGTATTAAAAATGGCCTTCGAATTTTGCCACATGTCAACAAATTATAAATTAAAAAGATAATACCTCAATTTTTTTTGTTGTTTTTTCTTCTTCAGAACCCTATCATCATCCCTTTCTCTTCTATTGTAGCTTTTTCTTCTTTAAACAGCTTTACAATATTAAAGTTTTAATATAATTTAAAAACTATATTACAAACTCTATATTTTTTTTTTCATTTTGTTATAATTAATTTAATCATCATTTTCATTATATATATATATATATACTCTTTAAGAATATGTTTCAAGCCTCAAATTATTTATTTAATTTAAAAGTGCCTCTCTTGCATGTCTCAAATAAACATTTACCTTATATATTTTATTCATTCATTTATTTATTTTAATAAATAATGGAGTTAATTCATGTAAATATTTTAATTTTAGGAAGTTAAATTAATTTTCTTGATAATATACTTAATTCATTTTTTTCATTTTTATTATTATTTTCAAATAATTTTACAAATTATCTCTTTCATTTAAAAAAATAATAGCTTTATAAAATAATGCAACCATTCAATGAAAATCATAATAGTTGCATATTTTTGCATTTTGCTATGGAATGTGGAGTATAAAATGTCGCCGTTTTCTTACTTTTCTATTTTTAAGTTAACTGCAACGCGGTGACATCTACATTTATAGGCAGCAGCAATTACTAGTGCATGTTTAGTATATTTTGCAATTATTTTTTAAATTGCATAATACATAGTACAAAATTTTTATATTTTATAAAATTTGATATAAGCCTAGTATATTTTGCATATATTTTAAGTATATAATTAGTAATAATTAATTTTTGAATTTCACAACCTTACAAGAAAAGATAATTCTAAAATCATAAACTAAGCCATATCCCAATTAAGTCTTTGTTTTCGAGCCACCTCATTAATAATTTTATGATACAATTTCTTTGCCTATGAACGTATAAATAAACACAAAAACAGAACACATATATTGATATATTATTATGAACATATAAATATTTTTGACCATTAATGTATAAGTACTATTTCTAAAAATAAAAATATGTCAAATAAAATAGCTCAAAAAGAAAATAAAAAATCTAAAATAAGCTAAATATATATCATAATTGAATAAAAGCGACAAAAATAACTCAAACATTATATCGAAAACATAAAATAAACTAAACATATACCAAAATCAAATAAAAAGTAATCAAATTACAAAATTCAAATAAAAATATTTTCATAAAACAGAACTATAGTTATCTCAAATATAACAGCCAAAACAGAATATCAAAAACATAAAATAAATCAAATTTATACCAAAATCAAATAAAAAGTATAAAAATTAAATCAACACATTAAGAATATAAAATAAACCAAATATATACAAAATCAAGTAAAATAATAAAATTAATGTTTAAATTTCAAAGCAATAAAATTACAAAGTCTAATATAAAACATTTTCATAGAATAAAACTAAAAATATGTCAAATATAACAACTTAGGCAGCATATCAAAAATACAAAATAGACCAAACATATAACAAAATTAAATAAAAAAAACAACCCAAACAAATATCAAAAAAATAAATATTCAGTTAACCCCATGATTGAGAAGAAATAAATGAATTATACAAAATACCCAAATATAGTTTGTTTTATACAGAGGATGGTTAAGAAGTGAGAAGGGTTGAGTAAATGAGGTGCCCATAAACGTGAAACAATAAAATGTCGTAAAAATGTAAAGAGAAAACCCAGAAATGTAATAAAAACAATTTTTTTTGACAGTATAAATGTAATTTAAGAGGAAAAAGAAATATTTCATGTAATTTCCTCATGTACAAATGATAATCAGAGTATTAAAATTAGAATTTTCATAATCTATATCTATATCTATCTCTATCTAATTCTAAATCCATAGTCACTAATATCACATCAAATCATGTATCCTACAATCTCAAAACATGCCACATCAATTAAATAATAATTATAAAAAGTCATGTGCCATACTGTAGGTAATTTTAATCACTATATATACGGAATAACTTGATTTTTAAATTATTTTAAAATAATATTTTTAAAATATAAATAATTATTTTATTACTTAAAAAATTTATTATCATTAAAATTATGAAATTTAAAATAAAATAAATAAAACAATATAATGTATATATATATATGTAAAAGAAAAAAGAAAAAGAAAAGAAGAAGAAGAAAGGGGGAGGAGAGAGAAAATGACAGAAAAAAGAGAGAGAGGGTGGTTGGATCAATTTTTTTTTATCTATTATTATTCGGCCACCGTCTGACAATAAGCATCGACAAGGAGAAATCATCGGCCGACGATGAGTTTGGAAAGAGGAGGATCGCTGTTATCTGCCACCGAAGCCGATCTCACACGTCGTCCGAACATCACACTTTTTGAAAACTTTCAACGAAGATTTCAACCGCTTCGAATATTCTTTTTCGATAATGTTAGTATTTTTGAAAATTTATTCATGAGTTTCATTTTGATATATTATTTATAAAATTTAGACTATTTTTATATTTGTCCAAAATTCGACGATCGGCCATCCTCTAGTGAATTTTTTGACGAGGTAAATAAAATAATAATAAATAATATATTTATATGATAAACTTTAAATAATATTAATAAATAATTAATGTAAAATAAATAGTTAAATTTGTTTAATTTAATGAATTTATAAATAATATATTAATTAATTGACTAATAAATTGTGTTTAAAAGAAAATAAATATAAAAAAGTAAATAAATAATTAAATTATATTAAATAATTAAATTAGATTAACTACTATAAATTTTAAGTATTAAATTGAGATTAATTTATAATTATTAAATGAATTGAGTTTAAATTTTTATTTTCTAGTTGACTATTTAATTATGATTATTTACCAAATTATAAATTTTATTATGTTAAGTAAAGTAGATTATGATTATATATATATATATATGATAAATAAAATGGAATAATAATAGATGAAAATAATAAATAATTTATAATTAATGATGATTAAAAAAATTGAAAATTTAAAGAGAGACTTGAGGAGCTTTTTTGATAAGCTCTTGAACATATTTTTCACCGAAATACCGATGAACGACATCGTAGACTTGGCAACTGACAGTCACCGACAGTGACGGAACCAGGAATTTACCGAGGGGGTCAAAATTTATACAGAATAAAAATTACAGACGAGTTCACAATAAAATTAAACATTTAATATTACAATATCAGTAGTTCAAAAATTAATTTGTGCTATTAGATTGACTACGACTAAGAGACGATAATTGTATCCTACGAGTCTGCATTTTTTGAAAACGTTGCATAACAGCCTAATTTTCAATTTTTAAAAAAATTTCTCTCTCCACATAACAAATCAAACAGTCACTCAAAAATTCATCTCCCATCTTATTGCGCAAATCCGTCTTGATAATGTTCATTGCTGAAAAAGCTCTTTCGACAGTAGCAGTTGCAACAGGTAAAACTAATGCCAACTTGATAAGCAGATATACCAAAGAAAATATAGTGTCATAACCTGTCTCAACCATTTTCTGAGCAAGAGCTCCAATATCATCTAGATCAGAGAAAGCTATATTTCTTCTTTACATCAGCAATGTAAGTCTCAAGTTGATCTTCAAGTACCATCCGATCAGTAATCGTGAAATCATATGGATATAGTTCAACGAGATAAAGTAATTTAGAAAGCTGGAAGCTGGAGAATGAGTTTCTAGGAGAAAGACAAGCAATGCATGAAAGCAATTCCGTACTTGATTCTGTAAAGCGATTTCCATTTCTTGAGCAATGAAATCAATAACCTAAAATTTGGATGAAATAATATTAGGTAATAGCATAATAAAAAGTTAAATATATTATTAATTAATAAAATAGTACCTGACAAAAAATTTCTACTCGAAAGTGGTGGTAATAAGTAATTGGAGTACCAACACACTTAGATCTTAGATAACCTGCATTATCTTCCATATTAGGCACTGCGATATTATGATCTATACAAAAATTATTAACAACGTCCAGTAATTTATTCCATCCATCCTCCCTGAAGCTTTACAATGCTTGTTTAACAGTTGCAATTAAATGAATTGCATTAACAATATTTTGATTATTTCTTTGTAAGGCTTGAGATAAATCATTTGTCATTCCTAAAAGTTTTTTCCATCAAGAAAGCAATGAAAATAAATTCATAACTTCCCATTTTATCAAGCAAGCCCACAACTGCCCCTCGATTTCTCAGATCAGAACCATCATCAAAAATATTCTCAAGAACCTCTTTCACAGGAGACCACATTGAGAGAAGACGCAGAATTGTTTTATAATGAGAACCCCATCGCGAGTCACCAGGTCGAGCTAAATTTGTTTCTTGATGCAAGCCTCTTCCAGTTTGAATATCACCACTTTCTAGACGTTGAACTACTTCATCATGTTGTTTTTGACGGAGAGCATCCCTCCTTTTACATGAAACTCCAACAATGTTTGCAATCATTACAACATAATCAAAAAAATTACTTACAAATCTATTGCTCCTTGCTATTGCAACAAGTACTAATTGGAGCTGATGAGCGAAACAATGAATGTACATTGCCGAAGGATTTTCATTTAAAATGAGAGTTTTTAACCCGTTGAATTCACCTCGCATATTGGAAGCTCCATCATAACCCTGACCTCTAACTCTGCTTATTGATAACCCATGTTTTGCCAAGAAATCATCAAGTGCACTTTTCAAAGACAAAGCAGATGTATCACTCACGTGTACTACTCCAATTAATCGCTCAACCACTTGTTCCAATTTGTTAACATATCTCAATACCACAGCCATTTACTCCTTTACTGAATTATCACGAGCCTCATCAATTAATAAGGAGTAGAAGTCATCTCCAATATCATTAACAATGGCTTGTGTCGTCTCCAAAGCACAAGCACTAACTATTTGCTTCTGGATTAATGGAGAAGTGAGTTGATTATTACCGGGAGTATTTGAGTTAACTGCATTCCCAACATCAACATTGCGTTCGCTGTACCAACTAAGAAGTGAAAGAAAATTACCCCGATTTGTTGAATTCACTGACTCATCATGCCCGCAAAAAGCCAACCCTTGAACTAGAAGAAAACGAATGCAATCAACAATAGCGGTCAAACGAGTGCGGTAAGTAATCTCAATCTCATGACTATGAGAAGATAAGACATGAGACACGCTTTGTCTCTGGTTTTTAAAACCAACATATTGCATTCTAGCAACATGTTCATTAAACCTCTCCATTGCTTTTTTCCAATTGCGAAATCCAATATCTGTGAAGACATTATCCCCATGCTTGGAGCCTCTATTTGATCTAAAAAGATAACACCAAAAATAAAATGTCGCATCTTTACTAATACTATATTCCAACCACTCATATTTAGAGAATCAGTGATCTCTAAAACTTCTCATAATTTTTAAAAAATTTGTTTGTGAAAAATTATGTCCAATTGGTTGACAAGGTCTTTTAATCACATATTGTCTCCTAACATCATCTCTAATCCCAACATCAAACTTGTCAATGGATTTACGCAATGCATGATCGCTAATAATACCATCTAAATTTAACTCTTGACGTCCTTTTTTATTGCTAGTTTCTTCGCCAATTGCGTAACTACTTGATGTTGAAATTGGTTTGGAAATATTTGAAGATTCACCACATTCATTCCGCACTCTCTTTGTCTTGATTAAAAATTTATCCATTTCTATTATAATATATAATCAGTATATATTAAAAGAATAAATAAATAAGTTTAATTTACTCAATAATATATAACAAAATCAAATATATAAAAAATTCACAATTATTAAATAAACTATATTAAAATCAAATTTCTAAAGAAATCTCAAATTGCAATAATAAAATCAAATAAAACCAAAATTAAATAATCAATAAATAAAATATATATAAATTTTAATAAATTTTATCCTATTATATATTTCTAAAACAAATCTCAAATTACATTAATTAAATCAAATAAAACAAAAATTAAATAATCAATAAATAAACTATATATCATTTTTAATTATGTTTATTCTATTATATATTTCTAAAAAAATCTCAAATTACAATATTAAAATCAAATAAAATCAAAATTAAATAATCAATAAATAAAATATATATAATTTTTAATAAATTTTATCCTATTATATATTTCTAAAATAAATCTCAAATTACATTAATTAAATCAAATAAAACAAAAATTAAATAATCAATAAATAAACTATATATCATTTTTAATTATTTTTATTCTATTATATATTTCTAAAAAAAATCTCAAATTACAATATTAAAATCAAAACAAACCAAAATTAAATAATCAACAATTAAATAAAACAAAATAATCAAATTACAAAAATAAATTTTAATTAATCTAATCCTATTAAATATTTCTAAAAAAAACTCTCAAATTACATAAATTAAATCAAATAAAAAATCAACAATTATTAAATAAATTATATATAATTTTTAATAAATCTAATTAATAAATAAAATTAAAAATACACAAAATTAAACATCAATCTAATTAAATAAAAAAATCACAAAACACATTACAACAATTAAACAACACACAAAATTAATATTTCATTAAACAAAATATTATAAAAAAATTAGACAAAAATAAAAAATTATCAAAAAAATTAGACAAAATAAAAAATACCTGCTGGTGGGCGGTTTGCTACTGCGGCGACAGCCGATGCGGTGGGCGGCGTGGATGGCGGCGGTTGGCGATGCTGCGGCTGGGTGGGTGGGTGGGCGCTGCTGGCAATGGCTGTGTTTTGGGGAGGGAACAGACTGAGACATGGAGAAGGAAGGGAAGAACCGAAGAAGGAGAAGGAAAAACGCAACCCTTTTTATTTTTTGAACCGGCCCAAGCGAAACGGCGTCGTTTCACTTGGGCCGATTTATTTTTTTTGAAGTGCTCCGTTTCGCCAGTAGTTTATTTATAATAAAAATTAGTCCATGACGAAACGACGCCGTTTCGTCAGGGACTAATTTATAAAAAAAAAATTGAATTTGCAGTGAGGGGTTCGTCTATCCCTCACTGCAATTTGCTTTGAAACTCAGCCCCTTCAACGGGGGTTGAGTTTCCACGCACGGCTGACTCCTCCATGTCTAGCTGCCGATGAGGAAAAATCGTATGACCACATTACCCATTATCGTTCCGCCACTAATCACCGATTTTGTCTTGCTAATAACCACTACTCGGATATGCTGGGAGCGATGACAAACTCGTTCCGTTGCTTGTTGGACCCGTTGCAGTATTGAACAGAGCGCCGCAGCTGCCTCTCTTTCCATTGCTGCTGAAATCGGGAACATGCTGTTGTTCTACTGCGTTAATGAAAATAGAATTGCGTTACTTTTTCTGATACAGTAGTGCATGAGAAGCTTCTGGTTTGTTTTACTTTCCTCTTTGTATATAAACCACAATGTGCTCTTCACGTGATATGATATGTAGAGATTCTTTTACCTTTGAGATCCTTGACTCTGTTTCTATTTAATTATCAAACATAGCTTGACTATTTTTAAAAAATAAGTAACAATATTCCTTAAATAAGTAAACAATCAATTATATATCCACTGCAAATGCTTATATATATATATATATATATAAGTTAGGGAAATAAAAAATATTCAGAGACTTCACATCATCAATTTTTTAAAAAAAATATTATTTCATTTTTAATTAATTTTTATTTAATTTTAAAATTTTATATAAATTTTAAATTTTAATAATTAATAAACTAAATTAGCTTTAATAAAAAACATAGAGGCGGTGCGCCTTTGATCATTGATCTGTAATAAAAAAAATTTTGACCCTAAATAAAGAAAAGTTGGACATTAACTAAAGAAAAATTAGATTCAATTAATAAAGATTAATTAAAAACATAACTCATACAACCTTAAATTACATCTAAACTGTCTAAAAAATATATTTTATTAAAAAACTAAAACTCATTTATGATCTAACAAAAATAATAAAGTTATTTCTTATCTTCTACTATTTTGTTTTACTAGACAAGAGTAAAAGGTTATTGATGTAATTAATTTTTAGCTTTTACTATATTTATTTATAAATTAATATATTGCTATTTTATTTTTGTTGTTTAAGTTTAGAGGGTGTTTCTCAAAACTTAAAAGCTGGTCAAAACTGATTATAAACAGTTTTTAAATTATAAGTTGTTTATTTAAGTGTTTCTGAAAACTTAAATAGTAGATTATAATCTGATTATAATCAGTTTTTTAAAAGTTGGATTTTGCTACTTTTTTTAAAGCACTTATTTTTTAAGCAGTTTTGACCAAGTAAAAGACCATACTATCCCTACCTAATCTTCAATATTTCAAATTTGTCAACCCTATACACTTTAGTTCCCATCAAAAATTTTTTACGTTTCTTCTTAAATAAATTTTATTATTATTATTATTATTATTATTATTATTATTATTATTGCAAAATAAATTTTGAATTGATATTTAAAAAATTATTTTATACAATAAATAAATTCAGGGACAGTTTGGTCATTTTGACAGTTTCTGCAATTAAAAACTGATTATAAGTTAATTTTACAGAAACACTTAACTGATTATAAACTGATTATCAGCTGATTATTAACTAATTTACAGAAACGCTTAACTGTTTATTTTTAATCTGATTATAATCTAAAAATCACTTATTCACAATAAGCTGAAAAGCTCCAATTTTGAGAAACACCCTCTTAATATATAGACCCTAATTAGTATTTTTTTATTAGCCACTAATTGACATAAAATTCAATTTAAATATTTTATTTTGAGTTTTTATAATAAAATTTATTGTTAATTATAAATAAATTATTTTATATTTATTTATTTATTATTAATATTTTTATTTGTGTTTTATAAATGACACAAAGTGAAATTTACGATATAATAAACTTCTTCATAAATTCGGTAAAATAACAAGTATTTAAATAACTTTATAATATTGTCCTCTACTTTAGGGATTGATTAGACTATTATTCCATTTTCTATATATTTTTTTTACTTTATCTATGGGCTTTAGAATAAATAAGATTCAACACAATGGGCTGAACATGAATAGAAGCATGAATGGACTTAGAAACATTCTACTTTTCTTTAAAAAAATTTAAAAATTGTACTATGCCACTTTTAATTTCTTTTTGAAATATCTCTGTATTTTAATATATTTTTATTATATCAAATAGGTACTAAATAAATGATCAACAAATTAGTGATAATAAATGATCTTAGCACTGTAAATTGTAATTTCTAAAATAAAAAATTATAACTAATATATATTATATACTCGTTTAAATATAAGCAAATAATATATTTTAAGAAATAAATTTTAAGTCTAAATACAATTGTGACGAATTTATCTATCGTCATAATATATGATTATTAATAATAACATGATATTATCATTTTTCTAATCAATTTATCAGTGATAATATATGATATTGTCATTATAAATTATAATTTTTTTTTCGAAGCTGTAATTTTTATAGATAAACTATTTGTAACGGATATATGGAGAACCCATATTATTCGAGTTTACAATGCACTTAAGAAAATTTGGCAAAGAATTAAAAGACAAATAAACAGCAGACTTCATACTCATTCTACAGTCTATGGCAAGGAAATTTGCGGCTTGATTACCCTCCCTGAATGTATGTAGTATAGCCGAGTTTAAACTGTCAATAAAGCTTTTAATGTGGCTCGCCATTGTTGTTGATATAGAAATCCGGGAGGATGTAATTTGATTATGAACCCATACTGAGTCAGTCTCTATTTCCAGCGGCAAGTAATGTTTCTGAATACACCATTAGATTCCTTCAAAAGCAGCTTGCAATTCAGCTTGGTTGGGATTAGAAGTCCGTAAGAAAAAATTGAGACCTGCAATAAAGCATCCATTGCAATCCCTGACAATAGCTCTATTGGTCACTATATTCACAGTCACCGAAGCGTCGACATTAAGTTTGAATCTTGGTGAAACTGGTTTACGCTAATATACGAGAGTTGGCTTTAATTTGCATCTTTTGCCAAATTGTTCTGGCAAGAATTCTTGAAATAAAGCCATGGACTTTGCAAATTTGGCAGAGGAATGAGCTACTCCCCAATTAAAAATTGAGGTGATGATGGACCTGATAATGCTTGGACTATATACCTTCTCGCCACCTCATGTAATTTTACAAAAGGCTAGCCATATGTGATAGAGAATTACCTGAGGAATGAAGGCCATGATTTTGCCTGCCTGTGAGTTAGGAGAGAATTGGGACCACCATAACATGAATTCTTGTTTAATTGTGCACTGGACCGAGGCATTGTATTGCAAAGATTGTTTGAAAAATTGCCAGATTTTCATGGTTTCAGCACAGAGGTAGAACATGTAAGATATAGTAGCTGCAGCAGATAAGCAAAATGGACAGCAGGTGGCCATTTGAATCCCCATCATTTGAAGTCTTTCTTGCAACGGCAGGGCATTGTGCCATAATCTCCACGCAAGTATTGAATACTTGATGGGAATTAATGAATTCCAAGTCATCCTGTACGATAGTAGCTTGCTTTTCCTTTCTCTCACAGCATCATAAATTTCTGCCAAGACAAAGGACTTGGAGTTTGTCTTGTTACTAACCCAATCTCCATTCTCTTGCCGCATAAAAAGAGAAGAAGCAGTGGTCGATATCTTGCAAATTCTCTTCCATGTAGGGGAGTCAGTTTGCAAAAATTTCATATGACCAGCTCCACCATATTTTTTTCTCATAATCCTTGCCCAAGGAGTATCTCCCTTTTGATAGTTCAACCAAAGCTTTATTGAGTAGGCTTTTTGCAAAGATACAAGCGATCGGACTCCCATACCACCTTCAGAAGTGGGGTAGCATAATTTTTCAAACCTGGCCCAATGATAGCGCCGTTCAACATCTGAATGCCAGAAAAAAGGAATAAATTTTCGTTCCAAAGCATCAATAATTTGTTTCGGCAGTTGCATAGCCCCCAATGTATAAATTGAAATTGAACTCAAGCTATAAATTATAATTTTATGACATAAAAAATCATAACTAAAGTATATTATATTGTCATTTAAATATTTATCACTGATATATTTTATAAAAAAATATCTCTAAATATAATTGTGACAAATTTATGTTACGCTATAATATATAATTATTAATGATAAAATGATATTATTATTTTTCTAGTCAATGAATTCGTGACAATAAATAATTTTGTCATTATAAATTATAATTTTGTGATGTAAAAAATTATAGCAAACGAATATAAAATTGTCATTTAAATATTTTTAATCGAATATATTTTTGAAAGAGATCTTTTACCTCCAAATACAATTGTGACAAATTTATGTATCGTATCACTTTTAGAATTCATGAATCAGTGACGATAAAAACTATGAATTGAAATTCTATGATATGAAAAACTCGTAACTAATAAATATTATATTATAATTTAAATATTTTTCACCATTTTTATAAGAAATTATTTAACTCTAAATACAATAGAGACAAATTAATATTATTAGTGATAAAATAATTGTCACTTCTTGATTCATTAAATTAGTGATAACAAATGATGTTATCACTGTAAATTAAAATTCTGTGATACCAAAAATTAAAATCAATGAATATTATAGCTTCATTTAAATATTTTTTATCAGTATATTTTAGGAATAATTTCTTTATCTTCATATGAAATTGTGATGAATTTTATGTATCCTAATGATATATAATTAGTAGTGATAAAATAATATTGTTACTTTTTTAATTAATAAATTAGTGATAATAAATGATATTGTCACCTTGAATTATAATTTTGTGACATCAAAAATCATAGCCAATAAATATTATATCATTTAAATATTTTGCATTAATTTACTTCAATATTTAATTTTTTAACTTTAATTATATATATATATATGTAACATTCATAATAAATACATAACATACACACAATATTTACACAACATACACAAACATACACATAAAATACATACAACATACACAACAAACTTAATATTTTTAATTTTATTTCTAATTTGTATAATATGTCAAATTTATTTGAAAATAAATTTAATAATTTTTATTAAATTATTTTTATATATTTTACCTTTTTATATAAATTTTGTGAGTTTTTTTTCTTATTTGGAATCAAAATTAAATTTTTTCTTTATAAAAAATTTATATATTTTATATATTGAAAATTTAATTTAAAATATGAATTTTTTTTATTAAAATAAATTTATTTAATAGTAAAGTTTGAAAAAAAAAGATTAAAATTGAAGTGAATATTATTTGAAGTGATAGAGGAAGTGTTTTTTTAAAAAAAATGTTTGAAATGAGTAATAAGATATTTTTGTAAAAAACAATTATTTGAAGTTTTTTTAAAAAAAAAATTGAAGGTATAATATTTTGAAAATGAATTTTTTTAAGCTAATTTTGTAAAAAGCTCTTATTTCTTTGATTTTTTTTTGCCCAATTCACTTCTTGTGCAAACACATGGTTAGATGCGTAGTTCTATATATCAATTTATTTATTAATTAAATATTTTTTTATTAATCCATGAACATGGCTGGATACAATTCTCCAAAGAGAAACCATTTGTTATCAAGGGATGTTATATAATTTTTGGTGTACTATAATTTTGCATCTCTATATTAGGCCAAGAAAACAAGGCTGAATTAAATTGCATCACAACACAAACAAATTAATAATGGAATAGTTAATTATTAGAATCCAACTGAGTTTTTTGATGAATTTAATTCAGTTGAATCATGATTAACAAAAAAGAACAAATTAATTTAATTAAAAAAATGAGATAAATTTAATTATAAATTTCTATATATAACTGTTTTTTATATATCTAATAATTTAAAATATATAATTTTATTATTAAAAAAAAAGGTTAATTGAATGACAGTTTTAATTTGTAAAAGTTTTTTTTGAAAGAATAAATATTAAGACTTTATTAAATCAATCACCAGAAAAATATGTAGGGGACTATCCTATCCCAGCGGCAGAAACTAAAATAAAAATATGAGGCTCTAGCTAAATTATGAGCCTCAATATTGGCTAACCTCCTAACCCATTTAATCTTGATATTAGGCCTAGAACACAAGAAATTTCTACAATCAGAGATAACAACTCTTAGCTCAGTCAAATTATTCTTGCAATTATTTATTTCTTGGACCACAGAGGGAGCATCTAAATATATGCAACCTGAACCATTAAAACGAGCAGTAGCCCACACAAGAGCCTCACGTATTACAGCTATTTTAGCAACTTTTGGAGCACAAAAACCATCCACATGACCCAAAATAGCTCGGATAAAATTGCCTTCTCTGTCTTGGAATATTAGTTAATGCCCGTTTTGATTCTAATAATTGTGCTTGGTACTAGTTATAGTTCAACAAACTCTTACCTAACCCCTCATCTCCAAAAACTATAAATACGGAGATTTATGGACAGGTAACGTTAGAAAATGGGAAACGCGGCAACATCATTATTCAATGCTTAATAAGTTAGTTAGCTGTGCTTTCACCTTGATTACTAGTGTCTTTTTTTATTTTTATTTTTTTAAAAAAAATTTGCATGCATGCAAGACGCAACCCACCAATGCTTTTGTGTCTCATTTGCTTGACCTTGTTTATAAAATTATAAAACACTAAATTCATTCGAAAACTGGGTTATAATTATATATATATATAGTAATTTTATTCCAATTTAAAATATTAAGTATGAACCTATGAATAAAATAAATTAAAAATAATAGTTTTATATAAATCTAAAAGATAAAAATAAAATTAAGCTTAAATTTTATTACACTTACTATTTTATCTATGTAATTTTTAAATTTTAATAAAAATTAATCAGCGTATTCTTCAACTCTACAAAATTAGAAATTCAATAAATTATAAATTAATAAATAAATTAATGATTTAAATAATTGAATTTGTGAAAATTAAACAATTTGATTAATTAATTAACTTAAATAGAAATCTAAAAAATTGACAATATAACATAATAAATTTAAAAATAATTTAGTTGTTCACTTTATAATTAATAAATTTTTTGCTATATATAACTACAAGTCAATGTAGGATTATTAATAAATTTTAAAATTACAATAAAATTGAAAAAGAATAAAAATAATTATAAAAATATAAAAAGTTCAGATTAATTAGTTTATCTAGTAAGAGTAAAATTTATTGTATTTTCTTGATTATACTTTCGAATTTGCATTAAATCTTTAAGACTTAGTATTAATAGTACGTAATGAATCAAATGCTAATTTGGCTTTATTAGTTATTGGGAGAGGACATTATTATTATGAATTAGTATTATATTTAACATTTACTGAACACAGAAAATATAGATGAAGAAGAAGAGGACATTAATATTAATTCGTTAAATAGTATAAAAACTGATTTGCGTCATATTCAATCAAATGTGACTGATTCGATGTTACATAAATTTTGCGAGGGCATGGGATATGACAAATATAGCTCAATCCAATTAATTAATGACAACTTTTAATTAGCATCATCAATTCTGGTAAATATCAATGTCCGCTTGATATGGTGTGGGGGTGCAGCAAAGAAGATAAAATCTCATTTATAACTTTCAATAGGGAATAAAGAAGAGAAGAAATCCAATTTCTAACTTTATTGTTTACACCAAGAATTCTTAGGCCAAGCCCATAGGTGAGGAATTCAGGAAAGAATTAAAAGACTTACTTTTTAGAGAAGTATAAGTTCAGGAGTTCATACTATTTAGGGATGTTTCATTAATTCATAATAAAATTAACGAGGAAAGTTAATTATTTTAAAATAAAGTGACGAGGGATTAGCTATAAAGTAGCTACGGATTTTTAGCGATGAAGTATTTTATCTTAGGAGTAACTGGGGATATTCCATCGCTATATATTTTAGCGGCAACTTTTTTAAGTTACTTTTGTCAAAAAAAATAGCGAGAAATGTTTAATATTAATGTGAAATATTTTCGTCATTGTTTTAACGAGGGAGTTAAAATCCCTCGTTAATCCTTTTAGCAAGGAGAACTTTGACAACAAACGAGTTTCGTCGCCATTCACTCGTTAATTAATTTTAGCTCGAACTTGCTGTTTTCTTGTAGTGATATAATTATATATAATTATATATTTATAATATATAAATTATAAATATTTATATATATAATTATTATAATATATATATAAATTATAAGAATTATATATATAAATACATATATTATTGATTTTTTTGCACCATGTATATATATTTTTTAAATTAGTGAATATTTAGAGTTTTGTATTTAGGTACTTGTATTAATTTTAAAATTTTACAATTTAATTATAAATTGAGTAAAATTATTTTCTCATTTAAAATATTATTTTTATCAAATTTAATTTAATAAAATTCTCTCATTTAAAAAGACATATAAAAATTTAATAAATTTTTAAAATTTAATAATAATAATATAAAAAAATAAAAATTTTATAATGTTAAATATTTAATTTTTATTTTCAATTCGTCTATAATTATTTTAACTTAAAAAAATTATCTCCCTTTATTTAATTTTTAATTTTATCACTAGCTATATATGTATTTAACCTTTAAATTATAGTATTTAATTTTGGCCGTTATATGATTTTCGATTTCAGTCTTCCATCAACGCAATTGGAATTCAATACAGAAAACCTTCATGTCCATTGATTCTTAACGTATAGTATTTCCTTGTCAAGTTCCATTAGATTGATTGCATAAAAGGGCTGTTTGATTAAATGCTGCCAGGAAATGCTAAAATTAAGAGTGTAATTTTTTTAGTTTAAAATATAAAAATTATTACTTTAAGATTATGTTAGGAAAAATAAATCGTTTTATCATGTTATCAAAAACAAACAAAATTTAAGTTATTTCATATAATTAATTTGTTATAAAAAATTATCATTAATAATATTTTTTAAAAATTATATAATCTATGATTATATATTTTATGAAAATAAATACATAAATATATATTATTCCTTTAAAATTAATTTTTAAATATTACTTATTTTAAAATTTTAAAATTAAATTTTAATTTATTATTTTGATAATATTATTGCTTATTATAATAATTTATAACTATTATTTAATTTAAATTTAAATTTATAGATTTTAATTTATTATTTTATTGATTAGGTTAATTATTTTAAAATTTAATTGTAAATTGGGATTTAAAGTTTTGATGATCATGCTAATTATTTTGAAATTTAATTATCAATTGGGATTTAGAATTTTGATGATTAGATTCATTATTTTGAAATTTAATTATAATATAAATTAAAATTTGAAGTTTTATGATTAGGTTAATTATTTTACAATTTAATTATAAATTGAGTTTAGATGGTTTGTAATTAGATTAATTATTTTTAAAAAATATTTTTTCACCTAAATTTATTGAAAAATAATTAGTTTAAATATTTTTTTTAAAATATCTCAAAAAGTATATAAAGAATATTTAAAATATATATATATATTATATAATTTTTCAGAATAATATTTAAATATTAAAAATAAAAATTAAAAAAAATTAATATTTAAATATTTAATATAAAAATAAAATTAAATATAAATATTAATTTCAACTATTTATATTAATTTTTTAATATAAAAATAAAATTTAATATAAATTCGTTTGTAATTTTTTTTATTTAAAATTTTTGCCTTTCCCTTATCTGAATTATGACTCTGCCACTGATGCTGACTTGACTTAAAAGATAGGTTAATATTTTTAAAAAATAATATTGTTTACATGTCTAAAAAAAAAATAATATTGTTTAGTTATAAAAAAATTAAATAGAAAATTAGAAATAAATTTTTCAAATTTTCCATATCTATACTGTAGGAAACTAATAACATTAATTCTCCACATTTCAATCTGATAACATTATTTTGAGAATAATGGAAGAATTCGATTAGTTTATCATATTTCACTCTAATAATATTATCTTGGGAATAAATGGAAAACGGCGTTAGGTTTATTTAGGTTCGATTCAAGATTTTTTCATTAGGTTTATCTAGATTAAATTAATACTAATTAATTTGATTCATGTAATATTTTTATTTTCAAAACATATATATATATATATATACACGTGTGTGTGTATGGATCCTGGACCAAGACATTGGAAGTTAGCCAAGCATGCAAACAACTCGGAACCAGCACACCTGCACTGGATCTTATGCAATCTATTGACCGTTCCTTTAAAGTCTGACCAGTGACCACGCCATCTTTGCATTATTTTTTAGGATAGAATTTCCCTATTTTTTTATTCTATTTCTGAAAATTGAAACCCTCTAACCTTTTTTAGGAAAAAAAAATGGTTCGCATTTTATTTTTCTAATGCCTGGCCTAGCTTTTACTCACATGTATAATATATATATATATATATGTATGTATATTTGTACAGATCTTCCTCTCGGAATGTATAATATATATTTTTAAATGTAATGGGATTAGGTAAATTAATTTATGCTTTGGATGAAGAAAGGTATTACATTTGTCATTTGTGATGCCATACACATTTATAGAAAAATTTATTGCAATTATATTTTTATAGGCTTAGAGTAATTGCGATCTAATTCCAATCGATTTTAGATATTAATTTGTTTTTTACAATTCGATTGATAATTAGAGTCGATATGATTCTAATTTGATTTAATTTTTTTTAGAAATATATCTTATTTTCAAACTTGATTTGTTATATTCTAATTTTAATTATAAATAATTCTAAATTAAAATGTAACCATGTTCTAATTTATATAAATAAATAGATATGAAAATACCGTAAAATTTTAAATTATGATGAATTTAGTTTATAACTCATATTTATACGAAGTTCATGAATTCCATCTAACATGGGAAAACTAATATATATATATATATGTATGTATAACAAATGTATTAATTTAAGAGATTTTTACAAAATTACATTAAAAAGATAACTTTTTTCTTCAAAAATATGATTTTTTAAAAAAATTCAAAAATACTAAATTTTTTTTTAAATTATAAAAATATGGTACAACGTCATTTCTGAAAAAGTTATATCATTTTTCAAACTTTACAAATAATGAATATGTTGTAAATATATTATACATATATTATAAATATATTTTGTCTAAAAAAATATATACTACTTTTATATTTTTTTTAAATATAATATATATAAAGTGTAAATGTAGTTCATATTTTGAATTTTAAGTGAGAATAATATAATATAATGTATATATTTGTGAATATGTTTTGCTTGTGTTATAAATATATTTTACATAAGTTCTACATATATTGTGTATATATTACTTTTACATCATTTTTAATTATAGTGTATATATTAAGTAAACAGTGACAGCCATGATTTAATTGAGGAGGATCAAAATTTTGAAGCAAAAAATTATATTCAATAAATAAGTTTATTGTAAATAAATTTAAAATAAAATTGAATAAAAGTAATTCTTTAACATTATAATAGTACAACAACTAATTTTTACTCTTAATTTTTATAAATTATGTCAATAATTTTTAAATTCAATTATTATTATTATTATAAATTTAAATTTATTATATGAATATTAGCAAGGAAATTCAGATAGAATTGGGTAAAAAAATCAAGATTGACTATTGAATAAAATTAAATAATATATTAACAAATATAAAATAATAAAAAAAAGTAATATATAGTTAATCATTGTTGGAACTGATAATATTACATGACAAAAGTATAAATAATTTTAAAACAAATTTAATTTATCATGACATAAGTATAAATAATTTTAAAACAAATTTAATTTTTAATATAATTTTAGTATAATAGAAAATTTAAAAATATTTTAAAATATATAATAGGGGAAGGGGTCCATAGTTCATCCATCCTCCTCTCTAGTTTCGCCCCTGCATTTAAATATTATCTATGTATCGAATTTCAAGCAATAATATATGTCTTATTATTAATAAGTAGAATGAATAAAAATTATATATAAAAAAGAGAATTTAATTTAATCATAACAGCACCACTTCTGGATTACGTCCTTTAAACAAAGCGAATGATAAAACGACATCATCGAAGTTTTGGGGTACAGGTTGCATCCACTATAAAAGCCCGGATTGGCGAAACAAAAAGGTCGCGCAGTGAAAAGTCTTTTTAAGGGTTCTCCCAACTAGCAACTGTTTCTCACATTACAAATCTATCCTTTCTAGTTTCTCGTAATGACGAGAAGGCCACTTAGTGTCTAAACTCTAGAAACAAGAAGGAAAGCCTTAGAATTAAGTTTATTTAATAAATTAATTAATATTATTATTCTTAAGAACCAATCGGTCAAATACCACACAACTAAGATTCGTTTGGAAATTTATTACATGACGGGAAAAGTCTTTGACATTTTTTTAATAAACACTATTATTAATTAATCCAATCCAATGCTCCACGCAGACACCATAATTTTTTTTTGAACAATAGACACCATAAATTTTACTCTCAACAAAGGAATAAAAGAGATGACAAGTCAAAATGGTATCACAAATAGAGGAAAAATTATTTAATAGTCTTTTCAATAATAAAGTAATATATTAAAGTTATGCTGAAATATTTTCATTTTACTAACAATAATTGATTCACGTAGATAATAGTATAAATTTTTTAAAGTAATATTCTAAATTTAATTTTTAGCCTTAAAATTATATATGAAAAAAATAACATTGGAAGAGTCGTCCACTTTACATTTGTAATACTTGAATCTAGATTAATCAAAAATTACCCTAAATACCATATGATTTATCAAAAAAAAAATACTAAAATATAACCTAACCATAATAATATCTTGTGAAAAAAAAACTATAATTATCTCTCTATCTTATGAACAATAGGCTCAATATTGATTTTTTGCCATTATAGTACTTGAAAAAATTAATATATTGAGAAAGTTTTACTTATTATTAAAAATTTATAAATAAAAAAATTCAAATCCTTTAAGAAATTGAATAAATTCTCCAACCCAATAACAAAAGCTCAAACATAATATTAAGCTTCTTAAAATTATCTTTAATATATGTACTTATTTCTTTAAATTATCTTTAAAATATATTAAGTCGTGGAAACGACCTCTTACAATTAATTGCAAGGGAAGGCCGCGTACAAAGATCCAATGGGTCTGACCCTTTCCCGGCCTCGCTCATTGCGGGAGCATTCGTGCACCGGGCTGAAAAAAAAATATGTACTTATTTCATTTTCTTTTATTTTAAAATTTTAATTAAATCCTATTTTTCTAAAGAATTATGAAACCATCAACAATATAAATTTTAAGGACAAATTATTTTATAATATTTAATCTCAGAAGCTAATATTGTTTTCAGAGTAAAAGAGATTTCACGTGTAATAATAAAATTTATAAAAACAAATTATTTAAAAAAATCATATTTGATACGCTTTAAATATAAAATATTTTTTTTTGAAAATCGCTTTAAATATAAAATATATGTTCTTAGTAACTTTTAATTTTAATCAATTTAAAACGCATTTATAGGTTTTATCACAATTTTACAGAGTTTTTATAGATTAGATATAACCAATTCTGTTGGGCGTTTTGGATATATGATCATTTGAAAATGATTTTGAAGAGTAAAATCATGAAAAATAAACATGATAATATGTTTCAATTATTCAATCTTTAAGTGACTAACTTTTAAAATGAACGAATAGTAATTTAAGTAGATTTTTATTCATACAAAATAAAATTACAAGTGATTTTCATAAATTTTATTTAGGTAAACAATAACTTGGAATGGATAAATGTATATTTAAAGTTGCTATTTTATTAAAATTTAACAACCTTTTAATTCAAATATAAATTAAAATCCAAATTTATTTTAAAAACATATCATCTAGATAGACTAATTAATATTGCATAAATTTGACTGATTAAATTTTATATTTTATCTGATAGTTACCATATAAATTTTCATGAATTAAAATTATCTTTTAATAATAAAAAAAGAAACTTCGAAGATATTGAAAAAATATACAGATGAAAAAGCAGGTTTGGTAAATATAAATCTGTATTTTATTTGAGCTATTCATGCAAGTTATTGATTTTAACTTTCAAATTATAATATATAATATAATAAATTATACAAGCAAAGATAAAATTGCCTTTGTTTTTTAGATATTTTCTTTCTCAGACAGTTGAGCTACCATCCTTTATTCATGGACGTCAACTATCAATTTGGTCAAATTCAACATCAATCTATTTTGGTACGTAACACGATCAAATATAAAAGTGCATTTCACATAATTATCTTCTAAAAAAAAGTTTAATTTCAAAAATATTACCAACCTAACTCAATTCAATAAACTCTTAACATCAAATTAATTCTTTTTTTCGAGCATTGTAGACAACATCTTTACATAGGTTTATCTATTTTTCTTATCTTATATTCACCTTAATTTATTCAATTTTTTTAACAGACACTTCACTGAATCCATGACTAAATTACCTTAAGTTATGTTCTTTAATTTTATTTTTAATAAGTACTACCACATCTTTTTTCTAATATACTAAGTCCCATTTTATATATTATACAATATTTATATATTTATCTTAATATTTTTATTTTAACAAAATATAATTTACTCATATATTATTATTTCAATACTCAACACTCGCTGTCATATATTGTAGCAAGTTATATTATAGTACAGTAAAATTTAACTTTTAATTTAACTGATATTTTTTAGTCTCAAAAAATTCATGTGGTATTCATTCACCCTATCGACCTTATTTTAATATTATAGTTAATATTTTCATCACAATTTCTATCTTATTGAAGAATTATAAGATACTTAAAATGAGTGTTATGAGATACTGCACTTCATTCAAAATAACTTTGCATTTTTTCTCTGTTTGTATTACTAATACTGCAATGTATATATTTATTTTTAGTTCTACTTAATTTATATTTTTTGTATTTCAAAGTGTTTCTCCTTAAAATTTGTAGAAATAAAAAAGATATATATGGGTATAAAATTAAAAACTCAAAAAAGCAGCCATATATTATGTAAATTTTTGGGGAAAAATAAAATCTTAATTTTTAATAAATATATGTGTGTATATATATTCCATGGTCCTATAAAGGAGAAACAACAGAGAAAAAATAGAATTCTTCATATAAGCTGGGAGTAATTTGCATACTTGGTGGGAATAATATATGGACTTACATTTCAAGTGCAACTATATAGTAAATATTAAAATTAATAAAATTAATTTAATACCAATTAATATATAATATTAAAATTAATTATCATTAATTAATATATAATATTAAAGTTAATTATCATTAATTAATATATAATATTAAAAGTAACAATTAATAGCAAGTATGTTTAACAATAAATTACTACATATCATTATATATTAGTATAAAAAAACTAATAGTATTAATAAATGTCATTATCTGATTAATAACATATTAAAAACATTATGAAATATTTATGTGACAATGTTATAAACAAAAATTGTTATTAAAATTCTATATATCAAATGATAATACTTCTAAATGATCTTTCTAATGTTCTTTTTTTATTATTAACCCGAAATGAAAATTTTTAATATCAATAAAATTTGAATTATATATTAGTTATTCTTTAAGTAGTATTATAGCTTAGTATTAAGTTAAAATATTAATTATTAAATTTTCATATTTTTAACAGCTTTGCATATTATGCTGTTAAAATGTGTATTTGCAGTCACTAATTTTTTTTCACTAAATATAATACATTAAATATTGATATTTAAGCATAGATAAGATAGAGTATGTGTTCAAGGAATATATTAGTTGAGCATGCATACTATAATAAAAATATTATAAGTTGATTGTATAATGTGTTTGATTATTATTGTTATTTTAATGATAATATATTTTATATTTTTTATAAAATGTTTTGTGTTGCATTATACATAACTTAATTATAAGTTTATAATATCGTAAACAAGTAATATAATGATGAGTGAGTATCACTTTCATGAGAGATAATTAATTTAAAGTACTAAATAATTAAATTAATTATTATTTAGAAAACTACTTAATTTGAATTTTGGAAAACTAAATTAATTAGATTAAAACTAAATAAATTTAACTCTTATAATTTAAGACTAGAATAAAACTCTTCAATTAATTATTTATGGCTTTTCTAAGGTATTATACTCAATTTTATTTTTCTTTGATTATTTGTTGAATATTCATATATTAAATTATAGTCACTTTTAAAGTCTAAAACTAATATTGATATTAATTTCTATATAAACTCTTCTTATCACAGTAATTAATTCAATTCTCTGAGTTTAGAGAAGATCTTTAAATAACTTCTTAAGTGTTGTGTTTATCTATAAGCAAAAACTACTTAAAATTATTATATTCTCGAACTAATATTATATTTTCACTCTTGCTCTATCATATAATATTTTAGATCTAATAATTATTGACAAGATAATTGTAGCTTTAAGTATAAAGATAATAAAATAATTAAATAGAATAATTATTAAATTAAATATACATTAAATTTACCATAAACTAATCAAAAGAATTAAATTAGGGTTTAACTATCCATAATTGTAAATAAAATAACAAATAAATATTAAATCTAAATTGACTATAAAAGTAAAGAAAGATAGAAATAAGAAATAAATCACTAAAAATAGCTTGGATCAAATAGTACTTTTGAACTTTGCTTGAATTTCTTTACGATTAAGTCTCATTTTCCTTCTCCAAAAAATCTTCAAAAGAAAATATAAAACTTGAAAATAGACAAAGATATTGAGAAATAAGGCTGAGAACTTACTTGTATAGTTGTCTTGGAAACTTCTAAACTAATTAGGAATATAATTAAAACAAATTTAGAAAATTCTAAACTAATTAGGAATAAAATTAGAATAAATATTTGGTGAAAATCATACATTTAACTATTATTGAAATTCGCATGAGAGTGTCTTTTAAACTTCATGGCCGTGAATAATTATATCGCTTGAATTCTATAAATTTTTTCTTTCAAATAATGTCGAATTATGTTACATGGTTGTGCATTTAATTTACACTGCCCTGGACTTTAAAACACCTCTAGCCTTACTTGATTCTTCACTTATTTTAGATAGCTTAGTTTTGATTTGCAAGGCCGTGCAAATAAAACGCAAGGCCTTGGAAATTAACTCTTTTATAGACTTTTTTTTAATCTTTCAATGATAATTTTAAGAGTATAGCCGTATAAAATTGTTTTATTCTATTTTTAAGCTCATTTATAATCCATTTTGTTTTGCATCTTCTTTCTTTAATTTTTTTTCTTTTAAGACCATACTCGAGATAGTAAATATTTTAGCTTTTATAAATAAATATTTATCAAATTTAATTAATAAAAATATAAAATTGCTACTAGAATAATCTTGAAATTATATGCAAATACGGGCTTAACACTTCGAAAAAGAAATTAATTTTTTTATTTTGTGAATTTTCATTTTACTCATTTTCAATCTGTATTTTATAAATATATATATATATATATATATATTTTGAATTTTATTTATTTTATTTTAATGTCTATTTGAGTTAATTTTTTATTTCAATATGTACATTTAATTTTTCAATATATACATAACATTCAAGATATATACAAAAATATATACTTAATATATGTATGACATATACAAAATGCAGACACTATTTACACAACGAAAATATTTTTACAACATTCACAATTATATAATGTGTGCATATCATATAGATTTTTTTTATGTTGTATGTTAATTTCTAAATCCATATAATATTTCTAAATTGATATATATGTTGTATATTTATGTTGATATATATTGAATTGTAATTAGTATTAGGTAATTTCTTCAAACGTCGAATCTTATAAAATTGTGACAAACTTGATTGGCAAGTTGGGTAAGTATGCTCTCTTATATTATAGGTATGGTTTTAATTATTTCATGCAAGTCTATCAACAACGAAATATTTAAATTTTTATTTTAATATATCACTAACCACAAGTAATCAAATAAAATAAAAATAAAAATAAAAAATAACGAAAAAGTAAACAATAAGTTCTGGGATTATTAATTAGTAAAAAACCTCACTTTTGCTGCCAACAAAAATGGTAAAAATTAAATATAAAATATAAAAGAAATGTATATGTATTGTTGTGAAATATATTAATGATTCTGGTAAAAAAAAGAAATATATTAATAGTTTTATTAATCAAATTATTTATATTTTATTTATTGTAATTATATAATTTATATATACATATATTTAGGACTGATATTTATAGTTGAAAAGTAATCATAATAAGAGGGGTTTTTTTATTAATTATATGTCGGGTGTGGGAAAGAAGCAATAATAATAATAATAATAATAATAATAGTAATAAAATTAGGCACAGTCCAACAATTACCAGTTATAGAACATAGATGGGTGGCAAAATTGGTAAATAAAAGAAGTGTAAGTTTGGCCGGGGGCGGGCCATGTATTTACTATAAAACCCACACGCTCCCTTATTCCCTACCCCTCGCTAACTCAAACTCTCATTTCCCCACTTGCCCTAATTACCCTCTCTCTCTCATCAAACTAAACTAACAAACTTCAAAATTAAATTTCAAACTTCTATTCAAAAAAACAAAAAAATTTCAAAGTTGAAAAAAAGAAGAAGAAGGAATTCAACGGGAGGTAGACTATTAGAGATCAGGCACCCCTAGCCCTAGAGGTTAGCTACAAGGATTTGCAGATTCAAAATGACGCATTAGCCCTCCCTATTTTCTGATTTTATTATTATTATTATTATTGCTTTTATTTTATTTTTGTTCTCCTTGTTTGTTGAGCTGCCTCTCCCCGTCTCTCTTCCTCTTTTCATTTCTCTCTCTTTTGCTGGCTGGTTGGCTGGCTGCTGTAAGGTATGTTTATATTTGTTTGTTTGTATTTTTTGCCTTTTGGATTCTGATAAAGTTGAGGTAATGAGAGGAAACTGAGGTTCTTCAACTATTTGAAATGGAGATTAGTTTCGCTTAATTATTTGAAATGGTTGTGTTTCGGTTTGTTTGACTGGAGAGATCTGAGATTTGGAATTTCTACTTTTTTTTTGGTTCTTTATGTCTTGCATTTTCTCGGCAGCCAAACACTGCGCGACAACTCTACATCTCTGTTTTTTTGCTGTTGATTTGAAATGTTCTTTTATTTCTCTCTTGAAATTTTTGGTTAGATGGTCAGATCTGCTTTCTTTTTTCTTTCTTCATGTTTGATTTTCTGTTTTTGATACTTGCCAATGCTGTAAAGCCATAAATTGGTAAAGTTTTTTTTTTTAAAGATCTTTTAAACCTCCCCTGTCAGTTTCAACTGCCTGTAGTTCTTTTTGTTTGTATTTTTCTATATTCATGTAATGGAGCGAGGAACCTGATTCCAGCTATGGAATGAAGGATCGCACCTGTGCTTACAGCATAAACTTTAATTTTGAATCTAAACCAGCTGTTTTCATGTCATTCAACCATCTGTAAATTTTTCTTATCAGTTATCATTTTTTATACAGAATTCTGCTCCAGTAAATTGTGCAACAAAGAAGATTTTGAAATTTGCTTTTCCTGTTTCTGAAATCGAACCAATAAGTTGTCAAGCTCCAGCGATTCTTCCGCTACAGCATGGTTGCTACTGCTGCTACTTCCTCTTTTTTTCCCGTTCCTTCTCCATCTGCAGATGCGAAATTTGCCAAGACAGGCAGCGCGTCTACAAGTTTGGGAGGAGTATCGAAATCTGCTTCTTCTGTAGGCTTGCAGGTTAAGGCAAATGCCCAAGCCCCTACCAAGATAAATGGATCCACAGTAGGTTTCACTAAACCTATGGAAAATGTGAAGAAGGAGGATGACATGCCATCACCGCCCCCAAGGACCTTTATCAATCAATTACCTGATTGGAGCATGCTTCTTGCTGCTATTACAACTATATTTTTGGCTGCAGAAAAGCAATGGATGATGCTTGACTGGAAACCAAGGCGACCTGACATGCTCATTGATTCCTTCGGTCTAGGTAGAATTGTTCAAGATGGTCTTGTGTTCCGAGAGAACTTCTCCATCAGATCTTACGAAATTGGTGCTGATCGTATAGCATCCATAGAGACATTAATGAACCACTTACAAGTATGGTTATGTTTTTAGTTTTATCCATTACTTGGAGATGCATTGCTTACAAAATTATGTAGTAACACATGAAAAGGCAAAGCAATAATTATTTTCCTTGCAAGTTTGAATTATCCTCTTCAATCCATTTGGTTGCAGGAAACGGCCCTCAATCATGTTAAGACTGCTGGACTTCTTGGTGATGGGTTTGGTTCAACCCCAGAGATGAGTAAACGGAACCTGATATGGGTGGTTGTTCGGATGCAGGTCCTGGTGGATCGTTACCCGACGTGGTAAATTTGCAATTTTTCCCTTTTAATGAATCAATTTATGATTGTATTTATATATATATTTATTTATTTATTGTATGATTCTTGTTTTTTTAGTTTTTTGTCTTTCGAGTTTGCAACTCTTTGGGCTATTATTTCTGATCCCACAAACGCTTGCGTCGTTCCTGGTTGTTTGAGCTTAAGACGTTCACTTTTGAATCTGAAAGTTTTAATCAGGGTGCCTTGGAATCATGTTGTAAACAAAATTAGCTCTGCAATTTATTACTTACTACTTGTTTTATTAGATTGATACATATAGAGAGCTATAGTTTAGACATGAAAAACTTGAGCTCTATCATTGCACAAATCATGCTTTTTGTAGCATGGAACCAGGCAACCATCAATATCTCAAGCTTATTGGTGAATACTGCCAAGCAGTTGGTATACTGCAATTTGTAACCGTTTTCAAATGCTTCCCCTTCCTGTTTTTTGAAGTGGGTAATCGATGGATGTCACTGGATATTATTCTTGTGAATAGAATCTACTACAGTATTTTTTTTATTGATAGGTAATTGACCTGTGTCTTTAGCTTTTTTTTTTTTTTTTTTTACCTTTTAGTGTTTCTCCAGTTTTTCACCTTTTGTCAGTGGTTTGCACTTAATATTCATGGATTATAATCATTGGTTGACGCTTGACAACCATAAGTTTTCCTACAAGTAATGGTCAAAGATGGCCACAACAATTTTACCAAGCGGTTTTTAATTTTTTACTGTCAGACAAGGCATTAAGAAATTGCCATGAAAAGCTTAGTTTAATTTGGCACGCGCTAAGATGCTGTCTGCAATTCAGTTACACATGATTGTTCAGTCGCTGAAACCTTTGGCTGCTTTTCTAGTTTTAATATCTATTTTGGGAGAATTATTTAAGCTGGCATTCAGTAATCTAAATATTAGAAGCACCAGATAGTTACTTCTATGCTCTCCAATTTGAAGCATGATTTGACCATAATGGTGGAGATATATATATGTATGTATATATATGTATATATATATGTTTATATACACACACACATACATTTATAACTTATTATTTTGAGTCCTCATGATAAGTTAATGTAGAAAATTTTTAGCTGGTTGTGGATATGATAATCAAAGTTTGATTGGCTGAATTTGTTCTTTCTTGCAGGGGTGATGTTGTTCAAATAGATACTTGGTCGAGTGTATCGGGAAAGAATGGTATGCGCCGTGATTGGCTTGTCCGGGATACTAAAACTGGTGAAACTCTAGTAAGAGCTTCTAGGTAGAAAATCAATTTTAGAATATCTTTCCTAGTGTGTGTTTGTTGTTTTCCTCAAGCTGGTACTAATTAATTTGGAGCGTTTGATTTTGATAATTTGCAGTGTGTGGGTGATGATGAATAAACTGACAAGGAGGTTATCTAAAATTCCGGAAGAGGTTCGAGGAGAAATAGAGCCTCTTTTTTTGAATTCTGATCCTGTTGTGGATGAGGATAGCAGAAAACTGCCAAAACTTGATGAATTCACGGCGGACTATGTTTGCAAAGGTTTATCTGTAAGTAAACTTACCGAATATATTTGTAGCTATATTTACTAAAAGTCTTGTAGCTAATAACTATTCCTCATGTGCTGTCTTCATGGATATGTGCTCTTTAATTTGCACAGCCTAGATGGAGTGATTTAGATGTCAACCAACATGTTAACAATGTGAAGTACGTTGGCTGGATCCTTGAGGTAAATCTTTTTGACCTACAAAATTCCAGTTTTTGTTTTAGTTGCATTAGCACACATTAGTAGCTGTAGGCATGAAGCTCTTTGATTAGAAGTGAAATAGCCGGTGTGATGAACTTCTGTCTAGATTTGCTTATTTGGAACGGGATTTAAGGAATAATGATTTTTTGTTCAACTAAAAATCATAGAACATATCAGCTAAATATCTTTATTCAATCATTGAAAATTTCTGTTATTTTGCCCATTTTGGAGTTCTTATGAGATGAAAGTGCGTGCTTCTATATGTTTTAATTGTTTGTACTGCATAATTTTGGTAATAATAAATAATTGTGAAAAGTTAAGGTTGATTGTTGCCAAAGCCTGCAGAAATTTTGACATCCAGGTATCTGTTTGTTATTCTGTACTATGACTTTTATACCCTTCAATTTTCTAATCTTCTGGACTAGTTAGTCGCTTTATCTCCAATCAACAGCTGTGCTGGATAAGCTTAGTGTTATATTTTTCCTTTTCAATGATTGTCTCTTGATACAAGCGCCAATATTTTTCTTTTTACTTGTCATTTTTAGAATCTTAGCTGGACTAATTTAGAGAAAGGAGACCACCATGAGCCAGTTCACTTGTTTGTGCTGCATTAAAGGTTTTATTTTTGGCTTAGTGGGTTGTGGGAACTCAAACGTCAAATTCCCTGTCTGGTTCAAACTAAAGAATGTTAAACCATGATCATCTGCTTCAATCAATGTCTTTGATATGTAAAATGATACCCACACAATAATGCTAGTAAATTATTCAAATATGAATATTATATTGGCCGATTTCAAGTTTATTGATTGATGGTGTGTGGAAGAATATAAACTAAATGAATGATTAGGTATAATGTGACAAATGATTAGGTGCTATTCATCTTTAGACTCTTTCTCTTTCTATCCCTTTTTCAATTTGAATGCTGATTTCAACTTGTGGCGCCTTTTCTTACAGAGTGCTCCACTGTCAATCCTGGAGAGTTATGAGCTATCATCCATCACTCTGGAGTATAGGAGGGAATGTGGAAAGGATAGCGTGCTGCAGTCTCTGACTGCTGTTTCTGGCACTGACATGGGAAATTTAGGAAATGCAGGTGAAATTGAGTGCCAGCACTTGCTTCAACTCGAAGAAGGGGCTGAGATAGTGAGGGGAAGGACTAAATGGAGGCCTAAGTACACAAACAACTTTGGTATAATGGGTCAGCTTCCAGCTGAAAGTGCTTAGAGATACGGCGTTCTTTGTCAACGACTGCAATCTCCTCTTCACAATGCCTGTGTAGAATCTTCCTTTTGCTCAGTTCTTGGAGTCGATAAATGTTTCTTCTTTTATATATATTATATATATTTATTATTTATGTTATATTCATATATATATATATATATATTTTCTTATTTCTAGAAAAATGGGGAAGTTGTAAGCTCGTGTAAGGATAAATTACACCTTAAGGATCTGTGTCCCGATGCTATCCCCAATTTTATTTGGTAACATAAAAACCAATTGCACTCCAAGAATTTTATATTAAAAATAATTTATATTAAAAAATATTATAATTTATAATATTAAAAAATAATTTATTAATATTATAATTTAAAATATTAATAAATATTAATAATTTTAATTTTTATTATATTTCTTATTATTTAATAATTGTTATATTAATATTATAAATTATTAAATTAATTATTTGTTAAATTATAGATTATTAAATTATAACAAAATATAAATTATAAAAAAATATCTATTAATATTATAAATTATTGATATTAAAATATTAATTAATAAATAATTTTTAAAAATATTATATTAATATCCTTTTTAAAAAGAATTTCAAATTAAACGCCAGATTAGATCTTAATAGTCTATTATAAAGGCATGATTTTGACTAAATTTAAAAAAATATATTAATTTGATTTAAGAAAATTACAAAACCTTAACTTCTTGTTACAGTATAAAGAATAAATTGGAAATGTACATCGAGACAGTAATATATATATATATATTTGAATAATAAATTTATAATTAATTCTCCTAATATAACAATTAATATTAAAAAAAATAAATTAATAATTGAGTAACCGGCAGAAATTACATAGCTGGATTTATGGCTCTTTTATTGTTTTGGGTGGTAGGTATAGTACATGACTACTATTTCCTTCAAAAGGATTCTTTTTTTATTATTGCTATTTAAATTAAGTATGGTGCTCCATGTGCACCTACCAGTCCAAGTTAGCTTTTCTTTTGTTGCAATGCCACGTAGTATGTGAACTTTATATCGAATGCTTTTGGCATTATTCTATGATGTCCCGTAACTTGGAAAATAAAAGGGGCAAATTTAATTTTCATGTTGGTAGATGGGCAAATTAATTCGGGTGTTGTAAATTATAGATCTATGTATATTTTTATAACTTTCCAAATTTTGATTCATGAATATTGTTTTCATGGTTAAAAAGAAAATGGAAGAAGTTCTTAAAAAAATTCAATTTAGAAGAGAATTATTTTTGAAGCATTGGTAAATTTATTAAAAAGAGTAAATCTATACATATATAAATACATGCAACAAAATATAATCTCAATAAATCTCTGCTAATAGCAGGATATATTTTGTTAATAAAATGGAAAAAAGAATTAACTTGTTAAATTCAGAGCCGTCTCGGATATTTTAAGGGCTCTGAGCAAAAATTTAAATATAGACTCTTAAATAATGATAATTTTTTCCACTTAAAATTTTGCTTCCTCCATTGAAAACATAAAAAGCTAGCTATTTTTAGTTGCTTTAGCTGTTACCATTGAGAACATAAACAGCAAGCTATTTTAGCAGCTGATTTTTATTGAGAACATAAACAGCTAGCTGTTTTAGCAGCTTACAAGAATTTTAAATCTATTACTGGATTAATAAAAAAATAGATAAATAAAGAAAACAGCAAGCTATATAAAGGAAACTAACTAACGTATAACTTAAACAGCAGGCTATATATGTTATATAAAACATTCATATATAGTTAGCTGTTTTAGTTAGATCGATCCAGTTCTCTTTTATTGGTGCCATATATATATATATATATATATATATATAAGTTTTTAATATATATACATATATTTTAAAAAAAATATATAAGGCTCCACTTAAAATTGGAGGTCCTGAGCAATTACTCATGTTGCTCATGATAAAGGCCGGCTGTGGTTAAATTAGAAAATTTGATACAAATGATAATTAGCAGATGAATAAAAATGATTAGATTAGTGATGCTAAATTCCATTTTAAAAAATTTCACTTATATTAATAAATTAATTAGAGTTATCAATTTACCCGTATCTCTTCAATATTTATAGCCATTAACTTTTTTACTTATTAATAATAATATTAAATATAAATAATAAATTAGTAAATAATATTAAATTTTTTATTTTGGTATTGTCGTATATTAAATATTTTAAAATTAAATTAAATTCTAAAATAAAATTTAAATTGAAACGGAGGAAGTATTCATTAACCATTAAGAAAAGAAAAAAACAAAGTATCATTTTCATGTTGCCATATTAATACTTTTCAACATATTTCAAGGCTAAAACAATTATCAATTAATTTTCGGTATTTGAATTAAAGAAACATAAGATAAAACACAAGCTTTCTCTTAGTTTTTAGAATATTGATATGAGAGAACTCAAAATCCAAGATTTCTAAGCATAGATCCTCAATCCATACCTTGTCAAAAGTAGGGTATTGTTGGATTGATAATGATTATTCTTAAATGAAATTGATTAAATCAAAATTGAGGAAAATTGAATGAGAAAATTATATAAAATATTTTTTCCTCAAAATTACATTTATATAGTTGTTATATATATGTATTTTCATTGATTTTACATTTATATAAAATTTTATTTTATTTTATTCTTTTCTCTTTCTTATAATGTTTTTGAAACTACGTTCTATGCTCTACTGTTCTTTATTTCATAGTCATGTTTTTGAAATCCTTCTCCATTATCTCTTGTTTTGTTTTTTTGTCATTTTATTTTTTTTATTTATTTTGCTTCTTCATTATTCTTTGTTTTACTTCTTCATCAACCCTCATTTTGTTGTTTTTGAGTTATTTTTTTTAGTAATACTGTGATTGAAACTCGTTTTTGTCAAAATCTACTTCTCAAATTACTAGAAATTTAGATATCTAACTCATTTGAAGCTTGATATTGGTGATTAGGTGAAAAATCTTTAAAGAAGAAGCACTACTCCTTTTGGTAATTTTAATGAAAATCTATAGAAGAGTTCGAAAAGGAGAAAAATCATTATGGAAGAATCATATAGTTAGTTTAACTTAAATTGGATCTAAAGTAATATTCATTGCTAATTTTTAATATATTTTCTTTATTTTTTTATGGTATATGTTTGTTTTTTTTTTATAAATCAGTATTTGTAACAAATTTTTGGAAGATTAATATTTTTATTTTTTTTTTATTTTGTCTAATGTGAATGCAATACAAATGCATATAAGGTATTTGATAAATTTACTGAATAAGATTTTTTATGCTTAACAATATTTTTATTTTTGTTTTACGAAAATGTTTTTGTTTGGATTTTGTAGTTTGTTTTTTTATTTGGTTTTGGTATAAATTTTGATTATTTTATATTTTTGATATTCTGTTTGGATTGTTTTTATTATTTTTATTTTATTTTGGTGCATGTTTACTTTATTTTATATTTTCGATATTTCGTTTGTGTTGTTATATTTGGTATATTTTTAGTTTTAGGCATTGTACTTGTATTTAAATGTTCATAATTTATTCACATATACATGCTCTATTTTTTCATTTTTTGCATATTTTGTTTTATTTTATTCTGCCTTCTATGTTATTTTTTTTTATATAGGACTGACAGTATTTTATTAGGTCAGAGAATTATTTCACAGCTAAATTAGTTCGCATGTTGTTGAGGATGTGACTGAAAGTTTGAAAGCAAGGTTTCATGATATATTTATAAAAACTTGTTTTGGTTATTTTCGTCATACGCTGGATTTTAAAATTCAATATCAAATTTGTTCATTGTTTGCTATTGAGGGAGGTGTAAGTTGTGACATTTTGTTGGTAATGAACTGTGAATTTCTTTAAATGGTTGTAGGTTGAAATTTGAGATTAAAGAGCGCTCTTGTGCTTGAAGTGTTGGTTAATGTAACAAGCAAGGGTCAAAAAGTTTTAACGGTTTGTGTTCACTCACTCTAATAATATGAGTAAGATTAATATAATTATAATTTATTAATTAATCATATTAATACGAATATAAAATAAAATTAAACATATTATATGAATATGATATGTATAATATATTTATTTAAATAAATTATATGTGGATCACATAATTCAATATAATTTATTTAACCTATATAAAGTTTATGATCTAAAATAATTTATATTCTTAAGTAATTAATTAAAAAATTATTTATAAAATAAAATTATAAATAAAATAATTTTGAAATATAAATATATTAAAATTTTTAAAAATACATAAAAATAAAAGATATAATTTAATGTGAAATAAATGATGGGTGTATTTTATATTTTAGTATTAAAATTTGAGGACATAATTTCCTTGGTCACTTTTCAAAACCACGGTATGAGACTTTTTTTTTTTTTTTTAATTTTGTGTCCCACACTTTTTTCTTTTACTTTTACTTTTCTATGGTGTTAATTTTTTTCCGTTTTTTATTTTTTTTTATTTTTTATTTGGCTTTATTTATATTTTTAATTTAAAAAATAATCATTTTGGTGTCATATTTTTAATATACACGTAAAAAATAAGTACATTTATTATATATAATAATATATATATACTACATATATATTAATTAATAATATATATATAACATATATCAAGTATTCATTAAACATCTATCACATCTATCAAACATCGAACAAATATTTATCAAATATTTATTAAATATTTATATAGTACTTTTAATATTTTTTAATTTTAATTTTTTAATTTTATATTCATATAATATATACATAATGTTCAAATTATATCTATATAAAATATATATAATATATGCAAAATATATTCATAAGATACATACAATATCTACTAAGCATCTATAAATATTTACTATATATATATAATATCTATATAACGAAATTAATATTTTTTTAACTTTTTTTATGTGTATAATATGTAAATTTTATTTAAAAATAAATTCAATTATTTATTAATATAATTTTATATATTTTATTTTTTTATGAGTGTTATTTATTTTTTATAAAAAATTAATATTTTTAAAATATACGCAAGAAATAAGTACATATATAATATATAACAATATATATATAATACATATACATTAATTAATAACATACATACAATATATATTAAGTATCTATTAAATATCTACCACATCTATCAAACATCGAATAAATATTTACCAAATATTTATTAAATATTTATATAGTACTTTTAATATTTTTAATTTTATTTTTTAATTTTATATTTATACAATATATACATAATATTCAAATTATATTTATATAAAATATATATAATATACACAAAAAAAATTCATAACATACATACAATATCTACTGAGCATTTACAATATTTATCAAATATATACGATATATATAGAACATTTACATAATAAAATTAATTTTTTTTAATTTTTTTATGTGTATAATATATAAATTCTATTTAAAAATAAATTCAATCATTTTTATTAATATATTTTTATATATTTTATTCTTTTATGAGTGTCATTTATTTTTTGTAATTAAATTTAAAATTTTTTCTTTTATAAAATTTAATAATTTTTATGTTGAAAATGTGATTTAAAATATTAATTTTTATTATTTCATTAGAATATTTTTATTTAATAGTGAAGTTTGAAAAAAAGTAAAAATTAAATTAAAATATTGATTGTACTGAGAGAACATGTATTTTTGAAAAAAAAAATATTTTATTAAATAGTGGAGTATTTTTAAAAATTTACTATAACTTTTTATAAAAGTGTAAATATTTTTATTTTTTATAATATTTTTGAAATCGAATTTATTTTTCAAGTAGTTTTCTAAATATCTCATTAGAATTTAGAAATGAAGAAAAAAACTTAAGGAGATAATGTATGGTTGCCAATGAAAATTTCGAAATAAAATTTTTTAAAAAATTATTTTATTTATTTTATTTTTTCTATTATATATATTTTTTATTTTATTCTAAATTTTAAATTAAAAAATTATTTGATATAAAATATTAAATCTTAAATTATTTAAATAATAAAATTATTTAATTTTTAACTTTTAATTTAAAAAAGCCATTAAGATATAGTTTGGTGGCTAGAAGCATATATTGCTCTCGCTTAAATTTCGGGTCCGTGTCTTTTAGGAGGTTCTCCCTTCCTCCATATTTGTAATTAATAAAAAAAATTGATTTAGAAAATAATTTCTAAAAGTTTATAAAGGATTAAATTTAAATTAAATAATAATTAAATTAATAAAATAATTAAAAATGATTTAGTAATTAGATGAAAGTAATAAACGTTTAATAAATAATTTCTAAATAAAATATTTAAATAAAATAATAGTACATTATATAATAATAGAATTAATTAATATAATAAAATATATAAGACTAATTTTTATTCTTTTAGAGTAAATGATAATCAAGTAATATAATTTTAGATTTTTGTAAAAACTAAGTTATTTTATTTAAACGAATTATAATAAGTTAGCATATTAATTCGCTATATGATTCGTTTCAAGTCATATTATAAATATATCGATTCGTTTATAATAATAATTCGTTAAAAATAAACTCTAACTCGTTAATTTTATATAATTTATATATTGTATTAACGTATTATGACTTATTTTAATACTCCTAATAACAAGCTATCTTTTTCAGCGAAAGCAATAGCCTTATAGATAGGTAATTTGGTGAAATAAAAAAAAGATAACTAAGCACTTTGCTGAAGAATGTCTTTCATCTAAAAGGTGAATTTCCAACGAAGACGTATTAAAGGTATTTGTTTTGTATTTTGTTCATATTTTTTTGTTGTCCTCATTAAAAGATAAATTGGTAGCTAAGGGTGATTTGATGTCGTTAATAGTGAGAAGTATAATGATTATCCTCGAAACGTAGGGGTTTTTAATTTGACTACAAATTATTTGAAAAGAAAACTTCGTGGAAAGCGTAATAGGAATAAAAAGTTATGTTTAGCCTTTCTAGTGTGGTTTTAAGATGATGTTTCCATGTGGGCTTTTCATAAAAATATAAAAATAATTTTAAATAATTTTAAATTTATAATATTTATAAAATATTTATTAAAATATCAAAATTTATAAAATATTTATTAAAATATTAAATTTTTATTACTTTATAAAGAGTTAACAATGAGTTTATAATTAATTTATAATAAGTTCATAAATTTTACACCGTTTATAATAAATTTATAATAAAATAATTAAAATACATTTTATAAAAAAATAAAAATTTTAAAAAACACGATCAAAAGTGTCATTTTTCCTTTCTATTGTATCTTTCGGTTTTAAAAGGCTTTAGTGTATAGCATATTTTGAATTAGAGTTCAAGTTCAACTTCATTGTACAAATATGTTAAAAGTGGTTTGCTTTCTCAATATGCTACTAAGGTATTATTTAATCTCGGCTATTCATTTGTTGTTTATATTATCTAATTAATCATTTTTTGTTTGTAGTTGAAATTGAAGAATCTATCCCCTTACTGCCGAGGAAAGAAAAAAAAATGAAATTGAAGGGTAAAGTGAAATCTTTTGTTCCGCAGACGAAAAATTTGATGATGCTGATTTTGAGTAGCCTTGTTCTCCTAAAACTATGCAACATCTACGATTTTGTATGAACCGTGAACCACCGATTCGATTTAATAAATAAGATCTGAATAAAAAAAGGGCCCTAACCAAAACTAAGACTAGTATGTAAGGGTTCATTTCAGGTTCTTAATTTCTTGAATCAAAATCAGCCGGCTGAATCATAAAAAATAAAAAAAATAAAAATTATATATTTTAAAAAATATGTATATATTTTAATATATATATATAATATTAATGCATATATTAATTTTTAATATATATATATATATATTAAAACTTATATATAATTTTTAGTTCAAAAATTAAAATATTAGAATTAATTTTTTTTTACTTTTTTTTCTTACACTTCAATTGTAATATTAAATATTTAAAATTATATTCATAGTTAAATACATATATTTAAAATGAAAAAGTATATCTACAAAAAATTTTCATTATTATTGTTTATTTTTAAAAGAATGGTAATAATTATTGTTACTTTATTATTATTTTTAACAATTAATATTATTATATTTATCTTAATTAATATTATCAAATTTAAGAGTTAAATGTTTAATCTCTTAAAAAATATTATTAATTATGGTTAATTTTTATTAAAAAAATATGAATTTAAAATAATAATAATAAAGTTGGTTTGAACCAACAGAAGCGAAACCGGTTCGCCATTTAAGGATTTAAACAGTAACCAAACCGACTCTTGTAGTTTCATTTTTTCAAGATGAGAAATTATCCGAAAAATTATCTTATTTGAAATTTTTTTGGAACAAAATTTTTCTGAAATTTTTTATTCTTTATCTTTTATTTGAAGAAAGTTGAAGTTTAATTATTTTGAAAAAAGATAGACACGATGAAGAAGATTAGGATGGACAAAAAGATGAGGAAAAATAAGATGCTAAAGATAAAGAAGATGAGGATGGTAAGGATAAAAATAATGATGATGGACATAGTAGTAATATTGAGAAAAAAAAGATATGATGAAGAAACATGAGATGGTGATGAAGGTCAAGTAGGTTAATCTACTACTTTTTTTTTTTTTTGTGATTTTGGTTTCGGATTCTTATCTAAGATTGATGCTATAGTTGAAGTTCATGAGATGATGATTTTGAGTAACTCTGTCCTCCTAAAACTATTGCAACATCTGCTTCTCAGCAACCAAAAAGAAATACATATGATGTTGATGATTTTATTGTTAAAATGAGAAAGCAGCTGTAATTTGTTTTTTCAAGACAAGGGAAATTACCCAAAGAATTATCTTATTTAATTTTTTTGGGGGGGAACAAAAGTTTTTTTTTTTCAAAATTTTGATTCTTAATCTTGTATTTGAACAAAGTTGGAGTTTGATTGTTGTGAAAAAGATAGACATGATGAAGAAGATGAAGATGAACAAAAAGATGAGGAAAAGAAAGATGTTGAATATAAAGAAGATGAGAATAGTAAGGATAAAAATAATGATGATGGAGATATTGGTAATATATGAGAGAAAAAAGATGATGAAGATACTGGAGATGGTGATGTTGATAAAGGTCAAGGAACTAGTGATGCTGGTGATGAAGGTCAAGTAGGTTAATCTACTTCATTTTTTTAATGACTTTGATTTCAGATTCTTATCTAAGATTGATGCTATTGTTTAAGTTCTTGAGACAAATCTTTCTTTTGTGGTAACTCCAGATGTTCAAAAAAGGGAGATTAGACCAACTTATATTAGGAATTCTCCTTTGTTGAATGAATTTGGATCATATAAACCTATTTAAGAGGCTAAGGAATGCAAAATTATTGTCTATTTTTTCATATTTGGATGATAATGTGGGTGAGCCAACAAATTTTCAAAATTAGCGAATATTTAATTTGTAGCTTCATCAAGGAATGAAGAAAATGAACAAATCGTTTTCTTTTTTAATTATTTCTCTTTCATCTTTATATTTTTATATATCTTGTTGTTTATTTATTAATTTAAACATTCTTTTAGAAATAAATTGTATTCAAAAGAAAATAATCTTATTTCTCTTCTTTTAGAACTTGGGGTTGATGATATTTATAAGAATACTTGATTCCATTTGTTACGGTATGATGATCATTTGATTTCATCTTCAATAAGTTGTTTTTATTTTTCTTTTTTGTTTGTTTTAATTTTCATCATATTTTATTGAATATTATATATTTGGTTGCTTTTTTTTATTTCTTTTTTTAACAGCATATTGGTTTTTTTATTAATTGAGAAACATTGCTGGTTTTGTCTGTTAATATGTTCTAAATAATTAAGCATATTCAAAAATTTTAAATATATATTAGACATATAGTAAAAGTATAGATTTCATATACCAAATAGTAGACATGAGTTTTGATAATTACCTTTAGCTTCAAAGTTTCAATGTAGTTTTCACTCAACATTGTAGATCCGTGAAGAGGTGGAAAATCTGAGGGTCTACAAGCGTACTTTTAATTTTTTGCTAGCTTTGTGAAAGTTACTTTGCAATGTTCTTATTTATCATACTCCATTTTTGTACTATAGCATGTAAATACTCTTGTAATGTTGTTGGTAGCTCTCCAGTTATGTACTCTTAGTAATATTTAAATTAGTAACTCTGCAGCTGTTTTGTTGGTTGCATTGAGTAACTTAGCTATGTTTGTTGTCAAAGCAAAGTATCTATTGCCGATAGAGTAAGGTCTAGCCCATTTGTGATATTTAATGTTGCTCAAGTATAAGTCTTTTATTAAATTTGCCCAATTCCTTCATGTGATACTTAAACTCTAGAGTAATATGTGCTTTTGTTGCTGCAAAAAAAATGAATCCTTATATATATATATATATATATTTGGACTTCTTGAAGTTGGTTATCATTATTATTATTATTATTATTATTATTTTAGATTTCTTGAAGTTGGTTTTAGGTTGTTCCATAAATGGAACATACAAAATCCATAGTTAGCCTTAGGGAATATCTTTTTTTGGTTGTTGTTTCTATGTTTTCATGCCTATTAGAAATTATGCACATGTCTTATCTATTATCAAATGTTTTTCTCAAACCTTAAAGAATCATTCCCAAGAGGCAAATCAACTATACAAAACGCCAAGGGAAAGATCTTATCAGTTGAATCTTACGTTATTTCCGAAAGTAGTATATTCCTTCATATATTGCTTTCAAAAAAGTGTCATCCATAACCATAACCAATATACAATCTGTCCATCCTTTTATTAACACGTCAAGAGCCATAAAAACATAGAGGGATGTGTTCTCTTTTGGTTCTAACTTAACAACAGATTCCAGGTTTATAGTCTTCAACATATACAAAAAATGTGGAATCATTTCATAAGATTAATATAATTTACCTCTCACTTTCTCTGAAGCTTTCTCCTATGATCTCGTGCTTTTTTATATAATTTGAAGAGATATTATATTCATCTCTAGGTTAATTACGCGAATGGCCCTCAATCTTTGGTCTTTATCCCACTAAAGTTCTTGAACTTCATTTGATAAATATAAAATCCTCAGAACTTCTAATTTTGTTCTAATAAAACCCCAAAACTGTTTTTTGACCACCAGAGAGTGACATAACAAACACATAAAAAAAAGGGAAATTTAGTTTCCACTTATACAATTAATTCATAAATAAGAGTTTATCTGAGCATTTTCTTTAATCAAAACACTGCAAATTTGTTAATCTCTAAGTAGCAAAACTCAATCTTATTCTCCTTCGACAACCCTTCAATCAATTTGTTATTTCTCTCAGGCTCTTTACTTTCATATTCAATTTCATTGATAGTTCTAAAATTATAAATAGTCTCATCAATCTTCAATTTTAATATTGTTAGTGCAACATACAGTATTAATAGAAATTATTTTTTTTAATTATTTTTTTGTCACGTGCGACACATGGCTACTATATCACCTTTTGGTGGTTGGAAAATGGTCCTAGAGATTTTATTATAATAAAATTGAAAATTTAGGAATTTTATTTTTTAAAAATAAAGTTTAAAATTTTAGCGGGATAGTTTAAAGGCGATTGATGTAATTAACCCATTCATCTTTCATGTCTCTTACTATGGCTGCCGGTGTGTATATTTTTTTAATGCTAAAATACTTTGATTTTATCCAAGAAACAATTATACTTGAGGTCGTTTGGCAATGATCACTTAATATGAGTTCTAATAGGTGTAGACATCTTAAGTTTGCACATCTCTTACTATGTCTACCAGTGTGTATTTTGTTTTAATGCTAAAAAACTTTGATTTTATCCAATAAACTATTATACTTGAAGTCGTTTGCAATGATCACTTAATATGAGCTCTAAGAGGTGTAGATATCTTAAGTTTGCACCTGACTCAGACCTCGTATAAAAAAAAGTCACCAACTCCAAGTACCAAATTGGCGAGCTAAAAGACGGAATTGACGGGTTCATCAGATCTACTAGTGAACTCGTCCATCCCTATGATAGCTCATATGTGTGGTGTATTATTTGGTAGGACTTACAGGCAGCCAATGAGCTCGCTAGACCTCCAAATGAGCTTGCCGGTCACCTTTATGGACTTTCATACAAAGGTGGCTGAACAAAAAGAAATAATCAATAATCAATAGCATCATTTGATATTTTAGGAAAGGCATCAAGAGAGTAAAAACCCACAAAACACCATTACCATAATCTACTACAAAAAAAATCAGTTTTGCAAGGGATTCAAAATAAGAAAAACCCGTTGCCAACAATTTTTTATAACAGATTTGCAACGGAATCAATCCGTGACCAAAAGTGATGTCGCTAAATGAAAATTACAGCACAGCATTTTTTGCTGCACATTGTTGTAACGGAATCATTCCATCGCAAAATCCATTAAAAATTTCGTGAAAAATACCATCAAAATTGTAATGGATTTGCAACGTATATATCAAAAGGAAGGCGAAACTTTAATTTGATTGCATAGTTCTTCTGTAAAAAAAATTGCTAATTGAAAAAGCACATTGCTATGCGGCAAACCTTGCTTCAATTTCCGATTCCGAACCGCCAAGCTTATTCTCACACATGGCCATCTATCATGATTTGAAGAGATATTCTGAAAGGTGGAATATCTCAAAAATTCAGTCCTCTTTTGCTTTGAGACAGATATTTCTATTTGGCTGAGATAAGAATCTTTGAGATCTCCCCTATGGTTCCGATGCAAATTCATTACAAAATACTTACTTTCTCAAAATCTTTGCAATGAAACATTTCGTTGCAAATCCGTTACAAAATTCTATATTTCTATTCTTTAATGATTTAATAAAATTATTAATTTTATTTGATTCAATTGAGCTATATACATAAATAGACGAAAATATTTAAAAATTGCATATAAAACCAATTTATATAAATAATGCAAATCAAATATAAAACTAAAAATGTCAAGTATACATAACAAAAAAAAATTATGTTTACAAATAAAAATAAAAGCTGCAACAACAATACAACAATAAATATTATCCAAGATAATTTTAGATCTAGAATAAAATCTTAAAATTAACCAAGTTGTTCATCAAGTTTCCAAAAGTAAGCAATTATATCCAACTTAAGCAACTTCATTCACTACGCCATGAGTTTAATTAATACAACTTCTGCATAAATAAATTCAAGATGATCAAATATTAATTTTAAACATACGCACCAGATATATAAAGAAGCTAAGTAAGAATTCTAATGCAATCAAGTTTCTTTTGTTGGCAGTTATTAAAGCAATTAAAAAAGTTGGGGAAAAAAAGCAAATTAGAGGATACCCATTCAAGAAAAGGAAACAAAGGAACTAAACAACCAATGGATACAACTCATAAACAAATGTAGAAGAAGCAATCTTGCATATGAATGAGAAAAAACAATCAACTAGTAATCAATTAGTAAGAATGAGTATAACTTATAAATTATATATTACTACTAAGTCGAAAATTTTGCGAATTATCTCCCTAATCTGATATTTTTTAAATGATAATATACCACATCTATCAACAAATACTTCACTAGATATTCTTTAAAAAAAAATTCAAAGCACTTCACCAGATAAGGGAAAACATCTCTTCCTATTGACCATTTCATCTCCTACTGTCACATTAAAAATCACTTTTACCCAATAATGCAATCAATCTAAACAATTTTTTTGCTATTTTAATATAATAATAAAAAAAAAAACGGAACCCAGAGTTTAATTAGCTCACTATCTCAATTATATCAATCTTTCAAGTAAAATTTTTCAAATAAATTTGAAAACAAACAAACCCTTAATTGAATTATGGTAATTGAGGATATTTTCTGAACTTCCAGTCATGGGTATAACACTCAACCAAAATGAAAATTCTAATTGAGTATACAAATAAAACTCCTACAGCTACCAAAATGACTAATGAAAAAGGAAGATATGATCAAGATAGACTCAACTTCCAATTATGCAAACTAAAATAAAAAAGCACAGGGATATCTTGGATCACTCGAGAAGATAAAAGGTTGCATCAACAATTCTATATGGTTAACATGTGGCTTTCTTTTATTCTGTTTGTATAAAGCCATACTTGTAATCAAATGAACTTTTTAAAAATGCAAATTGGTAAGATATAGATTCTCATAACTGTAGAAGTTATCAAATTTGGACAAATTGCAAACAAATGAATTTTTCAAGCTGAAAAACATAATAAAAAACTTGAAAATTTAGTTTAGCACATAAGAAAATGGATTCTAAAGTCATACAAATACTATTCATAGCATATATTTCAACTCAAGTACCTTAGCAAAAGATTCATAATTTACACACAAAAATGAAATAGATGATCACAAATACAAAACCAATATCACAGACACACCAAATTTTCATAGGTACGAAAACAAAAGCTCCAAATAACTAAAAAAAAAAGGTCAATTACCAGGGCAGCAATTCGCATAAAAAACAGCAATCAAAAATTGTTCATCTAGGTCATCAATCACCACTGACTAATTGCTCGAAAACAAAGTAAGAAGAAAATCTAACTGCATTGCAACAAAATTCATAATCATCAGTCACAGTGAAGTACAAAAACAAAAAAGATACAGACTTTCACTTTCGGCTATACAAATGGTACCATGATAAACGATAACACAGAACTTTGGGATAAAAATCTATACAAATTACTGAACTCCCCTCTTTCATATTATATAAAATTTTCCCTTTCTTTCTCTCAGTAATCAAATTCAATTCACAAATAATTACTTAAATTCATTTTTCAAATCACTTATTAAGAAACTTAAATAATCTAAACAACAAAACAAACAAAATTTACAAGAAATTGCAAAAAAAAAAAAACGAAATCTTAAAAACTCACTTGTGATTTCGCATGGAGTAGAATAATCAAGGAAGGGTACAGTATAAGAGGTGATTTGGCTGTTGAAACAACAGCGGAGGATTGACTGAGATTATCAAACCTTCAGTCGGCAATTAGAGACAGAGACGACTCGAAGGCGATGGAATTTTCGAGAGAGCCACCGGCAATTGTCCAGTTCGTCGCAGAGCACCATAAGTATCGGAGTTGGAATTAGAATTTGAAGAATCCATTCCTCGTTTGACGATTTGGTGAGCAAATCTAACAAAGTAATTGTGAGCATGCAATGGTGAGCAAGCGACTAACGAAAAAATAGATGGTGAGCAAGCAGCTTGGCTGTATCGATGATGGCAATTGCGAGGGTTTGAGGGAGATATGAGAGGGAGTGAGCGGCGCAGACAAAGAGGAGTGGAGAGCGAAATAAGGGCTGAGATTAGTTGGATTTTATACAAATCTAAAACGGCGTGGATTTGGTGTTATATATATATAACTATTTCTTATATTTAGTTATTCTATTATTTATTTATTTTTTAGTTAAATTAAAACTTATTTTGATTAATCACGAATTGATAAGTATATATCATTTCAAACATTAATCATACTTTGAAGTTCAATGTATATTTATATTTTTTCTTTATTTTGGAGTTAAATTAAAAAATTATTTTTTATGTACATATATTAAATATTAAACAATAAATCAATATATAATAAAATGTAATTTTATAATACTAAAACTAGGATGTAATGAATTAATATTCATTATTTTATTTTTACCTCTTAATTTATTAATGAGATATTTTGTGTTATTTAACAAAATAACTATTGATTATTAATTGAATATTTATTTTTAAGGAAATGAATGAAATTTATTATATTGCTTTATTAGTAAATGCTAATTAATTTTTTTGACACTAATTTCTAATTGATTAATTCTATACGCATTTAATTTTTTTTCGTGTACCTTTTTAACTGTAACGGCCTCACTCCACCGACATTACCGGGCCTTTGGGCTCTCGCCACAGTACTGGACTGCCCTCACGGGCCCTCCAGCAGGATTTGTTTATTTGGCTTAATTGAGGGAAATTCCAATTAAGTCACCTTCCCGGATCGAACATCTGACCTCCCCCTTAAGAGAGTCAGCGAGCGCAATCCAATACCAATTCCTGCTGGAGGGCCCGTGAGGGCAGTTCAGTACTGTGGTGGGAGCCCAAAGGCCCGGTAATGCCTGTGGAGTGGGGCCGTTACAGTTAAATACACGAAAAAAAATTAAATGTGTATAGGATTAATCAATTAGAAATTAGTGTCAAAAAAATTAATTAGCATTTACTAATAAAGCAATATAATAAATTTCATTCATTTCCTTACAATGTTAACTTTTATATATATATATATATATATATATATATAAGTTAAGGATAGAAGAAGTATTTTAAGAGTGATACATCATTATTATTTTTTAAAATAATGTTATCTCATTTTTTAATTAATTTTTATTTAATTTTAATAATTTATACAAAATATAATGATTATTATAATTGTAAATTTTAATATTCCATTAAATAATTACACATTAATATAGTTTTATAATATTAATTAAATAAATTAAATTTATGACTTATAATTTTCTATAAATTAATTACATATTAATATAATTAAATAATATTATTTGATTTATATATTTTTTAAGACATTTAAAAAGTTAAAAAATATATGACTCTTAATATTTCTAATAAATTAATTATAAATTAATTTTTTTGACAAATAATTATTAACTAATTAATTAATTTATAATAATAATTGATTTATATATTTTATAAATTTAAAAAAATCAATAATAAAATATGTAAAATTCAGATAAATATAATTATTTTATATTTTTTAAATAAAATTTATTATTAATTTATAAATAATTTATTTATTTATATTTTGTTATCTTTATTTCCGTGCATCACACGGATAAATTATATTAAATCAAATTCTACAATTTACAAAATTTACTCACTATTAAATTAATATCTATATATATTATTTTTAAATTAATATGTATAAAAAAATAAATTTTTTTTATGTATATATAATATTTGCTTCCACAATCACTGATATTATTAATTATTGTTAATATTCATATCTATCGTTTACAATAAAAATACTAAGATTATTATAATAAATTATGTTATTAAGTATGAATTATTATAATTAGTACTAATAATAGCAATTATTCACATTAAACATATTAAATATCAACTTAATTTTAAAATATTTAATTAATAATTATTAATAAGTATATTTTTTAATTTCATTCATTCAGCCATAATTTGAATATCAAATGGTGATTAATAATTCAATAATTAAATGATGGATTAATTCTTTTGTTATTATTTATTATTATATTTATCATTATATACTAATGTTATTTAAATTATTTAATATTATATAAAATTATATTAATAATATAATATTAATATATTTGCATTTTTTATATCTTATACACATTTTTATATATTCTATTTATTATATATTTCTTTGTATTTATTCATTTATATTGATATTATTAATTAATATCATTTAATTTTATACATTTGTTTGTTAATTTATTATTCTTTTTAATACTATTATTTTTGTTAATATTATTTTAAATTTTTGCAACGGATTTTGCATCTGTTAAAAATCTGTTGAATTTTTTTTAAATAATTTCGCAATGGAAAAGTGTCATTACACAAATTGCAACAAACACATTCCGATGCAACCTCCGTTGCAAAATTTGTAACGATTACAATTCGTTGTAAAAGCCATTGCAAAAAGTTGTCCCAAAATTTTGCGCTCTATTTTGCTACTAAAATTCTTCCATTGCAACAATTTGTTGCAAATATGTTGCAAAGTCATTGCTAATCTGTTGCAACTTTTTTAAAATTATTTTTATATTTGTTCCGTTAAAAATTAGTTGTAAAATCATTATTAATTTTGCAACCCATGTGTCCGTTGCAAAATTTCATTGCAAAACGCAAAATTTCGAGTAGTAATCACCTTCAATAAAACACTCGTAAATCCCATAAATCAACTCACACAAAGCACCATAAAAAAACATAGAGAAAAAGGAAAACCCGGCAAGGAAAACACCAAGAGAAATCTAACAACCTATCCTTTGTTTCAAACAAAGGAAACAAAGGATAAAAGCCCTAAGACAAGCCCATTTGCAAATACTCATTTTCGGGCAAGGTTCTCGGTAGATATCTTGAAGATGTAGAATTGGTGGGATCGTCGGTTTGGTCCTACATTTATGTTATCATGCATGTATTTTTCACATCTATCGCTAATTCTGTGTGATGCTGGAAATTGCTAATTAATGTCATATCTATATAACCCATGTGTCCTCTTTTTGGTATGTTAATTTCTATATCATTAGAATGTATCTTTAGGCAAAATGTAATTTTCTTTTTCATAGATTCGATATAGTAGGATTTTATTGAATATAATTGTTTATTTATTTTCCATCCCTTTTTTATAACTTAACTTTTATTCATTAATATAATACATGTGTCCCTTTTTTATCCTTAAAGTATATTATCATGCATATATCTTGTACATATTGGCACATATATTAATGAAATGATCTCCCTCTGTTATCCTTTCCCATGACTCTTAATGCATGGATTAGTAAGTAACATTCCCGCTTATTTGTTCATATCACACATTGCATTTCATGCATCTTTTGGCTTGCAGGCTTAGAAAAAAAGCAGTGTGAAAGGCATCACCTACAGATCTTTTGACAACCCAACTTCTAGTGAAGATTCAATAAGCTTTCAACATGCTCTCCTAAGCAATGCTAAACATTTTCATTAATTTCTATTAACTTTTTATAATAGAAATTAAATTACGCAAATAAATACGTGACTAATTATATTAACTTTCCATAAGTTAAGTTATATTATTTCCATTCAAACTATATTAATTCTTATATTGTTTATAATTAAATTAAATTTCCAAAAGTTTCCTTTCATACTAATCCTAAAAAGATAAATCAATTAATTAGTGGCCAGTTAACTGAAAGCATTAAGTACAATTATAAATAATTATAAAAATAAAGAAATTTAATTAGATAAAATTAAAGAAATAAAATTCAAGTTACGTCAAAGATATTCTTAAAAGAAATTTAGTTCACGACATTTATGTTCAAAAATTCAAGATAATAAATTAAATTAAAAATATGTAAAAATCAAACTTGGAACTAGAGTTAAGAATCTTCGTGTGTGGCTCCAAGTTTGCAAAATTTTCTTTTCTAAATTTCATTCCATCTTATTCTTTTTCTTGGACTCTTGATTATCCAATCTTCATATCTTCTTTTCCTTTTACAGGGGAATACCCTCTTCTAAATAGGAATAAACTCTAACTCTTGATTAGCAATTAAAATTCTAGTCAAAATAGAGAATTAGAGTTCAAGTAGAATTTTTTTTTTCTTTTATATCCAATTTAGATTAGGTCTCCAAAATACTCCAAGCTTTCTTTTTTACTAAAATAAGACCTAAAATTATAAAATTTAAATAATTAAGCCACAATTAAAATCAAAATACTAAAATCAAAATCTTAACTAAAAAGTAAACAAAATCTAATAAAAATATTTAAAAATTAACCGAAAATAAATGAAAATAAATATACATATTATACACTAACAGTATTGTTACAAAAAATGCTCAAATTATGCTTGGAATCTCTCTGCATATACTCTCACAATGTGAGCTCCTGCTCAACTATTGCGTACTCCTACTCAAATACTTTCCAACTCTCTCCATTGGGTTTAGAGTTGCTCGTGAAGGGATGCCTTCAACTACTCCACTTCTTGAAGCAATATTAAAGAGGATGTTGAAGATAAAGTACTTGCCTTAGAGACGTACTGAAAGCTCGACCCATATACCTAAGAGTGGTAACGGGTAGGATATCCGCAAAAATTATTTTACCCGAATCAGAAATTCATTTAATTTTTAGAATACCAAAACACATTTAAACTCGATTATTGTTATACGTGTATCTGTCCCAAACTTATTTAATACTATCCGTTTACTATATGAACCCGTTTAAATATAATAATTAAAAAATATTATAAAAATTAAAATATATATTACAATTTTTTAATTAAATAATTATAAATAAAATTTTTATATTAACATAATTTTATTTAAAATAATTTCATACCACATAATTTTATAATTAAAATTAAATATAATAAATATATAATTAAAATTTTAATAAAATATAATTAATATATAATCAGATTCAGGTAACGGGTATCCAAAGATCTATATTCGAACCCGATTAAAATCCGTCACGGATAGTAAAAATACTATCCATACTCTATATAAGCGGATCATGATGAGTATCTGAAAATACTTGATCCATTGTCACCTCTACATACACCCTCCTCTTCCTTTTCCCACTACCAGTCTCAATAAATAATTAAGTCTCATTAATAGGCTCACGTGTCTGAGATAGTTAGTCCCAATATGCTATAAAGTAGTCATGTAAAAAATATATCAATATAATAGAAATAAGATATAGAAAATTAAATGCACGTATTAAAATAAAAATTATAGTCGTACATGTACATCTCATAAGCACTAATTAATAAAAATATGTCCATTGTATTTTTTGTATGAGTTTGGAAGAACAACTCATGCTCAGTAGGGTCGCCCCAACTACTCCTAGTAAATTAATAAAAAATAAAATAATTTCTTTTAGCTAAAAAAATTAATAACAAAAGATTAAAAAAATAATTAAATCATACTTACCAATCAATGAACATACTCATAATGTGTTATGTTGCCTCTTGTATGTGTAGATGGACATGCACCATTAGTAAAACTTTGAAGCCTGTTATGAAAGGCCACTTGAGAACGAGTTCGACACCCTTAGAGATGCTCAATGCCCTTGAAGAGTAGCCCATAACTCGTTAGAAAAATATTTAGGTTGCTTTCCCTTCTCCTTATTTTCATTTTTAATATCGTTATAACAGATAACAATCTTCTTCTCGAAGGCAACTCTGACTAAAGAGTTGATCTCCTCATCTCGCAAAAATATTTCTAGAAAAAAATTATTTGAATAATTAAATTCATAATCATATAAGGTTACTTATTAAATTCTAATTAATTTAAATACTTCTTATACCTTAGATTCCTCAAAATAAAATCTTTGATTTTTGAGAGATTAACTTCCAATTAATTTCAATTGGCTTCAACTTCTCCATCATTATCTTTTTAATTTTCTGTGAGCACTGACTAGATGGCTTCAATATCTTATTATAATTAATAATAAAATTCATTAATTACAACTTGATTATTAAATTTTATTGTTCTAAAAAAATAGAAAATAAAAAAATATTTACTCTGGTCCTTGGATAGACTTGAATTTGGCAGTCAGGCATGTTCAGTGTTGATGCTACTATACTAGCATCAACACATGCTGATTCTACTTCCATAGGTGGTATAATGAAAGAGATAGAGATAAAACTGAAGTCGATAGTGTATCCCTCGGGGTGGAGTGAGCAGTCTCCAAGGGTGCATCATTAACCAATGGGATAGTATCCACAACTGATGCAGAGAAATATTCTCTAGTAGACTTATTCTTTGAAGATCTACTCAATAGATACCCCCTGCCTAACATAGCTCCAAGCATGCCTCCACGAGGGATATTATTGACTGGATATCTAGTCATATCTAAACATGTAAAAATTAAGTTATTAATTCATTGAATATTCTATTATATTTTCTACAATTAATTTTTTAGATAATAAAATTTTATTCAATTTAATCTTTTTCTACTGGATCAATTATTATTTAAAAAAATTGACAGAATTTTCCCAATAAATTTTCCTATCCAAATATTTTCCAATGTATTAGTTACATGCCTTCAGACTTAGCTATCAATTTTGTTATTTTTAGAATCATTTGTTAATCAAACATATTAAAATGAATGCTATCATTTATTTATTTTTTGTTTCATATTAAATTTTAATCAGTTGTGTATATGATGAAAAATCATTATTCTCCCTTAATTGAATGGATATGGTTTTAATACCATTACTGTATTAAAACATTAAATTTTTACCATGAAAATCATAAAATCTAAGTTCTAACACTAATAATAAAAAAAAATCTAACTATTACATAAATATAATTTTATTTTAATTTCAGTAATTAAATTCTATTACATAATAATCAAAAAATTTAATCTACATATTATACTAAAACGGTTATCATTGGCATAATATTGCATCACGTGCTGTCGTCCTAATTTTGCCATGTATCTCAATTTCTTATAATTTTAAATTAAATTATTATTTATTATAATATATTTATTTAGAGAGTTTAAATAGAACTAGAATATTTTATTTAATATTAATAATAATTATATTTATTTGAAGAGTTTAAATAAAATTATAATAGCTTAAATAACACTGATTATAATTAGTTATTTATATATTAAATAAAATAACACAAAACAAAAAATATAACACTGTTTTCTTCTCTAACTGTAGCATTGCACCGACTCTTTATAAAATTCTCTATGGCTTCCAACGATTATATGCCCTCGTCCTACTTTTTTTTTTCCCTTTCTATTTGTGTTCATGTGATTCTTCTTACACCTTTTTTTTTTTTAAATATATTCATTGGTTTAGGATTCTCATTTTGAATTTCATGTTTTTAAAAGTTTTATATTTAAAATACTAATTTAATTTGACATAAACTAAATATAATTAAATCAAGTTTCATTGTGAAATTACTAAACGAGTTTTACAAGACTAATGAAATAATTATTATATATAAAAAAGCTTTTCTTTTTTCTTTTCTCTTGTCCATTCTCTCTCCTCTTTACTTCTTTTTTTTTTTTAAATATTTGTGTCTTGATTTCTTAAATTTCAAATTAATTTTTTTAAAATATTAAATTTTTTATTTATCAAAATAGATAATTAATTAATTATTATTGATATTTATTTAGAGTGTTAAAATTGGACAAGAATATAGTATTTAATATTAATAATAATTAGTCAATTTAAAAAATAATTTTTTTAAATATTAAATTTATTATTTATTTAAATAGATAATTAATTAATTATTATAGATATTTATTTGAAGAATTTAAATAACATTAGAATATCTTATTTAATATTGATGATAATTAGTCAAATTAAAATATTAAATTTACTATTTTATTAGAATAAATAAATAAATATTTATTATAAATATTTATTTACAGACTTCAAATAGAATTAAAATATTTTATTTGATATTAATAATAATTAGTTAAATAATTTTTTTTTAAAATAGTAAATTAATTAATTATTAAAGATATTTATTTAGAGAATTTAAATATAATTATAATATTCTATTTAATATTTATAATCACTAATCAAATTAAATTTATTATTTATTTTAATAATTAATTAATTAATTATCATAAATATTTATTTTAAAAGTTCAAATATAATTAAAATATTTTATTTGATATTTATAATAATATATAATATATATTATACTAAAATAGTCAACACTGTCACGTATTACAATTTTGCTACGTATCTCAATTTCTAAAATTTTAAATTAAATTATTATTTATTATAATATAAATTTATTTGATATTTATTTGAAGAATTTAAATAAAATGATAATATTTTATTTAATATTTATAATAATTATATTTATTTAAAAATTTTAAATATAATTATAATATTATATTAAATATTGATTATAATTAGTTATCTATATTATATAAAAAAAAAAAAACATATACACCCAGACATTATTTTCTTTTCCAAATGTAGTATTGCCATCCACCCCCTTTAAAAATTCTCGGTGGCTTCCAACGATTATATGCCCTCGTCCTATTTTTCTTTTCCTTTCTATTTTTGTTCACGTGATTCTTTCCTTCTTTTTTTTTTTTTGTTTCTATATTTAATGTTTTAGGATTCTCATTTGGAATTTCGCGTTTTTGAAAAGTTTTATATTTGAAAAACTAATTTTATATGATATAAACTAAATATAATTAAACCAAGTTTCATTGCGGAATTTCTGAACGAGTTTTACCTGACTAATGAAACCATTATTATATACATAATTGCTTTTCTTTTTTCTTTTTCTCTTATCCATTCTCTCTGTTCTCTCACTTCTTTTATTTTTTTTAAAATATTTACGTCTCAATTTCTTAAATTTCAAATTAAATTTTTTAAAATATTATATTTATTATTTATTACAATAGATAATTAATTATTTATTATAGATATTTATTTAAACAATTTAAATTTGATTAAAAAATTTTATTTGATATTGATAATAATTATTCAAATTAAAAAATAAAATTTTAAAATATTAAATTTATTATTATTTAAATAGATAATTAATTAATTATTATATATATTTATTTGGAGAATTCAAATATGATTAAATATCTGATGATAATTATTTAAATTAAAATATTAAATTTATTATTTAATAGAATAAATAATTAATTAATTATTATAGATATTTATTTGAATACTTCAAATAGGATTAGAATATAGTAAAACTATTTTTTAAAAATATTAAATTTATTATTTATTAAAATAATTAATTAATTAATTATTATAAATATTTATTTAGAGAGTTTAAATATGATTAGAGTATCCTATTTAGAATTGATAATAATTAATTAAATTAAAAATAAATTTATTAAATATATTATTTATTTAAATAGATAAATAATTAATTGTTGTAGATATTTATTATGAGAGTTTAAATATGGTTGAAATTTTATATTTGATATTGATAATAATATCTATATCTATATATAACATTAAAACGATAATCGCTGGCATAATATTATGTCACATGCTATAATTAAAATTTTTAAAATTAATTTATTATTTATTTTTTAATTAATTTAATATTTATTAAAATAGATATTTATTTATCTAAATATAAATATCTAAAGTCATCAGAGATAAATTTTTAATAGCTTATTATCTTATTGAATAATAACTATTTATTATTAATATCAAATATATATAATATTATCATCATATTTAAACTCTTTAAATAAATATATCTAATAACTAATTAATTATCTATTATAAAAATAATAAATTTAATATTTACATATAATATTATAATTATATTTAAACTCTTTAAATAAATGCATCTAATAAAAAAATAATTATCTATTCTAATAAATAATAAATTTAACATTTATCTCCTAATTATGTAAGCACCACTTGACCAAATTTAATAATAAATTTTACGGTTAATGTAATAATGTACAATTTCAAATAAATATTTATTTAGTATAAGATAAAATTTATCTTATTTAGAATAAATAATAATTTTATCATATTATAATAATAGATATTTATTTGATTATTTTTAGAGTTTAAATTGAATTACGATATTATATTAATTTATTTATTTGAAGAATTCAACAATATTATGGTATTATTAAAATTATGATTAACTTTATTATATTCGGATTATGATTAACTTCATCTTATATATATGATAGTTGTGATATTTTAATTATATATTCTTATATAAAGTTTACTTATACCATTATATACAATGAGTGATATATGAGACATAATTTATAAATCAAGTAGTTAATATATAAATAATGTTGCTTATAATTATATATACACAATTTATAAATTAAGGTATACTTTTGCTAATATAACTTTTTTAGAATATTAATTTTACAGTTAATGTCATAATAAATCAAGTAGTTAATATACAAACTGATTTTTTATTTAACTCAAAGTCACTTGATGTATAATTTTAATTATTATCAAATTAATATTTTAGACCTGTTAGTGTTATTTTTTGATGTAAGTATTTTTTTATTTATTATTGATGATGTTGAGCATATTTGTCTTAAAAATAATCTCTATTATTTATATGAAATATCATAATAATATTATGTTATTACAAATCACCCAGTATTTTATAATTTAATAAGTATGGATGATTTGTTTTGATTTATTAATATATGTATTAATTTTATTTTTTAGAGCTGCAGGTAAATAATTTTTTATTTAAAATTATTATAAGATTCGAAAATAAAAACTACTGCAGCATTATGTAGAGTTTTATTATAGTATTATAATAAAATGGTTGTTATTCGCATAGTATTATGTTATATATCACTGTTTTAATTTCATGGTGTCTCAATTTTTTAAAATTTTAAATTAAATTATTATTTATTATAATATATATATTTATTTAATATTTATTTGAAGAGTTTAAATAGAATTAATATATTTTATTTGATATCGATAATAATTATATTTATTTAAAAAATTTAAATAGAATTATGTTATCTTATTTAATATTGAGTGCAATATTTTCTTCTCCTGTAGTATTGTCATCAATCCCTATAAAAATTCTTAGTGGCTTCCAACAATTATTTTCATTTTTATTTCTGTTCATGTGATTCTTTCCTCTCTCTTTTTTTATTTTTTTATTTATTTGTTTAGTATTCTCATTTTGAATTTCATAATTTTAAAATGTTTTATATTTACTAATTTAATTTGATATAAACTAGATATGACTAAACCAAGTTTCATTGAGAGAGTTTTACAAGAATAATGAAATAACTATTATATATAAAAAATGCTTTTATTTTTTCTTTTCTCTTGTCCATTCTCTCTCTTCTTCACTTCTTTTTTTTTAAAAAAAATATTTGTGTCTTGATTTCTTAAATTTCAAATTAAAATTTTAAAAATATTAAATTTATTATTTATCAAAATAGACAATTAATTATTATTGATATTTTTTTAGAGAGTTGAAATTGAACAATAATATCCTATTAAGTATTGATAATAATTAGTCAAATTAAAAAATATTTTTTAAAATATTAAATTTATTATTTATTCAAATAGATAATTAATTAATTATTATAGATATTTATTTGGAGAGTTCAAAATAGTATTAGAATGTCCTATTTAATATTAATGATAATTAGTCAAATTAAAATATTAAAATTATTATTTTTATTTGAATAAATAAATAAATAATTATTATAGATATTTATTTGAAGACTTAAAATAGAATTCGAATATCTTATTTGATATTGATAATAATTAGTCAAATTAATTTTTTTAAATATTAAATTTATTATTTATTAAAATAAATAAATAAATAAATAATTATTAAAGATATTTAATTAGAGAGTTAAAATATGATTAAGATATCATATTTGATACTGATAATCATTATCAAATTAAAAATTAAAATTAAAAATATTAAATTTATTATTTATTCAAATAGATAATTAATTAATTATTGTAGATATTTATTTTGAGAGTTCAAATATAATTAAAATATTATATTTAATATTGATAATAATTAGTCAAATTAAATTTTTTAAAATATTAAATTTATTAGTTATTAGAATATATAATTAATTAATCATTATAAATAATTAAAAAAATTTAAATATCGTACCTTCTACAAGACATTCACTCGCTCTTTAGTAAGTTTTATTTCAATACGAATTACCTTTATAAAATCACTATTGGTTTGTTCTCTAATCTCTCTATTTTTACTAATCATAGAGTAGTCACAATAGCATGACAACTGACAATTTTTTTTTTTATGAAATTTGAAGTAAGCCAAAGGTATTAATAATTTTGTATGTTTTTATTATTTGTATTTATGGGGTTTTGTTCTTATTTTTGTTTCTATTTTCAATTTAATTTTTATAAACAATTATAATTATTTTCTCAGTGAACTATGTATTTGCAATTTTGGATTGTTGATTTCATTTTTAATGAGAATTATTATTTTTATAATGATACATTGTTTCAGTTTGATAAAAGTTCTCAATGAATAAACCATGATTAATTCTTCCATAAAAATATTAGAATATTAGAATGCTTATTTTTAATTATTTCATAGAATATTAGAATGTTTATTTTGTTTATAGCAGATAGAATTGAAAAAATTATTAAGAGAACGATTATTAATAAATTTAAATCAATTGTTAAATAAGGAAAAATATTTATGATTACTAATTTTTATGCTTATTAGTTTAGAATTATTATATAATATGAAAATTAACATATATATACTAAGTAAAAACACCAGAAACATCACGTGGGTTACTTTTCTAATGGAAAGTAGTCTCCTCTATCAAATTCGCAACTCCAAGGTCACATTTTCCACATGTATAATGTAGGATAGGGCGCAAAATATTCAACTGATCCCATAGCTTTCTAAATTTAGTAAAATAGGCATTCACACTCAAATTACCTTGTTTCACTGATGTGATTTCCTTCTGTGACTCATGAAACTAGTGTTCATTGCCCTAATAATTCTCTTCTAAGTGATTCCACAGCTCCTTCACAATGACTATACATATAAAAGCCTCCGCTATTTCCTTGGTCATGGCGTTCATGATCCAATGACGTGACCATGGAATTTGCCCTATTTCATTGCTCAAAATCTTCAATGCCTTCCTTTGGAATGATTGTGTTTCCTTCTATAAAATTAAGTTTATGTAAAATTGTAATCGAACTGAATTGAGTCAAGCCGAGCTTTAAAAATTTCAAACTCAACTTTTTATAAAATAGTCGAGGTTGAACTCGAACCGAGCCTGAACTCGTATCAATTCAGCTTATATATTATGTATCCCGTGCTAAAACTCAAGTTTAATTTAAATAAGTTTAACGATCTCAACGAATTTATTTCAATTTTTAATTTTTATTCATCTTTTCTGTATTTTTATAGAAAAGATACTAAAATTAATATTTTTATCAAGGATAAACAATATGATTATATATTTAAAAAAATAAAATATTATCTTACTATAATTTTATATTTTATTATAAAATACTAAGTTATTTTTTATTTTATATTATTTAATTTATTTATCATATATACCATACATTAATAAATTATACAAATTAAATTAGTTAAAAAATAATATATTCATATACATAATTTAACATGTATAAATTGTATTATATATATTTTTAATTCAATATAATAAACAAGCTAGCTTACAAGCCCAACTCACGAACTTTTTAAATGAGTCAGCTTGCGAGTTAACGAACCGAGTATTTCTTAACTTGAGCTTAGCTAATTTAATAAACTAGCAGTTCGAGCTTGAACAAATTTTTACCAAACCGAATTCGAATAGTTTAACTCATTTACAACCCTCAATTTATTATTAGCCTATAAAACCGAGTTTGTTCTCGGCCTTCGATACAATCTTCATATATTGACTCCATGTGAAGTAATTGTTGCCATTCAGGGATTAGACACTAAAATCATGCCCAAATTATCTGATGAAGATGAAGTGGATTAGCAGTAGAATGAGATTTAGATTCAATTATTGTAGCCTCAACTTGAGTACCACTATCAATCATCTTATTGTGAATTTTAGAGATCACGAAGGATTATAAAAAAAAATTCCACAAACCAGAGTATGTCAACTACTGCCAAGAATGATTCTGATACCATGTACAAAAGAGAAAAAGAAAACAACGAAAATGGAGATAAAACTAATTTCTTCATTGATTGAAGTTTGAAAATCTAACTTCCTAACTAAATTCAGCTCGTCATAACTATCTTCTTCATTAGAAGCTTCTCACGCCTCTGAGCTAGCATTTCAAACTGAATTGATATGCTACATTTTAATGCCTCAGATAATATATCACATTTTAGCTTCTTACTCTGCTTTTTGACATAAATAAAGAGGTAGACATAAATAAAGAGGTTATTCAGCATAGACGGACACAGAATTTGAAGTCGGTGAAAACTTATTATCCATTAGAAACATGTTTTTAAATTTTTTATTAACTATAATTCTTGTAGAATATTTTTATTTTAAAATAATAAATTTAACACTTATTAAAAAATTGAAATCTTAAAAATTTCAATCTCCACCACAATCAACATGGAACAAATTAAAATGAGTGTTTGATGAATTATACAATTGTAATTCTACATATATATATATATACTAATATCTATATATGTAAATAGAAAAATAATAAAATTTAATAATATAAAAATTTATAGATTTCGAAATAAAAAATAAAAAAAGAATAAAAAACTTATATAAAGAAAACTTGTATATCAATTTGAAATTACGCCGAAAGAGTGGGATAAAAGATGAAAAAGTTAATTAAAGAAAAATTTTGTAATTATATTTTGTAAAAGAAGAATTCAATAAAAAAAAGAAAGAGAGAAGAGAAAAAAAAATCAAAAATAACTAAGATAGAAGAGAATTTTTTTTTAAAATAACAACAACAACAACAACAAAGCCTTAATCCCAAGTCAATTGGGGTCGGCTATATAGATTCTTCTTTTCCACTCAATACGATTTAAAGTTATCTCTTCTAATAGATATAACATCATAAGATCATTTTGGACCACCTTTGACCAAGTCAGTTTAGGCCTACCTCTACCTCTCTTAGTTATATCTACTCTAACTTGTTCGATTTTTCTAATTGGCGCATCGCTAGGTCTTCGTTTTACATTGCCAAACCACCTCAATCTATGCTCTCTTATCTTATCCTCAATAGTTGCTACCCCTATTTTTTCTCTAATGCACTCATTGCGGATTCTATCCTTCCTAGTATGATCACACATTCATCTTATCATTCTCATTTTCGCAACATGCATTTTACTCATGTGTTGTCCTTTTACTGCCCAACACTCACTACCATATATCATAGCGGGCCGTATTATAATGCGGTAAAATTTTTCTTTTAATTTAATTGGCATCTTTCGATCACATAGAACTCCTGTAGCACCCCTCCACTTCATCCAACCAGCTTTAATCCTATGATTTACATCTTCTTCACAACCCTCATCTTCTTGAAGAATTGAGTCAAGGTATCTAAAATAAGTACTATGAGGCATTGCTATTCCGTCTAAAATAATTTTGCCTCTTTCTCTATTCTCGCTATTAAATCTACAATGCATATACTCAGTTTTAGTCCTACTTAACTTAAAACCCTTAGATTCCAAAGTGCTTCTCCATAACTTCAACTTTTGATTTACTCCTGCATGAGTCTCATCTATTAATACAATATCATCTGCAAACATCATACACCAAGGGATGTCATCCTATATATGTCTTGTTAGCTCATCCATGACTAAGGCGAAAAGATAAGAGCTCAAAGCTGAACCTTGGTGTAATCCAATAGAAACGAAAAAATTCTTAGTGTCCCCCCCCACGGTGCGGACACTGGTGGTAGCTCCCTCATATATATCTTTCAAGACTTGGATATATCGTATAGATATTCCCCTACGCTCTAGAACCCACCATAAAACTTATCTAGGGACTCTATCATACGCCTTTTTCAAGTCAATAAAAACCATATGTAAGACCTTCTTCTCTCTATACTTTTCCATCAAATATCTTATAAGAAAAATAGCTTCCATAGTTAATCGATCAGGCATAAAGCCAAACTGATTTGAAGAGATACAAATATCTAACTGCAAATGGTATTTCACAACTCTTTCCCACAATTTCATAGTATGGCTCATAAGCTTTATACCTCTATAATTTGAGCAATTCTGAATATCTCCTTTATTCTTAAAAATAGGTATCAAATTACTTTGTCTCCATTCATTAGGCATTTTCTTTGAACTTAAGATCTTATTGAACAAAGATGTCAACTATGTAACTCCTGTATCTCCCAAACATTTCCAAACCTCAATAGGTATCTTATCTGGTCTACAGGCTTTACCAACTTTCATCTTCTTCAAAGCTTCTTTAACTTTCAAAAATCTAATCCGTTTAGTGTATTTCACATTTTTCTCCGGCCTAATGTCTAAACTCTCAATGTTATCACTATGATTACTATTAAGAAGTTTCTCAAAGTAGCTTCTCCATTGTTTCTTAATATCCTCTTCTTGAACTAGAACATTATTCTCTTTATTTTTAATGCAATTAACTTGGTTTAAATCACGACATTTCTTTTATCTTATCTTAGCCAATTCATAGATAACTTTTTCTCCTTCTTTAGTTTCAAGTTTCTCATACAAACTCTCTAAATATTGCGCTCTTACTTGACTAATTGTCTTTTTAACATCTTTTTTTGCTTGTTTGTACTGTTCAAAAGCATCATTATTATTACACTTGAACAAACTCTTATACACAATAAACTCTGCCTATACATGAGTTTTTTGTGTATAGCCGGTCCTAAGCCCGTCCGGATAAAGGAAGGGTATTGCGGTAGGTGACAACCAGCATAAAATTTTTATCACATCTCATGATATAGATTCTAATAATAATTTTTTTAAAATAATAATTTAAAATAATATATTTTTAATAATGAGTCATATTAATTGAATCGAAGATAAATGTTATTTATTCATATGTAATATTTTTTATTGACACATAAAAGCTAACTTTTATAAATTAACAAAAAATTACAGTATTTTTTTAGTAAGTAAATTAAGTGCAAAAGAGCTTTTCAGAACCAAAAAAAAAAAATCTTATGCAGACACGTATACAAAGGATCTGAACTGAACACAAAATGACAGTGTCTTAATTTTCATGTACTAGTGTGTGTGTGTGTGTGTGTGTGTGTGTGTGTGTGTATATATTTCAGTGGGGGGCTCAAGGCCGAACTAGCCCCTTAGTGCGTCCGCCTCTGTTATTCAGTGATAAGATTAAAATTAAAATACTAATAAATTATAAATTCAATTCTTAAATTTACTTTTTTTCTTTTAAATTTTAATACTTAAAATATTTATTTATAATTAATATACGTGCTATATATAATATTTATTTTGGAACAATACAAAAATACTAGATTTATTATAAGTAAAATTATATCATTGATTGTTTGAATATTTTTTTCCCAAAAACTTTTTTAATGCTTGAAAATAATTTTATGCAAGTATTTGTTGACTTTTTTCAATTTCCGAAATGTTGATTTGCGACTGTCCAACTCAACTAAAATCTTACTTTATTATTTAGTATTTTATAAAATATCTTTTTATTTTTTCTTAATATTAAAAACTTTTATTTTGCAAATCAGCATCTTATATGTCAAAACTATTTTTATTTTTTTAAATTCGACATCAATAATATAATTTTTCTTTTATTATATTGAAAAATGTTTTAAATTGTATTATATTAAAATAATAAATTTAATATAATGTTTGAAAACTAATCAAAAGTTAAGCTCTTTCGATTAAAGTTATAGGTCTTAATAATACATGTTGGTCACTTAAAGAACACATATATAAAGAGAGTGAAAGAATTAATATTAATGTTATTTAATAGAAAACTTAATAGTCCAAAAAATTCCACAAATGTTAAATATCACTAAATGATAAAAAATGTTGGCTTTCTTGGGTGGGGACTTAGAGAGAGAATTTCTTGTTTTTTTTTTTTTCTTTTTCTCTTTGGTGCTTGCAGACCTTTTTGTCTGGCAAAACCTGCCCGTAATTGTAGTCAGTCTCATAAAGTGAATTCCAATAATAATGCCATGTTCTTATTGTAATCATTTGCTTTGACATTGCGACTCTTTACTTTCTTTCACATTTTGATTTTAAATTTAATTCTGAAATTAAATTTTAGAGTAAATATAATCCTATAATCTTTTATATACAATTTATACATATATAAATAATTATCCGGCCAATTACATTTATCATTCCTGAAGATTTAAATCCCGCATCTCTTACATAAAATGAATAATTGTTTTTCATTTAAGCTATCATTTATACATGTGAAAAAACAGCTCCATTATTTATATTTTAACAATAATTTATTGAAAAAATTATGACTAAATAAAATTATTAGAAAGGTTGAATTTTTCAAAATTTTCTAATTTTAAAATTATTTTTTTTATATTTTTTTTCATTTTCAAATAATCTATTTTTAAAAAAACAAAGTAGATCATATTTGGAAATAATATAATTTTTTTATTTTCTTACATTTAAATAATTTTAATGACTCCAATTTTTATTGATATAATATATCTATTTAAGAATAATTATTAATTATTTTAATAAATCTTATTTTATTAAATTTAATTATTTTAATAAAATTAGTTTTAAAATTAGATAATTGAGAAAAATTAAACCTTTTTAAGAAATTACTCATAGATTTATTAATCTAATTAATAAATTTTATTTAGCCATTAAATAAAATTATTTTATAATTTATATTTTTCCATAAAATTATAGCTAAAATATAAATAATGTAGCCTTTTTTTTACACATCAATGGCAATTTAGATGATAAACGGTCCTTTATTTTATATAAGATGTATTTTATTCGAAGCCTTATATCTCTCCATATTTTAAAGATTTATATTTAAGGAGTTGACATGATGAGTGATGTGATGTCACTATAATCCCTAAAAGAAAAAAATGAATGAAAAGATGACAATATGCACAGAGTGCAGATTTTAAATATCACAATATGATAAATTGACAATAGAGAACTATGACGAATATAATTGAACTAATTATCATCATATAACATGACATACTCATTTGTTAAAATTTTATATGATTTCTCATTTAATATTTCATATTGAAAATTAAGTGTTAATAAATTTAGTTCTCAATATTTTTACATTATGAAGCTGGAATATTAATTAAACATAAATTTACATTTAATTTAAATTGAATTAAAATTAATAGAATAATTTAAATATAAAGGAATGAAATATAAAAAATGTTTAATTAATTTAATTTTATAATAAAAAAAATTATTGATGAGGTGAGATGTTAAAGAAAAAATATAATAGCTGATTTTTTGTTTTTTAAGGGACGATGTAGTTTCTTTCAAAATGCTATTATTGGTATTATCTGTATATTGTATCGGAGAAAAAAAAAAGATAAAGAAGCAGAAGAAGAAAAAGAAGAGTGGGCCATAGAAGAGTGAAGGCATGAAATGTTGGAAAGCCAAAATGAGTGAGTGCTTTAATAATTGATAATTGCCTAATTTGTTGGATCTTTGGAAATTGCTCATTGGCCCTTTCATTTTTGCTTTTGCTTTCCAAAACCAATTCATAAATGAATATGTACTTTTCTTTTCTTTTTCTTTTTTTTTTATTTAAATCATTCATTTGGAGCTTAATCAGTCAGAATCACAAAAATAATAAGACACTTCCTATCAAATTTAATGTAGTTGCACATCCATATTTATATATTTTTAAATATATATTAATTTCTTTAATAGAGAATTCTTTGTGTCGATTTAAGTTTTTATTATCACTCCTATTATTTCAAGAAGTGCCCCAAGAACACTAATAAAAAATATGTAATTTAAATAAAACTAAAAATATATAAAAATAAATCATATAATAAAAATTAAAAATTTTATAACAGTCATTTTTATTTTGCCAATTGGTGAATTTCATTTTGTGAAGAAAATAAGAGGAAAATAAATTAAATTTTAAATTTTTTTTATTTTTTTATTTTTTATTAAATAATTTTATATTTAAATTACTTATTTTTTTAAATTCAGTATTATATTTATATTTTTAAAATATGAGGAAAATTATATATATATAATTTATAAAAATAACAAAAAATTAAATAAAAGATTTACAAGAATACTGTAAGAATAAAATTTTATAAAAATATGATATATTTTAGTATACTTTTGGTAGATATTGAGTATATGTTGAAATTTTGAGTATGTGTCGTAAAAATGTAAAATAAAAAATAAAAAATATATATTTTTATAAACTTAAAAAAATAATAATAATAAAATTTTAAAGAAAAAGTAGTATTTCATATAATTATATAATTTCCTATATATATATATATATGTCTATATGTATATTACATATATATATATGTGTGTGTGTGTGTTACCATTGCCCACTATATTTTGGAAAATATATGTTATATTAAAAACTTTTATCAATTAACATTATTTGCACCATTTAACTTATTTTAAAACTCTTATACTACCCTCTTCAAATTGAAAAAGAAAAAAAAATCTTTTAAGGTAAGTTAAAATTATTATTAGGTCAATAAAAATTATATTTATAAATTATAAAAATAATTATGAGAAAAAAATCATACCAAAAGCCATTTATAAAGGTTTTTAAGTTTAATAACAATTTTTGACTCATTCAAAAGTTAAATATTGCTAATGATTTATTTTAATGAAAATATTCAACTCAACATAATTCAATTGAACTAAATTTTAATGTTAAGTTAATTGAAATTCTCTTTTTTCACTCAAAGTAATTATGAGCTACGTTATAAGGCCATAAAATTTTTTTCTAAATTCATATATTTTCTAGTTATATTTATCGTAATTTGTTCAATCTTTCTGACAAACACATCACCATATCTTTATTTTATATAGTCAAACTACCTTAATATGTGTTCTCTAATTGTATCTTTAATAGGAGCTACTCCTATCTTTTTTCTAATTATCTCATTGCAGATTCTATAATCCTAATATATTTACACATTCATCTTAGCATTCTCATCTCAGCAGCACGGATATTTATGTTGTTCTTTCAATACTCAACACTCACTATTATACATCATAATAAATCGTATTGCAACACGATTTTATCTCTTAATTTAGTTGGCATTTTTCAATCAAATAAAATTCCTATAACACTCATTCATTTTCATTTAATCTATCCTAATCTTATGACTAATATTTTCTTCGTAATCCCATCCTCTTAAAGAATGGAGTTAAACTGCTTGAAATGAATGTTATGAGGAACTACAATAAAAAAAATAATAGAGAGATTTTTAATTTAAAATGAGTATATGTAGGATAGAAAGACGAAAAATTAAGAAAATGCAACTTGTAATTTGTGAAAACCGCAAACTTATTATGGTAACATTCATATTTACCTCCAGTTTAACAAAATTCTCTTAAAAAAATTTAAAAAGGTAAAAATTTCTAATTTCTAATTTCTAATTAATTCATAAAATATATTAAATTCTTAGTTAAAAAAAATATAATACATTAAATTCACTTTGGAATATAATATGTTAAATTTCTTAATATAGATTTGAGGAATGACACATCAAAAGCTAGATATTATGATTAGAGAGTCCATTTTATATTAATTATATATATGCTCTATATTTAACCAATGTAGAACTTTTTTTTCTCTATATATTCTTATTAGCCCCCTCGAGTAGCAATTGAGTCGAGACAATTTTTGATGTGCCTAGTTCAGACTTATAATTTTGTGTTATGGACTAGGTCAAAAGAATTTTTAAAGTACGGGGGGACACCATATACCGAGCTAAAGGATTGAAAGTCTGAGAGATACTCCACATAGAACAAAGAATAATTATATAAAAGACTATCATAGGGTGAATTAAAAGTATTTAAGATCTCAATCCAAATTTATGAGATAATGAGGTTGTAACAATCAAATTTTGCTCAGATATCATATTGAAACTCTTAATATATATTTGAGAAAGTCAATATTAAAAATTAGTTGTTAAAGTTTGAGAGCTTACTTCTATATTAATTATTCATATACTTTGTATTTAATCAATATGAGCTTAGTTGACTTTTGCAATTTTTGTAATACAGACTGAATTAATTGAATTTTTAAAATATGACACTACAAGAATGCAACGAATTACCGAAAAAATTTTACTGATAGAATTTTTTTTTGTTAGTAATACAGAGAAAATACCGGGAGCAAATATTTAAAAAATAAAACTAAAAGATTACCGATAAATCACCGACATAATAACGACAGATCCATTTGCCGACAACAATTGTGTCGATAAATATGGCGCGATATTATGACGAGCGAATTTACTAATAAAATTTACCGATGAAAAAATATTCTCTCGGTAAATAATAGGCATTTACAGAGAGAACATTCTCCTGTCTGTAAATAAAAAATCTAATATAATAATTATTAATTATATTTACTCCTAACTTTACCGAGAGAAATAGATTTATGTCGGTAGTACCAACAAAAATACTGTCTGTCGGTAAATGAATATCACAATAATTAATATTTATTTATTCAGTATTACCGAGAGAACACGATTTTTCTCGGTAAATTACCGATAAAAATATTTAACTGTCGATAAATGAAAAATTTAATATAATTATTAATTATAATTATTGCCAATTTTACCGAGAGAATAATTTAACTGTTGGCAAATGAGAATATGATTTTTGAAAAATGTTTGAAGGATTTAGTCAAAGGTCCATTACTAACTGTTAGATGTTATAAGGTGTATTTTGTTAATGGTAATAATTATACACTGAATCTCATTTTAATTTGAGAGTAATAATAAATAGTGGTGTTTGTATAAAGGAGTCAAACTGTAGTAAAAACGCGTTTGATTTCTACAGTCGATTAATAGATATTGTAGAGGTTGAATATCCGGCATTACCAATTAAAAGGGTTGTGTTATTTAAATGTGAGTAGTATGACCCCATAAATGGTACAGGAGTTCATCTAATATATAATTTGGTTAAAGTGAACAGAAGGATGCTAAATATGAGCCGTTCATACTCACTAGTCAAGCTGCTCAAGTGTATTACGTTCATTTTTCTAGCACAAGGTGAGACGCATCTGATTGGTTGGCAATTTGCAAAATAAAAGCAAAATCAACGATTGATCTACCCGAACAGTATGCCAATAAACAGGAGATTGATACTGCATTTCAAGAAGATAGTTCCGATAATGTACAGTTGGTTGATAGGATAAATGAAGGTAATTCATGTCCTTTAAATGATCTAACTGAAAAACTCATGGATATTGATGCTATGGAAGTAGAATCTGAATCGAATGAATCATTACTGGACTCTGAATTTGAATCATTCTAATCAGATGGCATCGTTGAATCCTAACAATAAGTAATAGTAATTAAGTTATAGCTTTAGCTGAAAATTTATTTATATGGTTACTATTTTATTTATATTAATTATATTGATAATTTTTTTTCAGATATGTATCGCGGACTTGGAAGAAGATTGAATCGATTGGGGTCTAGAGGTCTATCTAGATCATATTCTCATTTGCCGACAGTTAAATTATTCTCTTGGTAAAATTAGCAATAATTATAATTAATAACTGTTAGATGCTATAAGGTGTATTTTTGTTAATGGTAATAATTATACACTGAATCTCACTTTAATTTGAGAGCAATAATAAATAGTGGTGTTTGTATAAAGGAGTCAAACTATAGTAAAAATGCGTTTGATTTCTACAGTCGATTAATAGATATTGTAGAGGTTTAATATCCAGCATTACCAATTAAAAGGGTGGTGTTATTTAAATGTGAGTGGTATGACCCCATAAATGGTACAAGAGTTCATCTAATATATAATTTGGTGAAAGTGAACAGAAGGATGCTAAATATGAGTCGTTCATACTCACTAGTCAAGCTGCCCAAGTGTATTACGTTCCTTTTTCTAGCATAAGGTGAGACGCATCTGATTGGTTGGCAATTTGCAAAATAAAAGCAAGATCACGGATTGATCTACCCGAACAGTATGCCAATAAACAGGAGATTGATACTGTATTTCAAGAAGATAGTTCCGATAATATACAGTTGGTTGATAGGATAAATGAGGGTAATTCATGTCCTTTAAATGATCTAACTGGGAAACTCATGGATATTGAGGCTATGGAGGTAGAATCTGAATCGAATGAATCATTACTGTACTCTGAATATGAATCATTTCAATCAGATGATAGCGTTAAATCCTAACAATAAATAATAGTAATTAAGTTATAGCTTTAGCTGAAAATTTATTTATATGGTTACTATTTTATTTATATTAATTATATTGATAATTTTTTTCAGATATGTATCGCGGACATGGAAGAAGATTGAATCGATTGGGATCTAGAGGTCGATCTAGTGGAGGTCGAGGTTCTAATAGTATAGGCCAGCCACGTCTACAGTTGCGCGATATCCCAGATGATACATTTGTTGAGGATCATCAGATTTATGTGGCTACAAATGATATGTTTAGAGATGATCATGCTTTTACTTCTCACCGGGCCCAGACAGAGGATCCTGCTTTTTCTTCTCACCCGTCACAAATAGAGGATCCTGCTGCTTCTTATCTTGCTATTTCTTCTCTCCTAGCCACTTCAGATGCTCACATTGATGATGTCAGTACTGCAGCATCAGCAGCAGGCCATGATGGTAGGATGCATCATTTGACTATTCGAGAGTTAGAGTAAGTATTTTTAATTTTTTATATTACTTATATTAAATTAGATTTAATCAGTTTATTTTAAATAAATGTGTAATGTTTCTTTAATTTTGCAGCTACATGATGGATCCACCTGGAGCTTTCACTAGATGCATTCAAAAGTTTATGATACAAAAGATGGATCATGCAGGAATTTCTTGGAAGTCTGTCTCTCCGGAGATGATGAACTTTTGGTTCGAAGAGTTTAAGGCTAAAAAGAAAATTAAATTTTAATATTTAATATAAATATACAAGTGAATATTTTATATTTAGATGATACTAATTATCTTAATTATTTTGCAAAAATATTTTTACCGGGTCCAGACTATGGATAGTCTTGTCCGGATTATCTTCATAAAAAAGACAGTTATTCGCTATAGTGATATGCTGAGTGAGGTGAAGGCTGCGGGAAAGCAACCTTCATTTATTGATGATTAGTTATGGGCAAATCTACAGGCCTGATGGAGCTCTCCCGAGGGATAAACACGTTCTGCCGTTGCTTCTCGTAACAAGATGTCCAATGTTATGGATGGTGCGGGTCCATCCACACATACAAGAGGTAGCCGATCATATCATGATTATGTCCGTACACTCGTAAGTATATTTATATTTTTAAATATATTTTAATTTTTAATTTTTTTATATTATTAAACTAACGTTTTTTTTAAATAGGAGTCTACCATGGATCGGTCGTCAAATATCTATGAGCTGTTTGTGCATATGCACACCCGAGATCACAACAGACGTTCATTTGTGGATTATCGATCACAAGATGTAAATGTAAGTAATTTCATAATTTTTTAAATATTGCCTAAATTAAATTTAAAATATTGAATTAATAATCTTTTTTATATTATATATGATTATTTCATTGCTTCTCAAGAGAAAGCCTCTCAGTCTGACATGCTTGTTAATGATGATAACTTTTTTAGATCTGTTGTGGGTAAATAGAAGAAGAAGAAGTTGTATGAACTTGGCTCACAATATGTCAGCACATCTTCCTCTTCTTCTTCTAGTAGTTCATCGGCCTTACGAGAGGATATCGAATATTTGAAGGAGCAGTTGGCGGAGTGTAATCGGACTGTTCAGCAACAGATCTAAGAGCAGGTGCAGATAGAGATAGAGGCACATGTTCATTCTCGAATTCAGGCGTAGATGCAAACCGAGATATAGAGGTTAGTTCAGTAACAGTTTAATGAGTTTATGTTCAACTTCATACAAGGAACCTTCGCCACCTCATACTACCTAACACATATTTTTTTTTGTATTTGTACAACGATATTTTAATTTTATATGGTTATATACATTTTATTATTTTTATGTTTATCTTTTTTATATTTGAATATTTATTACATATAATATTTTTTAAAATATTAATTTTATTTTTATATTTTATTTTTTTATTCTTATTAATAAAAAAATTTATACATACATTTATATATTATAAAATTTAAAAATATTTTTAAAATTTAAAAATAATTTATACATATATTTATTGACAGATTTATTTCTGTCAACAATTTCTTCCATATTGCCAACAGAATATGAGTTTTGTCGGTAATACCGATGAAAAATTATTTGTTGGTATTACCGACAGATAATTTATCGTCGGTAAAACTGACAAATTTTTTTATCTGTAATTTTTCTTCTGTACTGATAAAAATAATTTATATCGGCAAAATATTGCCGACTACTATTCTGTCAAAAAATTATTGACAGAAAAATCTATCGATAAATTTATCGATATATTTCTGTTTTCGTTGGCATTTCAATTACCGGCGAAAGATTTAGTGATAGATTTTTTTTATCGGCAATCTGTAGGTAAATACTATTACTGACAAAAAAAAATAAAAATTATCAATGAAAAAATCTATCGGTAATCCGCTACATTCTTATAGTGTGAGAGACACTCTATTCTAAGGGAAATGATTAAAAAATCTAAGGGACAAAGAATTAAAAAAGTTTAAGAAACATCTCATAGCAGACAAAAAATAATTATTTGAAAGCCTATTAGCAGACAAGTTGAAAGTATTTAAGATCCCAGTTTAAATATATGAGATAATGAGACTGTAACAATCAATTTTTGTTCTAATGCTATGCTAAATTTTTTAATATGGATTTGAAAAGGTTAATTTTAAAAGCTAGCTTTTAAGGTTAGTTTTTTCAAATTTATATTAAAAAATTTAACATAATATTTAGCATAAGATTAGAATTAACTTTTTTTTAAAGAAATATTATATTATTTTCCAATTAATATTTGGAAAGAATGATTAGAACTACTAAATATCTAAATATTGTAATAAGAAATAATCATGCACAAAACTTATAGTTCAAACAGTTATATAAATAATACAACACTTGCTAACTTGCATTTAAATTAAATATTATTGATGTATAGAGAATTTGAAAATCCAGAAGATAGAAAAGAAATACAAAGCCCATCCCTTTTGTTTTCATCCTTGTTTGTTTTATATTTTGTCATGGTATGGTGAGATGGTATGGTTTAATTTTTATTTATTTTGACTTTCACCCTTCATGGTATGGCTTTCTATGATAATTTTATAGTTTGAAAATTATGATTTTTCAAGCTAGCAATTTGGTAAGTTTTTATGGTTTTACAATTCTAGCTTTCAAAAATATTCAAAATGAAATTTTTAAACACCAAATATATAAACATAAATAATATTTTATCTATATAACATATTAAAATCTTAAAAATATTATTAAATTAATTAAAATTTTTTTTACTTAATTATACTATATCATACCATTTTTCTAAATATGATAAATATTATTTCCAATACAAGTGATACAACATTATATAATACTATAGATTACTAAACTATGTTATTAATCATTCAAATAAAACCTAAGAATGAGATGCAAAGCCAATAACTGGAGGACCACTTCCCACTTCTTTTTATCAAAAAAAAAATAAGGCAGGTTTTAGCCTATAATTTCATCAATGGCTTCTAAATTTTGCTATTTATTATCACTAATATTTTCAAATTTTAATTTATCTCAATAAAATTCTTCCACTTTAATTTATTTCCATTAAATTTTTTTATGTTATTTTTTGATCAAAATATAATTATCTGAACTCCACACCACATAAAACTACATATTGAAAAAAAAAACAAAAGAAAAATTCATCAGTTTTTCACTTTCATATGAGAAAAATAGTGTGAGAAAATTATGTATTTTTTTTATCATGTAATTTTCAAGACGTTACATAAAGTTTGTAAATTCATTTTTAATTAGAAAACGGAAACTGAAATTTGAATAGAATAGAAATTAAAGTTAACAATTTTTATTAGATAAATTGAAATTTGAAAATATTACTGATATAAATAAAAAAGAATTTAATTATGATTGATGAAACTAATTCATGTGCATTTATGAAAAAATTATGAAAAAAAAAATACTTACTCCGTTATTAAAAAAATTAAAACTCACATTCATAAGCTATTTTTTTTTCTTTTTGGTTTACTGCTACTCCATTTTTGTTTTTGCTTTCTTCACTTGGAAGGAATGAAATTACTTTCATCTGAAATGAAATTCATTTATATTAATAAATATTACGAGATTTCTTTTGAGTTATTCATTTATATCACGAGATTTATTTTGAATTATTAATTATTGTATTAAATATTAAATTTTGAATATACATTATCGCAACTCTTTTTTTTCAGGAAATTATTTTGTTTGATTTATTGGTAAAAATAAATACTTTATGCCCATTTGATTGCCTCAAATAGATGGCTGGAGCCGGACTACCACAGCAAATGGACCCACAGTTTATAAACATCCACTTATTTTTTTTTCCTTTTTTTAAAAACCTCAATCTGTTCTTTACTTTTATAATTTTATCCTTAGTGTTTAGTTTAATTTAATTCTATTAAAATATTACTTTATCATAGATTAAAATTGACAAATATTTTATTATTTCAAAATAAAAAAAAATTAAGTTCATCCTCATATTTATAATAATATTAGAAAAAAGTATAAAAAATCCTCTAATTTAAGCATTTTATTATTAGGACATGTGAATTTTTTTTTAAATCAAATAATATCTGTTATCTCATAAAAAAACATTAACACTCAAATTGATGATGATATGACAATGACGTGGCAAACTCATAATATTATAATATTAATACTTAAACATTTATGCATCCATTACACTTGAAATTAAAAAAAAATTAAATATATATATATATATAAACATTTATATGTGATATTATGAGAAAATTAAGAAAATTTTTTAAAAGTTCTTTTTTATTTGTAGTGGGCCTACAATCTATATTAATATTAATATTAATATTAATTTTTATTTTTATTTTCTTTCAATTTTTTGATGTACTGAGCTCACAAAAATATAGTTATAATAGTATAATATTATATTATAAGTACTATTTTTTTTTTTAATTTTAAATGTAATGACTCATTAAAATATAAATATTAATGCTATAATTATAATATTGTTGGCCAGTTACTTGAGTGCCCCATCAATACTTATTTAACGGTGTTAATTTATTTTTCCTTGATAGGTAATCATAGGATTCATTTCCTTAAAAAAAATTCATATGCTTTTAACAATAAAACATCCAAATTACTTGTTATGTTTTATACTTTTCCCTTAAACTTATAATAGAAATTAAGTACTTAAACAATTACATTTCTAATAAATAATGGATCTCTTAATCTCAAATTATAGTTGGCTCATAATATTATATTACTAAGGTTACGTTTGGCTCGGGGTGAAAATAGAAATGAAAATAGATAATTTTCATTGATGAGCTATTTGATAGATTACTGAAAAAATTAATTATTAAGAATATATTTTATAGAGCTATATTACTAGAATTATATTTTATCGAAAAAGATTATATTATTATATTTAGAATATATAATAAAATATTAAAAAATTATTAATTTGTTTGATTATAATTTAATTCTATTAAAAAAGTTCGAGTAATATTTAAATTATTCTTATAACAACTCTTTCTTATTTTATTATATTATAAAGCAATGATATAATTATCTTTTTATATGAGATCCCACAATTTTTTTTAGTAAAATAATTTTCTCTACTTCCTTAGATGAAATATTTTATCAATTGGTTGATAAATTTTAATGAAGCTAATATTTTATTTTAAATAAATTATTTACAAACAAGTATAGTATTATTGGTCAAAGAGAATTATTTTATCAACTTCTCTAAAATTATAATGTAACCAAATGCTCTATGATATTATTTGATTGAATAAAATAAATGAGATATTAAGAATTCTATTACTCCAGAAAAGAGAATGAGTGATTTACTACGCTTTCTCTGTTAATCAATTTTAATTTTTGATCGGAATCAAAAATTAAAAATATATTTTTTAATTAAATGAAAATAAAATGTATTTTTTATTTTTAGAATAAAATAAATATATATTTTTTTTATTTTTTCTAATTATAAATATTTTTAAAATTTTTAAATAAAATAAATTTAATATTTCTTATTTTAATAATATTAAATAAGATTTTTAAAAACATAATATAATCAATTTAATTTTTTTATCATTTTTTCTAATTATAACATTCTTGAATTTTTAAATAGATTAATTTATTTTTTAATAAAATAAAATTAAATTTTTGAATTTTAATTTTAATTTTATAGTAAATCAAATAAAAAATAAATAAATAATCATTTTAATTTTGATTTTGATTTTATTTTATTTTAATTTCAAATTTCGAATCAAACAACACCTAATATATAAAAAATAAATAAATAATTTAATATAAATTTTTAAAAATAATAATTTAATAAAAATTTGAAATCAATAATTTAATATAGTTTTTGGAGGCAAATTTAATATCTAACTAATGATGATGATATATTTTTCTTTCAATTTATAATAACATTGAAAAATATTAGAATTAAAATTAATTAACTAAGTACAATTAAAAAAATAAGAAAAGTTAATTTTTTTTTAAAAAATGATTATTGGAATTAAATATAGAAAGTATTCCATCTCCTAAACACTTGGTAGTGCTGGGTGGTGGTTACTGGTGACTGGTACCTGCAATTCTCAGAAAATGCCACACCTCTTATTCTCTTCAATCGAGGTGTTTCCTCTTTTTTCTTTGATCTTTCATGGAGATCTATCAATACCCACAATCCCATAATTAAAAAAGAAAAAATTATCTTCTCCATTTACTAAAAACTAGACTGCTTTAAAACTCAATTGCTTCATTTTCATTTCTTTGCTTAAATATCCTCTCTTCTTCTCTCTTTAACACCCTCTTAAAGATAAACACAGGTTCTTTCTCTCTCTTCTCTCTGTTCTTGTCTTTCTGTGAATGTTAATTCTTGACTTTTATTCTTAACGGCTTATAAAGTTACAATTTTTTTTTGTTTAAATTCTGAAGTTGCAATATGGACTGCCAATGAAAGTTCTTTTTGATGTGATATTTTATATACCCCTGTGAAGCTTGTCGCTAGTTTGATGAAAGGTTACTGTTTTTGTTAATCAAGATCTGGGTTCTGCCCACTTGATTCATGCATGTAAGTTTGTGCAGATCTTTTGTAATTCACTCTGTTAATATCATAATTGTTTCAGATCTATGGCTGGCTTCATCCTAGGGTGGAGTTTCCTTTTTTGTTTTCTTTAAATCATTGACAATGGGAGGCACTTGTTTCACTTTTTTTTTTTGTTTCTTTTTGCTTACGGCTGTTAGGTGAGTTTCTCTTTGAATGTGTCTTGTTTTAAATTTTCCTAGCGTCCTTGATCTGGGTTTTCTTTTTAATGGAGTTTGCCTGTGCCAAATTTTGCAAGGATCCTGTAAATCTCGGTTATACAATAGTTTAATTGTTTGTAAAGCACTTCTCGATTCAATATATTTGGCTGGAATTAAATTTGGGTATGCCGGGACAGACAATTTTATAATGTTGGTATGCTGGTAGTTGAGGCTGCTTATCATTGTGGTGGTTATGAGGATATTAAGCTTGTTTTAAAATTTTTAAAAACTACGAGTCAAAAGTCTAGCTGTGCTCTAGAATCTGTGAGGAAATGACATCTCAAAGAGAATTAAATTTGAAAGAGCAGGCGCTTGTGCTCCAATTCTCTATGCTACTTGCCAAAGTGAGTTCTAACATGGTTTATTATATAATAAATCTTTCTACCGTGTTTATGTGCTGAAGTTGCTATTTCCTATTAATGGATTTCATTGTGGTTTTGGATGGCCTCGGCCTCATGATGTTCTTGTAGCCTGCCATGCGATTGGCTGACTGAATTTTTCTGGTTTTTACTATGTCCTTTTCAATTGATTCTGCTTCATGTCCCTGGTTACAAATGTGTGCATAACTCATGTTCTTGGGTCAGGAATTTTTAACTGTTGGAATAATGCTTAAGAATATTAGAAATTATATTAATGTTTACTGTTTGTGCATTGCCTTCATGCTGATTTGGAAGTGGGGACTATCACAAAGAGCTTTCCTTGTCCTGCCTTTTACTGGATGATTGTACTGATTCAGTTAATATAACTGATGTAGGTCTATTTTTGCTGAAAATTGCTGCATTTCCGCCATGCTCAAACAGATTCTAAGCAAAATCCCACGGAAATCCTCAAAATCTTGTCCATTGGATTCTGCTGGGATTGATTCTGGAAACAATTCTGCCAAATGGGGCAATGGAATCCCATGCACAAATGGTGGGAATTCTTTTTCAAGTAAATTAAATGTTGTCAAAAGAGTATCTTCAGCAGTCTTTCCTGCAAGCATGGCTGGGGTGGAGGCCGTGGAGCCCCACCTATCCTTCAAAGACGTTTCAAATTTACAGAAGCAAAACCTTTTTGTCAGTAAATTGAACTTTTGTTGCGAGGTTTATGATTTCAGTGATCCAGATAAACTTTCTGCTCAGCAAGATCTTAAACGTCAGACACTGATAGATCTTGTTGATTTTGTTTCATCTGGAGCTGCAAAGTTTTCTGAACCTGCAATGTCTGCAATGTGTAAGATGTGTGCAGTGAACCTGTTTAGAGTTTTCCCACCAAAGTATCGCTCTAATAACACTGGTGGAGAAACAGAGGACGATGAACCAATGTTTGATCCTGATTGGTCTCATTTACAATGTGTGTATGATCTACTACTACGGTTTATAAATTCTGTTGATGCAAAGGCAGCAAAGAAGTACGTAGATCATGCTTTTATTATGAGATTACTTGACCTCTTTGATTCTGAGGATCCAAGAGAAAGAGACTGTTTGAAAACAATTCTACATAGTATTTATGGGAAATTTATGGTACACCGACCTTATATTCGAAAAGCTGTTAGCAATATCATCTATAATTTTGTTTTTGAAACTGAGCGTCATAATGGAATTGCAGAACTGTTGGAGATTTTTGGAAGTGTTATTAGTGGGTTTGCGTTGCCACTGAAAGAGGAACACAAAATATTTCTATCTAGAGCTTTGATTCCTCTACACAAGCCAAAATCGGTGGGTATCTATCATCAACAATTAACATATTGCGTTGTACAGTTTATAGAGAAGGATCCAAAGTTAGCTAGTACTGTGATTAGGGGACTATTGAAGTACTGGCCAGTGACAAACAGCCAGAAGGAATTGATGTTTATAAGTGAGTTAGAAGAGATTTTGGAAATGACTACTATGGCTGAGTTTCATAAGGTCATGGTCCCACTGTTTCGACGTATAGGATGCTGCCTCAATAGTTCCCATTACCAGGTGAATGCTTCTGTACCTGGCTCATGCTAATTTCATGTCATATGTTTTTATATTATACATGCTTTCTCTTAGACTCATGTTTAGTACTGCATTCCAGTTAATCAGTATGTTTCAGAGAGGTTATATTATCTTTTATCCTCATTTCACTTAATGCTCTTACTGATGGTATACATTTGCAAAAATAACCAAGGTTTTGAGATTTATCTACCTAATGGAGCACAATTGAACCTTCATGAGGTAATGTTTTATGGTGATATGTGCTCTGAGATGCATAAAATGCATTCATAAAGATGCTACTCCTGCTAATCATACCTTAGACATTAGACCGGCACCCGGATGGGGCCAATAAAGGGCATTCCCAGTGCAAGAGGCTCTACTTTCAAGGATAGGACCAACAATACAAAAGAAAAAGGAATATGATGCAATTTGTGATGATTACTTAATTTTGGTGTAAGATTTGGCTTCATAAACTTTTGGGCATCCTGTTATCTTTTGTAGTTGTATGCTAATATTTGAAAATGAAAACTAGGTTCATTACTGGTTTGGTTTTTTAAAAAAGCTGGTTATATGTCATTGTTTTATACATTTCACTTGGCACATACAAAAGCAATGATAATGAATAAAAAATTAGAAAAATGCCCTATTTCAAGGTGAGTATAAGTACAGGGATTTTATGTGGTCAACTAGATTTAGGTTAATTGATCATGGAAATTAGATGAATTTTCCTGGTATTGGCTTTTCGCTCGGGATATTGATCATAGACCACCCACATGCAAGATTTTTCATACGTATGAATCTTTTTATTTTTGAAGTGGCTCAATGAGCCTTAGGCTGCAGAATTGGAGTTACCAATCCTTAAAATGCCTCCACTCTAACTGTAATGAAATGTTCACTTGGAATCTTGAAGTGAGAATCCCACTTCCAGGCCGTTCCTTTCAGGACATGCATGAGTTGTGCATATTTGTGAAATATTGCTTGCAGAGAATAATAGCAATTTACTTATTTTTGCGTTTGCAGGTAGCTGAACGAGCTCACTTGCTATGGAACAATGAACGCATCCTAAATCTTATTGCACATAACAGGAAGGTGATTGTGCCTCTTGTCTTCTCGGCTCTTGAGCGGAACACTCAGAATCATTGGAATCAAGCAGTGCTCAACCTGACGCAGAACATTAGGAAGATGTTCTGTGAGATGGATGAAGAGCTAATGCTAGCCTGCCAACGCAAGATGGAGGAAGAAGATTCAATGTCAAATGCAAAAGCTGAGAAGCGGCGAATGACTTGGGAACGCCTTGAAAATGCTGCTGGTTTCCAACCTGTTGCCCAGAACATTTTGTCTCCAGTAAAACCTGCAGCTACATGTTCAGTTGCCTGCTAATGGAATGAGCAAACACTCTTTGTGAAAGAAAAGAAAAAACAAGCATATATTGTTCAGCTCCGATTGCAGTACTGAAAATCAGTTCTTGAATTAGGACGGAGTTTGGGTGGGAAGCTATCATTAGGCTTTTTCATCTGTGCTAAGGTGGTGTTGTATTATAATTGTGTTAAAAACGAAAAAAAAATAGTAATGCAGCCTTGGAAGGTTTGTTTGGCAGAATATCCCCCATAACTTGCAAAAAAAGGGCAACTGTTTGATTTTTGCCCATATTTTTATTCATTTTTTAAGAGTTGTAATTTGTGTCCTTTCTCTAAAAGTGGAGATGCTGTTGCTACCCTCACTGTAACCCCAGCAGTATCTGTTTGCTTTGTTACACCTGAACAAGTTGTATAGCTAATTCCATTTCTGTTATCTTTGAGTTGGGTTCTTGTCAACTTTACTCAATTTCAACACATAATATTTTGTTTTTTATGTTCAAAATTTTCATTGGATGAGCTATAGCTCTGAATCAGACTTTTTATTAAAGATTTTTTTTTAATTTTTTTATTCGATATGGTCAAATGTATGAAATATAATAAAATAAAATTCAAATAATGGAGTTGTTATTATTATTTTTATGACATGGCCTGCCCTATTATTTCCACATCCACACACATTAATAATGTGTTTTTCCAGAACCGCTAACGCACCGCAGAATGCGACCCTCCCACCTTCCAAAGAATAATCAATTAATCTAATGATGAAAGTTTAAATGATCTTCTATAATCTCTTTCCATTTAATATTCAGGATTACAGGATTTAAATTAAGTGCTTGATAATTATATTTCAACTTACTCTTATTTTTTTTAAAAAATAAATTATTATCTCTTTCTCAAAAATTTAATTTAAAAGCAAATAATAAAATAAACAAAATATTTTTTTTAATTTTTTTTTAGAAAATGAAACTTGAATTAACCAAGGAAAGAAAACAAAGCGGATCATATCAAAACTAAATCTAGCCAATAGGTTTTTCCAATACATCCAATCTAAGATTTAAGTGCATTGGAATCTTTGGCTACAATATCACAAAGAAAAGGGGAATAAAATTCCAACTACGGGAACTAGCATAAGAATATGCTGCCCTATCTAACACAAATTTGAATCATTTGATGATACAATGTGAATCATGAGCGGCCCTATTCGTTTGTCTTTAAATCCAATTAACAGAAATATCAGAAATTTTATGACTCCATTGTCATAAAATGCAATCACAGATGAGAGTTATAAAGAGAGAAATTATCATCATGACGGTGAAAGAAATCAATCGTTTCTTTACAATCAAGCTCAATATGAATATTAGAACTGTTACAATAGAGCAACCACGAAAGAGCTTCACGAATACCCATGACCTTGCTTCCTTACGACCAAAAAATTCAGAAATAATTTTTTAATTTTTATTTCATTAATTTAAAAAAAATTAAAATACTCATTTTTTTATTAATAGTTTTCATTTCAATAATGAAAATGAAAATTTAAACAAAAAATAAGTAATACTAAATAATAATAGTAAAATTAAAAGAAAATAAAAAATGGAATAATTTTGCCTCCATCATAGCTTCTTCAATTACCATAATTTCATAACCTCAATTCTTAACTTTTCTTTTATTTTTTTTTCTTTCCTTTTTATTCTTAAAAGAAAGTATTCTTAAAAGCAAGCAAAGAAAAGGGAAAGAGAGAGTGGTCGATAATGGTAGTTGATAATAATTGATGGGAAAAGAAGAGGAGAAAGGAAGGTGAGAGAGGGTGATAGTGAGTTAGTTTAGGTATATTAAAATGTTATTTTATTTTATCTTTTATTTGTTTTTGTAATGGAATTCATAAAATAAATGGATAGAAAATTCAATGTCTACTGAAATAAAATGTCAAAAATTATAATTTGCCCTTATTTTTTAGCATCAAATGAAAGTGAATTTATTGTTGAAATTTTATGTGCACTTGTTCCTGTACTTAAGAGTGCATATTTAATTATATTTAAATTTATCCCTTGAATTACAAAATCATATCTTCAACTTTCTCAAATTTGATTTTAATAAAGTCCTTATTTTTTTTCATTTTTTAGTATTGCAATATAAGAAGAGGAGAATCAAACATGAATTTATCGATGAAAGATGCACTTGTCATTAGCCGGCATGCTTAATAAAATTGTTATTACCACCTATGTTCCAAACCAATTATTTTTTCCTTTTTTTCACAGTTTAAAAATAAAATAAATAAAATATTATTTTTCATTTTATACTATTAATAATATAATAAATACATTTTCTCTTTTTTCTCAAAAAAAAAATACATTTTTCTTTTCTTACCAATTTTTTACATTAGAATTTCTATTTTAAAAAATAGAGTGGTATTTGCTTTGAGAGTAAAAAATTTATATTTAATTTCATATTTTATCATTTTTTAAGTTAAAGTAATTAGGTGTGAATAAGGAGTGTAAAGAAAAATGAAGTAAAAATAATATTTACTAATAGAAAGGTAATAACCCTTTAGTTGAACCATCCAGTATCTGAAACATTACTCATCTAATTTAGATTCGAGCACTATCGAAATATAAAGAAGGTAGCTCTTTCAGCGAAGTTTTTTTTTTTTTTTTTTTACAAAACTCGAACACGAAACTTTACTTAAGGGACAGTATATCCTTTACCTCCACTTAAAAGATAATAATCTTATTATAACACCCAAAGAAAGAAATAGGGAATAATTTTTTTAGATGAAAATAGCATTAGATTTCGGCCAAGTTTAATACGTGACAATCAAGTAAAAATTTTGCAGAAGTTGAGACATATTTCCCACCCATAATATTGAAATTTAACAGTATTTATTTTATGTTGATATTGAATTTTGATGCAATGTTCAATATAATAAAATCAAAATTTGATAATAAATTCAGTATTTTTACTAATACAAATTGAAATTTAAGCATATTAGATAAGTTTAGTTATTATGATAATATGTAAAATAAGAAAAAATTGAGTGACGGAGAACTATTACCTCCTGAGAAAGAAAAAGACTCTACCAATAATCAAAACCTTCACGAGTTAAGTTTGTAGTTACAGTAATTCAGAAAATGAAAAATGAGTAATCTTCCAACGATGACAATTGTGTCAGCTTTTTGATAGTGACAAAATCGGTCCCTACAATTATCCAAACCTGTCAAGATTGTCCATGTGTTACATAAGATCTTTTTTTTTTCAATATATATATATATTATAGTATTGTATATAATTATATCAATCAGGCAACAGGCTTTAGTGTGTTGAATACTCGATTGATCATTTGCTCCTTCCTCTCAATTTCCTTTATAAGAATCAGTTTCAGATTCAGGGAGGGAAAAGAAATGGATCCACCAGCTTATCAAGAAATGTCTTATACTGATCATATTAAGAGACGCCATGAGGAGAAAGGCTGTCTCTATGCTTGGTTCGTTTCTTTCTTGGAGACATATATTTCTTTTTCTTTTTCTTCTTTTCTTTTTTAAAATTTGGATAATTTTAAATATTATTTTTGTTAATTTTTTTATGGGTTTGAATTGCAGTTTGTTTGCTCTCTGCTGCTGTTTTTGCTGCTTCGAGACTTGTGAATGTTGTTTGGACATCTTATGCTGCTGCTGCTAAGGGAGAGAGACTACACTGGCTTTGCTTCTATGGCTTTTAGTATTATTATGAATTATCATCTTCCTTAGAAATAATTATTGTTATTGTCTCTTTACTTTCTTTTTACTCTTCCGAGTGTGGAAGAAAGTAAATTATGTTCAGTGAATAAACCCTTAAAGTAACATATCTCCGTTTTATGTGCCATGTCTCAAGTCTGAACTATGTTTATCTGCCAGATAAGTCGTACAATCATCATCTGTTTTTGACTAAAATTGTCTCCTGTTGCTTAATTTTCAGCAAGGCATTTATCTTTTACTTTTGGCTAAAATTGTCCTGAAAGGTTCAATCTGATCATAACTACTGCCTAATATCATAACTACTGCAAATTAGGCATTTATCTTCTGCTATTGCATGATGATAACAGAAAAAGAGTTTCCAGTCAGAAACGCATACATTACATATAATTTTCATCCCTTTATCCTCTAAAATTTAGAAGATTAGGATTATTAAATTTCCTGATATGGCTACAGCTACAACTTGGCATAATTGATACATTATTCAGATCAGATGCCAAAAGCACAATTAGAGTTGTGCTTACAACAAAAATTGACTGAAAAGATTAATTCAGAAAAAGTATATACATACAATGGATGTCAGCAGTGAAGTCAACAATACTGAAACAAGATTCACAGCATTGTTGTCAAGAATGTTAAGCTCTGAAATTTTCTTCACTGTAGGTTCTGGTTTTCCAACAACCTGCAGAATCAGTCACAAAATAAGCTCCAAGTCGTGCTCCTCGTAGCTGCATGAGTTTATAATGTTATTGCCATAACAGAAAGCAAAAGCTCCCTCCATGGTAAATATTTCCACAAATTTCTAGCTTAATTTATTACGAACAGTGCAGAATCCACTGAATTGAAGTGTAGCTCCCAAAAGAGAATCTATGAGACTCCCACATAATCCAGCCATTGCAGCAAGGGGTATGACCGAAAGCTGCTTCAGAGCTACATCATATTCACAATTTGTTGTGAAAAATCCGAAGAGAACAAATGTAATTCCAACCACACTTCCAACTGCTGCTGCCAGCCCTGTAATTGTCACTCCACCATTTGCACCCGTCCGCACTGGCTATCAATTAATTAACAGAAAGGAAGTGTATCAGGGTCCACAATTTCTAAGATTGACAAGAAAGTTCCCTAGCATGAATAATATTTGAAGATGTAAAATATCTCAAGCATCATTGTTTATTTACAGCCTTACAATCACAACAGCAACGACAATTGGTTAATATCATACAAGAAAAAATAAAACAGCAAACACTTACAAATAAGAGAAGGGACATTTGTAACAAAAAATGCAGAGAATTATGAATTATTCAAAAAGGCTCTTCTAAGCTTCAACATAAGAAGCATTAAATCAAACCACAAACAAATGAAATCAAAGCAATATAGCTTGCACATTTTTAATCCAACAACGGAAACATTGAGGTCAAGTGTGAAAGAAAGGGAAGTGAACCACAACTTGACGCCAAGTAAAATTGCTAATGGTTAGAAAAGCACTGCCAAAAGTTTTGCAGTCCATGTATGAATTACATACAAGAATTAACCATTGACTATGTGCAGCTACTTACTGGCAATGGCAATAAAGTTCACTTTAAGAAACCCAGGAAACAAACAAGCTAGTTTACATTGAGTCGCTATAAATGGAACAATTAAGTCATTACATAAAAACAACACAAAAAAGTAATTAAAGCTATAATATCAAAAGGTAAAGAACAACCACCTTGAATGTTGTGATTAAACGAGGTTGTGCATCGCTAAGCACCCCGAACTCTGAAGACCAAGTGTCTCCATTGCAGCAAGAATAGTGACCAACAATACCACCAACTAAAGATACAATTACAGTTGACTCTTTAGCGTCCAAGCACTTGTCTTGCCATCCAGTCAATTTCCAACTAGCGACAGCCAAAACAGTGGCAATGCCACTATTGAATAGAACTTGTATCCAACCAAGAACAAAAAGAAGCACACATTCAACTTGGAAATATTCGAAATTGACAGTCAGATTTATCTTCAAGATTGAAACAAAAGAGAATTAGATTTCTCTTTGTCCTGAGCAAAAACAAAGATACGATACCAAAGATACACTTCTAATTCGAATATAAGAATTCTTATAAACGGAGCAAAAACAATTCTAAGAAGAAGAATCAAAGATACGATACCAATCTCTTTGTCCTCCTTTGAATTCAACGTCTATGCTTCTCTTCTTCTCTTCCCCAACCTTTGTAAGCTTCGATGAAGTGAGAAAGTATTGACGTAAAGAAAAATAATTTTGGGTTTTGAATATCTGTTTCTTTCATATATTTTCAATAATGTTTACAGTGTATATATTACCATTACAGAGCCAAAAAAGGAAAATAATAAAAGTTTTAATTTTCGTTTTATAGCTCTTGATTTTCGTTTTATAGCTCTTGATCTTGTGCTTGATTCTTGGAGATTTGTTGTTGACCTTCCTTTTCTACACTCCCCCTCAAGTTAGGTATGGGATTCTCAATACCTAATTTGCCAAGCGCTTCATGAAACTCATTTCCAGTCACTGCTTTGGTCAAAATGTCAGCCAACTGTTCCTTAGACCTGACGAACGGAAGTTCAATAGCTCCACTTTCTAGATTTTCTTTGATAAAATGCCTATCAACTTCGATGTGCTTTGTCCTATCATGTTGGACCGGATTTTCAGAAATGCTAATCGCGGCCTTATTATCACACTTCAGTTGACAAGCTTTCAAGGGGGGAAAACCAATTTCAGTTAGAAGCTTCCTTAGCCAGAGAACTTCAGCGACACCTCTGGCTATCCCTCTGAATTCTGCTTCTGCGCTGGATCTTGCAACCACTTTCTGTTTCTTGCTCCTCCATGTCACCAAGTTACCACCAACCAGGGTGAAATATCCAGCTGTAGATTTTCGATCTAGCTGATTTCCCGCCCAGTCTGCATCAGTGTATGCCTGGACTTCCAGATTGCCATTCTTTCTAAACATAACACCTTTCCCAGCACTTCCCTTCAAGTATTTGACAATCCTGAGTGCTGATTCCATGTGTTCTTGCTGAGGTCTGTGCATAAATTGACTCACAATCCCAACAACATAAGCTATGTCAGGTCTTGTGTGGGACAGATATATAAGTTTACCCACCAAGTGCTGGTATCTTTCTTTGTCTGCTGGTTCAGCTTCTTCCATCATCTTCAATCCATGATTTGCAGCCATTGGAGTATCTGCAGGTTTGCAATCTACCAATCCTGTTTCAGCAAGGAGATCCAGGATGTACTTCTTTTGAGATATAAAAATCCCATATTTAGACCTTAGTACTTCTATTCCAAGAAAATACTTTAGCCTTCCCAGATCCTTCATTTCAAATTCTGAGAACAGATTCTCTTTTAGCTTCTTGATTTCTACCTGATCATTGCCTGTAATAATCATATCATCAACATAAATTATCAGGCAAGTTACCTTCTGTCCATACCCTTTCAGAAACAGTGTGTGGTCTGAATTACTCTGTCTGAATCCATACTTCTTCATTGCCATGGTAAATCTTCCAAACCATGCTCTTGGAGACTGCTTCAGGCCATACAATGCCTTTTTCAGTTTGCAGACTTCTTTTTCCCCAAAACTTTCAGAGAACCCTGGTGGTGCCTCCATGTAAACTTCTTCCTTCAGGTTTCCATGCAGAAATGCATTCTTCACATCAAATTGATGCAGTGGCCATTCTTCATTTGCAGCAATTGAAAGAAGTACTCTTATTGTATCCAACTTGGCAACTGGAGAGAAGGTCTCCGAGTAGTCAATCCTATATGCTTGGGTGTACCCTTTCGCTACAAGCCGTGCCTTGTATCTCTCAATTGATCCATCTGCCTTGTATTTTATTGTGAACACCCACTTGCAGCCAACAGATTTCTTCCCATTTGGTAGAACACATTTTTCCCATGTCTTATTGTCCTCAAGAGCTCTCATCTCAGTCTCCATTGCTTCTCTCCATTCTTTCTTTCTTTTTGCTTCGATCACATTCCTGGGTATTTCTTGATTGTATAGGCTCACATTGAAAGCTTTGGCTTGTGCACACAAATTTTCATTTTCATCACTTCTTAGAGCATATCTGGAACCCCTTCCAATTCTTTCTGGTGAGTATCTTCGGGGGGGAACGCCTCTATTACTTCTTGGAGGTAGGACATAACCTGTCTCAGTTTGCTCAAGTACCCTGTCAGACATGTCAGTATCTAAAGATTGGTGTCCAGAGTCCATTACGTCAGTATTTTCAGGACAATCATTAGAGAAAGATATCGGAAGTGAATTTTGCTCTAGGGACTGTTCATCTGTCTCAGACACAGGCTCAGTGGAACTACCTACTTCCTCTGTTGGAACTATGTTGGGCATAACATGACCTGGCAACCAACTCAGTGCGTCATTGTTGGACTGCTCCCCCTGACCATTGATTTGGGTGCTGTAGAAAAATTCGGTTTCCAGAAAATCACAGTCCATAGTGACATAGAGTTTACGGGTTTTTGGATCGAAACACCTATACCCTTTTTGGTTTGTACCATACCCAACAAAAATACACTTAATAGCACAAGGTTCAAGTTTGGATCGTTCTGTCTTAGGTATGTGGACATATACCGTACAACCAAAGATTCGGAGAGGTAAAGTGAGGGCTGGAGGTATATTGGCTTGGGTGGATAAGGTTTGGAGTGGTGTTTGGTGGTCAAGGATTTTGGTGGGTAATCTGTTTATTAGGTAAACCGCAGTGGCAATAGCCTCGGGCCAGTAATATTTTGGAACATGAGAATCAATCATTAAGGCCCGAGTAATTTCAAGTATTGTTCTATTTTTACGTTCTGCCACTCCGTTTTGTTGTGGCGTATTAGGACAGGTGGTTTGATGGAGGATTCCATGTTGGGAACAAAAGGTTTTCATTGGTGTGTTCACATATTCACCTCCATTGTCACTTCTAAGGATTTGTATCGTTTTGTTGTATTGGGTTCGTACCATGTTAAAAAAATGAGTAAATTTTTCAAGGACTTCAGCTTTGTTTTTCAGGAAATAAACCCAAACCATTCTAGAACAATCATCAATAAACAAAACAAAGTATTTAAACCCAATAAGACTAGAATTAGGTGTTGGACCCCAAACATCTGAATGTACTAATGAAAAAATAGTCTCAACTCTAGTATTATTTAACGGAAAGCTTTTCCTATGACTTTTCGCCAAGACACAAGTTTCACAATCAAAAGTGCTATTACTAGGGAAGAAATTAGGAAAAAGGAATTTGAGGTAACCAGCAGAGGGATGTCCCAGACGTCGGTGCCAAAGCCATGCCTGCCTTTCCACTGTTCCATGAGCAAGCATTGCAGTCCCCTGTTGAGCCATGTCCTCCACATAATACAGTCCCTCTTGCTCAATACCACGCCCAATTATCCTCCCCGTCTGAATGTCCTGCAAAATACAAAAATGAGGGGTCATTAGCACAGTACAATTGAGTTCTTTTGTAACATGACTTATCGAAAGTAATTTGTGTGAAAGAGATGGCACAAATAAAACATTCGATAAATTTAACTCCGGTGTTATTTCAACACTTCCTGCTCCTTGGACTGAAGATAATTCACCATCTGCCGTTTGAATAAACGATCTTCTCGGTTTGGTTCTTTTTGTCAAGTCTGCTGAGTCATGGGTGACCGTGTCCGAGGCCCCGCTATCGAGAATCCATCTTTGCTCTTTTCCTGCTGAAACACTAGTCTGGCCCATTTGTTCCTTTTTATTTTGTGTCAAGTTCATTTGATTCCTTTTAATTTCTGCCAAATTACCATAGCATAGGATCTGGCCCACTTCATTTCCTTTTGCCTTTTTATCTTCGTTCAGCCCTTTATTTTTTTCACCTGCACCATTTTGAAAATCAACATAACAATTAATTTCCTTAAAACTCTCACCTGCCTTTTCGTTTATTCGAGATTTCTCTCCTCTCTTCATCAGACCCACAACCGATCCTTCTCCTCTCCCATGGCTGTCAGTCTGAGCTTTCTCTGCTTGCTGGTTGCCACCGTTGACGGTGGTCTTCGGATCGCCCACGGCTGAGGCAGTTTTCGTGTTGTTCTTTGATTTTTGTTTTCTTTCTTCCCACCAATCTGGGTAACCGACAAGCTTGAAGCATTGTTCACGGGTGTGTTTTTTCATGCCGCAATGTGAGCATTTAAGCTTAGATCAGTCCTGGGATGAAGATTTCCCGGTGGGATCTGACCTTGGCCGTTGATCATAATTTTTTTCTCTGCCGCCTCTGGAGTACAGTCCACTTCCGATGACTGATTCTTCGCCGCCGTCCACCACCATGATGGTCAGCCTTGCTGCCTCCCTTCGTACCATGCCATATGCTTTTTCGGTAGAGGGAAGTGGGCTTTCTTTGAGTGCATCTTTTCTAACAGATTCATATATTTGATTTAGACCAGATAGAAACTGAAACAATCTTTCTTCTTCTTTGATTCTGTTATAGGCACTAATGTCAGTTGGTGATTCCATGGGATTTGGCACGCGACGATCTATTTCTTTCCATATGGCCTGAAAATCCAGCCAATATTGCTCTAGGGTTCTTGCTCCCTGTACCTGTTTCATCGCTTTTGCATGGAGATCGTATATCTGAAACACATCCCCTCCGCTGTTGTACGTTATTTCCAAAGCCCTCCAGAGATCGCTCGCCGTTGGGTATTCGGTAATACCGTTCAGTAAATCTTTCTCTACGTTGGCTAAAATCCAACTGTATACTTGCATGTCCGATCTCTCCCACCTTTCATAATCGGAATCGGTTGTCTGAGGTGGCTTTGGAATTCCGGTGAGATGATGGGTCTTGCCTTTTCCCCCTATGGCGATTCTCATCATCCTCGCCCATAGGGAATAATTGTTCTGACTTAATTTAATCTCTATTTTGACAGTTGAGCCATCAGCCGATGATTCCTGAGTCTGGTGGTTGTTGTTCTGTTTGAACATATTCATCAACTGGTTGAAAAATTCGCTAGGAACTTCAACTGTTCCTGATTGTTTTTGTTGTTCCCCTGTGGCCATTGTAGCGGTATGCTAATTGCTCTGGTTCCAGGAGCTTTGGACGATGAAGAAAAAAAAGGATCTGAGTTCAAAGATTGGTAAAGGATGAAAAATGGAACTGTTCTTGCTCTGATACCATATTGACGTAAAGAAAAATAATTTTGGGTTTTGAATATCTGTTTCTTTCATATATTTTCAATAATGTTTACGGTGTATATATTACCATTACAGAGCCAAAAAAGGAAAATAATAAAAGTTTTAATTTTCGTTTTATAGCTCTTGATTTTCGTTTTATAGCTCTTGATCTTGTGCTTGATTCTTGGAGATTTGTTGTTGACCTTCCTTTTCTACAGAAAGAACACAAGCAATACAGCTCCAAATCTATATTCGACAAAACAAAAAACAAAAAAATAGCTGAAATTTTCTGGGATTTCTTTCCGAAATTGTCTCGATAATAAAAAAGAAACAGACCTGTAATTAACTGCAAAGTGGATGACCATAACCAAAAAGCCGGCAACAGAACTAGATAAATTGAGGGATTTTCTCCTGTAAGCTCTAATCGCAATAAAAGAAGAGATTAACACAGCGACTAGCGGTTGGGTTAAGATTTTTTCCATTTCTTTTTGGAAAAATAAAAAAGCTTGAGAATTGATCAGTTATTTTTTCAAATAATAGGGAAGAATCAGAATTCACAGGTGAAAGAGATAATCGATGTCAGGTTACAGAAGAAGAAGAAGAAGAACAAGTGTGCTGTTTATTTCTTGCTGCCGAGTCACTTGTCGAATTACTCTTTGACTAATTACTACCATGGGAAATTCTTACATCCCTCGGACTGGCCTAACTAATTATAAATTATAACTTAAATTATAATATTTTTAAAAAATAATTTAAAATAATATATTTTAAATTACAGTTTATAATTATCTTAATTTATGAATAAGAGTATGGACTAAATTTATTTAAAATTTTTTTAATTACTATAACCAATTCACATCAAATGTCTATATTTATTTTTTTATAAAAATATAAATGAAAATTGACATTGTTTAGAGGACTGGTATTTTGTAAATATTTTTTATAGGTACAATATAATATTATTAAATTTTTTTTAAAAAAAATTTAATAGAATATAAAAATAAAAAATATTTTATAAGTATAGATATATTATTTAAAAAACTTATTATATAAAAAGATATATTATTTAAAAATTTTATTAAAAATATTTTTTAAAGATAAAACTCTCAAATAATGAAAAACTAATAAATTGATTTTTAAATATTTATAATTTTCAAAATAAATAAAAAATTAAAGCATACTGCATTGTTATGAAATTATAACAAATTAGATTAAGACCAATAATTTAAAAACAAGTTAAAAAAAAAGCCACTCCCGATAACGGTTGAATGGTTAATTCAATATTTCATAAGATATTATGTTATAAAAAAATAAAATTAATAATTAAAAAGTAAAAAAGAAAAGAAAAGAAAACCTCTCACTAGCAGTATTCTCAAATGGGTGTGATTTAATCTACAAAAAGTGGGTGTAATTTGTAAATTATTAAATTCCACTAATATTTAATTTAATTTTAATATATTTTTGAACATAAATTATATTATTATTATTGTTAAATAATTAAGTGAAACCACCAAGTGTGACTGGGCATCCTCCAATTAAAAAACACGCAGATTTGCAAAATTTTAAAAAAATACCAGTATTGAAAGTGGGGTAGCTATTTGCTACCATTTTGGTAATTGGCACCTTGCACCGAGACATTTTCAGCCATTAGATAATTAAGAGTAAATCTTGACCATCCATTTGTATACTTCACCTAGAAATTGAAGTTGAGTATAAGTCAACCACGGGTTATATATATACTTCTAACGAACAAAGAAATTTTAGGAAATGCACTACAAAAATAATAATAATAAAAATTCAACTCTATAGAGGATTAAGCAATGGAAGGTATAGTTTTTTTGTTTTCTTTGGGGGGATTGAGCTCATACTTAATCTGTACAGTGCCTATTTTTCTCTTACTACCCTAGCAATAAGATTCGTATTTTGTTGACAAAAAATATAATAATAAAAATTATATAATTTCTAATAATAGATATTACTAATTATAAATAAAGTTTACTAACTCAAATTTAAAAATTATGAATTAATTTATTAATATACAAACATCGCATCCCTGCTATCTCAACAGATTCTGCATATGATGGCGTGCCACACTAAGGTCAGTGCCGCAGTAGAAATTGAACAATTGGATGCAAAATAGATGCCACAACAATATTGGTCAGTACCATGAATTTGCATTCTGCAAAATCAATTATGGTATGGAAACCATCTTCCATATTCAAAAATAGCCAACTCTTCAATAAGAGAGTTCAAGTTCAAGTATGCCATCTCAGTGATTACCTAAGTGTAGCCGTGCCAAAGAGAAAAATGAGAAAAACCCTATAAATTTGCATACTCTCAGCATAAAAATGGTATGATGAAGATATTAAAGAAGTATAAACCATATTAAGTGAGATCTTCCCCTTCCCCTTCCCTTTCCCCCTCCCCTCCCTTCGCCCCTCTCTCTAGTTCTCCCCCTTCCCCTTCCCCTTCCCCCTCTACCTCCATGTTCCATTCCATGAACCTTATCAGCATCTTTTTCATAATTGAACATGCTCATTCTAATATCATCTGCCACTTTGTTATGCATTCCCATTTGTACCTGAACAAGAAGGAATTTAGATGAAATAAAATAAGAATTGTAACAAAAACACTAGTAACACTCAGATGCAAGGATACTAACGTGAAAATCTTCCATATCAAGATGGTTTTGAAGCTTCCATGCAAGGTCCTCATCACAACTAGTATATGGAGGATCAGTTTTCAATGGGAGCTTTGCCCTAGCTTTCTTCTTTTCCTACTCGTCTAGAGTGAAAACTGGTCGTTCTTCTTGTTTACCCTTCCCCTTGTGTCTTTGGCCTCTACGGTACTAATCACCTTGACTTGGTGTACTCATTTTCTGGAGGAGTTTTTGTGCTGCTACTTGATTTTGGATAGGCACTGATTCAACTACAGCAACAATATAAACATGAACTCAAAATAAGGAACAATCATAAAATTGGCGAAACATCTGTGTTTGTTGGGGGAGACAAGAAGTCCTTATTCAAAATCACCCTAAAAATTAATGATGAATTGTCTTCCACTGCGTAATTGGCTCAATCAGGTTTTGCATTTTTCCAAAAGCTAGAAAGATAAAAAGAACAATCATGCAAATTCAAATTGATTATTGGTCTATGCATATTAGGTGAATTGCACTTTTGTCAACTTTCCTTTGCCATACATGCCAATACCCTGTCATCCACTCCACACTCTTTTCCTCTTTCTCACAATACAATTCCTTCATTTCATCATGTGTTCAGAAAATGCCTTCTGCTTCATTATGAAAATGAAATTGCACAATGCAATTTCCAGACGCTCCATTGTATCATAAGAATAAAAAAAAACTTCACAAATACAAGGACAACTTGCACCTTGTTTTGGTCTTGTTTCAGAATTACTTGGCCTCTGCTCAATGTTTTGTACAACAGTAGCAGTTGTAACCTTATCAGCAAGGTCATCTATGTTCTGCTGCATACCAATCTGCCTAATTTGAGCATTTCCTGAGGTTTGCACAGAGGCAGGCACACTGGTCTTGGAGGTAGACTTAAAGTAATCTGCAAACAATTTCATTGCAAATATGAGCAATTTTGTTCAATATAAATTATCCAGTAAACCATGTAATGCATGTGATGTATCACATTAGCACAATCAGGAGAGATGCCATTACCCACTGTTTGTCCCACTTAAGCTAGGGTTCTGGATGGTCATCCAGATACAGGAATAACCTCGCTGTAGCATAAAGTGCCTTTGTGAGGCAAATTCCCATTTGACACTCATATGCCACATGATATGAGCACACGCACGCGCGCACACATACACACAGAACACGCATGTATGACCGTGCAACAATGCCTATGAAGCAAGATTATCAAGACAGAATGATAACTTAATTATAAGAACATAGGTATTCTTCTCCTTTCATTTAAAGCTTTCAAGATCTCAAATGCTTATTCTCTTCCACAATGTTTGCAACTTGCTCTTTATCGCTTTTATAGTGTTTATTTAGCTTTGTATCAATTATAATATTGTAAGCTGATGCAGTGAAAACAGTGGATAGAGTAGCAAGCATCAAGCTTTTGATAAACTAATTAAAGATCTTGGTGCCAGTTGGATTTTTCTTTAAGGATAAAACAACTTTAAATGATCAAATGCATATTCCTGGCAGGCTTTTTATTGGACACTTGGTGAGGATAATTTTTTATCATGTAATACCCTCAATTAGTCATCCTTCGAAAGAGTTTTGGCGGTGAAATGAGAAAGTTCAAAATGCAGTAAAAAGTAAAAGGAAATAATACAAGAGATTGCCCAAGTGAGGTGACAATGCAGCTTTTCAATAATACAAGCAAGCAAAAGCTATTCTTCAATGTTTTCAAAAAAACCAGTAAATCATTTTTTTTTCAAAAAGCAGGCCAAACCTCATTTTACATACTAATCAGAAAAAGAAAAAAAGAAGATATATGCAAGCAGCTCAAACCATAATGGCAAATACATTATATGCATTTTTATCCTGTAAAACATGTAAGCAATGTTGTATGTTTGTTGCCCTATGCCTATATACTAAATAACACATATTTGGTTCCCTATCCTTGCATATGGATATCACAAAACTAACCCCCTGTTGTACACCAGAAAAAATAGAGTTCACATTTTTCCTCTGTTTCTCACTACAGAACAGATCCACATAAGTTGTAGAGGCCATTCTCTAGCATCAAAAAGGAAACTACATATCACAATCTCTGGGACAAACATAAGATTACTACTTTTTTTCTAAATGATATAAACCAAGAATCAAGAAGATAAAAACAAACTTGCACCTTCCTTCAGTTTTGGCTCTTCCTCAGTCCTTTCTTTGAGGGACTTGGTTTCCCCCCGATCCTCAATGTTATTATCTTTCAATCGTACATCAGGAAACCTACCATTTGCAGTGGTAGGCACACTGCTCTTGGATGTAGATACACCATTACTTGAAAATAAACACCTTTTATTCATAAGAAATTAAAGTGATATAAACAACTTCCATAAGCCCTCCAAACCATGCATTGCAAAACGTATCATACACAGACAGGAGTTTCTCCCACTTAATTGAAGTCTAAGAACAGGCTACTGATGAATAATTCTAAGGTTTATCATTTTAGCATGCAGAAGCTTTTTGCAATACCTAAAAGTAAATTTATACTTGACAAATGAGCATATTAACTCACATATGAATGCAAAATAGACTGGCAAAATAGACATGAATGTGACCAGGACCAGCAAAATAGACTGGCAAGTATATTTTTTTTAACATAGAAGCTCTGCATCAATGACTCATATTCTCAAGCTAAGCCATCAAATCGTCTGAAAATCATATTCATTACCATAAACAATAAAGAACTTACAAGAAGAATAACAAGAAGAATCCCTATTAAAATCTCAAAACAAAAGGGAAAAAGCTTTCTTGAAACAAATAAAAAACATATAACTGCCATACATAATATAAGGGCTTCATTATCAATTCCCTTAAAGACTTTGGAGATAAACTTTTCAAACCTAACAAAAAGGCACTTTGCAGTACCATAGTAAGATCCAGACCATCAACCTTAAAAACCGCATGAAATCTGTAGCGGATGTCAAACTTACAACAATAGACACTGCAGATTACTTCAACTTAGAAAGCAAGATGCATCCCATCATTGTCATTAAGCCAACAGTCTAATGGTAAAGCACCTACTTCACACCACAAGACATCAAGGGTCAGACCATTACATCCCTACCGCCCTAAGTCAAAAATGGGGAAGGAAAAAGTTCCTACAAGCTTTCAAGTTTTTATATTGTTCTAATGTAGTTAATTTATTGCATTTTTCTTTTAGGAGAATGCGAGATGAGTCTTAAAGCCTTTCTAAAAATGCAAACAACCTCTATACTCCCACTGTAGCCATTAAGGTCCATGTCAACAGATAAAGGGCCCTAGAATATGAGCAATAAAACAGTTGAGTTGTACAAAAGCAGAATTGCAGAGAACACTATTATCACTGGCAATGAATTCAATCACTGATATTCAGAGTACATGAATTGTAAGCGACAATCCAATGGTAAAGACATTTTTCATGCATCCAGAGATTTTTGCATTGTCAACAATTTTGTGAGGAATGATTAAAACTACAAATCTACAATTGGTTAGGTTCATCTATCCATTGCACTAATAATTTCCATCATTGTGAAAGTCTTTATCCACATTGATGCAACAGATGCCATGCCGACAAAACTTACTAGCTCCAACTTTTCCCTTGACCAAATAAAGCTTTGGTTTAAAATATGAACTTGTTTAGCATTCGATCGCACACAACAATATTTTTTGGGATTGTAAGCGTAATATAGCAATAGAACAAAAAATCACAGTATAAACAATATAGTATAAACAAAGAGAAATTCAGGAATGACTTAATAATTTTATTGAGAAACTGAACTGAATTTATACATAACTGAATTTATACACAAGAGTAATAACTAATATCTCCTAAAATAGAGGAGATTTATTTGAATTTAAACAAGTAGAAATCTGTAACAAAAACCAAAATTAAGGACTAGAAATCAGTATCTCAGCACCAAAGCTGTGGCTGGTCAAAGACACATGTGAATATACCCCCCCCTTCAAGCTAGATGGTATGGAACAACACCTAGCTTGGATAAGTGATGATTGAAGAGTTCTTTTGCAAGTGGCTTTGTGAGTGTATCAGCTAATTGATCTGGACTAGAAATGTGACTGAATATAAGCTGTTGATCTTGAATTTTCTGTCTGACATAATGAAAATCTAAAGCTACATGTTTCATTTTGCTATGAAGGACAGGATTGTGACATAAGTAGAGATTGTCACAGTAAATGGTAGGTGGGAGACACAAAGATACACCGTGTTCTTTGAGTAGATTTTTAACCCAAGTTGTTTCATCATTAGTTGTGGCAACGGCTCGATACTCAGCTTCCGTAGATGAACGAGCAATGGTTCTTTATTTTTTTGAAGACCAACTGATGGGATTAAGACCAAGATAAAGAAGATATTCTGTCATAGAACTTCGATCAATAATGTTTCCGGCCCAATCAACATCGGAATACATAGTGAGGGTAGAGTTGCTACAACTAGTGAGGCGAAGACCATAATGAGCAGTTTGTTTAAGATACCGGCGAAGACTTTTGACAGCTTTCCAGTGAGATTCAGATGGGGAATGTATGAATTGAGATAACCGATTGACAGAGAAGGCAACATCAGGTCGAGTAAACGACAAGTACTGTAATTTTCCCATTACATGTCGATACTAAGTGGCATTATGAGAGGGACTGCCATCATTCAACTGTAAACTTTGAGTAGAGCTCATTGGAGTTTGGACACCCTTGCATTCATGCATATTGAGATCATGAAGAAGTTCAGAAATGTACTTAGCTTGTGAGAGAATAATTCCAGTGGCATTACGATGAACCTCAATACCGAGGAAGTAATTCAAGGGACCAAGATCTTTGAGAGAAAAATGGGTTGATAGAGATGAAGTAATCTGTTTGACTATCAAAGTGTCACTGCCAGTAAGAATTATATCGTCCACATACACCAAGAGATAAATGATGCCTCGCGATGTTCGGTAAATAAAAAGAGATGGATTAGATTTGGATTTAACAAAACCCATTTTAAGCATATGTGATGTAAACTCATTGTACCACGCATGAGGTGCCTGTTTAAGTTCGTAGATAGCCTTCCTCAACTGGCAAACATGAGATGGATGAGTAGAATCTTCAAATCCAGGAGCTTGAGACATAAAAACCTCTTCTTCAAGTGTCTCGTAGAGAAATGCGTTATTGACATCAAGCTGATTCAGAACCCAATTATTTTGTACAGCAAGAGAAAGAACAATACGGACCGTTGTTGGTTTGACAACAGGGCTGTAAGTGCAATGATAGTCAATGCTGAGACGTTGAGTAAATCCTTTGGCTACTAGGCAAGCCTTGCATCGATCAAATGAACTATCTGCTTTCCTTTTTATCCTGTAAATCCATTTACACTGAATAATATTCTGGTTAGAAGCCTTGGGAACAAGTTCCCACGTTTGATTTCGAATTAATGCATCAAATTATGCTTGCATTGACTGTTTCCATTCTGGGTATTTTTGGGCTTGTTTAAATGTATGGAGAGTTATGGCAGGGGAAAGGTGAGCAAGATAATCAAAAGGTTTACGAGGTCAAAATATATTATTCTAGGATCTTGTGGTGGGGCGGTTACGTGGTGGTGGTGGTGGTGGTGGTGAGGGGGAGGGATTTTGGTGTGTTGTTGGATTACTGCTTGATATAAGATGAGGAGGTGAGGAAGAGATGGGTGGTAAAAGAGTGGTAGCAAGAGGATGATGTGTGTGGCCACGATGATATGTAATGAGAGAATTATTATGTGAAGGTGAAGGGAGAGATAAAGAAGTACCTAAAATTGTAAAATCCATAGGAGAATGGCCGGTGGAGACGGACGGTGCTGTATTAGTGTGTGTTTCCCTAACAGTAATAGGTGAGGGTAAAGGCAATATTGAATTAGGATCAGTTGGTGAAGGTGGGCTTTGGCTGGCTAGTAAATTGGAGGGTGGGTTATCACAAATTTTCCACATGATAGAAGGAAAATGGAGTTTTATATGAGAGAAAATAGTTTGAAAGGAAAAATTATCTTTAAAAAATTTCACATCTCTGGAGATATAAACTTTAGAATTAGTTAGGTCAAAACATTGATGAGCATAATGAGTTTGAGAAAAACCTAAGTAGACACATGGGGTGGACCAAGGCTGAAGTTTATTTGAAGTATAAGGCTTAAGCCAAGGGTAACATAGACATCCAAAAGTGCGTAGGAAATTATAGCTGGGGGTAACACCAAATAATTTCTCAAATGGTGATTGATTTTTTAGGTTTTTGTGGGTAGTCGATTGATGAAATAGGTAGCATGATGACAAGCAAAAAACCAAAAAAATGATGGTAATGAGGCAGTATGTAAAAGGGTCTTGGCAGTTTCAACAATGTGCCGGTGACTAGATATGGATAATAATTTCCCATGGGGAGGTGAGATTAAGTGTTCTATGCCATGGGAGCTAAGATATGGATCTAAGCTTTTATATTCTCCTCCACCATCAGTGTAAAGTGAAGCAATTTTGGTTTTAAAATATTTTTCCACTAATGGATGGAATTTTTTTTGAATATTTCTTGAATATCACTTTTATTTTTAAGTGTGTACAACCAGGTGTATTTGGTGTATTGGTCAACAAAAGCACAATAGTATCTTTTTTTGTTAATGGAAAAAACTGGGGAGGGTCCTCACAAATCACTAAATCAAGTTTGAAGATGAGCATTACTAGTTAGGGACAACTGTTGGAAGGAAAAATGGTGCACTTTATTGGAGCAACATGAGTTACAAAAAGTGAACTTATCTCTTGATGAACTGATAAAGCAAATTTATTTACAATAAATCTTAAAATTTGAAGGTGGGGATGGCCAAGACGGTTGTGCCATGTATGGAGAGGAATTATTGTCATGGTAGAATTAACGATGGGATTGATGCACTTGGTGAAGTTGGGCCATTCATAAAGTCCGTCTCTATTCCGACCGTAAACCAGTGGAGTCCTCGTTTCCAAGTCCTTCACACAAAAATCAAAAGGAAAGAATTCAATGGAGGTTAGGTTATCTTGATTAAACTTTGAAACAGAAATAAGATTTTGTTTAATATCAGGTGCACATAAGGTGTTATGCAATTTAAAAGCATTATCTGATGCAATTAATTTTGTAGAACCAATGTGAGTGATCAGAATAGTTTTACCATTGCCCATTGCTATTCCTTCTGAACCAGTATATTCTTATAAACTGTGAAGTTCAACAGTAACATAGTGAGAGGCACCTGAGTCAAGAATCCATGGACTAGCAGTAGCTTGCTTAGCGGAGACATAATTGGCCTTGGCTTCTAGATGGTTGTGAGATTGAAATCTACAGACATTCACCGTATGACCAAGTTTATTGCACAATTGACAACGTATTGGATTGTTGTTCATGGAACGCCCTTGAGTAGAAGAATTGGAGCGATTATTGGGGCCCGACTGAGAGTTTGTGTTGTTATTGGATAGACGATTATTGCGATTGTTGAAATTTTTGAATCTATTATGGGTGGCAATTGCAGCTGTGATTGGAGTCGACACCTTCTTTGATTCCTCATGTTGAAGAAATAGTTCGTGATCAAACAACTTCTCATATAATTCTTCGTAGGAGATAACAAAATCTCTGGCTCGAATTGCAGCAAAAATCTCACGGAATTCTGGTCCAAGCCCACTGAGAATCTTCACAATTAATTCATCATTAGAGACTGGCTTTCCTACTGTTGCAAGTTCATCACAAAGAGATCTAGCTTGATGAAGATAATCTGTCACATATTGGAAGTCCTTTGTAAGACAAGCAAGCTGGTCTCTTAGGCTGAAAATTCATGTTTGGGACTTATTTGCATAGGTTGTGTGAAGAGAGCTCCATGCAAGTTTGGCGGTTGAGGCAGCAGCGACAGTTGGAGCAATTGTTGAATCGACAAATGCCATGATTGCATTCTGGATCAATTGGTCTTGTCGGAACCAAATACTGTAGTTGGGGTTAGTAATTTGCCGATTACCTTGGGTAAGAGTAGGTAAGGGAGTTGGGGTGGTTCCATCTAGATGGCCAAACAGGTTGTGTCCATGCATGAGCATCGATATTTGGGCTTTTCGGGTGGCAAAATTGTGGCTGCCAATAAGTTTAATTGGTAATTGAGATACTGGATTGAATTGAACAACATTAGTATTGTTGTTAATGGAATCAGCATTAATGACATTTACGTTGGAGGCCATTTGATGAGATTGGGTTGGATATTCAGAGAATATTACTCGCTAGAGCTAATCCAGCTCTAATACCATATAAACAAAGAGAAATTCAGGAATGACTTAATAATTTTATTGAGGAACTGAACTGAATTTATACATAAGAGTAATTAATATCTCCTAAAATAGAGGAGATTTATTTGAATTTAAACAAGCAGAAAATCTGTAACAGAAACCAAAATCAAGGAATAGAAAATCAGTATCTCAGCACCAAAGCTGTGGCTAGTCAGAGATACATGTGCTAATATATAGTTCCTACCTATAGAGCTACAAGCTAAGACTTTTATACTCAAAAGCTTGTAAACACTAACCGACAGGTTTGCCTTGCTGATAAGACTAACGAAAGTGATGAAACGGTGCTGCAATTTGCAACTTCTCAAATGGAGGAGGACCACTGCTATCAGTTTCCTGTGATGATCTCATGGATGAATGAGAGAAACCCGAATATTTTTTGTTCATTTGCCATTCTTCATAAAGTGATTGCACAACACCTCCTATTAGAGTTATAACTTTTGGGTTCAAGCATACTATACCATTATGTATGGGAGCTTTATTTTCCAGTCAAATATGCGAAGCAATAAGTAGCAATTTATAAGCTTAATTAAAAATTATCTTTTCCCTTTAGGGTACATAATAATTGACATATAAATACATTCTGCCAAGAAAATAACAAATTCCCACAGATGTACAACTTTAGATCATTGCTAGGCTTAACATGGACGTATTATGTCAACTGGTAAAGAAGTAAAAAGTAGAATTTTGAAATAAAAAATACGCAACCTAGTGAAAAAAAATATACCTTAGCACCAGGAACAACATCATTAGGAATAGACGGTATATGAGAGTACTCTATCGCAATTATCTCGTTGTGCCCATCAGAGAGAATGAATTTTAGAAGACGCCGGTTACTTGAATCTGAAAACCTCTCTATACTACTTATAGATATGTCTCGCACAGAATATATCTGTAAGTAAGACAATGAAATTGAAGGCTAGGATCATTACAACGTATTGCTTACATAATGCAAAATATGCATTTTTCTAGCAACCAAACAAAGCCCAGAGAAAACAATCAATATATATTTATAATGTAAGAGAGAGACAATTTAAGGATATAGGAGCATTTATGATCCAATTTTTTTTTTTAAATGGAAGAGATAGATTGTCATCCACTTATACAATAAGTGCATATATTCGTATGCAAACAACGTGACTCATTATGTACAATTAAATCATTTTCATATGGTGTAATATTTTACAAATTTGTGTATAAAATATTAAAGAACAAAGAAAAATATATAGTGATTGTGTATAAATTTACAAATTTGGGGACAAATATCAATCATAATTATGGCCTAAAAATGATAATGTGTCATTTAACATAAATAAATTTATTTTAAAATTAGTCAACAATTTCGACATGAAAATATCAAATTATATCGATCGATACAATTTAAAATTGTGGCCTAATTATCAGTCTGATACAAATATCGTCACCTCTTTCAAATAACTAGGACTCGATAGATAAAATTAGTGCTCATCTTGTGATATATAATAAAAACTAACTTATAGTTGTGTTATAATTAGTAAAACAGAGCGCAACTTAATAAAATCTCTCATAATCATAGCATTAATTTATACATTGAAAAGTGAAGCATATTAATTATACAGCTTATATTTGTCTGTCACTACTCTCGTTTGATGTGCAAAATACAGTTATTTGCAATTGCAATTTTGAAATTTCTTTAAGGATCACTCTCCTATAATTTTTATTTTAAATATTTTTCTCTATATAAAAAGAACACCTTAAATATAATTTTTTTCTATATAAAGAGAATGGAGGGAGTAATAAGTTTAATATATTCGTCACTCCACCTGAACTTGCCAACTTTAGTTATTTTATCATATTTATTATTCAATTAACCACTTTACCTCTTAGACTTGTATTTTTCATAATAGTTTAACCCCATCTGCATATGTGGCATAATACGTGATGTTCATTTCTAAAAAGTTCATGAATACTATTAAACTTAGCCTATGTTTGGGAAGAGGTGAAGGAGAGGTAGGTAGGGTTAATGAATGTGAAGCATGGTAATCATGTTTGGAAAGATGATAGATCGAAGGAGAAGATTTTATAAGGTTAATGAATGATTAATGAGTGTTATTTTTTCACAAAAATTTTAACACCTCATTTTGGGGTGTTAAGAGATGTTAAAAAGATATTTTAGTCAATTAATATTAAACTTTACCTTCACTTACTTTTCACTAAAATAATATAAGAGTACAAATTTCTCATTTTACTTTATTTAACCTTACATTCTTTCCAAACACAAAAAAAATAAATATTTTATCTTATTTTACTTTGTTTAACCTCCTTACACCCTATCTAAACATAGCAAATCAATGTGCAATATAAAATGTCAAAATTGGCGTTCAATAAGTTAAATTATTACTTTTGAAATTCTAAAATCTTTTTATATTATTTATTAAAAATTATTTAAATTAAAATTTGTTTATAATATTATATTAAATTAAAAATTAAAAATTTTGATAAACAAATGAAAATTTAATAAAAAATTTAATATTATTATATTAAACTACAAATTAAAAATTAATTTAAAAAATGGAAATTTAATCAAAATTTTTAATATAATTTTATTTATAAATTTACAAATAAAATAATAATTATAAATAAAATTAATTCAAATAAACAATAAAAAAGAAAGAAAACCCAAAAAGCATATTGCCAAACCCATTCTACCCCCAATTTCACCTTCAATCCAATAGAGTAAATAATTACAGTATATCAAAAAAAAATTTTGCCGTGATTAACATTGCCCTGTTCGATCGGTAACAAAGCTGGTGATTATAGTACCTTTGTTTTGGTTACTAACAACCCTTAATCATTTATACATATCAGAGAGAGAGATTTTTGTTTGTTTACGTGTTTATATGATTGATGCCTGGTGAGACTATGATGATATTTTCAATGAATCCAAAATCAAGACTCGAAAGAGAAATGTCTGATGATTTCTTAGCGGCGGCGACGAAAGCAACTGTTATTTCTTGTCCGATTTAAGGGATTTTTTGATTTGAGTCTCTTCTCTTTTTAACTATTTAGTTCTTTCCATTTTCTACTTGTTAGATATGCTTCATAGAAAATTAAAAACTTGATTCAACTACATATTTCTTCTTGAATAAGTCCCCCACTAGCTTTATAAACCATGTCTCTCTCATCAAAATTCAAATACGAAAATAAAATCAAGGTGGGATTTTTAATTTCTCTCTATCAATTCCCTTCTTTTTATTATTTGGATTTTTAATTTTCTTATTGAATTCTATTTCGTAATCTTCTTCAGTGCTTTTATAATTCACAAATATGCTCAGAAGAATGAAAAAAAAATGTTTTGTTTGGGCTATTATAAATTTCCTTTGAAATTGACCATCAAACATTTCTACACAAAAATTAAAAATTTGTTCTCTAATTTTAGTGAAATATTAATTTCTTTATGGGTTTGATGCAAAAGAGATGAGCACTATGCATATGGGATTATTATAACAATGAAGATTGGAGCATTGTGCTTTAGTATTTTGATCAAATATGTGTATATGTTTAGGTTAATTTTTATTGGCTTTAAGTTAATTTTTCTTTTAATTTGTGCTTAAAGTTTGCTTGAAGTGTTTATTTAGATGGAAGTGCAAAAGAATGGATCGATGGATCAAAGTGGTGAAAAAATATGAGATATGGCTAAGACACTTCATGACTTGACCGTGTCTCTCATCCAAGGCAAGAGGTATGAACCACTCACATGACATGGGCTGAAGCAACTTAGCTTGGTCGTGTCCTTCAAAAAAATTAGATAGAGGCAGACACTGGCAGAAGACACGGCCAAGCCACTGGCTGTATCACACCTGGAAAGGAAGAAGAAAGATGGGCAGCTATGGACATGACCTCAAGGCTTGGCCGTGTCTCATATGGCCCCTTTGAATTATTTTGCACGGAGTGAGGGACAATTGGGGGGACAAAAGACTTTTCTTTTTAAAAAGAAATATTAAAAATGAGTAAAAGGTGGATGGATTTATGGGAAGAAATATAAAACAAAGAAAAAGAGAGAGACAAAGAGTGGTGTGTGAGTTGGCAAGACATAATTAGTGTCTTAAAAAATGGAAAGGAATTGGAAGTGGAGGCATGGAAGGACATACACATTTAGGGCTTATTTGAAGAGCTATCTAGTTCTTAGTTTTGTTTTTGTTTTGAATGGGAGACATCATTCTCTCTCCATCTTCATATTTTCATTCATCTTTCATTTCTTTCATAGACAAGATTTAATCAAGTTTGGGAATCAAATTGAGTGAGCAAGCTCCTTAGAAGATTAGAGTTTGAAGAAAGCTTGATTAGAGTTGTAAGCTTGAGAGAGTTACCATTCCATCTTTCAAGAGGAGAATCATTGATTGAAGAGGGCTTGAAAGTTATTCATCATATATCAAGGTGGAAGCTAGGAGGAAGACAGGTAGTTCAACTCTTGGTGTCTACAAGGGGTTTTTCATATTCTCTTTTAATTCATTTTTAGATTGTTATTGTTTTATTATGAACATTAATATTATAATGTATAATTTTGATTTAATGAATATTGAGATGGATATTTGTTTTAAATTAATGATGAGATAATTTACTCATGCTTTTGGTTGTAGTAGATTTGATTAAATGACTTGATTTGATAATTTTATTAGTATATCGTGTTATTGGTTGATTGCATTGGACTTAAGGTTAGTTTGATAAATTGGCCACCTATTAATCAATTAATATTGAACGATGGACCAAGAGGTGAAATTCGATATCAGAACTATATAATCAACCATCTTAAGAATGAATTAAAAATATAAGTTCTAGGGTTTATTTAATTTGATATTTCAAAATAATTGGTTGTTGTTAATTTATGAATGTGAAAACTAATGAATTGGTAATTACTAATTAAACATAAGGAAAAAATTAAAATACAATGTTTTATTAATGAATAATTTGAGAATTAAGCTTTGATTAAATTGATCTAAAACCCTAGGCACCATTTCTAGCATTGAATTAATCTTACGCATTACTACTCATTTTTACTTTGAAATTTTAATTACGACTCACTAATTCAACAACGCACTCAATTTTAATTTATTTGTTAATCAAACTATTGAAAAATAATTTCTTCCTTATGAGATGACCTTGGGGCTATCACCGTTGCTACAATTACATCATATACTTGTGAGTGTCACTTTGTAGTAGTAATTAATCGAGCGCAACATTTAGGTTTATTTTTTTATTTGATTTATTTTCAACGTGGAAGATGTATTATGCTTTTGAGGTGGTCAAAATTTTTTACACATAGCATCTATTTGTTAAATTCTTATTGATGTGCATTTATTGTTAGAGTGCATTTCACATGCTATACATGTGTTGTATATTCTGGTTTTAAGGGTTAAATAAGTATAAATAGCACAATATACACATAACATATATACAATAAATATAGACATACATATAATATATGTACAAACAAATACACAATATACACAATATATATTTAGTATACACACAATAAATACAAACACACAACATTATATAACAAACTTAATTTTAAATTTGATTTTTATAGGTATAATATGTAAAATTTATTTAAAAATAAGTTTAATGATTTTTATTAAAATATTTTTATATTTTTATATATTTACTTTTTATATAAATTTTTGTGAGTTTTATTCCTATTTGAAATAACAATAAAATTTTACTTTTATAAAGAATTGAAAATAAATATTTACCTTTATATAAAAATGTAATTTAAAATACTAATTTTTATTATTTTTACTAGAATATTTATTTAATAGTAAAGTTTGAAAAAAAAATAAAAATTAAAGTAAATATCACACTACAAGAATTGATAATTTAAAACAGAAATTAGAAACCGATACTAATCTATTTATAATTAAAAACCATTTTAAAACGGAATTGTAACATAAGAAGATTGAGCAATTTTGGAACGAAATATAAATATATTAGAAATAGAATTTAGAAACTAATTTATTTTGTTTCTAAACCATTTTTATATCACGCATGAATAAATAGTGAAAAATATAGAATGAAATTAAAATCACTTAGGAACAAAAATTTTTGAAATGGAATTTATATGTTTCGGATAGTGGTCGGGAAAACTATAAAGCTAAAAATTGTGTTCAAAATTAAAAACGGATTGAGATTTTATTTCTAAATAGTGTTATGGTCTGCTATTTAGAGACATATAGTAAATTTATTTTTAATTTAGAAACGAATATCTCGCGAGAAATAAATAGCGAACTAAAATCATTTAGGAATGAAAATTTTTGAAATGGATTTTATCTGTTTCTGATAGTGGATGAAAAAACTAGATGCTAAAAATTATATTCAAAATTAGAAATGAGTTTAGATTTCATTTCTAAACAGCATTATAGTCTGCTATCTAGAAATAAATAGTAATTTTGTTTCTAATTTAGAAAAAGGATGTAATATTCGTTTCTAATTTCGTTTCAAAATTAGAAATAAATTTACTATATGTTTCTAAAATATAAAAATACAAAAACCCCTCCTATCCTTTCTTTTATTTTCTTTCTCACCTCACCCTGCTCTTACAACATTATCAGCCACCTAAGCACCCCCTTACCAGCAAATCTTAGCACCACTCACTACCTTTATTAGTTTTTAAATACATTTCTCTCTATAATGAAACCGTTTCTCTATTTGAAGATTCAAAGTAGAAATTGAAGAAATTGTAGTTATAATTCTTCAATCTCAAGTAAATAATTCTCTATTTTTGTCTACACAATCTTTGTGAAAGAAACTTTCAAACTATAATCTAATTTTCTTTATATTTGATAGAAAAATGCTTGTTCAATTCAAAGATCTTAAATATTAAGTTAAGAAATTGAAGAAATTTTGATAATCATATCTTCAATTTTAATTAGTAAGATACTTGTTTCACTTGCATTTATTTTTGTATTATTATTTGATTTGAATATATTTATTTGTTTTTGTTGTTAATTATTTGTATATAAACTACTAAAATAAATAAATAAATAAATATGTCTGATAATCAAGATGGGAAAATATTTTTTATTTTAACTTTGTATTATAATATTTATATGAAGATTTCAAATGAATATATATATATATGAGTATGTATATACATATATATATATATATATATTTATTTTTAAAAAGCTCGACCATCGGAAATACGTTTTTGAGGATCGAACCCCTGCCCTCCCGTAGGAGTAACAGCAGGTGGCCCGCTGGGCCAACCCCAGCGGGTTATACATATATATATATATATTATATTCTTCAACTTTGGTGTTGAGATTGTTTTTGAGAGATGAAATTATGAAGAGTTATTTACAAAGATCTTGCTTGTAGATTAATTAAAAAAAACAATCACAACATTTGTGTTTGTACTTAATGATGTTTGTTGGTGTTTTGATGTATTATTATATAATTAATGTAGAATATATATAACTAAAGATAGTAAATTTGAAACTTTGAATTGCTCACAATATGGTTTGGTTGAACTTACAATTCTATTCTTTTATAGATAGTTATTTCACTTCCAAAAATATTCACATGTTTCATAAAAAGCTATATGAACACGTACCATTATAATATCTTGTTTTGTTTGTTTTTTTTTGTTCAAAATTTTTAATTATTGCAAGCATCTTTACACTAATTATTACAAGCGTTTTAACTTATTTATAAAAGATAAAGTATTGCAAAATAAAATTAAAAAAGTTTAATTTTTTTTTGAAAATGCAAATTTCAGTATTATATAATAATTTATTTAGATAGTAATATATGTTGCTTATTCTATAACTTTTTGCATTATATATATGATGTTGATTTTTGTTTTACAAAAAATGTGATCATATGTAAGACCCAAATTTCAAGTTGGTTATGCTTCAGTTTATGTCGAAACTCTGTCAAATTTTTAAAAAATGAGAGAAATTGTATTGATAAAATATATTTTATTATTTTGTATTTATTTTAAGCTAAGCAGAGCATACGCATAGCCAACTGATGGACCAAATGAATACACTGATAAGGTAGTTTCAACATACATCACCCACTCGACCTCTTGCATATGTTATTGTTTCTTACTAGGATCTTGTTCTTGATGATTAAACTCTAAATTTGTAGGTAGTTTTCTTTTTATTTATTTATTTATTTATTTATTTATTTATACTTACTATTTTATAGATACATATAACATTTATGTTTATGTACATTATTTCAATTATGTTATGTAAATATAAATTATTTTATATTTTATATATATTTCAATATTTTGTTGTCTAATTTTATTTTTTTCAGTTTCTACTTAAATTCATAAACAAAAAAATATAACTAATATAAATAAAAAATATATATAATATTTATAAAAAATTAAAAATATATAAATAAAATTTTTAAAAAATAAATAATAAAGTTTAAAAATATATATTTATGTTTCTAAATTTTTCAGTTTATTTTTAACATAAGCAAATTTCATTAACAAATAAAAATAGATTTTATGTTTCTAACAAAAATGGAAATAAATATGTTTCTAATATAAACAAACAAGTCTGTTTCCAAACTGTTTGAATTTGGTTCTATATAGTTCTGAATTATAAATGAATTTTATTTTCTTTTTTAAAATAGAAACAAAATTTTTATTTTAAATCCATTCCAAATTAAAATTAATTTTTTTTTTCGTTTCAAACTAATTAGAAGCGAGACTTTTAGGAACGAAAAATTATCATTTTAAAATCATATTAGAAGTAGATTTTTTCATTTTAGAAACAAAAAATTTCATTTATAAACTATCAAGTTCTTGTAGTGTTATTTGAAATGAGGCATGAGATATTGTTTTAAAATGAAAAAAAATATGAGATATTTTTTATTTTTTAAAGTGTGGGATTATTGTTTATTTTTTAAAGTGTGAGATTTTTAAAATTAATTTTTTTAAGGCTAGTTACGTAAAAAGTCTTTTAATTATTTCTCTTATATTTTGTATTTTGAAATTTGAACTTTGAGTTTCGAGTAAGAGAATCTAACTTTTGGACTGAAGTTCAATATTTATATTATTTAGGGACATTTACAAAAAACTACCCTAAAAAGAAGAATTGTTTTACAAAATACTACTATTTTTTTAGTTTTCAAAAATACTATATTTATCTTCTTTTTTTTTTTTTTTTACAAAAATACGTTAGCAACAATTCACGTGTTTTGGCCAATATTTTTTTTTAAAACAATAGTGGCCACATCTTTTAAAACCATTATTGTTTTAAAACATATGCTTATAACATCTATAAAACAGTCGTCATTTATTGAGTGGCCATTTATTTTTTATTTTTTGGTTTTCTAAGTAAAATTTTAAAATATTAAATTAAAAATATTTATATTAAATTTCTATTTGTATATAATAAATATCCATATATATATATTTACATATATTCTTATTTTAAAAATAAATTTATATTTATATTTATATTTATATATTTTATTTAATTTATATTTTTAAAATAATTTTAATATATACTATAAAAATTATTTAAAAATATCATTTTAATATAACATAATTCACATTTTATGTGCACATATATCTGGTTACATGTGACATACATTCACATATAACTAAACATATAATAATTATATTATATTATTCTTTTTAAATTTAACTCACATCTAATTATATGTAATATATTTCAACATATACATATATATGTGTAATATATTGTAAATTCTTTTGCAGTATATAATATATATTGTATATATATATATATCTAGTTATAACTAACATATACCAACATATATTATTATTATTTTGGTATATTTAGTTCTATGTAACATGTACTCTCATACAAATAAAAATATAAAATAGTTATATATCGACATATATCTATATATATATATATATCCATATATACTTATATATATTGTTATTCTTTAGTAAAATATATGTGATATATATTATTATTCTTTAGTTAAAGGATATGTAACATATACCGACATATACCACATATATTATTGCTCTTTATGTCACAATCCAAACTCAAGAGTAAATGGTTGGCACTAGGAAATAGAAAAGTATATGACAGCAAACAATATAATATATTGTTCCCATGCCAATAATGTTCATGCAATGATAACTAGACAAATAAATCACATAATTATACAAGGATAAAAGTAAGTCAATAGGGTCACATTAAACCTTAAATTTGGGAGTCGATCTCCTATCTGACTCTTTTAGTCTACACGTTTCTCTTAGATGTCAATACATAGGGTCCGCTGTCAAGGCCTTAGCGAAGCAACACTATCCGATTGACAAGCATCGCTGAGCATTAGAATGCCCCCCTCCCCTGTCATACTAGCCCAAATCTCATTATTATTATACAATATCATTGAGTCATAACTCATATCTCAGATCATGTGTGGTCTCATATCATCATAACATTATCCAGCAAACATGGAGATTATGCACCAAGCACAATCAACTCATATGCAACACAGATTATGCTTATAATAATAAATGTAAATATATTGCACAAGCAGTCAATATATTTATGCAAATATAGATGTAAACATAAATTAGGAGAGCGGTGTATTATATTAATCTATATAACTCACAGTAGACGAAATTCGATAACTCTCCTTGAAGAATGGACCGACGATGGAAAAATACCTGAAAATTATTTTCATACGATGACAAAAACTATTAGAATATGGACAAATAAATGACTCTAAAGATTCGGCCGAAATTTTGGCAGAGTTCCCTCTATAACTAGAATATTTTCCCTGAAATAAAAAAATAAATAACACTTCTAAATATCTTATGGCAATCATCATTAACCTAATTGCTCCATCTAGGCCACCATTATAATTCTCAACAACTCAATATACTCTTCACTAATACAATAATAACAATAATTTATTAAATCAACATTAATAATAATATATAATTTATTTACTTTAACAATATTTTATTTTAACTTCTATTAATCATTTATAATATTATTTATTTAGAGATTAACATTGTTTCAATTATAAAATAATTACTTATTTACCTCTAATTCAATTATAATAACCTATATTAAGTTTAAAATTAAGTAGTAATAATAATAACAATAATAATTTGATTATTATAATAATAAAAGTATTAGCATATAAACTTTAATACAATACATCAACTATTTTATTTAATCATTTAAAATTCAATAATCAATTTACATATTTAATATTTAACAATAAACTCAATTTATTCATAATTAATAATTTCAATTTAATTAACTAATTTTATATATTTATATATAAACATAATTGATAAATTCTATGTAGTGATAAATAATAATTATAAGTAAATTAATTTAAATCACTTAGTAAAATAAATAATAATTATTTTAAATAATCAATTAAATTTTTAAGCTTTACATAAAATCACAATTTAATTTAATATAACATGTTAAATATTTGACTATAATTGATAAACAAACTAATCAATTTATTTTAATAAAATTTTCATTTAATTTATAACTAATTAATAAATTTTCATTTAATAATAACTAATTAAAAATTTATATTCTAAATTTATTTAACTTCAAATTTTTTTAACTAACTACCTTTTTAATTAATCTATAATTAATCACATATATTTATTATTTATTATTTATTTATTATATTTTAGTTTAATTTTGATTATTTTTTTCGTCGCTGGAATAGTATAGCCGCAACCGAAAAACAGTTGCCGCCGCCAGAACGGTCACTAAATTCTAGCCAAATATAAAAGTGGCCTAAAATTTATAAATAATATATCAAAATGAAGCTTATGAAGAGAGAGTTTTAAAATATTAACCTTGCCGGGAAAGCATATTAGAAATGACCGAAATTTTCATCGGAAGATCTCGGAAGGTGTCATCTTCGTTTGACAAGTGCTGGTTGTTTCGGCGTCTGAAGGCGGCGATCTTGGTGGCGTTAGACTCGTCGAACGATGGGTTTGCTGATGGTGCTGGGTGGTGGTAGATCGGAGAAAAATCGACCAGCGCCCTCTCTCTTTGCTCTCTCTCCCTTTGACTTTCTCTCTCCTCATTAAATCTCCTCTCCCTTCAATTAATATCCTTTTTTTTTCTTTTTCAAATAAATATACATATATATATATTTCGTTTTCTTTTTTTTTTCAATAATAATATTATTTTTTATTTTTTTTCCAAAAATTTAATAAAAGATTACTAAGTAATATAAATTTAACTATTTATATTATTAAAATGCTATTTTAAAATAATTTAAAATTTAAATTATTACACTTTATTTAAAATATATGTAACATATACCGACATATGCTATATATATTGTTATTTTTTAGTTAAAATATATATAACATATAACGACATATACCATTATTATTTAGATAAATTATATGAAGCGTATACCTATATATACCAACATATATCGATATATATAACGTATATCAATATATATTATTATTCTTTTTGGTATATCTAATTATATGTAATATATACTTACATATAAATAAATGTATAAAATAATTATATGCAGAAATATATTTATATATACCCACATATATCAATATATATTCATATATACCTACATACATTATTATTCTTTATTTAAAATATATATAACATATACCCACATATACTATTAAAACATGGAGCTTGTATTTACAAAAATGTCATTATTTAGTGAATATTATATAACATATACCCACATATATTAAAAAAAACACGAATCATGTTTTTATAAAAATATTATTTTTTTATTAAAGTATTTATAACATATACTGACATACCCACATATACTATAAAAACACAAAACATGTATTTATAAAAATATCATTTTTTAATTAAAATATATATAACATATATTAATATATACCTCACATATCAACATATAGGTACATATACCTGCAGATACCAACATATATTTCTCATTTATTGATATTTTAAAAATTTTATATAATTACAAAACAAATAATTAAATTAAATTAAAAATAATTTATGTTAAATAATTTTAAATTATATTTTATACACATACTTTTATATATTTTATTTAATTTATATTTTTTAAAATAGTTTCAACATATACTATTAAAATTATTTTATTTTATTTATATATAACATAATTCATATATATATATATATCTAATTATATATAACATATACTTATATATATCAATATATGCCTTCATTTACTGTTATTTTATCACTAACAATATATTATTTTATAGGATAACAAAAATTTAATTTTTCTTAATTATAATAATAAAAATTAATAAATTCTAAAATCAAAATTTTGAAACCTGGTAAAAAATGTCTTAAGCCAAACATAGTCTCAATGAAAAAATAGAAGCTTTTTTTTTAAAGACTAAGTAGAAGCTTTTTTATTTCTAAGGACGAAAGAAATAACTTATTCAAATAATTAAGTAGAACTGAGACAAATATTAGTGGATACTTTTTTTCTTTTTTTTTTGTAAAAAACAAATCAATCAATAAAAAGCCCACACGCTTTAACTACAAACCACCACCGTCTCTATCTTCGATTGAGTCCTATTGGAGAAAATTTAGAGGGTGTTTCTCAAAACTTAAAAGCTGGTCAAAACTGCTTATAAGCTGTTTTTAGATTATAAGTTGTTTATTTAAGTGTTTCTGAAAACTTAAATAGTAGATTATAATATGATTTTAATCAGTTTTTTAAAAGTTGAGTTTTGCTATTTTTTTTAAGCACTTATTTTTTAAGCAGTTTTGACCAAGTAAAAGACCATACTATCCCTACCTAATCTTCAATATTCCAAATTTGCCTACCTTATACACTTTAGTTCCCATCAAAGAAATTTTATTATTATTATTATTATTACAATTTATTATTATTATTATTATTATTATTATTATTGCAAAATAAATTTTGAATTGACATTTAAAAAATTATTTTTATACAATAAATAAACTCATGGACAGTTTGGTCATTTTGACAGTTTCTACAATTAAAAACCGATTATAAGCTGATTTTACAGAAACGCTTAACTGATTATAAACTGATTATCAGCTGATTATTAGCTAGTTTACAGAAACGCTTAACTGCTTATTTTTAATCTGATTATAATCTAAAAATCACTTATTCACAATAAGCTGAAAAGCTCTAGTTTTGAGAAACACCCTCTTAGAGTGTCTTTTAGAATTTTTCATGACTCAACACCTAAGCACTCAAGCAAGACTACAAGAAAGAGTGAGCTAAAGAAACATCATATTTTTGTAAAAGTATAAAAGAAAAAACGTAAAAAATAAAAAGATTAAAAAATTAAAGTGAAAAAAAGTAGGAACAGTAAAACTGAAAATAAAATTTTAAAAATAGTACATAGAGTAATTTTCTCTATTATTTATATAAAAGCCTATGATAAAAGAAGTGCTATAAGTTATCAGTTTTCAATTTTTAAAAGGAATGTTATTTTATTTTTTTCTTAATTAAATTTTTATTTAATTTAATAATTCATAAAATTTCAAGTTTAATAATTAATAAATTATATTTGTGGCTTTTAATATTCTATTAAATGATTATATATTAATATAATTTTATAATATTGATTAAATCAAGGGAAAAAATACAAAAAAAAACCCATGAAATTTACGTGAAGATACAGATTGATTCTTAGAGTTTTTTTTTACTCATTTATACATTTAAAATTTAAAAATATAATAAATTAGTCAATCTTTCATAGAAAATTAACCATCGATGACTATGTATTTAGTTTTCTGTTGGAAATAAAAATATATCCCTTAAATTTGCGCTAAGATGTGGATTTGAATTTTTTTGTTCAGTTATGTACTAAAATATTATTTTTACCTATTTATAAATGAATCAAATATATTTAAAAGTATTTTATACTAAATAATATTTTAATTAAAATTAAATTTTATACTTTTTCTAATGACCTTTAAAATCATTAATTCATATTATATATGTATACATATTACATCAAATGTGTTATGTTATTAGGAGGTTATATTCAACAGATTTCTTTAAAAATATCAAAAAAATAAAAATATTTTAAAAAATCCATTTTTTTTAAAAAAAATGCTTTTAATTTTCAATTTCAAAATCAAAAATTAATATTTTTAAAATAAAAATAATTTTAATTGATTAATTATATATATTTTTAAAGTTAATTAAAAATTAGTATTTTTAAAATAAAAAATAGTTTGAATTGAAAATTAAGAGAAATTATTTAAAAAAAATTAATTTTGTATATTTTTATATAAATCTTTTAAATATATCATCTTATTGATATAACACATCTGATGCAATATGAATATATAAAATGTGAATTAATGATTTTAAAGTTCATTAGAAAAAATATTAAATTTTAATTAAAATATTATTTAATATAAAATATTCTTAAATATATTTGATTCATTTATAAATGGGTAAAAATATCATTTTACTGTATAATTGAGTAAAAGAAAAGTTATTATTAAACCTGTAACGACCCCACCTACACGGTCTTACGATAGCTGGTCTATTAGGCATTTTCTCCCGTAGGTGGACCGTAGTCCCAGCCCTCAACTCGGCAGGCCGCCACAGCATTGGACTGCCCTCGCGGGCCCTCCAACATGATTTGTTTATTTGGCTCCCTAAGGAGTCGCCTCATCGGATTGAACACCTGACCTCTCCCTTAAGAGAGCCAGCGAGCACAATCCACCTGACCTCTCCACAGTACCTGGATTGTGCTCGCTGGCTCTCTTAAGGGAGAGGTCAGGTGTTCGATCCAGGGAGGCGACTTCTTAGGGAGCCAAATAAACAAATTCTGCTGGAGGGCCCGCGAGGGCAGTCTAGTACTGTGGCGGCCTGCCGGGTTGAGGGCTGGGACTACGGTCCACCTACGGGAGAAAAGGCCCAATAGACTAGCTGTCGTAAGACCGTGCAGGTTGGGTCATTACAAAACCATACTTTCAAGCAAACTTAATGAGTATATTTATTTATTCCAATAAAAAACTAAATACACAGTTAATGATAGTTAACTTTTTATTAAAAGAATAGCTAATTTATTGGTATATTAAAACTATAGGTGTATAAATTAGCTTAAATAAACTTTAAAAGCCAATATATATATTCGTGCAAACTTCATATACATTTTTGTACCATCTCCCTTAAATAAATTATATTTATGAGTTTTAATATTTTATAAATTAATTACATATTAATATAATTTAATAATATTGATTGATTTATATATTCTACAAAAATTTTAAAAAGTTAAAAATTATCTCTTAACTTTCATAATAAATTAATTATAAATTAAATAATTTATTTACAACAATAATCAATTTATATAATTTTAGAAATTTAAAATTGAATAATAAAATATATGATTTTTGATAGTTCTAATAAATTAATTATACAATAATAATTTAATTAAATAATTCATTTAATTAATATGATATTTCTAATAATAATTAATATATATATTTTAGAAATTTAAAATTTTAAAAAATAAAAAATTTAACTCTTAATCTTCTTAATAAATTAATTATATATTAATAATTTATGCAATAATATTATTAATATCAATAATAATTCTAATATAAATCTATGATTATAAATTCTCACACTTATACTTTTCTTCATACTCAAAAAATTTGTTTGAATTCCTATTTTTTTTTTTTTTATAAAATTCATGAATTTCCTATAGCAAATATGTGTAAATTTTTTATTATTAATTGAAGAAAATGTCAAGTTATAAAATAAAAAGATTATATTTACTCCCTCATATTATTAAATGAAGATATCATAAAAATCGAATAAATATTTTATTTTATATTTTTATAATAGAATTTATTACTACTTCACTTATAAATTATTTTATATTTATTTATTATTAATTATATTTATTGTAATTTGTTGTTTTATTATCATGCCATATATGGGTAAGAGACTATTAAGTCTTATGTTTTTTGAGAAATTCATATCTTATACGAAAATCTAGTTTTCAGTTTTCAAATAGACGAGCCCTAACTTTTTTAAAAAGAAAAAGTATGGTTTATGCTTTTCTTTCTTTCTTTGTTTTTTTTTTGGCAAAATAACATTATTTTTTTTTATTTTTCTATTTTCTATTTTATTTTTCTATTTTTTATATTTTTATTCATAAATAATTTTAATTTAGTCATATTCTCAACATAAAAAAATAAACATATACATGGTATATACAAAATACGCACACAATAAATATATAGATATATACACAATATACATCAAATATATATATATATATAATATCTATACAATTTATTTAATATTTATAACTTTATTTTTCAATTTGAAATTTATGTGTTTTGCGCATTAAGCTTTTGAACTTTTATTTGATGATATTGAACCCTTTAACTATACGAATTGGTAGTTTGAAGTCCTTTTTTTTTATGGTGGTTAAACACTTGAAAATCATGCTATGTCAAAATCACTTGGCATGTTAAAATGCATCGTTTTGCTACAAGCAGATATAGGATTTTGACAATATTTGAAATACACACATTTAATTTTTATTAAAAAATGGCTCAGTACCACCAACTTGTATAGTTAAGAAGCTTAATATCACTAAATAAAAGCTTAGGGGCTTAATGTGCAAAGCACGTAAAGTTCAGAGGCTAAAAAATATATTATTCTTTTTAATTTTATAGACATAAAACATCCATATAATATGCATATAACAAATACACTATATGCAAAATAAATACAGAACATACACATAATATCTATACAATATCATTTATATAACATACACATAATATCAACACAATAAAATTAATATTTTTTAAACTTTACTTTTTATGTATATACTATGTAAATTTTATTTTAAAATAAATTTAATGATTTTTATTAATACATTTTTATATATTTTATTATTTTATATATTTTGTGAGTATTATTTGTTAAATGTAATCAAAATTAAAACTTTTCATTTATAAAAAAATTAATACATTTTATATGTTAAAAATATAATTTAAAATATTAATTTTTATTATTTTGTTAAAATATATTTATTTAATTAAAAAGTTTGAGAAAAAATGATGAAAATTGAAGTAAAATATTGATTATAGTGAGAGAATAAGTATTTTAGAAAAAAAATATTATTTTAATGAAGAGTGAAATATTTTTAAAAATTTGTTTCAACTTTTTCTAAAAATATAAATATTTTTTTTTCTATAATATTTTTGAAAAAAAAAATTTGTTTTTATGGGTAATTTTATAAAAACCCTTATATTTTCTGGGTTTTTTTTTTGTTTTTTAGATTTTTAATTCCCATATGTGTGCTATGCATTTGAAATTAATTTTTATTTTGAAAAAATTACATCATTCACTACATTATAAGATTTATTTATATTTTTATTGTTGTATTTTTTAATATTACCTTTGGAGAGGGGGAATCGATATGATGTTTATTAACTTTAGAGAATGTGCATTTGACGCTAGACTATGCCTCTACGTGTAGGGGTGGGCATCGGTCGGGTTCAGTCGGATTGAGAGTATATTTCAATCTGACCGAACCCGTATATATATATATATATATAATTAAATCAAATTCGACCGAATCTATATATATTTTCGATTGACCGGCAAATTTTTAGTTTCAGTCGGGATCGGCCGGATTATAATATATATAATATATATTATAAATATAACTAACATATAAAATATTATATATAAAAAATTATTGTCAGGTTGATTCGGATCGGGTCGGGTTATATAATATACTATAATTTATAAATATATATGTATAATATATATATATATATATATGTGTGTGTGTGTGTGTGTGTTGGTCGGATTCGGGTTGGATAGAAAAAATAATTCTCAATCCGACCACCCGACCGAACCTAAAAATTTTTAAAATTTTAACTCGATTTCACCTGTATATACAATATAAACTGACTGAACCCAACCAAAATACACTATTCGGTCGGGTTTGATAAATTTACACACCTCTATCTGCGTGTATTAATTTTTTAATTTTTTTAATTTATGTTTTCAATTTTACTTCTCATAAAGTTTTATTTTTAAAAATATTATTTATTTTTTCTTTTTTTTTTGTGCTTTTAGCTGTCGTAAACAAAAACTTCTGCAAGTTTTTTTATGGCTTTTTTATATTGAATTTTCATACTCATCGTGTGATTGCCAAGAAAAAAAAATCAGATAAAAGCCTATTAAAATTAAACTTTATAATATTTATACTCTCATTTATTTTTTATAAAAATGATGACATGTCAAAGCAAGGTGTAACATCCATACTTTTAATAGACATAAGATTAGTTAATGTAGAAGGGCAACTAGAGTGATGGAAAAAGAATATGTATGGTATATACCTAATGTATACACAAGATGTATAAAATGTATACATTGGATACATAATATATATATGGTGTATACCTAACATATAGTTACTATAAACATTGGTTGCATATTATATAACTAAAATATACATGATGTATATACACACACACATAATTATGGTTGAAAAGTTTATAATAATAATAATAATAATAATAATAATAATAATAATAATAATAATAAGGAAGAAAAGTCAAAAAAGAAAATAAAAATATGTGGATGGAAAAAGAGATAAATATTAAATTAATAAAATAAATAAATAATTAATTAATATATATGAATGGAAAGGAAAGAAGAAGAAAAAAACTCATCTTCTTCCTACTCCCATGGTGGCCGAAATTTCCATGAGAGAAAAGAGAGAGAGACTTTTCTTTAAATCCACAAAATTTTACTAAAAATCCAAGAAAATCAAATTGGCCTTGAAGATTAAACAAGATTTAGGTAAATATTCTTTATTTTAAGTTTGGTTTATTTAATTTTCTTAAGATTATGTGGAAAATAGTCAGAGTGAAAAATTGGTCTTAATTGTTGGAATATGTAATTATGTATACTATCCCTACCTAATCTTCAATATTCCAAATTTGCGCACCCTATACAATGTCCACTCTCATTGTCTAATTAAAAATATTTTTAGGATTCTAATTAATTTGGTAATATTTACATGGTAATTTTTTATTTGTATAATTTATTGATAACTCCAATATTATTATTATTATTATTATTGCAAAATAAAATTTGAATTGACATTTAAAAAATTATTTTTATACAATAAATAAACTCAGGGACAGTTTGGTCATTTTGACAGTTTCTGCAATTAAAAACTAATTATAAGCTGATTTTACAGAAACACTTAACTGATTATAAACTGATTATCAGCTGATTATTAACTAGTTTACAGAAACGCTTAACTGTTTATTTTTAATCTGATTATAATCTAAAAATCACTTATTCACAATAAGCTGAAAAGCTCAAGTTTTGAGAAACACCATCATATTATATAGCGACTTGTTGGGCCTAATGTGTGTTGATGTGTTATGTTTAAATAAAAGACAAATTTTATTGGTGGCATGATTCATTGTGTGTGCCATAAAAAGTATATATATATATATATTGGTTTTTTATTAAAATGTTTATTGTTATCAAACTATGTACCACTTGGTTTTCGGACTTAGAGCGATTGAGATGTATCGCGCAGGTAATAAGATTGCAGAGCAGAGAGATCCAGGTAGACCTGAATAGGTTAAGGACCTGGGATTCATATTTGTACATAGAGTTTTGCCCCCGAGACCAACCTTGACAGTGTTGCATATATATAACATTTGATTGTTATATACTTTAGTTTGTATATTTTAATCATATCATATGTATTTAAAATAAAATTTGAAGATGTTATGTACATACATGTACTTAAAATGAGTAATATTTTAATTATGAAAACTTTGGTTGTAAATTAATGAATATGAGGATTTGGAATGTAATGAGATTTAGGAGTATAAATTTTTATTGCAGGTTGAGTTTTATTATTTACAGGATTTGATAAAATTATAGACGAAACCCTGGTGAAATTTTTTCAGAGAATTTTTTTATGAATTAATCAAATTATAATTTTAACCATATTTATCCAATTGCAGTATATATAGTTATAATGTTATATTGTTATATTATCAAATAAGAGTGTTTCTACAATTAATTACTATAATACTTATGTATTCTTTATATATACTGTACGTGTATGGGTATGAGTGACAACAGATAAGGTACTCGTAAAAATTGTCTTACCCAAACCCAAACCCAAACCCATTTATTTTTTAAACTATCCAAATGTATTTAAATCCGATTATAGTTATATCTATACCTGTCCGAAACCTGTTTAATGCTATCCGTTTACTACTCAAACCCTTTTAAATATAAAAATTCAAAAATATTATAAAATTTGAAATATAAATTATAAAATTTTCAATTAAATAATTATAAATAAATATTTAATATTAACATAATTTTATTAAAAATAATTTCATACCAAACTCATTTATAAACTACCTACATTCTATACAAATGGATCGGGACAGGTCAAGAACCCGAAAATACCTGACCCTTTGCCACCCATATATACAAGATATATGTATTATATGTATATAGGGTATAAGTATAATGTATGTGACTTTTATAGAATTTTGGTGACTTTTGTGTGCATTGAGGCATAGTATATTTTACATCATAAAGAAATACATAATACATTATTTTAAATTACTTTTACTATCAAAATATATACTGCTAAACTAGTAACTTAGAGCGACTGACTTTATCGCGTAGGTGACAAAGTAGAGACTAAGAGCCCCGATAGACCTGACCAAGTCTAGATTTTAGGTAGTACTTATAGTTAGAGATTTTTGCCATAAGACCAGAGTGCTTGGTGCCAATTCGCATATCATGTAAATATATATTTTATTTGAACTTATTATGTTTTCAAACATTTTATTCTTATATAAACATATTGTATAGTTAATGTTCAATAAAGTATTGTATAAATATTTAAAGAACATTATATATATATATATATATTTATGGGATCTTTGATAGTTTTTGGGGAAAAGGTAAAGTTGAATTGATTTGAGAATTTGGGAGTGTAATTTTTAATTGCAAGTTTTGTTTTATTGAGTTGAGGAACATTGAAATTACAGATAAAAATGTGGTAAATTTTTTTTAGAGAATTTCTTTTACATTTATATTTTAACATTTAATTATATATATTTATTCACCTGCTTAATTTATCTTTAAATGGTTAACTTATTTTTAGTGACAATTAATTTATTTTTCTATTGCTAATGTTGGTGACATTCTTGTATTCTATAGATGTATTATATATATATATGGTGTATGTGTTATAAGTATATAGGGCATTATAGTGTTATATTTATTTTGGTATCAGAGTCTAGGTTTGAGTTTCTAGATTTATGAGGGTTTTAAAAGAAAATGAAGGAGAATTTTGAAATGTAAATTGAGTTATAATACATGCATATGCATTGACATCTGTGTTGGTCTCTGATGTGGCAATATTTGTTTGTTTTGACAGATATAGATTGGGATGACATATAGGACACGTAGATTAGAAGAGGATAGTGTGGAAAGTGTTGCTCCTTCTGATGATATAGCTAGAGCTAAAGTAGGGAATGCTGGAGAGGCTTCGGAGGAAGCTAGACCATGGGGTAAAGGGTCCCAGCTAGTCCACTTTTTCCTTCACTTCAGAGATTCATTCCACCTACTTGTACCCAGTGTGGTAGAGTACATAGGGGTATTTATTGGAGATTTGATTTTAGAGGTTGTTATAGGTACAGATCTCAAGATCATTATATTACGGATTGTCCAAAGCCACCGGTGGCTAGATAAACATAGACTGCCATGTCCAGTTCTAGTGGTAGAGGAGACAGAAATAGTAGAGGTGGCTACAGAGGTGGTAAACATGGTAGGGCATGATTCAATCAGAGAGAGGAACCTGCATCAGTGGGTAGATAGGAGGCCAACTGTAGACCCTTAATTTTGGCCAAGTTCAGATTTAGTTTTGATTAAAGAAGGGTTGGATCAAGTTTGATTTCAATGAAAGGCCCAAATTAAATTTAGTATGATTTAATAAGCTTAAATTAAGTCAAGTCCGGTTGAAGTTGAGCCAATTTATTTATACAGACCATATTGATTGGCCAATTTGATATGAGCTGGCCTCATATAAAATTGGCCATGAGCCTTCGATTTTTTAGTCCAAATTCATTTCTAATTGTATTTAAATTCTAATAAGCTTTAGATAAGCAGAAGATAATTTGAGTTGGATGATAATTTGCTAGCCGAGGTTACCCTGATTACACCCTATAAATATAAGACTGCTTTTAAAGAATAGAGGACTGGAGATTATCAATTAAATAATTGATATTACGAAAACAAAATAAAAGATAGAAAACAAAAAGAACAAAGAGAGACAATAGCCTAAAACATCCATTAATCCTCGGATTATTGAAGCACCAACTAAGACTTAGTTTGATCTAGGCAGTAGCATCATCAAGCATCAATTTGGTGGGGTTAAGGTGACAAGACAATCAAGCTTGGTTCAACATACTAAACTTGGTGGAGCCAACAATGCAGGTCTGACTTCTTATTAACCAATTCAATTTGATTTTATAGATTGTCTTCATTGTTAGCCCACTGTGTTGTTAAAATTGTAAATACAGCTTTGCACCTTCTACACTGTAAACCATACAAACCTGTTTGCATCTTAATTGGTTCCATAATTTTAAAACCTTAATTTACATGGTTAGTTTTTTAAACATAAAGCCTTAGTTTAAGAAAAACCCTAATTTATATTCCAAAACTCTAATTTGCATATTAAAACCCTAGTTTATTTTTCCAAAATCTTAATTTGCATGTTAAAACCCTAATTTATTTTTTCAAAACCCTAATTTGCATGTTAAAATCCTAGTTTATTTTTCAAAACTCTAATTTGCATGTTAAAACCTTAATTTACTTTCCAAAACCCTAGTTTGTATGTTTTAGCCTTAGTTTGTATTTTATACCCTAGATTGCATATTTTAAAACCTTAGTTTGCATAAAGTAAATCCTAGCTTAGGGAAAACCCTAGTTTGCATGTTCTAAAACTCTAGCTTGCATGTTCTAAAACTCTAGCTTGCATGTTCTAAAATCCTAGTTTGTATGGATTAAACCCTAGATCAAGAAAAACTCCAATTTTATAATAAAACCCTAATTTGGTTAATAGAAACCCTATAGCCCTGGTTTTATAATCTAACCCTAATTTAACGATAGAACCATAATTTTAATTATTGATTTGTTGTTATTTTCTTATAATGGATGATATGGTTGGTCGATATAATTTGCTTATGATGAATGATTAGATTATGATTATTTATTATTGTTTGGATTTTTAAAGATGTAAAAGGCATATTTCCACTTATGTGAGTGCCTTATTTATTTTTGTTATGTATTTTAATTTCAAGAATTTTGGACTATTGTAAAGGGCATATTTTCACCAATTGGTAGGTGTCTTATTTTATACTTGTATGAACATTGGGACACCGTAAGAGCATATTTTCATTTTTTTATGGTGGCTATTTTATTTGTTTGTTTATTTGTTTGATCTATAATATGACTATTTATTTTTCCACAATTCATGTAATATGAATGGAATTTAGACTTGAAAAGGAGGCCGGTTCAAATAAACTGGGTATTATGGGGGTATTGGATCATTCTCACATTCCCCATATATACTCAACTTTCCAAACCTAATAGGGAGTTGAGGATTATTTAGAGATTGAGTCATCTGCCCCTTTCTATTTCTTTTTCAGCCTGTCCGGGTGGTGACTCCAATTATTTGGATTTAGGCCTATGTTCTCTAAGGCTTAGAGTCTAACAGGACCGAAGTCGTAATATCAATTCTACCATAAGTGGAGGCAAAATCCTCGCGCACACCAATATTTCATAGAGAATTTATATAATGCATAGGGAACATAGTACCCCAGAGGTAGATGAAAGTAAATTCTTCTTACTTAATAATATTACTGCTTAAGCATTGGTTGAATGTTTATTCTTTAATGATGTTGTTAGAAGTTGTGAATTCTTTGTATTAGCTTAGGGATTTGTGAAGATGATTAAGGAGATCCATAAGGGGGAGAGTAGAGATTATTTGGATAATGATGGTGATAGTTTGTGGTAACAATTGTGTGGATTATTTTATAAGAAATTCTGAGTTATGTTCATTTTGGATGGTTTAATTTACTATAGTAGGTAATTTCAAAGATAAAATTATTAAAAAGGGAAGAAAATTCTAACATATGTGATTTTTTTAAAATAAAATAAAATAATTAATATGAAGGGTAATTAGGGTGTTGGAAGAAGAATATGTATAGTTTATTGTAAAACCCCTCGGTTTTATAATATTTGAATCCGGGGGCAAAATGGTAATTTTGCGCTTGAGGGGCAAAATGGTCATTTTGCACCCTTATATTTTGTTTGAACGTATTTGGGTGATTTGGTGCTCTGTTTGATACTCGGGACGATGTGACGGTCGTTTTGAGTATAATATTGTATTTTTGTGTTCGGGGGCATTTTGGTCATTTAAAATAATTACGGTGTTTAAATGGAATAAAAATATTTTTTTTATTTTAAAAATAAATACTGAAATCTATTTTGTGTTAAATTTAGTGAAGAGGGATTTAATTGTGAGTTTTAAGTTTGAGGGGGTGATTTTTAATGGTTAAATTGATATTTGAGGTTAATTTAAATAAAATAAATTGAAGTGGGGTTAAAACACAATTTTAGGAAGTGTTTATGATATAAATAGACCCTAATCAGCTAGGTTTAGAGTTTGAGACACTCACAAAATCGGGTATTCAATTTAAGAGAGTTTTAGAGCAGAATACGTAGCACCGTCGTTTTGATCCAGCCGCCCGAGGAAGTCGTTGTCGTTCGGCGAGCCACGCGAGCGAAGCCTCCTGTCGTTTGGCGTGCTGCGTGCGTCGTTCGGCGTGTGGCCACTGGTTCTCGGCCTGCCGTTTTGCCTGGCTCCAAATTCAGTTTTCAATGTTTCTTTCATTTTTGAGGTTTTTCATTTATTTCTCTTCAATTCTAATTCGATCTTTTTCCACAATCACATTCTAGGGTGTTTTTAGGTCTGATAAAACATATTTTGCATCGGATTTAAATTATTTTCTATTTTTAATTAATTTTCAAAGTGGAAAAAATCTGTAAGTGATTTTGATAGATCTAACGGTTTTTGATTTAATTAACATACTTACAGTAATAGATCACGCCTAAAATTTATTGTATCTTTTTCTAGGGTTTCTAAGGGATGCCTGTATATTTATTTTATATTTTTAGGATTCGTATTTTATTTTTAATTAAATTTTGAATTGGTATAATTTGCTGTCTGGATTTACTGAAAATTCCAGAAACTTTGATGAATTTTTATAAATCGTAGGTGATGGGTATAAGTCTGAAATTTTAGTATGTTCTGTATTCAGATGTTATTTACATATGGTAATTTTTGTAGATCCAGAATCATAATATTTGTTGAGTAAATAAATCATAGACCTGGTCACTACCAGAATGGGTCTACTGGTCAGTCCATGTTGGGTTAATTGTTTGAGGGCTTTTTACGTACTGGATATTTACAAAATTTGGGTATGTTGTATTTTATGAAGTAAATTTAATGTTAAAAATATTTGGGGAATTTTTATATAATGTTGTGAATGTATTTATGCATATGTATCCTACTGCCCATTTTAGTAGTTATGGATCGGGCAGTATATCGCAAATCCATTTTGGGGGACTAAATCATTTTGTATGGACCTGAAATTTTGTACGGGGGTCTCTGGAAGGGTGAGGGACCTTCTGGAAATTTTCCAAAATTTTTAAACAGCAGGATTAATTTATATGAAATTTCCAAAATTACCCTTATTTCACTAAATACATCGATATTGTGGAAAGAAACTAAGTTTCGCTTTTCGAAACACTTTGCTACGTTTACGTAAGACTTAGGGGTGAATGTTTTTGCATGAGTATGGTATGCAATTTTAAATTAAATCATGAGTTTGTATGATGGTTGATTAAATGGTCAATTGGTTAGGAAAATGCATTAGGGGTAAAATGGTCATTTTATTGAATAATACTCGATTGACTGTTATTCATGGCATACATGGCATACATTACACTTCATGTGAGTGAGACGGATTCTGATGAATGATATTGTTGAATCGTATACTTAGGTGATAATCAGGTCGGTCCTCGGGGTCAATAGGATCGAGGAGTTTGCTTATCTCAATAAGTCTGCATATCAGGTAAGTTCATGGGTGTGATTGTTTGTTTGTGATGTGCTGATGTTTGACTAACAAATATATATATATATATATTAAGCCTTTCTTATATAACTATTCTTTCTCTTTGGTATTATATTCCTTCAATACCCGAGCCTTTATATGAATGTTTAGGAGACAGAAAAACGTGCTTGTGAATGCTAATATTGTGAATATTACGTTGATGAAACTTTTCTTGTGTTGTGTGGTGGTATGTCATACGGGGACGGAGGATCAATTGTGGAAATACTGTAACTGTTATTGCATTTGTTTATGAGGTTAAAAACCTCCACTGTACTGATATTGATACTGAGGTTGTTATAAGGGTGGATTGTTATTGTTAATTATTACTGATACTGTAACTGTTATTGAGGAGGAATAAGGGAGGATGAATTATTGATATTGGTAGACCCCGCCATACCACCTTGATTGAATTAATTGTATTTGAGTTACTTGATATTTATAAACTGCTTATATAGTTGTGTTTCTCTGCCTCACATGAACTTACTGAGCGCCTATATATAACGCTCACACCCCTATAGACTGATTTTGCAGGTTGAGGTCCACTGGTAGCATCAGTTGTTTATTTCCATTCTTTCGTTCTTTGGAATTCTAAAGCTAGTAGGTTAGTGGAGATGTTTCTTCCTTTATAGATTTCTGGATAACCTAAGGGCAGACTGAGTCTGAACCCGTTTCTTTGTAATAATGAGATTTAAACATTTGACCATTTTCAGTTAGACGGTATTGTTTTGGCATTGAATAATTAGAACACTTTATATATTGCTTTAGACTAATAGTTGAATTTATGAGCATAACTTACACTATTTTCCTTTAAGGCATGATCTAACTATTGTTATCTTAGGCTTGTATAGTTACACGTAAGTGTAACTATACGCCGGTCACGGTCCCTAGTTGGGTCGTGACAAAAGTGGTATCAGAGCCCGGTTTTGATATTTGTGTTATCCGAAAATCATTATGGTATTCTTAAGTTTTTCTTGTTTCCTTTCAGCGTTAATCAAATTGCCCTCCATATCAGGTGTAATGTCTCGTAGAGGCACACATCTTCTTTTAACTGGCGAAGCTAGTAATGCCCAAGGGGCAAGGAACAGTGGAGAGGATCCAATTGGAAGTGTTCGGGAGCAACCTTTGCCTAGGGGGCGAGGAAGACCACGCAGAGTGGTGGACAGGGTCAGCAGAACCAAGATCTACCATCCAATAATGAAAACTTTGAGGACATACCGGAGGATGATGTCAGAGATCCACCACCAACTCCAAGGAATGAGCCTGTACCTGAGGGTACAACAGCAGCTCCAGTGAGTCAGGAGCAATTCATGGCCACCATGGCAACCTTCAGTCAGACTATGGGAGCACTTGCAGCTGGATTTACCCAACTTGTCCAGAATATGGGGCAGAACAATGGGCAGGACAATGCACCACAGGCGGGAGTGCCAGGATATGTTAAACTACATGAGTTTATCAGGGTTGACCCACCAGAGTTTTCAAATGCTGCGACAGAAGACCCAATGTTGTTTATTGATGAGGTCAAGAGAATATTTAACGCCTTGCATTGTTCAGAAGAAAGATCTATTGAGTTGGCAGGTCACCAAATGAAAAAGGCTGCTAGGGTTTGGTTTGGTAGCCAGATAGTTGATCGAGTACATACCTGGGAGGACTTCAAGCTGAGATTCACACAAACCTTCCTACCTAAGAATGTTTTGAAGGCTAAGGCTAGAGACTTTGAGATGCTCAAACAGGGAAGCAAGACTGTTGCTGAATACTGGGAGAAATTCCAGGAGTTGAAACCCTATGCTACACACTTGCTGCAAGAAGAGGAAGTTATGACGGAACGATTTGTTGAGGGGTTGGATGACAGGTATTATGATGTGATTGCTAGCCATAACTACAAGGAGCTTCATCTGGCAGTCAATGCAGCTATTGGTATGGAAAACAGAAGAAAACCTGATAGAAAAACTGATATGGCTGAGCCTAGCAGGAAGAGGAATAGGCCTAATGATCAGATGAACTATCAGGGGCAATATCAAGGCCACAGAGGTAGCAATGGAGGAGGCCGATTTCAACATCAACAGCAGGGGCACAAAGCTCCTATTTGTGATTTTTGTGGTAACCGACATGGAGGTGAGTGTTGGAAAATGATTGGTGCATGCCTGAGCTGTGGTCAGAAAGATCATCAAGTGAAGGATTGTCCTAACTCTAGAAGAAATCAGAATCAAGCTGGACAACAAACACAAAGGCAAGTAGGCAATCAGGGGGTACTATGGACATAATCAGAATGGAAATGGCAATGGAAGAGGATATGGTGGACGTGGTAACTATGGCGGCCGAGGCTATCAAGGAGGTCGAGGTAATGGCCAGCAGGGCCGAGGATATCAGGGCCAACAGGGCCGAGGTTATCAGGGATATCAGTATCAGCAAGGCCGTGGTTATGGTGCTGCAAACAACGGAAACCAGCAAAACAATCAAGGTCAGAATGCTAGAGCAGTGCAGCCAGCTGGGCAAGGGAATAATCAGAATCAGAATCAGAACCAAGGGCAGAACCAGAATTATGCTCGTGTGTTTAATTTGAACAACCAGCAAGCCCAGACTGATAATAATGTGGTGCAACGTACTCTTTCTATTTGCTCTTTTGATGCTCATATTTTAATGGACCCTGGTGCTACACATTCTTTCATATCACCTAGTTTTGCATCTAGATTGAGTATTACACCTGAAACTATAGATATGCCTTTACTTGTTCATACACCCTTGGGGGAAGAAGTTGAGTCTGTCAATGTTTATAAGGGTTGTATAGTTCAAGTGAGAGATGTGAATTTGCCAGCAGACCTAGTTATTCTAGATGTGATTGATTTTGATGTTATATTGGGAATGGATTGGTTAGCTAAACATGGAGGAAAGATGGATTGTAGGAATAAAACTGTTATGTTTGATTATGAAGAAGGTAAGTCAGTGACTTTTGTTGGTTCAAAGATAGATGGGCCTAGTCGACTGATTTCTTCCTTGAGGGCCAGGAAGTTAATGAAGAAAGGATGTGATGCTTACCTAGTATCTATCCGAGATGTAAGAAAAGAGGAAGCAAAGCTTGAAGAAGTTCCGGTAGCGCGAGACTTTGTGGATGTGTTTCCGGACGATTTGCCCGGTTTACCTCCGGAAAGAGAAATTAAATTTTTTATTGATCTTGTACCTGGAACAAATCCCATTTCTATGCCTCCTTATAGAATGGCACCTGCCGAACTGAAGGAATTGAGGGAGCAGTTAAATGACCTGTTGCAGAAAGGGTACATCCGACCGAGTATTTCACCTTGGGGAGCTCCGGTGCTTTTTGTGAAAAAGAAAGATGGTACAATGAGACTATGTATTGACTACCGACAACTGAACAAAGTGACAGTGAAGAATAGGTACCCGCTACCTCGGATTGATGATTTGTTTGACCAAATGCAAGGAGCCCGTTTCTTCTCTAAAATTGATCTTAGGTCTGGCTACCATCAGTTGAGGGTGAGAAAGGAAGATATACCAAAGACTGCTTTCCGAACAAGGTATGGGCATTATGAATTTCTTGTTATGTCCTTTGGACTCACTAATGCACCTGCAGCTTTTATGGACCTGATGAACAGGGTGTTTAGTCCTTACCTTGATCGGTTTGTTGTTGTATTCATTGATGATATCTTGATTTACTCGAGAACCAAGGAGGAGCATGAACAACACTTAAGGTCAGTTTTACAGACATTGAGGGAACATCAGTTATATGCTAAGTTTTCCAAATGTGAGTTCTGGTTGGATCGAGTAGTGTTCTTGGGACATGTGATTTCGGCAGAAGGTGTGCAAGTCGACCCCAAGAAAGTGGAAGCAGTTATGGACTGGCCTAGACCTAAAACGGTTACTGATATACGGAGTTTTCTCGGTTTAGCAGGCTACTACAGAAGGTTTGTGAAGGATTTTTCCAGAATTGCTGCACCATTGACGAAGCTAACTCGCAAAGGTGTAAAGTTTGTTTGGGATGACACCTGTGAGGAGAGTTTTAGAACACTTAAGGAGAGATTGACTACAGCACCGGTACTTATTTTACCCGAAGGCACGGAAGGTTATGCTGTATACTGTGATGCATCAGGTATTGGTTTGGGTTGTGTTTTGATGCAGCATGGCAGAGTAGTTGCCTATGCTTCAAGACAGCTTAAGAAGCATGAGGTTAACTATCCTACTCATGATTTGGAAATGGCGGCAGTTGTGTTTGCGCTAAAAATCTGGAGGCATTACCTGTATGGTGTCACATGCGAGATATTCACTGATCACAAGAATCTCAAGTATGTATACGCCCAGAAAGATTTGAATTTAAGGCAGAGGAGATGGGTGGAATTTCTTGAAGATTATGATTATAGCATTCAGTATCACCCTGGGAAAGCAAATGTTGTAGCTGATGCTTTGAGCCGTAAATTTTTGGGTAGTTTATCTCATATATCTGCACACAGAAGGCCGTTGATTTCAGATATTCATCAGTTGATTGTGATGGTTGGATTTTCCTTTTGTCAAATAAGGAAGTGGTTGGACATACAGGGGTGTTTTTAGCTAATCTTGTTGCTAGACCGAGTTTTCTTGACAGGATTGTCTCAACTCAGAGCAAAGATACAGAATTAGAAACTATTCGACAAAGGGTGCTGAAAGGTGAAGATAAGGAGTTTCGTATTGATGAGCAAGGGGTATTGAGGTTTGGATCTAGGTTGTGTGTGCCCATGATTGATGATCTGAGGGAGAGTATCTTGAAAGAAGCTCACTCTTCAAGGTATACAGTACATCCCGGCTCCACAAAGATGTATCATGAGTTGAAGCAATTATATTGGTGGAAAGGAATGAAGAATGATATTGCGACCTTTGTATCTCAGTGTTTGCCTTGTCAGCAGGTTAAGTACGAGCACCACAAACCAGCAGGATTGCTAAAGGAGCTACCACTACCCGAGTGGAAGTGGGAGAGGGTGACAATGGATTTTGTGGTTGGTTTGCCAAAGACACTAGGTGGCTATGATTCTATTTGGGTTATTGTTGATAGGTTGACAAAGTCAGCACATTTTCTACCTGTGAGTACCAAGTATACAGCAGCGCAGTATGCAAAGTTATACCTCAATCGTATAGTGAGTCTTCATGGGATCCCAGTCTCTATTGTTTCTGATAGAGGTACTCAGTTCACATCGAGGTTTTGGCAGAAATTTCAAGAAGGGTTAGGTACCGTTCAACATCTCAGTACAGCTTTTCACCCACAGACAGATGGGCAGTCAGAAAGAACTATTCAAACTTTGGAGGATATGTTGCGGTTGTGTGTATTGGATTTTGGTGGTAGTTGGGCGGATCATCTTCCATTGGTTGAGTTTGCATATAATAATAGCTACCAAGCTAGTATTGGTATGGCGCCTTTTGAAGCTTTGTATGGTAGGAGGTGCAGAACTCCTTTGTATTGGGAGGAAGTAGGCGATAGAAGAATTGAAGGCCCGGAGATTTTACAGTATAGTTCAGAGAAAGTGCCAGTCATCCAGAGCCGTATTCGAACTGCTTTCAGTAGGCAAAAGAGCTATGCAGACCTTAAGAGGAGACACTTAGAATTTGCTGTAGGAGATAAGGTGTTTCTTAAAGTGTCACCTTTCAAGGGAGTTATGAGATTTGGTAAAAAGGGTAAGCTAGCTCCGCGATTTATCGGTCCGTATGAGGTGTTGGAGCGTGTGGGAGAAGTGGCATATAGATTGGCATTACCACCAGCATTAGAAGCGGTCCATCCGACTTTTCATGTCTCTATGCTGAGGAAATATGTTGCAAATCCTGAGCATGTGTTGGCTCCAGAGACGATAGAGATCAGTAATGATTGTTCCTATAAAGAACAACCTGTTAAAATCTTAGATCGTCAAGTGAAACGACTGCGCAACAAAGATGTAGTATCCGTAAAGGTTTTATGGCGTAATCACTCTATTGATGAGTGCACCTTGGAATTGGAGGAAACTGTGAAATCTACATACCCTCATTTGTTTGAATCCTCAGGTATTTTCTAAATTTCGTGGGCGAAATTCTTAAAGGGGGGTAGAATGTATATTTGGAGTGATAGAATGCATAGTATACATAAACATTAACATACATAAGCATTGTCATAACATCATAGTTGTGCATGGCATTTTTGTATTTTTGACTATTGATGCATTTTTGCATTTTGGACTTTGGACTGTTGATATTGCTATTGATTGAGTTGTCTGACTGATATCGATTGATTTGACATTGATTGAGTTGGGTAATGACGAGTTGAATGGCAGGTTGATCGAGTTATGTATATTGTTTACATAGTATTAATATTGTTATTGGTCGTGATATTTTATTTGGTTTTGGAAATTGTGTCTTAATGTCATAATGAACTTAACAGGAGCAAAGCTGGAATAGCCATTAGTGCTTGGTATTGTGTGGTTATGGTCTGGCCACCCATAACAACATGTATCAGGTAGTCGATGCTTTCCAGTTTTGTGTAAAACCGAAGTGATAAGGGTTGTCTTGTGGTTATTTTGTTTTGAAATTTCGAGGATGAAATTTTATTAAGGGGGTAAGATTGTAAAACCCCTCGGTTTTATAATATTTGAATCCGGGGGCAAAATGGTAATTTTGCGCTTGAGGGGCAAAATGATCATTTTGCACCCTTATATTTTGTTTGAACGTATCTGGGTGATTTGGTGCTCTGTTTGATACTCGGGATGATGTGACGGTCGTTTTGAGTATAATATTGTATTTTTGTGTTCGGGGGCATTTTGGTCATTTAAAATAATTACGGTGTTTAAATGGAATAAAAATATTTTTTTTTATTTTAAAAATAAATACTGAAATCTATTTTGTGTTAAATTTAGTGAAGAGGGATTTAATTGTGAGTTTTAAGTTTGAGGGGGTGATTTTTAATGGTTAAATTGATATTTGAGGTTAATTTAAATAAAATAAATTGAAGTGGGGTTAAAACACAATTTTAGGAAGTGTTTATGATATAAATAGACCCTAATCAGCTAGGTTTAGAGTTTGAGACACTCACAAAATCGGGTATTCAATTTAAGAGAGTTTTAGAGCAGAATACGTAGCACCGTCGTTTTGATCCAGCCGCCCGAGGAAGTCGTTGTCGTTCGGCGAGCCACGCGAGCGAAGCCTCCTGTCGTTTGGCGTGCTGCGTGCGTCGTTCGGCGTGTGGCCACTGGTTCTCGGCCTGCCATTTTGCCTGGCTCCAAATTCAGTTTTCAACGTTTCTTTCATTTTTGAGGTTTTTCATTTATTTCTCTTCAATTCTAATTCGATATTTTTCCACAATCACATTCTAGGGTGTTTTTAGGTCTGATAAAACATATTTTGCATCAGATTTAAATTTATTTTCTATTTTTAATTAATTTTCAAAGTGGGAAAAATCTGTAAGTGATTTTGATAGATCTAACGGTTTTTGATTTAATTAACATACTTACAGTAATAGATCACGCCTAAAATTTATTGTATCTTTTTCTAGGATTTCTAAGGGATGCCTGTATATTTATTTTATATTTTTAGGATTCGTATTTTATTTTTAATTAAATTTTGAATTGGTATAATTTGCTGTCTGGATTTACTGAAAATTCAAGAAACTTTGATGAATTTTTATAAATCGTAGGTGATGGGTATAAGTCTGAAATTTTAGTATGTTCTGTATTCAGATGTTATTTACATATGGTAATTTTTGTAGATCCAGAATCATAATATTTGTTGAGTAAATAAATCATAGACCTGGTCACTACCAGAATGGGTCTACTGGTCAGTCCATGTTGGGTTAATTGTTTGAGGGCTTTTTACGTACTGGATATTTACAAAATTTGGGTATGTTGTATTTTATGAAGTAAATTTAATGTTAAAAATATTTGGGGAATTTTTATATAATGTTGTGTATGTATTTATGCATATGTATCCTACTGCCCATTTTAGTAGTTATGGATCGGGCAGTATATCGAAAATCGATTTTGGGGGACTAAATCATTTTGTATGGACCTGAAATTTTGTACAGGGGTCTCTGGAAGGGTGAGGGATCTTCTGGAAATTTTCCAATATTTTTAAACAGCAGCATTAATTTATATGAAATTTCCAAAATTACCCTTATTTCACTAAATACATCGATATTGTGGAAAGAAACTAAGTTTCGCTTTTGGAAACACTTTGCTACGTTTACGTAAGACTTAGGGGTGAATGTTTTTGCATGAGTATGGTATGCAATTTTAAATTAAATCATGAGTTTGTATGATGGTTGATTAAATGGTCAATTGGTTAGGAAAATGCATTAGGGGTAAAATGGTCATTTTATTGAATAATACTCGATTGACTGTTATTCATGGCATACATGGCATACATTACACTTCATGTGAGTGAGACGGATTCTGATGAATGATATTGTTGAATCGTATACTTAGGTGATAATCAGGTCGGTCCTCGGGATCAATAGGATCGAGGAGTTTGCTTATCTCAATAAGTCTGCATATCAGGTAAGTTCATGGGTGTGATTGTTTGTTTGTGATGTGCTGATGTTTGACTAACAAATATATATATATATATATATTAAGCCTTTCTTATATAACTATTCTTTCTCTTTGGTATTATATTCCTTCAATACCCGAGCCTTTATGTGAATGTTTAGGAGACAGAAAAACGTGCTTGTGAATGCTAATATTGTGAATATTATGTTGATGAAACTTTTCTTGTGTTGTGTGGTGGTATGTCATACGGGGACGGAGGATCAATTGTGGAAATACTGTAACTGTTATTGCGTTTGTTTATGAGGTTAAAAACCTCCACTGTACTGATATTGATACTGAGGTTGTTATAAGGGTGGATTGTTATTGTTAATTATTACTGATACTGTAACTGTTATTGAGGAGGAATAAGGGAGGATGAATTATTGATATTGGTAGACCCCGCCATACCACCTTGATTGAATTAATTATATTTGAGTTACTTGATATTTATAAACTGCTTATATAGTTGTGTTTCTCTGCCTCACATGAACTTACTGAGCGCCTATATATAACGCTCACACCCCTATAGACTGATTTTGCAGGTTGAGGTCCACTGGTAGCATCAGTTGTTTATTTCCATTCTTTCGTTCTTTGGAATTCTAAAGCTAGTAGGTTAGTGGAGATGTTTCTTCCTTTATAGATTTCTGGATAACCTAAGGGCAGACTGAGTTTGAACCCGTTTCTTTGTAATAATGAGATTTAAACATTTGACCATTTTCAGTTAGACGGTATTGTTTTGGCATTGAATAATTAGAACACTTTATATATTGCTTTAGACTAATAATTGAATTTATGAGCATAACTTACACTATTTTCCTTTAAGGCATGATCTAACTATTGTTATCTTAGGCTTGTATAGTTACACGTAAGTGTAACTATACGCCGGTCACGGTCCCTAGTTGGGTCGTGACAAAAGTGGTATCAGAGCCCGGTTTTGATATTTGTGTTATCCGAAAATCATTATGGTATTCTTAAGTTTTTCTTGTTTCCTTTCAGCGTTAATCAAATTGCCCTCCATATCAGGTGTAATGTCTCGTAGAGGCACACGTCTTCTTTTAACTGGCGAAGCTAGTAATGCCCAAGGGGCAAGGAACAGTGGAGAGGATCCAATTGGAAGTGTTCGGGAGCAACCTTTGCCTAGGGGGCGAGGAAGACCACGTAGAGTGGTGGACAGGGTCAGTAGAACCAAGATCTACCATCCAATAATGAAAACTTTGAGGACATACCGGAGGATGATGTCAGAGATCCACCACCAACTCCAAGGAATGAGCCTGTACCTGAGGGTACAACAGCAGCTCCAGTGAGTCAGGAGCAATTCATGGCCACCATGGCAACCTTCAGTCAGACTATGGGAGCACTTGCAGCTGGATTTACCCAACTTGTCCAGAATATGGGGCAGAACAATGGGCAGGACAATGCACCACAGGCGGGAGTGCCAGGATATGTTAAACTACATGAATGATGATAGGAATGAGTTAGTTGTTGTATTGAGTTAGTCGTTTGGTGCATAAATGATGAGTTAGTCGTTTGGTGCATAAATGATGATTTTATGATTGGATGATAGGAATGAGTTAGTTGTATTGAAGTTTGAAGAAGTTAGGAAGGAAGAAATTAAAATTTTGTTATAAATTGGTTAGAAATTGAGTAATTAGTGGTTAATTTGTTTAAATTAGTATGTGAATGATTCTAAATCAATAATTTAACTTGTTATTTGATTTAGGAGTAAAAGAGCCAAAATTGCCTAATTGAGGAAGGTTAGTGTTTGGAAGAAGTGAAGGTTGGAGAAGAGAAATTGCATTGGTTTTGGAAGTTTTACTATTATTACATACTTTAATAATTATTGTTTTAATTATATTGGTTTCGACATAACACATAGTGTATTGATAAATGTGTTATGTTACTTTAAAATTGGTTTTCATATGTGAACTGCATTGTTATAAGAAAAAAATATGTGAAATGCATAAGATGTCATATGTTAAGCTATTGTAGAATGGCTAATGACATGATTACGTACAATTAGAGAAAATTGTGTTTTATGCATTTGTAATGTGATATTAGGCCACATTATGAATGTGGTCAAGAGACATGTGTTGTATAATTGGAAAGTGTGGAAATTGTGAAAAAGATAGGGGTGTGCACTATTCGGTTAAAATCAAATAACCGAATAGAACCGAACAAAATTTGGTTACTTTGGTAGAGAGATAATCGATTTTTAGTTTGGTTCGATTATTAAGACATAGAATTTCCAGTGTTCGATTATCGTTCGATTAGTTCTATGATAATAACTAAATTAACTGAATTATTGCCTTTGTTATATATATATTTATTGTACTTTTTATGTTGTATTTAAATATTATAATTAATTATATAAATGAAAACTTTACAATTTAATTAATATAACATTTTATTAACACTTATTTTCTTAGCTTAAAAATGATAAATTTTATTTTAATTGATATTTTAAATCATTTGTTGTATGAAATTAAAATTTTTATAATATAATTAAAGCTATAAACTCATTGATTATTTTGATATTATCATCCATTGAACATATATTTTAGACTACTTTTAGTTATATAATGATATTTGTCAATATTAAATATTAATATATTTAATGTTAACTTAATTATAACTTCTAATAATATTACTAAATAACTAATATAAATTTACTTATTTTGAAATTTTATTAATTGATTGATTTGAAAAGTTTTACTATTATATATTAGGAAAAAAATCGATTAACCAAAATAATTGATTAACTGAACCGAAATATTTTGGTTTGGTTAGAATTAAATTTTTTAAAATATTCTATTCGGTTCGATTAACAGAATACATACCCCTAGAGAAAGATATGAAAAATGTGATGAGAATGAAAAATGATAAAATGACTATGGTAAAGTGATAATGTATGTGGAATATATGTTCGCCTTATATAATATCTTATTCTAGAGAATTATATTTGATATTGTCGGTTTGACATGCCATTAATATGTGATAATATTTTATGTGCCTTTGGAGCTAGACACACTAGTGTCACTGTTATTATAACGCTTTCGGGCTAGACACACTGGTGTCAATAAGTGACACACTTTCGGATGGTATATCACACTTAGATCCCCGATGTGATGATAGACTGAAATAATATTTCTGAAACTTAAATATTGTATAGGGATTCTTGGGCCCAATATACATGATTATGGAATTTTGGTATTTTTGTGTGCATTGAGGCATAGTACATTTTACATCATAAAGAAATACATAATGCATTGTTTTAAATTACTTTTGCTATCAAAGTATATATGCAATTGACTTTATCACGTAGGTGATAGAGTAGAGGCTGGGAGCCTCGATAGACCTGACCAGGTCTAGATTTTGAGTAGTTTTTGAAGTTAGAAATTTTTTCACAAGATCATGGTATTTGGTGCCAGTTCGCATATCATGTAAATATATGTTTTTGTTTAAACTTATTATATTTTCAAACATTATATACTTATGTAAAAATATTGTATAATTAATGTTTGATAAATGTAACGCCCCTATGGTGCATACTGTTCATACTTAGGTAAACCTCACATCGGTTACGTGCAAGGTGAGGAAACAATATTTAAGTATGAAGCACGCTTTGACTTGCAAGATGCATTTTGGGCCTGTAGGTAAGTATAGGTCTGAGAATAAATCTGTGTGGGCTTGCCCAAAGCGAATAATATCTTGCGAGTCGGGCTGTCATAACTTAGTATTAGAGACAAGAGACCCGTTCCTCTGGCTAGGTGTTGGGGCAAACCTCAGGGATGATACTGAGTCTCTTAGGGGGAAGACTTGTGATGCCCTATGGCGCATACTGTTCATCCTTAAACAAATTCCACATCGGTAACGTGCAAGGTAAAGAAATAGTATTTAAGTCTGGGGCACGCTTTGACTTGCAAGACACGTTTTAGGTCTAGAGATAAGTCTGGGCTTGAGAATATATCCGTGTGGATTTACCCAAAGCGGACAATATCTTGCGAGCCGGGCTGTCACAGTAAAGTATTATAAAAATATTTAAAGCACATTATATATATATATATATATGAGATCTTTGATGGTTTTTGGAGAAAATGTTGAGTTGAATTAAATTAAAAATTTGGGAATGTAATTTTTAATTGCAGGTTATGTTTAGTTAAGTTGGGAAATGTTGAAATTACAAATAAAACTCTGACGAATTTTTTTTAGAAATTTTATTTTACATTTGTATTTTGACATTTAATTATATATATATATATATATATTTATTTATTTATTTACCTATTTAATTTATTTTTAAATGGTTAACTTATTTTTAGTAACAATTAATTTATTTTTTTTATTACTAATGTTGGTGACATTTTTATATTCTACATATGTATTTTATATATATGGAGTATATGTGTTATACATATATAGGGTATAAATATGTTACACACATAAAATTTATAGACATATACATAATATATGCAAACATATATATAGTATACACATGACAAACACATATATATACAGTGCAGATGCACGGAGTCCAGAGGGGACTCTGGACCTCCCTTCATCCATATATACACATATATACACATACATATATGTGTATATATGTGTATGTATGTGTATATATATACACACACATTCTTTTTTTTTAAATATACACACATTCATTTATATATTTATAAATTTTATATTATATATATTCATTTATATATTTAAATTTAAATGAATTTTATATATGTATATATATGTATGTATGTGTATAATACACACATTTTTTTAATAAATATATACGTATTTATTTATATATTTATAAATTTTATATTTATATATGAATATATATATATGAATTTATATATTTAAATTTAAATAAATTTGAATATATATATATGTATATATATACACACATATTTATATATATGTGAATTTTATATGTATATATGAATTTATATATATTCATTTATTTATTTAAATTTAAATAAATTATATATAATTTAAATAAATCATATATATATATGTGTGAATTAGGTATATATATATGTGAATTTGAATGAATTTTATTTTAATTTATAAAATTTTTATCAAAATTCATATATATAAATAATCGACTGCCCGTATATTATGTGAAAAAAATATTTTTTTAAAAATTAAAAATGAGACTATTATGCAATATTTTTAAAATATGCAAAATTATAAGATATAATTACCATAATTATTATTTTTTAAGTGTAGTTAATTTAATAGTATAAATTAATTATTGTACTATTATAATATTAAATATTCAAATTTATAGTAAAGTCGTCTACATTTTTTTTTAAAAAAATTGGTCTTTTCAATGAATTTCTGATTCATCCACTATAAGTGCTTATGCAGCGACAAACAATAAGAATAAAAAAAAGTTTCTTCCAGCCACAAAATAACCACCATAATTTTTTTATGAAAATTGAGCATCTTTTCGATAAGTTTTTGCGTCTGTCACTGTATATATACACAACATATACAACATAATTAAACAACATACTAAGAAATATATTTTTTTATCAATTAAAATTTAACATATTCAAAGCATATACACAACATAAACCGATATACACAATATATAATATAGTATGCATAAAACGAATACAAATATACACAATAAATACAATATAATTAAACAATATATAAAATGTATATATTTTATCAATTGAAATTTAATATATTTAAAATATATAGACATATATATAGACATATATATAGCATATACACAATATATACATAGTAGTACGCAATAAATTCCAATATACACATAATATATATAAAATAAACTTAACTTTTAATAAATAGAAAATTAAAAAATAAATCTAAATCGTATTATTTAAGTTTTTGTTGTAAAATAATAACAATAACAAATAATATCTAATTATGAAATAAAAAAAGTTAGTTATATATTCCTACCAAATAGATAGATGCCGATATAGATACAGGTAAAATATAAATATTGATAAAGAGCCACTTAATTTTTATTATATAACCAATTTTCAATTTTATATAAAATTATTTAGTTTTAATTTGTGCTTTAATATCATTATTATCTTGTGCTTAGTTTTTATATATACTGTAGAAATTAAAAAATAATTTTTAAAACATAAAAAGATTTATGCGCATATATATATATATATATATATGTATGTTTTACATTAGCGCCTACGAAGGCTTATCACGATTGATGCCCTGTTATTATTTAGACTAAATAATTATAAAATTTCTTAAATTTTATATATTATATTAGTTAATTTTTATATTTTTAATATATAATTTTTATATTTTTCAATTTTTAAAAATTAAACTTTTTAATTCTTTTGTTAATATTTTCATTCTAAAAATATTAGTCAATTATTTTGATATTATAAAATAATTTATTTATTTTTTCTTTATATATATTTTTCTTTATTATTTGTTAAGTCATATTTATTTTTAATTTTATTTATATTTTTTACACATAATTTATTTTAATTTTATAAATATTTTAATAAGTTATTTTAATTTATAAATATTTTTATAAAGATAAATATATTATTAATTTATATATATTCTTACAAAGATAAATATATTATAAAATAACTTATTTTCTCTTTATTTATATATATTTATATTTATTATTTATTTATTTATTTTATTTTTAATTTTATTTTATATATAAATCATCTGTAAAATAATAAAAGATATTATTTAAAATTATTTTTTTAGTAATATCTATAAAATTAAAATAAATGATATATATAAATTATCTACAAAATAATAAAAATATTATTCGTATTATTTAAAATTATTTTTATTAATATTTATAAAATTAAAATAAATTATATGCAAGAAATATAAATAAAATTAAAAATAAACATGACTTAATAAATAATAAAAAATATATATATAAAGAAAAAATAAATAAATTATTTTATAATATCAAAGTATTTAATTAACAGAATGGTTAAATAATTTAATTTTTAAAAATTAAAAAATATAAAAATTAAATATTAAAAATATAAAAATTAATTAATATAATATATAAAATTTTAAAAACTTTATAATTATTTAGACTATATTAATATTTATTAATATAGAGACTCGTCTTTTCTTATCTTCACAACAATTAATGCACAGTTTTTAGTTGGATTTTGAACACATTATTGACTAAAATGCAATTAGACACTCTGGTGGTTAAGAGTCATTTTCTGAGGGTATTTGGTCTGACCGACCTGAGTTCCATATCAAATCATACAAATATATTGATTAATTATTAATGTATTTTGTCAATTTGATTTTATGCAATAAATATTTTTATTAGACTATTCGAGATTTAAAAGAAAATTTCTGACACATAATTTGGGAAATTGAGTTGTCTTAGGCACTTTTCCATGCATATCAGGAGAAGTGGACATTTGGTTAGCCAATTAATTTAATTTTTAATTAATTTTTTAAAATTTAATTATTTTAACTAAACCAATTGAATTGGCTAAAATTTTTTATTTTATAATAAAAAATTATATTTAATATAAAAAATTAATATAATTAAATAACTAAATAAAATTAATTAAAAAACTAAAAAAATCTTTATTTTACAATAAAAAATATATTTATAACAAAAAAATTATATAATTAACGAATTAAACAAAAAATTAATAAATAACTAAATAATTTTTAAAATTTTTTTTATTAATAATTAATTTATCGAACCAAATTAATTAACTGATAATCAAATAAAAAATTAAATTAATCTAAATTTTTCAATCGAATTGAACCGATTATTCAGTCAGTTAACTAAATAATTGATCAGTTAACCAAAAAATACCAATGCCGATTGGATCAAAATTGGTATATTATATTTCAGGTTAATACCACCAATTATTGTTAAACTTTACATTTATATTAAAATTCTTAAATTTTAGTTTATTATGATAATATTTACTTTAATTTCATTAAAATCTTTGATTCCAATTTTCAATGATTCAATGATAATAAAGAAAAAAAAACTTGAAAAATAGTATTTTAGAGAAAGAAATAGGGTTAGTGGTATGTTGTAACTTTAATTCTAAAATAAGGATTTTCTTTGTGATTAAAAATAATTTTTTAAAATTTGATTTATTTTGAGATTTAAAATTCAAAATTTAGGATTTAGAGTTTAACATTTAAAATTTAGAGTGAAACTTTTATTTTCATAATCATTTAATCATTGAAAATAGAGTCAGAATTGCAATGAAAAGAAATTGAATATTGAAAGATTTTATCATATGACAAATAGAAGTTTGGAGATTTTAATGATACAAGTGGTAAAATATATGTGTTACAGAATAGAAATATATGATTTGCAGAACCCGGTGCTGTGTTACAAAAGAAAGAATGGATTGTGAGACAAAAAGTTATCCAGAATGAGGTGACTTCATCCCAAGCAAATAATAATGAGACTCCTAATATAACAGAAGCTGCTGCTGATCCATTGTCTAATATACCTATATTGGAATCTTCTTCTACTGATATTGCTTTAAATGTTTCATCTGATACCAATGCACAAAACATTGTAAAATCACTGCCTCTGCAACCACAAATGGATACTCTTCTGCCTCAGACACAGCTTGCCTCTGTTTTAACACAAAATCAGAGTCATGTGAGCATTTCTGAAACCACAGAGGTTATTCCAGACAGGAACATTTCTATTCCGGGCAACCACTCTGATACTGAAAGACCAGAATCACCGATTTCTCTGGGCCATACTTCAGAAGGGGATGATCACAATTTGAACCCTATTCCTGTTGACAGTTTAAAGGCCTCTAGTCTGTCTATTGAACAAAAACTTCAAGCAGCAACTGGGGATGCAGATTTTGTTCCAGTCACTCGAAAAAAACGTGGCAGAAAGAAGGTAACTAAAGCTCCTATCTCTTCTCCTCTACAATGAATATTTTATGCTGGAACACAAGAGGTATTAATTCCTCTTTATCCCGACTACACAAGCTTTGTTATGATTTGCATATTGGTTTATTAATAATTATTGAACCTCTTTCTGGTGCTGACAAATTGCCCTCTTTTGCTATGCAATTGGGTTTTTCTAGTTTCTTTGGTTCCTCTTCTAATAAAATGTGGTTCTTATGGAAGAATAATTTGTTTGAGATCTCTAACTTTGTGGACAAAGGTCAAACAGTTTTTTCAACTGTCAAAGCAATTCAATTAAACTTTTTGTTTACATTATCTTCCATTTATGGAGCGCACTCGAGAGCTTCTAGACGCTGCCTTTGGAACAGTTTAGAAGCATTTGCTGATGGGAATTCAGGGCCTTGGTTAATCGGTGGTGATTTTAACATTATTCGCCATTTTTCTGAATATAAAGGCAGATCCTCCCCATGTTTGCTTAGCATGCAAGAGTTTTCAAATTGTGTTGATAACTGCAGTTTGATTGATGTTCCTCATGTGGGTAATTCCTTTACATGGACTGGTAATCGAAGTTCAGGCAGGGTATGGGAAAGATTGGACCGATTCATGGCTAACCCGTCCTTTTTGGCTGCTTTTGATGAGATTCTTGTAAAACATTTGGGTAAAACCACTTCTGATCACTCTCCACTGTTTCTTGAATGTAAACAAAGTTTGACAAATGTGCCTAAGTCCTTCAAGTTTCAGCATATGTGGTTGTCTCACAGTTCTTTCATGGTCATGGTTAAAGATACTTGGTCTAAAACTTTTCATGGAGGTGGTATGAAAAGCTTACATATTAAATTGAAGGAATTAAAAGCTGCAATCTGTCTTTGGAATAAAGAGGTATTTGGCAATGTTTTCTCTATGGTTCAAAAAGCAGAAATCGAAGCGGAAATGGCAGAAAATTGTTACGTTCTTAATCCCTCTTCTGCTAATAGACAAGATTGGCAAGAAAAGCAAGCACAATTACTATGTAAGCTGCGCATTGAAGAAACATTCTGGAAGCAAAAAGCTCATTTAAAGTGGTTAAAAGACGGTGATGCGAATACCAAATTCTATCACACATATGTCAAGACCATCCAAAAATTGCAGCGCATTGTGTCCATTACTAATTCAGAGGGAGTTTGGCTTTCTCAACAAAAAGATATTGGTGATGAGGCTGTTTCTTTCTATACAAATCTTTTTCAAGCGGACGCCGTTTCTAACCAAGATTTCTCTTATATACTGGGCTTTCTCCCTACTATTATTTCTGAGGAAAAGAATTTGGTTTTGAATACTATTCCCAATGACTGCGAGATCAAGCAAGCTGTTTGGAAGCTAGACCCCACTAGTGCTCCAGGCCCAGATGGCTTTGATGGGAAATTTTTCAGAGAATGCTGGGAGTTTGTGAAATGGGATGTTTGTAGTGCGGTTAAAGAATTTTTTCTTGGCCTTCCTATCCCGCAATCTTTCAATTGCTCACAAATTATTCTGATTCCTAAAGTAGACAACCCTACTTGCTTCAACCAACTCAGGCCTATATGTTTATCCAATTTTATTAGCAAGGTCTGCACTCGAATCCTTGCTGATCGACTAACTCCTTTTTTGTGTGATCTTATTTCCCCTGAACAAGCAGGTTTTATGAAAGGAAGATCTATCCACTCACAAATTCTTTTAGCGAATGAGATGATACATGAACTTGACAGGAAAGCGAGAGGAGGGAACATTGCAATCAAGCTTGACATGGCAAAAGCTTTTGATCGAGTTTCATGGCCTTTTCTAGAAGCGGTCTTATTGCGTTTTGGCTTTTCAAGACTTCTTGTTACTTTAATTATGAATCATTTATCATCCACCAGATTGTCTGTTTGTGTGAATGGCAGGAATTATGGTTTCTTTCGGCCAAGTCGGGGTGTGAAACAGGGAGATCCGCTCTCACCTTTTTTGTTCATTCTGACTTCTGAATGCTTTTCTAGAGGTTTAACGCACTTGATTGATTCAAACCGCATCCAACCATATAAGCTGGCCCGCAACTGCCCCTTAGTGTCTCATTTGGCTTTCGCTGATGATTTATTAATTTTCATTAGAGGTGATCAAATTAGTGTTAAAGCTTTCAAGGGCTTCCTCAAGCAATATCAAAAATCTTCAGGACAACAGATTAATTTTGAAAAAAGCTCTCTGTATGTTTCCAAACACTGCTCTCCCGCGGGGATCTCAAGACTTGAATCCTCTTTGACAATTAAAAAGAGATCTCTCCCTTTCACTTATTTGGGAGCTCCAATCTATCAAGGTATTAATCGTACAACATATTGTGCCGAATTAATAAAGAAGATGGACTTCAAGCTTATGGGATGGACAAGACGCTTTTTATCTCATGGCGGGAGATTATTGTTGATTAAACATGTTCTTAATTCCTTGCCTATTCATATTATGGGGGCTATGAAGATTCCAGCAGAAGTCATTAAAATCTTAGAGACAAAAATGGCTTGCTTTTTATGGGGAAGTGTTCACAACCACGATCGACATCATTGGATCTCTTATAAAAAACTTTGCTATCCTACAGATGAAGGAGGTCTTGGCATCCGATCCTTGAATTCAATCCAAGATGCTTTTTCTATTAAGCTCTGGATTGCTTATATGTTTGGAAATTCTTTGTGGGCTTCCTACATGCGTCGGCGCTACTCCAGAAATGGGGACATGAAATTTCAAATCATTGATTCTTGCTCATGGAAACGAATATGTCAGGTGCATTTTTTTGCTTTAGACATTATGGAAGCAAATGATCTTTTACCAGATAATTATGATGGAAGTGATGTTAGCGTTCCTTTCTCTTCCATTCATGAATGCGTGCGTAATCACAAGAGTATAACATTATCCTCTTCCATGCTATGGGATAATCTGTTCCCTATAAAGATTTCTCTTTTCACCTGGCGTGTGCTTCATAAGGCACTACCACTTCATGATCGGCTACAACTAATGGGTATTTCGGGACCTTCTTGTTGCCTTTTTTGCCTTTCTGCCGAAAGCTCTTTGGATCATATTTTTTATTTGTGTTCTCATATTCAGAAAATTTGGAGATTCTTTGGCAGTTATGTTTTGAGCTCCAATGTTACTCATTCATCATTAAGGTTAGAAATTATAAAATGGTGGTTGGTTTCTAAGCCAAAATCCCTGTTGGGCTTGCTTCGAAGATTTATTCCGCAAATAATATTATGACACATATGGCGTGCTTTTTGTAATTTCACATGGGGAGATGGGGACTTCTTGATCTCCAACATCCGCACCAACATCTGCCACGCTATATATAACTGGGGTATTATCAACTCAACTCGGAAATTTGCTAAAGAGAGGTTTGCTTCGATTATGGAGTTACTGCCAGCGGGTTTCGGATCAATGCAGCGCAAACCTTCCCTAGTTTACTGGCGTTTACCATTGACTCATCCTTTCAAGGTTAATGTCGATGCCTCTTTCACGCCTTTGCTCTCGGCTGGAGGAGCGGTGATCCGAAACTCGTTTGGAAACTTTGTAGCAGCTTGTTACTTCCCTATTCGAGCTTCTTCTCCTCTTTCTGCAGAGATCACAGCCATTAAATTCGTTATTGATTGGCTCTTAAATCTTGGTTACTCTTCCATCCATATCGAGACAGATTCTCTCCAAGCTTCCGACATTCTTCACCAATGGCGACCGCCGGATTTCCATGGCATTTCAACTGAAATCTCGAATTTCCTTCAATCCACAGGTTCGAGTATCACTCATATATTTAGAGAGGGAAATCAGATTGCCCATAAGCTTGCTCATATGGGAAGGATATCACATACTTTCTTCAATTTCTCTAGCTTTCAATCTTTGCCCAATGATTTAAAAGGGCTCATTAATACTGATTGTATGGGTATTCCTTGTTTGAGATATAAATAAAATTTTTTTTCTTGTCAAAAAAAAAATATATATATATATATATGGATAGTTGGTGATATTAACTATTATATTTCAAAAGAAAATTTCATTAAGTTATTGTTGTTGTATGGATTAATTTTTTATTTGCTTTACTCTTCATTTCATTTTAATGGTATAAATTTTTTCATAATAATATCATGGATTGAAAAATCATAAATTTTAATAAAATTTTCAAACCATTGATCTAATAATTTACCGTTATTTTAAAATTTTATTTAAAAAAACTTTTACTAAAATTTTAAAATATTAATGCACATAAAAATATTTTTTGGCCAATAATATGATTTTATTGCCAAAAAGAATCAAATAATAAAAAAACATCTATACATCCAGCCCATCACAAATTGTGGCCTAATCCATCTGCTCCAAAAATCAGCAAACTTATCACTGTTCTTGGTACATGTTAAGCTATACTTAACAGAATTAATAACTCTCCTACAATACCAAATAATTATTTATTTTTATACAAATAAAATATTTATTAAAAATATTTATTTAGTCATGTTATATCATATTAATTTTTCAAACATTTATCATATTATAAAATGCTCATATTATTAAATCATAATATCACTCATCCAAATATAATTTGTAAAGTCTTTGCAATGGCACATGGCCATTAATTAATAGGCAACGAAGAAAAATAGCTAAAATATGTTAACTATGGCCAATAATGGCTTTATATCGATCAATTAAGAATGACACAATGCGGTTTGGGGATTTAGTTCTATATTCAAAGACCACTAATATGTGGTGTTTAATATTTGTGTGATATTTAACTGGTTTATATATTTTATTTTATAAATCTAATTAGACATAGTTTTGTTCCCTGATGAAATGATTATTTAGTATAAACATTATATTTTTTTTATGAAAAATAAAATACATTGAATATTTGTGAAATTTGAGATGAAATAGAAAAATAACATTTGCTAAATAATGTACTTTTTATTGAAAATTAATTAATTGAATGTTTATAGCTCATATATGTAGGAATAATTATTTATTTAGCTATGCAGTTAGTTAGTTAATACTGAGAAGTCGGTTAGTTGAGTTGGCAAATTTATTACAACTGATTGTATATAGATAGATGCATATGTACAATTCATTCTTGTATCTCATCACTTCCTAGAATACACGAATTTTCCTCAAAGTTTCTTTGCTCTGTTCTACATTTTTCCGATCCTACTTCGTTTACAGTTTCTTTATGGTATCAAAGCATCGAGTTCCGATTATGAAGACCTAAGCTTACCTATTTTCTTCTTACCTATTTTCTTTTCATTCACTAGCAAATGTTTCTTTCTTGTTTTCTAGTACAATTTTTACTACTTTGCAATGAGAAATTGCGTCATTTTCATGGCGAGTACCGGTATAGAGAACACTTATTGGCAACATCTTCTATTAGGCAAATAACTAAATACAAAATTTTGAGAGTCTAGAATTCTCGTTGGTTACAGCACCACTCACAAGTAACAATTATTTGACTGAGCATGGTTGTTCAAATTGGGTGATAGAAGCTTGATTATAGTGGGTGAGAGAAAGAAGAGAAAATGTAGTGTGAAAGTGTGAAGTAATGTGAGAAAGGGTATTATGCTAGGGTTAGGTTATTATTATCTTATTGATATTCAAAATGATGTAGTTTTAAATTCTATCAAAACTACATCATTAATTAAACAGGTTGTAATCGATCATTGTATTCAAGTGTCATGACTCATTTTGATATCTCTACTATTTTTTTAATATACGTGATGGTTTTGTTGGAAGTGGTAGAACATTAACGTGTTTCAAGGGATGGATGTGCCACTGAGTGCCAAGATTGTAGCAATTCAGAGTTGTGTTTTTTTTTAATCAAAGAAAATCAACTATCATTAATTGAAAGAAATAGTACAAGGTGCCTTAAAAAGCATTAGGGAACAAAGAAAACATAGAAAGAACAATATAAGCACAACCCTTGCCCAGCTAATCATATCCTACAAACAAGAAATAGCCATTGAAAGAACAACATAAAGGCCTACCAAATAAGCAAAAACAAACGTCTCTGCAAAGTTTTCTTGCAATAACAGAGGGACATGGTTGAGACATAAGGAGCCTTCAAGCCACCGAACCCATACATCCTCGGATATAAAAGCCATGCAAATTGAGAGAAGAGAAGAAATCTCTGGTAAATCTTCGTCGTTGAGTTGAAATGTGGAGGCACCAGAACATGTCTTCAAAGCACCTTCCTCTTGATCTGACCAAGGAAGACTCAAGAGGGAAAAAGACTGGGTTCCAAGATTCACATTTACTGTAGGGATAAGGATGACCTGCTTCTTGAAATAGATGCTGATATATCCACCAAGCAATAAAAACTTCAAAACCAAAAGCCACCATGGAGGTAGAGAAAGCACCAGGCCAACTAAGGGCCAGATCTAAAAAGAAAAACTAAACCACAAAAAAAAAAAAAAACATAGAAGAAAACTAAAAAAAAAAAACTGGAATAGTAAGTTGGTCAGTGACAGCCATAGATCTGGATCTAAAGAGAGAAGGTTGGCCCTTCTACAGAGAAAGAGGGAAGACTTCCAGGAAAGTGTTTTGTTCGCAGCAAGTACCACACAAGCATTTGGATTATCAATTAAGAGTTGTGTTAAATGCAATAGTATTATAGGTAATGCTCATTGTGAGCTAAGGGAAATTAAAGGGAAATGAGAAGAGATTTTAGTGGTTTGGGAAGCTCGCGGTGATGATTTTCTAATGCTTAATACAAATGGTGCTCCACAATGAAGTAAAAAGGTAATGGCTAGTGGTGTTTTTAGGGACTATAGTTAACAGATTAGTGGATTTTCAACGGTTTTAGGTTCTTGTAGCCCTTATATAGTAGAATTATGGATTTTTTATTAAAATATTAGAAAAAGTCTCATATTTTATCAAAATACGTGACTTTTTCTTATATTTATTGAAATATAGGAGTCAAAATACAAATTGAAATTTTGAATTTCGGTTTATATATTTTTTTAATTTTTTTATTATTTTTTGCCAAACCAAAACTCTTTTAGTTTTGTTAAAACTTTTTTTTCTCTTATACGTTTAGCCATGTACAAAATACAAATTTTGGTTTGGTCAAAATTTTATTATAATAATAATAATATTAATTATAATTAAAATATAATTAAAATTAATAATTATATAATTACTAATAATCAATAATAAAAATAATTAATAATTATATTGGACTCAAATATTCAATATTATTAATAATAAAAATAATAAAAATTATAATTATAATATAATTATAATTAATAATTATATAATTACTAATAATTAATAATAACAATAATTAACAATTATATTGGACTCAAATAATTAATATTATTAATAATAATAAATAAATAAATATAAATATAAATAATAATTATATAATTACTAATAATTAATAATAACAATAATTAATAATTACATTGGACCCAAATAATTAATAATTTTATTTGGGTTCAAAAATAATTAATAACAATATCATTATAATTAATAATTATATAACTAATAATAAATACAATTAATAAATAACAATATCATTATATTTAATAATTATATAATAACAATATAATTATAATTAATAATTATATAACTAATAATAACAATATCATTATAATTAATAATGATATAACTAACAATAAATAAAATTAATAAATATAAATTATATTTTTTATTAGTTATATAATTATTAATTGTAATGATATTGTTATTAATTATTTTTGGACTCAAATAAAACTATTAATTTCTTGAGTCCAATGTAATTATTAATTATTGTTATTATTAATTATTAGTAATTATATAATTATTAATTATAATTATAATTTAATTATAATTATTTTTATTATTAATAATATTAATTACTTGAGTCCAATGTAATTATTAACTATTATTATTATTATTAGTAATTATATAATTATTAATTTTAATTATAATTTTTATTAATAGTAATAATAATAATAATAATATTATTATTATTATAATAAAATTTTGGCCACACCGAAAGATTTCAGTTTGACCATCTTAAAAAATTTTATGCATGGCCAAAAGTATAAGAAATTTTTTTTTGGCAAAGTTTTGATTTGTATTTTGACTCTTATATTTAAGTAAATATAGAAGAAAATTTTATATTTTAATAAAATATGATACTTTTTTTTTCATATTTTAATAAAAAAAACTCAAAGATAAGGGTGGTGTATTTTGATATGAAAGAACGTTGGGAAAGAGGCTAGCAGAAACTTGAAGTTTAAGTGGACAATTCTAGTGTGGTTCATGTGTTATGTTAAGATTGTTGTTATCCAATAGTGAATATAAATTTAATTCAGAATATCAAGAATTTATTGGGTTTTGATCGGATCGTCCATATATATAAGACATATCTATAGAGACAGTGGCGGAGCCAGCCCCTCTGGAAGAGGGGGGCTGAAAGAGAAGAAGGGGGGCTAAGAGGGGCTGAAGGTTGAATACATGTCCGACGGCCGACAAAAAAATCGTCAGCCTCCACCCGATCCCACCTAGCTCCGCCACTGTATAGAGAAGCTAATTCAGTGGCATGTAAGATGATGAATCTAGCCTTTCTTCAAGACATCAACTTTTGTTGGCGAGATAAAGCTCTATAGAGTATTCCATGGCTTCTTTTTAGTGATTTATATGTAATTTTATGTGTGCTTCTTTAAAAAAATATATTGATTAAATATATTTTTCTGTTTTTTTTCCCTATGTTTGTGTGAGAGAGAGGGGTTAAAATTGACATATGCAATTTTAAATCTCTCTTTCTCTCTCTCTTAATGAAATTGGGTCTTAAACTAATTAACTGCAATTATTTTTTCTAATTTTTTAAATTTTTTTCTTTAGCATTAATTTTTAAATATATTTTAATCTATCTAAGTTCTGACAAAATTATATTAATAATTTTTTAATTTATTGTTTTACATTAGAATTTTTAAACTAATTATAATATCATACTTCTTCTCTGCTATTAATTTTTAAACATCTATTTTACCTTTTTTTAAAGGTTAATTTTAAAAAATTACTTAAACTTTGCACCGATTTCAATCACGATTTTTTTTAATAAATTGGTACTTAAACTTAAATTTTATTTTAATTCTATTTTTTAATCGGTTGAACACTCTGTGATAAAAAATTATGCTAGCGTGTCAGTTCGTATTTTTTTATTCTGATTTAATTCTTAACGGCATTAAAAATTATTAACAGATATTAAAATTTTTTAATAATTTTTAACATCGAAAATTAACATAAATGAGCAAAAAAATTTTAATGTCCATTAAAAATTATTAACGGGCATTAAATTTTTAATGCCCGTTAACATCAAAAATCATCGTAAATGAATAAAAAGTTAAATGGAAATAGTAATATCAATTAGTTTCATTCTTTTTCATGATATTCTTCCTCTTATCGTTAGCTAACCTATAGAAAAACTAAGTTATATAATCTCCTTCTTAATCCATTATTTTTCTGCATTTTACCGGTTTAATCCTACGAAATAACCTAAAATCTATTTTTGGGCTCTCTTGTAGACAAAATACCAGGAAGACCACCCCTTACCTCTAACCATTCAGAGCACCATTATCCTTGAGTTAAATCAATTTTATCCAACTTAAAGCCCTCCTGCCATTAAATATAACACTCCCACCAAGGCTATAAAGAGCATGATAAAGAAGACTTATATTCTCTATCTAAGAGTAGTAAGGTCCCATCTCACTTGATTCAACTCCAATATGATAGGAAAATTATTACGAGGAGGCCTAAAAGAATCTCATAAGAAATATGAGGCAAAATATCCTCAGTCACTAGTAAATAGAAGCCTATCATGCCAATGCAGCAACATACTAATCCAACCCAATCAAGTGAATTGCATTTTAACACATAAAATTAACCTCCAATTGAGAAAGCAATGTTTAAGATTTAACCTATTAAACAAGGTAATTATTTTTTATCAAATGTATCACAAGGACACAGGTAACAAAAGTTAAGTTTCCAGCAAATGTGGATAAAGTAATTTAATCAGATTCCAAGTCTCTTTGATTGGAGGAGCGTGCAATCTCTTCATTATAAATCTTGTAAAATTAAAGACTAGCAATAAGAAAATGACATACACAATAAGGCATACGAATGCAAATGTAGAAAAATGAAAATTCTATTAGAAGTAGATATGATACGATACAAAATACCTGCAATATATTGAATAGATTTTTTAAACGATAAAAATAATACAGGAACATCACAAACATAACCAATTTAATTAAACACACACCAATATCTATAACAGAATGCTAGTTGAAAACATAAAAGCAAGCCTCGCCATCCTGCATTTCAATTAAGACATGTTATATAAATTATCCAAATCAGAATACAGAACAAGCTGAAAAAGTCAATGTCCATTCAGCAAACCCATAACAACAATGCACCAAAAACATAAATTATTAGCACTTAAAATCATTGTTAGAATAAATATCACGCATTGAAGCTAAATTGAAGACTTTAGCCACTAAACAAATGAGTACGAAAATACCATCAAAAATTTCTATTTTAAAAGTAATTAGACTGTAAAAATGTTTCCCAGGAATTTTTTTTGCTGATTTAAACACTTTTGTATAATTCTTCATATAATATTATTATATTTAAATCAACTAATTTTAATTATTTTTCTCACAAATTGTCAATTAATAACTCTCCATCCTCATTTTAGAAAGGTTCTCCTTTACTTCAACTACATTAAATATATGTGAGTCCCATTAAATGAGTTAACACCCATTAATGATTGTTAATTGGTGTTAATAGTGAGTTCTTTGTATTGTAATATTTTTTTAAAAAAATTTATGATGTTAACGGGCATTAAAAATTTTTAATGAGCGTTAATAATTTTTAACGCCAGTTAATAATTAAATTAAAATAAAAAATAAATATGAACCGACACATTAGCATAAGTCTCTGTCACAGAGTGTCCAACCGGTCAAAAAATAAAATTAAAAAAAAAAGTTTAAGTATGTGAATACTCGAATTTTGAGGCTCGGAAAGTCGATTTTCTCATACTGCAGGCGACCGAGCCGGACCGGAGGTCCACGATAAAGTTCACCGAAAATATATCAATATGGTATTTGAAATGTCCGGGACGACACGTGAATCACGGATATGGTCCCGGAATATTTTTTGGAGGTCTGTAGCTCCCGGAAAATCAGTTTGAGCGAAAATCGTGCGAGCTGATGTGCTATTTTGGCGGCTGAACCGCCGCGCACGGCGGTCCAACTGCCACCGTTTTTTTTCCCCTTTTTTTCGGCTAGTCACATCCACGCCGCAGTTTTTTTTCTTTTCCCTTTTTTCTGGCTAGTCACATTCACGGCGGTCCGACCGCCGTCAAGGTCCGAATTTTATCCATTTTGTCTATAAAAGGCCTCTGAATTTTCAGAACAAGGGTTCGGATTTTTCGGTTCGGTCTTTTCGGGTGGGCTTCGGGCGGACGAACTCTCTATTTTTCATACGCTTAAGGACTTCTCTTGGACTTTTCTTTGCATAAATCTAACCTTGTGCTGCAGGAATCAATTGAAATCAAAATAAGAAACAGTAATCAAGAATTATAATCCAAGGTCTGAGAAAACGAGATCTGGAACTACGAAGTGGGAGAATCCTAAACAAGGTAATATCCTAATTTATCCTTTGTCAATTCAGGCATATCATAAGCATTACATCTCCTTCTTAATTTCTTTTTGGGTCAAAGACCTAATTTCTTTTGGCATGAAGCCTATCCAAATTAAAATCAATCTTTGGTATTAAGCCGATCTCAATTAAAATCAACTTTTTGGCATGAAGCCTAAATTGCATTTTCTTTTGGCACCAAGTACCCAAATTTCATCAAATTTAGCACTAAGTGCTCAAAATATCACAATTTTGGCAAAAAGCCCGACAATGCACGAAGCATACACACACATATGCATAAATTCATAATTGCCTTTAAATAGGCTTTTCCGAACTACATGGGCTTTGATCTCTCATAAAAAACGAGAGTATGTAGGCACATTTGGGATTCACCTCAAATAGCAAGCCCACAATTTACTAACAATCTGTTTGTCTTCTTTTCTTCGTCCTTTTTAGGTTTGTTTCTTTTTGGCAAATTAATCAAATACATGACATAGTTCCCGAATCCTCCTTGGGTTCGTAGATTAGAAACTTTTACATTGGATGCATTATTGGAGTCAAACAAGGGTTTTCTTAGTTTTTCCCTTTGGATAGAAAAAACTGAGTGGTGACTCCTAACAACAAGTGAATGTTCCTCCGAATCTTTTTCGGGTGGAAATTGAGGTTCACAATTTGGCGATTTCACTGGGGACCATAAAAATGATTTATGGGATCCTAGTAGACTACTATTGTTTATTTGACTAATTTGCCCTTCTTCAGGGTACTTTTATTTATTTTGCAGGGTACCTTAGCAATATATATCATTTCCTTAAGGATATTGGAATAAAATTGACAAAGGGAATCTTTTTCCTTTGATGGACCCCTTGTTTGATTAATTGTGCAGTTGTTTTGTCATTTAGAGAATCTTTTTCTCTTGCATTATATGGGGGAATCATTTTCCTCCATTACATAAAAAAATTATTTTCAAATGAATTTCTTCTCTCTCTGTTCAAAATTCTGAGTCTGGATAGCAAATAGCGCTGACCGGCAGGTCTCCTTGATTATGCCGGCGAACAGCCAAAGCGTCCTCCCTGTTGTCGCAAACCATTCCAATCCTTTTGGAGTGGCCCATGAGTAAACGTACTGTTGGACCCATGCGAAACTCTTTGTTTCACATGTGGTTAGGTATATCTTACTCAAGACTTAAGGGTCCCTATTAGAAGCATATTCTCTACTTTTCATGTAACAATAGAACCCTCCCTTAGGTTGTATGTACCCAATAATAGTGCCACATTCCATTAAAATGAATTATGATGTGATGAGGTGCATTCATGCAACATAACAACATTGTTTTGGGGAAAACCTTTTGATATATGCAAGTGGACCAAGAGTCTTCCTACCCTACACACTACCCTGATCCTTTACCCTTAACCTTTGCAGGTACCCACTATCCGTGTGCCTTCACCTACACAAGCTACACCAACTCCAACTGTGCAATCACCCACAAGTCCTACTACCCCAATTTCACCAACTACTCCAATTACTGAAATGGCTACTATTGAACAGATTAAGGCCTTGCTAGATGGACAGGTTAAGGAGATTGAAGTTAGGATGCAAGAAAGAATTGATGAAGCCTTGACCGCCCAAAGGGTAGCCATCTTGGCCGAATTGGGAGGGGCACCAAAGACAGCCACTACTCCTGGAAATCTAGGGAAGGAACCTATTGTGGGACAAGCTAGTACCCCCATGACTGCTCAAAATAATACCCCTGTCATCAATTTGGAGGATCCACCCTTTAAGAATGCTACTGAAACTGATGAATTAAAAAAGAAACTTGAATTGCTTGAAAGGTCAATCACTGCCATGAAAACTCATAAAGAGGTGGTAGATATGGATTCCTTATCCTTGTTTCCCCAAGCTAGGTTGCCTCCAAAATTCAAGATGCCTGGGATGGACAGATTTGATGGGACTACTTGCCCTAAAACCCACCTGAAGATGTATGTGGGGGCCTTAACCCCTTGGGGTTTAAATGACGAGCTCTTTGCTCAACTCTTCCAACAATCCTTGACTGGTGCTGCCCTTAAATGGTTTGTAAGCCTTGATCGTGCCAAGATTAAGACCTGGGAAGACATCTGCAATGCATTTAACACTCAATACCACTACAATATTGAGGTAGATGTCACTAGAAGGGAGCTTGAGACTACCAAGCAAAACAACAATGAACCCTTCTCCTCGTTCCTTACGAGGTGGAGGGCGAAGGCTGCCCAAATGATCAATCGCCCTTCAGAACAGGAGCAGATTGATATTATAATCAAGAATTTAAGGCCTACATATCAAGCTCAACTGCAAACCCAATACCTACCTACTTTCAAATCGCTCATTGCGACTGCAACTAAGGTAGAAGATTTGATACAATTGGGTAAGATAGTAGATGAGGGAGCTACTTCAAAGTATAAGAAATAGGGCCAAGCTGCTTCCTCAAGCAAGGTCAATGAAGTGGCCAATATTGCTCCTGTGAATCCTTTACGTGTGGGCAATCTTGGGCAGAGAAATCAGCCAAGAAGGCAATATACCGACCTTGGGATGCCCCTCATCTGGTGTTTAAAAAGGCCGTGGAAGGAAAATACTTGAAGCCTTTGGACCCAAGGCCTCCTCCAAACCCATTACCCTCCAATTATAGGGCCAATGAGTACTGTGAATACCACCAAGGAAATGGGCATAGAACAGATGCTTGTTGGACTCTGAAAAATTGCATCCAAGATCTGGTGGATAGTGGTGACATCATTCCTCTCAGGAGTCAACCAAACATTAATACTAACCCTTTGCCTAATCATTCCATCCATGGCATCACTGTGGAAGAAGAGTAGTTTGATCCTTTCAATTTTCTCTTAGAGATGAATGAAGTATGTGTGTTGGATTTGAATGACCTCGTTGAAGAGGTCGACGCCTTAACAAGAAGCAGAAGGCAATATCAGCCACTCGACTTGGGAAAAGCCCCTAAAACCTCAAATCACCCCTATAAGAAGACGCCAGAACCAAAAGAAGACTCTGTCCTCTCTCAGCTTAAACAAACTCAAGCTAAGGTGTCAATTTGGGAGCTCCTTGCTTCCTCATTCCCACACCGTCAGGCTCTCAGTAAAGCTTTGAGTCAACTTGATACATTAGTAGACACAAGCCCAGAAGCTTGGTGGCCACTTTGACCCAATCAACCAAGGCATTGAGTATCAGGTTTTCTGATGTAGATTTACCAGAAGACGGTAAGGAACACAATGATGCTCTATACATCACCATACAAACTAGGGAAAAGACTGTGCCCATGGTTCTCATTGATAATGGGTCAGCCTTAAATGTATGTCCCTTGAAAGTAGCAAGCTGTCTGGGATTGGAGGCTACGGATCTTACACCTTCTGATCAAATTGTTAGAGCATATGATAACACTCGAAGAGAAATTTTGGGTGTTGCTACTCTGGAAGTTGCTATTGGACCGGTAAAAATGGGAGTGCCGTTCCAGGTCATTGATGTACCCGTGAGCTTTAATCTCCTCCTTGGAAGGCCATGGATTCATCAGAATAATGCTGTACCTTCTTCATTACATCAAAAACTTAAGTTCCCTTTTGAAGGAAAAATCATCACTATTAAAGGAGACACATGTGAAATCAACAAGAAAACCACGGATCAGTCTCTCTTTGAGGTTGTTCCTGGTGAAACTGCTATGGCCTTGACCGGGTTCCATTATGACACTGTTCAATGCATTGAAGGAGAAAGGCCCAAAGGGCCATTTATCCTATATGACTTTGGGGAGGTCCAAGTCAATTGCCTGGTAGGAATGATGCTAAGGGTAGGTCTGCTACTCGGGATGGAAATGATAAGGTCTGGGAGAAAATCATCCATAGTGCGGCCATGGGAAGAGCCTGAGAATAAGGGAACTTTTGGCTTGGGGTACAAACCCACAGACGAGGAGATAGAAGAGTTTGAGCATGGGAAGAAGAAAAAGAAGACTTGGGGGGCAAAAAGCCTCAAAATGCGCCCTTACTTTAGAACTCTGAACGGTCACTTTTGCAAACCTGGAAAAGCAGTTCCTTACTGTGGTTTTCAGGAGCCATTCTATTCTCCTATGACCGGAAAGAAGCTACTGGGTTTTGAGATGTTCGCTGATGTTTTAGTCATCAAGGAGGAAGAGCCAGAACCTATAACTGACCCACAAGTGGAAGATTTCATGCGGCCTAGTCTCTTTGATGAGGTTGCTATGATAACCAATTTTGAAGACAAAAGGGACTTCACGAAGCTGATCAAGACAACAGATGGACCACTGATGAACTGGTATGCCGAGGAGGGACAAATGGCTATAGTCAAACCTAGTCCTGTGTCACACCCTGAGCCTGAATCTTGTACTGAGTCAAATCTTGAGTCAAACACCGAGTCAGAGTTTAGTTCTGAGTCTTCCTTAGCTTCAGGAATAGAAAACCCTGATGTCGAATATAATGTAACTCTGGAGGATGAGTCCGCCATTATTAATGAAACTGTTCAAGTTCTTGGTTATCCTGTGTCTTTTGCTTTCTAAGTATTATCTAGCAAAAATAAAATAAATGAAATAAAAGAAATGAATGAAAAGATAATAATTGGCGAAGAAAATGAATATACATACATTGCATATGATTGTGTGAATAAGGAACAAGTTGTTGAGTGCATCAGAAGATATGTCGATTGCTTCATGGGGAAGACAAGTGATGTCACGGGAATAGACCCAGCAATATCAGTTCATAAGATTCCGTTATACCCCGATGCAAAGCCGGTTAAGCAGAAGTTGAGAAGAATGAAGCCAGAATGGTCTTTGAAAATTAAAGATGAGATTGCCAAGCAACTGGATAATAAGTTCATAGAACCGATTGTCTACCCTTCCTGGTTAGCAAACATTGTGCCAGTCCCGAAGAAAGATGGAAAGGTCAGGATGTGTGTTGACTATAGAGATTTGAATAAGGCTTGTCCCAAGGACGATTTCCCGCTACCACATATCGATTTGCTAATAGACAGGATGGCTGGACATATGATGGTTTCCATGACTGACCTTGCGGTTAGGTACAATCAGATCATGGTGCATCCACCGGACAAAGAAAAGACAGCTTTCATTACAGAATGGGGCACTTTCTGCTACAGGGTTATGCCTTTTGGATTGATAAATGCAGGGGCTACCTACCAAAGGATGGCGACAACAGTCTTTCATGACATGATTCACAAAGAAGTAGAAGTGTATGTTGACGATATGATTGTCAAGTCAAAATCTCCAGAAGAGCACGTTGAAGCACTTGAGAAGTTCTTCCTTAGACTTCGCAAGTACAATTTGAAGCTTAATCCTGCAAAGTGCCTATTTGGAGTAACATTAGGCTTATTTTTGGGATATTTGGTCAGCAAGAAAGGAATAGAAGTTGATCCAGTAAAGTCAAAGGCTATTCTGAAAATGCCCCCACCAAGAACAGAAAAGGAGATTCGAGGCCTGCTAGGTAGATTACAATATATCAATCGATTCATATCGCAGTTGGCAGAGACTTGTGGTCCTATCTTTAAGCTACTAAGGAAAGGTGCTTCACAAGAATGGAATGAAGACTGCCAGAAGGCCTTCGACAAGATCAAAGAATACTTGTTAAGTTCGCCAATTCTGCAACCTCCTAGAATGGGAAAACCTCTGCTCTTGTATTTGTCTGTAACAGATGAAGCCATGGGTGCAATGCTAGCTCAAGAGGCCGAAGGTACAAAGGTAGAAAATGCAATTTACTACCTCAGCAAAAGGATGTTGGACTATGAGTTAAAGTATAACAAGATTGAGAAGTTGTGTTTAGCGTTATATTGGACCTGCACGAAGTTACAACACTACTTGTCTTCTTACACTACTTGTGTCATCGCAGAACAGAGTCCCTTGAAATTCCTTATGGAGAGGCCTGTTTTGGACAGCAAAATGGCAAAGTGGGTGTCAACATTGGCAGCTTTTGACTTAAAATTCATTCAGAGGAAACCTGTGAAAGGTGGGGCAATAGCTGACCAGTTAGCAGAATTACCCATAAAAGACAAGATGCGAGAAATGAATTTTCCTGACGAAGACCTCTTGAATGTGGAAAGAAGTGTTTGGGAGATGTATTTTGATGGGGCATCCAATTATCATGGAAATGGAATTGGGATTGTATTCAAAACTCCTTGTGAAGAATACATTCCCTTTGCAGTTAAACTTGACTTTAGCTGCACTAACAATGAAGCGGAATATGAAGCTTGCATCAATGGGCTCGAAGCCACTCTGGAATTGGGGATTAAGAACCTAAAGGTCTATGGTGATTCTATTTTAATAGTATCACAAGCTTTAAGGAAATGAAAAATAAGAGAAGAGCGTTTGGTTCCTTACCTACAACGCCTTGATCATTTGGCACAACAATTCGATGATCTGTCCTTCGAATATCTCCCAAGAGCAAAGAATCAGTTTGCTGATGCCCTGGCTACTTTAGCTTCCATGATCAATATCAAGGAGGGGAAAGCCATTCGTCCATTGAAAGTTCAACTTCAGAAGCAACCTGCCCACGTAATGCATTTGGCCGATGGTAAACCATGGTTCTGGGATATCAAGAGTTATCTCAAGGATGGAAGTTATCCGGAGCGATCATCAAGGGTTGATCAGAGAGCAATAAGGCAGCTAGCCACAGGTTACATTCTTAATGGAGATATCCTCTACAAAAGAAGTTGGAATGAAATGCACCTAAGGTGTGTGAATGAAGCAGAGGCTAAGCGGATAATGGAAATGGTGCATGGTGGCAAATCAGGACCGCATATGTATAGGATCGCCTTGGCTCGAAAAATAGCCAATATAGGATATTATTGGTCCACCATGAATACAGACTGTGTGGCATTTGTGCAAGAATGCTATCAGTGTCAGATATTTGCTAAGCTGCAGAAGCAACCTCCCGTTGCTCTAAATCCAATCACTTCTCCATGGCCCTTCGCTACTTGGGGAATAGATATAATTGGCAAAATACATCCACAAGCCTCGAATGGACATCAGTTTATCTTGGTAGCAGTGGATTACTTCACGAAGTGGGCTGAAGCAGCTTCCTATGCAGAATTAGACGCCAAAAAGACAGCACAGTTTGTCCGAACCAACATCCTTTGTCGGTACGGAACGCCATTTGAGATTATCACTGATAATGGAACTCATTTCCAAGCAGAATTTGCTAAACTCTTGACGGATAAGAAGGTCCAGCATCATAAGTCCTCTCCTTATAGACCTCAAACAAATGGAGCTGTAGAAGCAGCAAATAAGTCTATAAAGGTGATCATACAAAAAATGATCAAGGAACATAGGTGTTGGCATGAGAAGTTACCACTGGCTTTGTGGGGATATAGAACATCAATTAGAACTCCTACTGGGGCAACCCCATATTCACTGGTGTACGGAATGGAAGCAGTACTCCCCATTGAACTGGAAGTTCAATCGGCGAGGATAATTCAAGAAAGTCAGATAAATGAAGCTGAATGGATTAGCAATTATCATCATCAGTTGTTGGGTTTGGATGAAAAAAGACTTCAAGCTCTCCATCAGATTCAAGGGTATCAGAGGAGAATGGCCAGACATTTCAACAAAAAGGTCAAAGATCGAAAGTTGGAAGAAGGTTGTTTGGTTCTGAAAGAGATCAGAACACCCGTTACAGATCCTCGTGGGAAGTTTCATCCTCATTGGGCTGGACCCTACATTGTAAAGAAAATACTTTCCGGCGGAGCCGTCATCTTGTCTGATTTGGATGGTCTGTAGTTCACAAACCCATGCAATCTGGATCAATTAAAGAAATATTATGTATAATCATGCATTGTAAGGAACTACATTAGACCTGATTCTCGCAAACTAATTTGAGATATGTAGGCAGCTCTCCTTGAGCACGGTCTAAATTTTAATAAAAACCATTGATTCATTTTTCTTTTGCCAACATAAAAAAAATCCCGCTAAGTTGAAGACCCGCAAAGGGTGGCTTAGGCAAGAATGGGTAAGAGCTCGCTAAGTTGAAAATCCGAAAGGACGGCTTAGGCAAAAATTAGAGCATGTAAATAAAGTAGATAATGCTTGGAAAGCAAATAAAAAGAGTCATTCATTCCAAAAAGAGTCATTCATTTCAAAAAAGAGTCATTCATTCCAAAAAGAATCATTCATTCCATGAAATATCAAACCAATCAAAAGAGTCAAACCATAAGTCCTAAACGTCAAATGAACCAAAAAGGTAAAAGCAATCCAAAAAAATAGACAATAGAGTCAACCCTAGGATCTAAATCCTACGTCTACTACGTGGGGCAGAGTCTTCGGTATCTTCCTTAGTTCCGGAACTTTCTGCAACATCTATCTTCCCCTCGTTAAGAGGAACCACATCCTCTCCCTCCAACTCCTGCAGCAATGCATGCCTCCTTGGCTTTTCAATTGGCCAAACTTCAGCTATAAACCAAGTTCTATACTCTGGAGTAGGCTGGACAAGGGAAGGCTCTGCAAAAGGCCTGATCATCTGATGGTTTCTAACCCAAGTTTGTAGAACAGCTCGAGTAACTCCGGGAGTAATAGGGGAAGCAATGGTAAGCCCAACAGGAAGAGGAACCCTCTGATCAATTCTCATCTGTCCGAGGATGCGAGAAGCACTATACCATGTACTATGAGTGAAACCAAGGAGGTAGACATGGTCATGCATTGCATTTGCCTCCATGAATCGAGAAATTCTATACCAAGAGATGTACCACAGCAATTCTTCTGATCCAAGCTCATACAACCAGATAGTCCACTTAGCCATAGAAGGAAAAGAAACCTAGATTCTTCTAGTGCGGTACTGAGAAGGGTTATAAGTCAAGGCATGGGGAGCGGCAACCACTCGGAGATGGTCTCTCAGCCAAACCTGAAAAAATAGATCCTTTCTATTTACAGAGAAAAAGAATGAGAAGAAGCAAAAGGTATAGCAAAATTACCTGAAGAATGACCGGAGTAACAGTCCAATCTTCAAATCCAAGTGCAGCTCCGTCAAGACTCTGAATAGTCTCAGCCAGAATCATACCACCAATGCAGTTAAGTTCTTCCATCTGCCTAATCATGGGACTCTCGGCGATAGATATCCTAATCGTAGTGTCCTAAAAAAAAGATTTTCTAATTCATTATTGGGAATAATTTGGGGGCAATTTCAGAAAAATTCAAGTTCCTTCCCCAGTGGGGTTTGACTTCCTAGAGGATTATTTCTGAGTTCTTCACTAGAAATAATTACTGATAGCAAAGCTTAGTGAAGCCTAGTATTACTTCTGGTTCATTACTAGAGCTAGTTCAAGTACATGTAAAGGAAAGATTCCTAGAATTTATTTCTAAGTTCTTTATTGAAAATAAATAAAAATCTCAATCCACCAATATCCCCCTAAGAGAGAAAACAACCCATATCTACCCATATTGATTCTTTCCACCTTTTGAAGACTCTTGATCCAGTTGTGCATGCAATGGTTGTAAAGGAGCAAATAAATACCTTTATGAAAATAAAAGGGGACATCATGCATACATATGTACTGTTTGTGCTAAACAAAAGTGCAGGTACAGAAAAGTCAGAATACAATCAGAGAAAAATCAGAAGTGTTGCAAGCAATCCAGAAATGCCAAAACGCGGGTCTTTTGCACCTTGCTCAAAATTCTCGTTCCTGACGACCACTGAGCCCTATAAATCATTTTTATGGACCCCAGTGGGGGGCAATTGTGAATACTCGAATTTTGAGGCTCGAAAAGCTGATTTTCTCAGACTGCAGATGATCGAGCCGGACCAGAGGTCCACGGTAAAGTTCACCGAAAATATATCAATATGGTACTTGAAATGTCCGGGACGACACGTGGATCACGGATATGGTCCCGGAATATTTTTTGGAGGTCTATAGCTCCCGGAAAAGCAGTTTGAACGAAAATCGTGCGAGCTGATGTGCTATTTTGGAGGCTGAACCGCCGCATGCAGCGGTCCAACTGCCGCAATTTTTTTTTTCTTTTCCCTTTTTTCCGGCTAGTCACCGCCGTACGGGTTCCAACTTCTTCCACGGCGGTCTGACCGCCGTCCAGGTCCGAATTTTATCCATTTTGTCTATAAAAGGCCTCCGAATTTTCAGAACAAGGGTTCGGGTTTTTCGGTTCAATCTTTTCGGGTGGGCTTCGGGCGGACGAACTCTCTATTTTCATACGCTTAAGGACTTCTCTTGGACTTTTCTTTGCATAAATCTAACCTTGTGCTGCAGGAATCAATTGAAATCAAAATAAAAAACAGTAATCAAGAATTATAATCCAAGCCCCAAGAAAACGAGATCTGGAACTACGAAGTGGGAGAATCCTAAACAAGGTAATATCCTAATTTATCCTTTGTCAATTCAGGCATATCATAAGCATTACATATCCTTCTTAATTTCTTTTTGGGTCAAAGACCTAATCTCTTTTGGCATGAAGCCTATCCAAATTAAAAACAATCTTTGGCATTAAGTCGATCTCAATTAAAATCAATTTTTTGGCATGAAGCCTAAATTGCATTTTCTTTTGGTATCAAATACCCAAATTTCTTCAAATTTAGCACTAAGTGCTCAAAATCTCACAATTTTGGCAAAAAGCCCGACAATGCACGAAGCATACACACACATATGCATAAATGCATAATTGCCTTTAAATAGGCTTTTCCGAACTACATGGGCTTTGATCTCTCATAAAAAACGAGAGTATGTAGGCACATTTGGGATTCACCTCAAATAGCAAGCCCACAATTTACTAACAATCTGTTTGTCTTCTTTTCTTCGTCCCTTTTAGGTTTGTTTCTTTTTGGAAAATTAATCAAATACATGATATAGTCTCCGAATCCTCCTTGAGTTCGTAGATTAGAAACCTTTACATTGGATGCATTATTGGAGTCAAACAAGGGTTTTCTTAGTTTTTCCCTTTTAACAGAAAAAACTGAGTGGCGACTCCTAACAACAAGTGAATGTTCCTCCGAATCCTTTTCGGGTGGAAACTGAGGTTCACAAAGTATCAATTTGTCAAAAAATAATTCGTTATAGAATTGAAAATCCATATAAAATTTAAATATTTTTTGAAAATTAACCCTTTTTTTTTTAACTTTTTTTAATATAAAGCATAAGTATTATTAATAAAATTAAATGGGGAAAAACATGAATTAGTGAGCCAAACTACCCAAGACAATAGGCTTATCTTATACACATACAACTAAAATCTCATCAACTCATATAAATAAACCCCAAAACCGAGAAAGATACAATATATAATAAGTCTATTATGAATGGCTATATAGAGAATAAGCTGAGGAGTTGTATAGAACAAATCACAAAATTCTTAAGGTTGTTGCCTCAAATATTACCAAGATAAAACCCAAGAGCCTATCTACATGTGTCTACAAGCAACCAAAAAAACCCAATCTACAAAGAACTACATTATTTTATACAAGAAGAAACTTGCATATTTGTTGAAAATCTATGAACCTGCACTTTTGTGTGCTGAACAAATATACATTCAAAAAATATATGAGGCTATAGAAGGTTTTGTTGCAGTACACTAAATCATATTGGCAACCATAGTCCATTAAAATCAACAAGTGAGTAGGAAAGAAATGCAGATCAACAAAACTCAACTCAACTAACAACAAAACTCATCATTACTACTTTTAATGAATAACATCCCACTTGCAACAAAACTCAAATGGAAATATAGGCCACATAATTGCAGCCAAAATAGCAAGCTTGATGTCAGATTGAGGGATGATAGATTGAGAGAGAGCATGCTGCATATATGACCAAAATTTAAAAGCCAATGATAAGTGTAATTGTTTGCAACAAAGTTCTTCTAGAGGTATCATGCAAGTCAACTTCGGTGGTCCAGTAGAGAGGCCTAAAAAAGACCAAAGCCGATGTGTCAGAGAGTCTGTAAAGCCATCACCATAACTAATATTTGAGCAGAACAATCACTAAAAGTGAAAGTGAATGGGTCAGCAATAAGAAGTGCATGGAACAAATGTAAAAAGATGGATGATTATAAAAGGCAAACACTTTTAAATTAATCACAAAACCATCAAAGAGTAGATACTGTGAGAAGACTTGAAGAGTTGTTGGTGTTAACAATACAGGGATTAAAATGAAATGATCTTTCAAAATTGAAATTCATGATCAACAAGAGAGCATAAGTTAGACATAATGAACTGCCCAAAACTATTGCAATTACAACCAGGCTGTAAGATCATAGAGGTGATCCACAAGTGAATTGGATTCTCTAAGAACATGTTTGAAATTCACCAAGGAGAGGGCTTTCACCATGTCACTAACTTTGCATAAATTGTCCCAAAATTTCCACGGACTATTTGCAAGGCCCTCTTGAACCTAGGTAGTTGCATTTATAGAAAGAGATTCTGTTAGTAAGCTTTTATCATTGATCCGTTCATGGGACATAAAGAATTCAAGGGCTTTGAGTATTGTTATTAGCTCAGCTTCATTGGAGTCCCTTATACCCAAGTTACATGAGAATTTGCAAGAAAATTACTTAAGCTATCCCATAAGGCGCCTCCAATTCCATCAGGTTCTGGCTTACTCTATGCTGACCCATCCACATTCCACTTAAGAGAATCAATCGAGGGAGGTATAGATAACTTGGCCTTGATGTTGAAAATAATATATATATATATAATTCAATTAATGCTGCATGATTCAAAATACATGCAAAATTATGTAGAACTTATTAATGTAATTTATTGTTATACGAATTAAAAAAATAAAATTGATACTATCCGAATAATTGTACCAGACTCCTAGCTATCCGGACGATACATCTCTCATTCTAAACTACCCGTTTGACCGAACTCTGCTCCGTTCGGACGGTAGTTGGTATAATGTGACAAAAAACAATGATTGTGACGCCCGAAAAATCAGCCGACACTAGCAGATATGGTTCTACATCCATCCACTATATATAGGGATAAGCCCCCACAGGTAAGGGGTCCGAAAAACTTTCTTTTCTTCTTATTATAAGCTCGTCTAATCTGTACATTTCTGACTTAGGCATCGAAGTCTCCCCACTGAAACTCGGTCCCTCCTTCTATGACTTGATAGGTGGTACAATTGGCAATAGTAGAACCTGAACTTCAGAGTATGAACCGGAGTCCTTGTAGTCCACTTTGTCATCATTGGTGCGGTGAGCATAGACTGACTAATTCCCGAAGATGGACAATAGGACTCAAAATTTAATCCCCAATCCCCAATCCCCAGAACCGTACTTGAACTCCAAACACCATATTGCCTCTACCACCATATACACCTCGACACCATCCAACCCTCAACATTGCAAGCAGTCAACAAAATGAGCATTTTACAGCAGAGCCTTCTGTATTCAAACCTTTGTTCGCCGATCCAATGGCAGATTCGGCTGGAACATCCACCCCATTTACCCCCTAACCCGAACGGCGTCATTCATGTTATAATCTCCTAACCCGTCAGAATAGGCAATCAAAGACCTCACCTCGACCCTCAAGGGCTTTATTGCAGCCTTTGGACCACAGGCCACTATAAATCCCCCACCTCCTGCAACTGCAAACTATCAAACCCTGCCCCTACAGTATAACCTTGACCATAATCAGCAACATAGATCTAGAGATACCTCCCCAGATACCACAAAACTAGTTCGGAGAAGGCTCTATCCCGAGAGAACTTAACATTCCCACACCCCCTCCCCTCCAATTTCTACTCTGGTTCAAACCCAAACCAAAGAAAAGGAAGCTATAGTAAACGTTGAGGATATTAATGCCTTGGTAGAAGACAAAATTAGATGTATGCAAAGAGGTACAGTGTTGCAGTATGACATTATTTTTTGCTCCCCTTTGTTTAAGCAGATTCTTGATGAAGTTTATCCTAGTTTCCATATACCAAAGTTGAAGGAGTATAATGGAACATCAGATCTGTGAACGTGTGTAGATTACTTTTACAACACTGCCCTCATATTCACAACCTCAGATGCCACTTTGTGTAAGTTATTCTCTAAAACTTTCATGGGCAACGCCCAACTGTGGTATAAGAATCTTGAGCTGCACTCTATCCATAACTTCGGCCAGTTCACCGAGTTCTTCATCAATAAATTTGCAGCTTCCATCAAGTCCGGCTGAACATCAGCCGACCTACTTAAAGTAATGCAGAAATTGGGAGAAACATTGAGGCAATATGTTGATAGATTTCATGACATAGTGGGTTAAGGTAAACTTTGAAATTGTACTTGAAACGCTGATCCAGAACGCGGGATGCCCATAGTTTTCCCATTTCCTAAGCAAAAACCCTCCATAAGATTTTATAGAGCTTATGGCCTTATCGTACAAATACATTAAGGCTGATGAAGATAGCAGAGTTTGGCAAGAACTCCATCACAACCATCAAAGCCTTGATCAGGCACCAGTATCTGAAGGATCTCCCAAGCCCGAGCTGCCCAAGCAACATAAACAAAATACGAGCCAATTTAAACCAAATACCTCCTGAAGAAACCCTAATCACCAGATGAAGCAGCCCCCATAACGCTATCCCAACCGCTCTTACCACATCACTAAAGCTCCAGAACAATTTACCCTATTAATCGCTTCCAGGGCAACTATCATGTGATGGCTTAAGCATAACACCGAGGTCAATTGGCCCAAACCAATGAAAGATGATCCAAATCAAAACTAGGAGTTATATTTCAATTTGCATCAGGGCCATGGTCATAAGACTAATGATTGTCATAGGTTGAAGAGGGAAATAGAGCGACTGGTTTGAGCAGGCGAGCTAAAATAGTTTGTTGCTTCCACTCTTGAGCAAGAAGGTCAGGCCAAACCTAGCGCTCAAAATCCTATAACCTCGAGAAAAGTCCCGACCGAGGTGATACAAGTCATAGCGGGGGGCGAACATTACGATATTATTGGTCCTTCGCATAAAAGAAGGGCTAAAGAAGTTTTTTCTATTGTAGAGATCCCGAAATCCTTAAGCTTGGTAATTACTTTTCACCCTAAAGAATCACATCATATCACAAGCTCACATACTGACACACTAGTAGTGGAAGCTATGATACAGGATTATTTGGTTCAAAGAATATTAGTCGATACGGGCAGTGCCACTTGTTAACTTTTTATGCTTACAAGAAGCTCGGTTTGTCGACCTCAACTCTAAGGTAGGTCATTGCTCCTTTGGTTGGTTTATCTGGGCATCCAGTGCCGGTAGTAGGGTCTGCCATGCTCGATGTACAATTGGGGGATGGCCCAACAGTTCAAAATTGCATAACTTGTTCCATGAAAATGCGATTTTTGGCACCCATTGCTGGTAGGGGTGGATGCATGCATTTCAATGAGAAGCCTACTCATGAAAATTCCAACTCCCTAGGGACCAGCAGCCTTAAAGGGGAATCAACAGATAGCTCGAGATTCTTATGCAGTCCTACTTAAAGATGCAAACTTAGCACTCCCAGTTGATTCTCTGGATGTGCCTAACTCAAAGTTTCGAGCGGAGTCTACTGACATGCTCAAAGAAATAAAAATAGAAGAAAATAAAACCTTTAAAATTGCGAGCAATGCAGGGCATGAGAAGGAGAATGCCTTAACTCGAAAAGAAATTTGGGGCTAAAAAGACAATTGGCAGTGGAACAAAAAGTAAAAAAGCTCTTACATGTGGAATTTATCAAGGAAGTGTTGTTCCTAGATTGGTTGTCTAATGTAGTTTTGGTAAAGAAGGCTAACGAAAAATGGAGGATGTGTGCTGATTTCACCAATCTGAATAAGGCTTGCCCTAAGGACTCATACCCCTTACCCAATATAGATCACCTTGTTGATTCCATGGCGAGCTATGCTGAGTACAGTTTTATTAATGCTTCATCCGAATATCATTAGATGCCCTTGAAGGTTGAGGATCAGAGTAAAACTTCATTCATCACTGCCAAAGGGACATTTTGTTATACGGTCATGCCATTTGGCTTAAAGAATGTGAGGATAACATACCAGAGGCTGATAAATAAACTCTTTCAGAATCAGATAGGCCGAAACGTTGAGGTTTATGTTGATGACATGATTGTAAAATCCTAAACTTCAGCAGAGCGCCCAAGAGATCTAGTAGATATTTTTGCTATACTCCGGCAAGAAAATATGAAGCTCAACCCAGAGAAGTATGCCTGGGATTCATCATTTTAGAGAGAGGTATCGAGGCTAATCCTGAGAAGATAAAAGCAGTGCTAGACATGGAACCGCCAAGGAATATTAAAGAGGTGCAGAAATTGAATAGCGGAGTCAAGGCTCTTGGGAGGTTCATCTCATGTTCAACAAAGAGATGCTTGCCATTTTTTAAACTTCTGAAGAACTTAAAAAGCTTCCAATGGACAGAAGAGTAGCAATGGGCCTTTGATGACCTAAAGCAATTCTTGAGTTCGCCACCATTGCTCAGTCGACCCGTTCAAGGCGAAATGCTTCATCTTTATCTTTCAGCCTCACTTGGAGTTGTGGGGTTAGTTTTGGTCCGAGAGAATAGTAGTCAGCAGTATCCAATTTATTATACCAGACATGCCCTGAAAGGGTTGGAACTTTGGTACTCCCTGTTAGAAAAGTTAGCCATGACACTTCGGTCTATGTCACAAAGACTTCTTTCATACTTTGATGCATATACTATCACTGTACAAACTAACTACTGCTTGAAGAAACTCCTTCAGTGGCCGAAGACTTCAGGCCGCCTAACAGAATGGGCAACATGGTTAAGAAGATTTGATATAAGATACGAACCTAGGCGAGCCATGAAAGCACATGTCTTGGCGGACTTTGTCACCGAGTTATATGAGCAGCCCCTTGATTAATTACTAGTTGGAGTATAGATTCTTTATGTAGTAGATGGAGCTTCTGGAGTAGAGGGAGCTGGTATTGGAGCAGTGCTTATAAGTTCGGGCAAAATACAAGTCAAATACTCTGCGAAACTTAACTTTGCAACTTTCAACAATATGGCAGAATATGAAGCCATATGTTTAGGATTGAGACTTGCTTCAGAAGTTTGCCCAGAGTTACTCCAAATATTCTTAAATTCTCAACTGGTAGTTAGTTAATTGATAGGAAAGTATGAAACTCGAGAATTGACTATGATCTGATATAAAGAGTATATAGCCAAACACTTGATAGCTCTAGAAAAAAAGACTACTCTTGGCAGATACACCAGATAGTTCAGGCAGAAAATGAGCAAGAAGCTGCTACAGCAAGCAAGGGACCCTACGAGTAAGGGGTTCGCTTCAAAGTTATTGAGTGTCCAAGTTACAAAGCATCGGTTGTTCTGGCTATTGAACTGATGGATGGGTGGAGACTTTCAATTTACAAGTTTTTGAATTCTGGCAAACTACCAGAAGACACAGTGAAGGCTAAGAGAATTGTTAGGATGTCCAGTTTTTATGCCATTCACAATGGGTCGTTGTATCAGAGATCATTCTCCAATCCATGGAGTAGATGTGTATCTAAAGATGAGGGCAATTACCTCCTTAGAGAGATCCATGAAGGGATATGTAGGGCTCATAAGGGAGCTCTGACTATAGCTCGAAAAGCTTTGCTCCAAGGTTACTTTCGGCCTTCAATTGGAATGGATGCAAAGAACTTAGTAGAAAAGTGTGGGAAGTGCCAGAAGTTTGCCAACGTACAGCACCATCCATCTGTAAAACAGAGACCAATCAGAAACTCATGGCCTTTTTCCTAGTGGGGGATGGACATCCTAGGCCCTTTCCCTCTAGCGGCAGCTCAGAAGAAGTTTGTGGTGGTAGCTGCTGATCTTTTCACAAAATGGATGAAAGCAGAACCCCTGGCATCCATAAGTCCAGCTACAGTTATAAAATTCTTTAAGAAGTCTGTCATCTCAAGGTTCGGTATTCCATATACCCTAATCATTGACAACGGCAAGCAGTTCGATTGTAGATAATTCAAGGAATATTGTTCTGAACTTAAGATTGACCTTCGTTTTACTTTGGTCTACCACCCCCAATGGTCAGGTCGAGGTCATAGATCGGACTATCTTAGTGGGAATGAAAAAGAGACTGGATGAAGCCAAGGGCCTATGGGCAGAAGAACTTTACAATGTCCTCTGGGCTTATTGAATTTCCCTACGAACTCCTCCAGGGGAGACCTCCTTTGCATTAACTTATGACACTAAAATGGTCATTCCGGTTAAAATCAAACTTCTATCAGCCAGAACTCTCAATTTTTTAGAAAATCAAGAATCAGACTACAGATATAGCCTGGACATGCTGGAGTTTAAGCGTGATCAAGCTAGCATCAGAGTTGAGCTGAAGCATATAAAGCCCTGATGGCTAGTTTCCACGACAGACGAGTTCGTCCCAAGTAGCTGAGTGAAGGAGATATGGTTTTAAGAAGAAGTGTTGCCACCTAGGGATTAGCAGGATCTAGAAAGCTCGGAGCGAATTAGGAAGGACCATAAAAGATTGCTGAAGCACTCAAAGGGAGTGCATACAAGGTGTGTACAATGAATGGTAAAGAGATTCCAAAAACCTAGAACACCAACAACCTAAAGAAGTACTTCTAGTAAGCTTGTATGGATGTTTTAGTTGTAAATTTTTTGAATATTTACTTTTCTTATATTTCTCTTGATCACAGGAAATACTTGTATTTTGTACTCATGAAAATGAGAAAGTAACATCAGGCATAAGAAAGAGAGCCTACATATAATCATAATTTAGTACTATAGTATACTTTACTATCATGAATGCATATGCATGGACACACAAACACAACTATTAAACTATGCATTCAAAATCCTACATATTGCGAATCTCAAATAGTTCATCGTGCCTCGCACAAAGAGCTCGGTAAATGCCCAATTGCGCATCTCAAATAGCTCATCGTGCCTCGAACAAAGAGCTTGGTAAGTGCCCAGTTATGCATCTCAAATGGCTTATCGTGCCTCGTACAAAGAGCTTCGTAGCGCCCCTATTAAGCATATCTCAAATAACATGTAGTGCCTTTAATACCAAGCCCATTAACATAGTTTTAACTTTAATTAATGAGAATCTTTCATTCTTCCATCACTTTGAATGGTCCACTGTCCTACTTAGGGACCAAACTATATTCAGATACAATTCTATGTTTGATGCATTAAAGAAAAAGAGAAACAATTACATAAACATATATAGTATATATTAACTCAAGAAGAAACAAAATTACAACTGTTCATAGGTCGACCTTTACACTAAATGTAGGTCGCCCATAATAGCTTGGTGAAAAAAAAAAGAGAAGAAGCAAAAAATAGAACAAAAGCTATTAAACTCCACACCGAGCTACTAAGCTCCACTCTGAGCTTACTAGAACTCTTTACCAAGCTAAACAAAAAGTAGTGGAATGAAGGTGTCCATCAGGCAATCCCACCTCCAGAGCCATCATGTTCTGCATGGTCTTGATCCTTTTCTTTCTAGTCCAGGTTTATTAATGGAGCATCTGGAGCCTGGTCAGGATCCACATCCATAACCTAGTTAAAATCTCCCTGAGGAGACCTCCTCTTCAGCTCGATCACAATGAGCTCTTGGAACTTCACAATTCCAAGAGCTATTTCATTGTCCATTTTGTTATAGAGTGCCACCAGGGCTTCTTGCTCCTTCGCAAGTGACCCCTAGGCTATGGAGAGATCTCCCTTCACTTGGTCAAGCTCTTTTGTTACCGTATCAACCCGGCGCCCAGCCTCTACAGCTCACTTATCTGCTTCTATTGCTCTCTTTTTAACTTTGGCCAACAGATGCTCAGTTCCTATATGTTTCTTCTTTAATGATTTAAGCTCAGTTTAAGCTTCTCCATACCCTGCCACTACCCTAACATATCGATCGGCCATGCTCTGGCAGATAAGATCGAACTAGAAAGAAAAACAAAAGCAAAATTTTAATTTGTAACATGTATCAAAACTAAACCACACTCTGGAGCATAAACGTGCTGTAAACCAAACTCCACTTACCTCAGTAGCTGTAGCTCAGAAAGACTCCATAAATACTCTAGGAGACATACCGTCAAAGTATTTATTCTCCTGCGGTATATTCCTCAGATAATCCCAGCTAATATCTTTGAGCCCGAAGTCTTCCCCATGTCGAGAGGCAAACTTCACAAGGGCTTGCACCAATTCTTTAGGTTTGAGCTCACTCATGATCTCTAGGCCTTGAACCCCTTCTGCTTGCCCTTCGGAGGATCCTCCCTCCACTCTTATCTCTACCTGAGCTAAGATCCCTTCGGTGTTAATCTTTTCAACCCCCTGCTCCATCAAAATAGCTGAAACACCACTGTCCATCGAGGCTCCAATTTCTTTCCCCTTATCTTTTCTCTTTCTTTTGGAGGGCTCTGCCACCTCACTGAGAGTGTCAACACTTCTCCTCTTTTTCTTAGAAGACTCTTGGGTGATCTTCTCAGCTTCGACTCTTGCCTTCTAAAGCGCCTTCACCCATTCCTTCATCCCTCCTTTCTCCACTTCTACACGCAAATAAAAAATCAGAATATTATTAACCACAAACTTACCAGAAATATCAAACAGAGACTTTACCAGCCCAATCCTCAGGGCGTGGCTCAATTGGGTCTTTCCTTAGGGAAAAGTATCTCGCAATAAGGTGTAGGACATTTAACTTCTCTCTTTGAATGTCTCGGGCTATCTTATCAAAGATAGCTCAGTCACTAGTACTCAGGTTTTCTCTCTTAATATTCCGCATTGCCCTATCTCAACTTCACCTAGTAAGGCAATCAAATCCTCTAGCCCTCTCTAAAATGAAAAACCAATCTTTTCATCCTTTCATCGAATTCGGTTTTCCACTGAACGGAGAGAGTTTTGGCCATGCTTAGAGGCACAAAAATCCTTATCTGATTTTGGTCGAGCCTTGATAAAATGGAATGTGGCCAAAATTCTAGGTGAAGCTTCTACACCGAGCAACTTACTCAGTAGCTCAAACCCTACTACCGTTCTTCAAGCATTTGGACTTAGCTGTCTCGGTGAAATACCATTAACATTTAAGAATCAGGTGATAAATAGGCATAGAAGGAATCAAACTCCTACTTTTAGATCCTCCTCGTATATTATTATCTGGTTCATTCCAGGAGTATCGTCATCTCGAACTATTTCTTTAGGCAATAATATCTTGTGATCAGCCGGGATCTTATATTTTTCACAAATCTCTTCTGGATCTTCCTTTGTCAGGGTGCACGCGATATCCCTAACATGAGCTCAGTCAGTACCACCATAAGAACTCACCTCTCTTTCTCCTTTCACCTCTTTGTCCACAAGAGCAGGACCTGCTATTGTCATCCTGACCTCAGGGACTTCGGCCATCTCAATATTCGCCACACTACCTTCATCTGATGAGCTACTTTCCCTACTACTAGAATCAGTGGGATCGCTATATCTTACATACTCCTCAATTACTCTTTTTTTGTCTATGGACACACGATCACTCTCCGAGCTCATTTTATACGAAATACAATATTACCGAACGCAAATTATAAAAGTGAAACTCACCAATATACACTAAAGGCCTCGGTCAACTATCAACTTTCGCTCACCAATCACCGAACTTAAGTACGCTCCATAAAGTTTTGCTAAGAAACCGAACTCCAAAAGGTTAACTCTAGGCTCTTAATTGCTACCCCCCTCAACCAATATTTATAGGCAACCTCATTTATAATGTTAAGCGGGAAAATCAAATTCTTTTCCCGCCCTAACCGTGTTCAGCAACTTGAATGTCGCACCCTTTGATTCATAACACGCGTTCTCCACACCATCATCACTTTGCCATGATCTCTTTCCCTGACATAAATGTCAGTCTACTGAGGAGGGACTGGTGATACTACTCGAACTATTATACCGGACTCCTAGCTGTCTGGACGATACATCTCCCATTCCGAACTACCCGTTTGACCAGACTCTGCTCCGTCTGGACAGTAGTTAGTATGATGTGACAAAAAACAATGATGGTGATGTCTGAAAAATTAGCTGACCCTAGCAGATATAGTTGTACATCCATCCACTATATATAGGGATAAGCCCCCTACAGGTAAAGGGTCTAAAAACTTTCCTTTCTCCTTATTATTAGCTCATCCAATTTATATATTTCTGACTTAGGTATCAGAGTCTCCCTACTAGAGCCTGGTCCCTCCTTCTCTGACTTAATAGGTGGTACGATTGGCAACACTAGCACTCGAACTTCTGAGTCTGAATCAGAGTCATTGCAGTCCACTTTGTCATAAAAATTAATCTAATCAATTAAAATTTTACACATTATAATAGTTATGCTAAATTAGCTTTAATAAATATATAAAAATAATGAAAAAAAGTGTAAATTATTTTTATATATATCTCCGATGCTCTTGCCATTGGTGCACATATATCTTGAATGCCTAAATTGCCAATTTAGTTATAGATCCTTCTACTACATACAACTTTTTAAGTATATTTTTCTTTATTTCATAGATATGTTCATTGACAATTCAAAGATTTGCCTAGATCTCTTTCATAGACATTTTCAATTTAAGAACATGAAAGTCCCTTTTCACAACAATTTTTGAATTGTTTTAATCCTTTACAAGTTGTTCTAGTTTAAGAACAATTTAAAGATATGAGAGTCCTTTAAGTTTTTTGACTTGCTTTGGTCTCTTTCATGGACATTTTCAATTTAAAGACATAAAAGCTCCTTCTCATAAAAGTTTTTAGATTTAATTTTAATTCTTCCAACTTATTATAGTTTAGACATAATTTAAAGATATTAATGTCCTTTTTTCAGGGTAGTTTTTAAACTTGCTTTGCGATCACTTCCAAATTGTTCTAGATAGTTTAAAGACATATTCTATTTTGGCATCATATTAAATTTACGAATAAAAAATATGTTTTTTCTTACATTTTTAATGACACAATACATACATATTTATATTCATATTTAATTTAGAAATAATTTTTTTTAAAAAAGGAGAAATAAAATATTTTATGAATATATTTCTAAATAAAGATTTTTATTTAATACAATACAACTAGTGTCTAATGCCAACATAATTATAGTGCATTTAATTAATCCCACTATTAAGAATCTCTTAGATTATACTCCCATAGGAGTAAGTATCTTTAGTTTTTTTGAAGATAAGTGTTAGACTTGTTTATATAGCCCCACTTGTAAGGCGCCTTAAATTACCCTTATATATTTTTTTAAAATTATAACTCTTGCCATTTTATAAATTTATTTTATTTTTATCAAAATTATTTTAATAATTTTAAAATAAATTCATAATAAACTCATAATAAATTATATAAATTCATAAGCTTATAGTAAACATATAATAAACTCATAATAAATCTATAATAAACTCATAATAAATTATCTAAATCTGATATTTTTATAAAAAAAAATTATAAATTCTGATATATTTAAAAATATTTTTAAAAAATATAGTAAATTTAATTTAATTTTTATTTTTTTGATATTTTTGTAAAAATTCCTTTTATTTTTAAATAAAAATTTTCTAAAAGAGAAAATTTTGGGATTATTATTATTTTTTTTTAAAAAGCAGATAGAATACAATTGAAAGTATTATAAACAAAAGGATAATGCAATATAAGTTGTTGAGTAAAATGATAGAATTTAAATATTTAATTTAATAATTATAAGTTTATGGCTATAATTATTAAATTAAATATTTAAAATCCATTATTTTAAATGTTTTACACTAAAACTTTTAAGATTACTTTATGAATCAAATAAAATAAAATAAATAATAAATTAAATATGAAAAAAACTTACATACAAAGAATATAAATAAATGATCAAACTAATATAGAAATAGACTCTTTAAATTTAACAATTAATTTTTAAGGTTAATAAGAAAAAATTGAATCTAAAACCAATTAAAATGAAAAACTCATGAAAACATTTGATATAAATTAAATTCAATAAAAATAAAAATAGAATGATGTAGATTGATTAATTTATGCATAATCATAATAAAAATTATGAGAGCTAAACTTGAATTAAAAATAATAATAAATATAAATCACAAATCACAAATTAATATATTGGCTAAATAATTATAAAGTCTCTAATGTTTTGTATATTATACTAGTCAGTTTTTATATTTTCAACATCTAATTTTTACATCTCTCTATTTTTAAAAATTAAATTGTTTAATCATTCTGTTAATATTAGTCGACTACTTTAATATTATAAAATAATTTTTTTGCCATTCCTTTATATATAGTTTTCTTTATTATTTGTTAAGTCATACTTATTTTTAATTTTATTTATATTTTTTACATATAATTTATTTTAATTTTATAAATATTATTAAAAAATAATTTTAAATAATACGAATAATATCTTTTATTATTTTGCAGACAATACATATACATTATTTATTTTAATTTTATAGATATTACTAAAAAATAATTTTAAATAATATAAATAATGTCTTTTATTATTTTGCAGACGATCTATATATAAAATAAAATTTAAAATAAAATAAATTTAATAAATAATAAAGATAAATATATATAAAGGAAGAGCAAATAAGTTATTTTATAATATTAAAGTAGTTGACTAATAATTTTAAGATGAAAATATTGATAAAAGGACTAAACAGTTTAATTTTCAAAAATACAGAATAAAAAAATTAGATGTTAAAAATATAATAAATAATTAGTATAATTTATAAAATTTTAAAAATTTTATAATTATTTAGCCCAGTATATTTTGATGCTCAAATTAAATTATTTCATTTTCACTTTCATATCCATTGACCATGAGATCGACATTTCCCATAAAACTAAATTTATAGTCGGGGTTAGGAAAGAATAAATGCATTTCTTTGATGTTATTTTTCTTTAATTTTCTTATTCACACAACCAATTTTTAACTGTTTTTACCTGCCATTTATCAACTTGCTAGTTGGTTTTGAAAATGACCGACTGACCAAAATCCTATTTGCGCCCAGCTCGGCTCCCCTAAATTTTTTGTATATATAATTTTAATTATTTACCCAGTCCTAAATTAATAGATAATTTTTTTATTTATTTTAAATTATAATTAAATTATAATTTTAATAAATTAATATATTAAATTTTTATTGTATTCATATTTAATATTATTAAATAAAAAAATTAAAAAATAATATAAATTTATATTTATAAAAAAATAATTAATTTTTTAAAATTTTCTATATAAAATAAAAATATGTATATTATTTCCGTCCCTGGAGGAGCATTAAATGGCACATGAATTATATATTGAATATTTAATTAATTTAATTACAAAACTGTCATTTGTTGACATTCGAGATATAGCGGAACTAAATAGAGAAAAAGGAATGGAGCAAAATTGTTTGTTGTTTTTAGGGAAGACAAAAAAAAGTTCATCCTAAGCTTCCTAACCGTTTTAAATTCAATTCAAAAGCATCCTTAATTCAACTCGCGTTACCATTGGAAAACACATACGGACCCATGTATAGAGGCCACGTGTAACAATGGAAACGCCGATGAATAAGAAGGCGAGTATCACTTAATTTCCAAGCGCGAGATAAATAGTTTTAAAGAATACCCGCCAAATTGTCTTTCCCGCGGCTATTAATGAGCCTTCTTCTCTGCGCCCCTCTTTAACGTACAGATAGAGCAGTGCAAGTGCAAAGTAGTAATAACATCAACAAACCAATTCTTAAGAAGAGAGAGAGAAGTACAGCGAAGGCTTGAGAGAAAGGGCTCGCCATTAATGCAGAGCTCAACAACCATTTTAATGGCAACCAGTAGCTAGTTTTCAACCATTTTAATGGCAACCAGTAGCTAGTTTTCACATATATACAAAACACTCACACAACAAATTCTTATATTATATTTCTCTCTCTCTCTCTCTATATCTAGCTATGTTTGTGTTTTTATGTGGCTTATCTCTCTCAAAATCCTAGGGTTCGTTCCTTCCCTGTCAGATTTAAAGTTGATTCAGTCAGAATGTGGAACTCGATGGAGAATGCGTTTACTAGAACGCCGTCGTTTAGAGAACAAGGTGAGGATGAGGAGGCGCTCCGATGGGCTGCTTTAGAGCGCTTGCCTACTTATAACCGAGTGCGAAGAGGCATTTTTAAGAACGTGGTTGGGGATCGTACAGAGATTGACGTCAGTGAGCTTCAGGCTCAGGAACAAAGGCTTGTGCTGGACCGGCTGGTTAACTATGTGGATGATGATCACGAGCGCTTCTTCGATCGGATGCGGAAACGATTCGATGCGTAATTTGATTTTCTTACTACATATTAATTGAACTTAACTCTCTGAATTAAGATTCTGATTACTTGCTTAGTTAGTTCATACAACTTTTCTTAGAATTCTAAGAATTTTTTGACTTTTTATTTATTTATTTATTTATTTTTCTATTTTGCTGTTCTTGATATAGTTGAGAGTTGTTTTGAAGTTTGAATCAACTTCGAAATTAATCTACATATCATATACTTGCACTCTCTCTATATATCTCTCTGTCTCCAACTTCCAAGTTGACCAGTTGGTGAGCTCAGTTGACTATAGAGGGGGAATAGTTAATTAACCTAATCTAATTAGCTTATTAATTATCCATAATTAAATAAGATTGGTTTTTTCACCTGCCAGGCATAGTCTGTATGTTCGGGAGATAAAGGAGAAGACACGAAACTAAATTTTATTGATACTGGAAACTCAAAAACCAAAAAATATTGCAGTTGAGCATTATGTAGTTATTCGAATGGGTCTAATAATGGAGTAAATTACTGTTAGTTAAGGCGTGACAGAGTCATACAAATTCCCTTTTATTATATTATTATCAGCAATTCTTAGTACAGACAAGTTTTCTGACCTCATTGGGATTCAAAAAAATTGGTTCACTGCTTAATTATAGCTGCAGCATAAATTTTATAATGATTTATTCTGACAAAAATATAAAACAATTTTTTTTGTAATTTTTTTTAATGAAGATTTTTTATTTGTCTTTATTCAGAGTAGATTTGGAATTTTCAAAGATTGAAGTTCGATTTCAGAATCTGACGATTGAATCTTTTGTACACGTCGGAAGTAGGGCACTTCCAACAATTCCCAACTTTATTTTTAACATGACTGAGGTAGAATTTTTACCGTTCTTGCAATTTTTTATTCAGCAAGTTTTAGTTTTTGAAAGGAAAAAAATGCTGAATAAAAAAATTGTAAGAATAAAATTCAGCATGTTTTATTCAGTTTTCTATTTATGGTTTTGCTTACATGATTTTGAGTTATTTCATTTGATCTTTGTGAAGGCATTTTTAAGGCAGTTGCATATTTATCGAGGAAACAGAAGCAAGCTAACAATTTTGGATAATATTAGTGGGATTATTAGACCTTCAAGGTACATTTGGAGTTCACATTGTTATTAACTTGTGATTTTTCCGTCACATGCTTCGATTCTAAGGTGCAAGTGTTATGCTGTAGATTGACACTGCTGTTGGGTCCTCCAAGCTCCGGAAAGACAACACTACTCTTGGCGCTTGCTGGACGTCTCGGAAATAATTTACAGGTATCAAGATTTTGTTTATACATAAAATGCAGAAGGCTGACATAGCAGGTTCCTAGAATAAAAGGGTTAAACTGAACAAAACTGTTGCTTATGCTTTGGATTCTCATGATGTCTTGTATATACTGATATACAATGATGGAGTACTTGTTGATAAAATGTGTGATATTCAATGGAATTATTCCGTGTGGCGCTCACATTTTATCTTTTCGTCTCCATTTAGTTATGATAATCACGTTATTCTATCAACTATGTGTTTTCTAGTTGATTGGAGAAATGTGGATGCCCTAGATAAGTCAAAGTGTCAAATGGCACAAATTCCTAGCCTGATTTTTCATTAACTGGTCATTCGTTTATTCTTCATTCCTCTTGAAGATGTCAGGGAAAGTTACATACAACGGACACGGTTTAAACGAGTTTGTTGCTCCAAGAACATCAGCTTATGTCAGCCAACAGGATTGGCATGTGGCAGAGATGACTGTAAGAGAAACTCTGGAGTTGGCAGGACGCTGTCAAGGTGTTGGGTTCAAACTCGGTAAACTTAGAACTCATGCCTAAGCATTTTTATTTGTGCTATTGGACACTTGAGATCTACTTAAATGAATGTCATCCCTGAACGGCTGGACTTCCTGAGCTGAGGCCTCAATGCATGCTTACCTAGATTCTGATTTACAAAATTTTGTGCCAGATATGCTTTTGGAACTTGCAAGAAGAGAGAAGGTTGCTGGGATAAAACCTGATGAAGATCTTGATATATTCATGAAGGTACTTTTTACAAATAAACTTGAAGGTCTCTTTCTTTCTTGCGGAATGATTGATTTATTATTGCGAGGATTTGATCATTATGACAATATCTTTATCCAGTCATTGGCTTTGGGGGGGCAGGAGACAAGCCTGGTGGTAGAGTACATCATCAAGGTATTCTCTATAAGTTGTTCACTCGTTAAGCTAGGTTGCAGTGAGCCTGCTGCATTTATGTTTTTTAAAACTCCTTTGATTGACACATTGACTGAATAAGATTGTCAGCAATAAGCTGCACTTAAACCTTGGATGGCAAGTTGATATAAATTCTATTCTAATTATTTCCCGTTCTTATACTAAGCTGCATCAGTTATAGGATAGTTTGAACCTATTATCAGGCAGCAATCCCTGTTAAGTAGCTTTGTTTGTCCAGAAGTTTTGTTGAAAAATATATAGTTCATTGGTTCTATAATATTAAAAACCATAATTTTTTTTTCTTCTTTAAATATTACACCATATTTTTTTTTCTCTTAAAATATTACTATGACATTCATTAACAGTATAGGTTTCAATTTTCGAAAAGAAGAAAGCTTTTGTTATTGAAACGAATCCCTAAATTCACCTTTTTTTATGCTTGGTATCTCAGTAATTCTAGTGGGCCTTGACCATACAATCTAACATGATTTGTAGGTTTCTGAAAGATTACAATTAGGATTTTGAATTCTCTGTTTGGGGTATTTGTGCAAAAAACTTCACAATTGGAAATTGGTAAATTAATAAACACCTTTTGGCGTAGTGTAAAAAGTAATACAGCAGAACATTCATTCCAGTAGGGCCAAAACAAACTGAAAAGTGAAGTTTATTTAAAAAGAGTAAAGTGCCTTTTGCCAAGTGTCTGTACAAGGTTTTCCCTTCGCCTTTATCGGTTATACTTCTTGTTTTAGGGCACATGACTGCATTGCTTGATGCTCGATTCAAGCATGAAATATTTTAATTTATCCATTAGCAATCTGTTTGCCCAAAAATTTAAGCATGAAAGTATTTCAGTTTATCCATTAGCAATTATTTTGCCCAAAATTTCAAGAAAATAGCAAAAAGCAATTTCAATATTTTGAATTACTTCAAGGATGCGGCTTTATGATAATGTGTTGCATGCCGAGAATTGCTTGTTGCATACTTTAACCGTTCAACCCCTGAACCTTGTACTAGCAAAATTAATTTACATTGTTTGATTCATTGAAGACTAACAATTCAAAAAAGTTGACTGGCAAGTTAATTTCGCTCGTGAGAATATTTAAAGGAAATGCTACTCTTTGAAAAGAATATGATATTAATATCGATCCATGTTTAGAAAATGAATCCCGATTTTAATTGCTGAACATCAGTGTTAAAAATTATCCTCGAATACTAAAATATATTTGACAAAGATTTTAGGGTTGGACGTATGTGCTGACACGTTGGTGGGTGATGAAATGCTTAAAGGGATCTCGGGGGGCCAGAAGAAGCGGCTCACAACAGGTGTACATTGGCTTCCCTTTCCTTTTTTTTCTCCCCTACGTATGTGTGTGTGCTACGTGGCATTTTTTTTTGGTTTCGTCTACCAGAATGCCGTACGTGTATGTGATTTTCAGGTGAATTACTAGTTGGTCCTGCTAGAGTGCTGTTCATGGATGAAATCTCGAATGGACTTGACAGTTCGACCACTTATCAAATCATCAAATATCTGAGGCATTCAACTTGTGCACTCGATGGGACTACTGTAATTTCTTTGCTGCAACCTGCTCCTGAGACTTACGAGCTATTTGATGATGTTTTACTTTTATGCGAGGGGCAGATCGTATACCAGGGACCTCGTGATACTGTTCTTGAGTTCTTTTCCTCAATGGGATTTTACTGTCCTGAAAGGAAAAATGTGGCAGACTTCCTGCAAGAAGTGAGTAACAAGAAGCTTGGATGTGAATTTCTGTTCTACCATCTGTTACTTTTCTCAAATCTCCTTTTTTTACAGGTTACGTCGAAGAAGGATCAACAGCAGTATTGGTTAGCTAACCGTCCTTATCGATACATACCTCCAGGGAAGTTTGTTGAAGCCTTTCGATCATATCAAATTGGTAAGAATTTGTCTGAGGAATTGGAAGTTCCTTTTGATAAACGCTATAATCATCCAGCAGCATTATCCATTTCTCGTTTCGGCATGAAGCGAATTGAACTCTTCAAGATCAGCTTTGACTGGCAGAAGCTACTAATGAAAAGAAATTCTTTTATCTATGTTTTTAAATTTATTCAGGTAATTTGTCAACCTTAATTTTTATAGTTCTAAATTAATCTTTACGGAAAAATAGATGAGTACCTGAAAAGTTTTGGAGAACGAAAGCTGTATCTTAACCACATTAGTACTTTAAATTGATTTTCCAGACTCCTTTGCCTAAATTGTCATATTCATATCTCCAACATCTTTCTCTCCTCCACCCAATTCTAATACAAGTATTATGAACTGTTCCACAGCTTCTTATTGTTGCCTTGATCACAATGAGCGTATTCTTCCGGACAACAATGCATCATAATACAATCTATGATGGAGGCTTATATGTTGGGGCACTATATTTTTCCATGGTCATTATTCTTTTCAATGGCTTTACAGAGGTTTCAATGTTGGTAGCAAAGCTTCCTGTGCTTTACAAGCATAGAAATCTGCACTTCTACCCAAGCTGGGCCTATACAATTCCTGCTTGGATCCTAAGTATACCAACTTCACTCATGGAGTCTGGTCTCTGGGTGGCAGTTACATACTATGCTATTGGGTATGATCCTAATATTACAAGGTAAAAAATAAACATTCATAGAATCATGCACAAGTTATGGCCATTCACTTCAGGTGGAACTTTTTTCCTTGATTTTTAATTCGTTGTTTTTGTCATTTAACTCTTTAATCTGCAGATTTCTTCGACAGCTTTTGTTATATTTCTTTCTGCACCAAATGTCTATTGCTTTATTCCGTGTCATTGGTTCCTTGGGCCGTCATATGATAGTAGCTAACACCTTTGGATCTTTCGCTATGCTGGTTGTCATGGCTCTTGGAGGATACATCATTTCAAGAGGTAAAATTAAAGCTTTTTCACTGTACATTTTCAGTTTTCCTACTGGCATGTTTCATCTTTTTACTTGCCATGACAGAGTATATCCCGAGCTGGTGGATATGGGGTTTCTGGATTTCTCCTCTGATGTATGCTCAAAATGCAGCTTCAGTAAATGAATTCCTTGCACATTCTTGGAATAAGGTCATCATTCATCTATCCCATTTGCTTTTTAACTTTTGAGTGGTTTATTATTCTGCTAGACTGGCATGGTCAACATATATGGATAATTTGAAAAAATACAATTTGGAAGAGCTGAAATGCCTCTAATAGATTGAATGGACCTTTTCCTGTTAATTGAGTTTGTTGTTTCATAAATGTGCTGGAAAACCATTTACACCTCGTGATGTGGCACTTCACTGGGTGAAAAATGAAACTGATATTTCATAATATATAAACTTACAGCAATATAGGCTTTTATTGAGGCTTGTCCCTCATGCTACTGGAGCTCTTAAAATCCAAACCAGAATCTTGATTGGTTTTAACATCTGATGCTAAATTTTTTATGCTAGTCCTAGTTCTGTTATAGGATTCTCACTCTATTTTAAAACTTACTGTTTTTTCTTCCTCTATTTCTTTTGTAGAGATCAGGGAATGACACTAACTTTTCATTAGGTGAAGCAATACTAAGAGCACGGAGTTTGTTTCCAGAGAGCTACTGGTATTGGATTGGTGTTGGCGCTTTGATTGGATACACAATTTTTCTCAATGCCCTCTTTACATTCTTCCTAGCTCACCTTAATCGTAAGCCGTTGCATTCAATAAGAAAATGTCCTAGTTCTAAACTTATGCCAAATGATTTGTCTAAAAATAGCAGGTAATTATGCTTGAGTAATGCTTTTGTTATTCTACCAGCTTGGGGGAAGCAACAAGCTGTTGTCTCCAAAGAAGAGCTTCAAGAGAGAGATAAAAGAAGGAAAGGTGAAAATGTCGTTATTGAATTGAGAGAGTACTTGCAGCATTCAGGTTCACTAAATGGTTTGTGAACTACATTCCTTACTGGCTTTTCCTTTCTTTTATTACAAGCACATATCCAGTTGAACTAAACTTTTGAGCTTTTATTTATCTTAATTTCTGGGCAGGAAAATACTTCAAGCAAAAAGGCATGGTTCTTCCATTTCAACCGCTTTCCATGTCTTTCAGCAATATCAATTACTTTGTGGATGTCCCTGTGGTGCGAAAATAGCTCTTTTCCTGTCTGTAATATATTTGGGAAATAGCGAAAATACAAATACCTCACTGTAATATTTTTCAGGAGTTGAAGCAACAAGGGATAGTCGAAGACAGATTGCAGTTATTAGTTAATGTCACTGGAGCATTTAGACCCGGTGTGCTAACAGCATTGGTTGGAGTTAGTGGTGCTGGAAAAACGACCCTCATGGATGTTTTAGCTGGTAGGAAAACTGGAGGGGTCATAGAAGGGAGTATATATATATCTGGTTATCCCAAAAAGCAAGAGACTTTTGCAAGAATTTCTGGTTATTGTGAGCAAAATGATATTCACTCTCCTTGCTTGACTGTTCTTGAATCACTACTTTTCTCTGCATGGCTCCGTTTACCATCAGAAGTTGACATGGATACACAACAGGTAACTGTATTTATATGATATACTGTTTTGCTCTTTAGCGTGGCTTGGTTATTCTGTGACTTCATGAAGTTGAATTTTTCAGGCATTTGTTGAGGAGGTGATGGAACTTGTGGAGCTTACTCCTTTAAGTGGTGCATTGGTTGGTCTACCAGGAGTAGATGGTCTGTCAACAGAACAAAGAAAAAGATTAACAATTGCTGTAGAATTGGTTGCAAACCCATCGATAGTGTTCATGGATGAGCCCACTTCAGGGCTGGATGCAAGGGCTGCTGCCATTGTAATGAGGACTGTAAGGAATATTGTGAACACTGGGCGTACCATTGTTTGCACAATTCATCAGCCCAGCATAGACATCTTTGAATCCTTTGATGAGGTATCCATTTCTTATATATGTGCAGCATGCGGCCACTTCTGGAGCTCTGTTTTCTTTCTGTGATATTTATTGCCAGAAATCAGAATTTATCATGAATGGGCAACATTACTCTGTGTCACAGACAGATAGCTTATTTTGTGACACCAAACTGTCTTCGATTTTCAGATATGAGTTGAGAGTCCAGATGAACTTCAGTTAGGTTGTTTCCATTTAAAATGTTATGATAAAAGTTACTAATCCACTCCAATTATTTGTTGTTGCAGCTTTTGTTTATGAAGCGTGGAGGAGAGCTAATTTATGCTGGTCCACTTGGCCGCAGATCTTGTGAACTCATAAAGTATTTTGAGGTGAGATTGTGCATCTTAATGCATGTGTGCTAGTTTGTGGTTAAATCTGTGTTGAACATTGCCTAATTATCTAGATGGTGTATATTTTGTTTTTCAGGCAATTGAAGGGGTGCCAAAAATCAGGCCTGGGTATAATCCTGCTGCCTGGATGCTTGAGGTTACTTCCTCATCAGAAGAAATCCGTCTGGGAGTGGATTTTGCTGAAGTTTACCGAAAATCTATTATGTTTCAGTATGTTAAATTTCTGGAAATTTTTTTTCTGCTGGTTTCCTTTTGTTGAGGATCTCCATCATTCTTTCTCTTCTCTCTCCTATAACTATTTGATATTTTGTTTGTTTTTCAGACGTAACAGAGAGTTAGTTGAAAATCTGAGCAAGCCAAATGGTAATTCTAAGGAGCTGAACTTCCCAACCAAGTATTCTCAATCATTTTTTGAGCAGTTTTTAGCATGCCTTTGGAAGCAAAATCTATCTTATTGGAGAAATCCACAATACACTGCAGTTCGCTTCTTCTACACTGTTGTAATCTCATTGATGCTTGGAACAATATGTTGGAAATTCGGATCAAAAAGGTTTTTTGCTTTAAGCATTGTTGAAACAGTTCTCAATAATGTCTCTCTTTTACATGTTTTCTCTGGTTGAGATGGTTTCATGCCTAGGTGCTTTTGGAATTAACACTGCATGTTTTCTTCTAGCAAAAAAAAAAACACACTAAAGGTTCAATGTGGACAGTAGGATCAACTTGTTCCTTCTCAATGGACTAATCATGTGGAGTGCTTATATTTCATTTTCTGTTCTTTCGGCTTTGGCCTTTACCTATCACTCTTTTTCTTTTTCTTGCTCTAGAAGCATGTATTTCTGTATTATTACAATTTCTGTTATTCGATGTTATTTATTTATTACAGAGAGAATGTGCAAGAACTATTCAATGCTATGGGATCCTTGTACGCTGCAGTCCTGTTCATTGGGATTACCAATGCATCCGCTGTTCAGCCTGTTGTTTCTATTGAAAGATTTGTATCATATCGAGAGAGAGTTGCTGGGCTGTACTCAGCTCTACCATTTGCATTTGCTCAGGTATTTTTTTTTGGACCTCATTTCCATTTCTATTTGTGCAAAATCCCTCAATTCAAGTCTCTAAAGATCAGCTATTTTATTTTTGTATGCAGGTTGTTATTGAGTTCCCCTATGTATTTGCACAAACAATTATTTACTGTGCAATTTTCTACTCCATGGCTTCATTCGAATGGAATGCTTTGAAATTTATTTGGTATATATTCTTTATGTATTTTACCATGTTATACTTCACCTTTTATGGAATGATGACAACGGCCATCACACCAAATCATAATGTGGCTTCCATCATTGCGGCTCCATTTTATATGCTCTGGAACCTTTTCAGTGGCTTTATGATTCCTCACAAGGTAATTATCATCATGTTTGGAAATTTAGATTTTGCAAAAATTCAAATCAATTGAATTTTCTATTTTATCAATTCTCATGTTTGGAATGAGGTAGCTTATAGAATTCAAAGTCTTTTGGTTTAAAAAAAGAAATGATTCAAATGAAATAGAAATTTTAATAAAATTAAGATTTGATTTTGTTGTCGAATTACATATATATACATCAGAATCTCTTAAAAGTTTTTTAATATTATTAGCTATTGTTAAATAAGTATAAATAATTAACAAAGTGAAACAAATTGAATTCATTTTCTATATTTTGCATAATGTTTGGAATAATTCGTACACGCTAAATCAATTCAATTTTATTTATAGAAATAATCGAATTGAATCCTTTCAAATTAGTTTTTCCATAGAGTATTTGTTCTTTTGCTTTTCTGGACTCAAGATTTTGGCTGTCGTGTACATTTGAAATGCATTTTTTTTATCCCTTTTTCTGGAAATTTCGGTAAGGAGTAAACATACATTTGTCAGTTATGTCATTGACTTTATATTTATAGCCTTTTTTAATTTATTAAATTCCATTTAAGTTCCTCACTTCTAATACTCAATAAATAAATAAATAAACATCCCAAAGTCATCTAATATGCAGTATATATTTATAGACCAAGCAGGAATCCTATTTTTCACTTCATTGATAGAAATTTCACATTTGACTTAAATGACTTGTGCTTGAATTCTTTGGCTGGCTTCTTTTCCTATCAGCATTTTTCCAGTCATGCACAACATTGTCAATGGTCCATACAGTATGTATGTGCTATTAATTTAGTTCTCTAAATTTCTGTCTTGAATGAATAGAAATACCATTTCCTTTTAAGTTTTTCTCAAAGATATGTGGACATATATTTATGAACAGAGAATCCCTATATGGTGGAGATGGTATTACTGGGCAAATCCTATAGCTTGGACTTTATATGGTCTTTTGACATCACAGTATGGTGATGATGAACAACTCATGAAGTTAACAGATGGGGATGGCTTAGTACCTGTGAAGCATGTACTGGTGGAAGTGCTTGGGTATAGACATGAGTTCTTGGGTGTATCTGGTGTGATGGTGATCTGCTTCTGTGTGCTTTTTGCAATAATTTTCGCTTTTGCAATAAAGGCCTTCAATTTCCAAAGAAGATGAAAAGGTATAGCTTTTTTTGCTTAATAATTAAAAAAACCTTGTAACACTCCAGAAACATTGTCTGCCACCTATGAGTATGCTTAGTTTGCTCATAAAAAAATCAAAACATGAAACTTGTATATCGACATCACTTTCTAGAGTTCATCATTTGTTTCTCTTTAGCCATAAATCCTTGCAATGTAATACAATAATAGTCATGCACATTTGATTGTTGTATTATTTTAATTATAGGAATTATGTCTAAATTGTAAGGTTACATTAATTCTGGCTTGTGATAATTCGGTTGGCATTTCTTTTTATTTTTGGTCTGAATTCAGTTGATATATGCCCTACTGCTCTTATTGCATTTATTCAGTTTTCTCTTTATTTAATAGCTCTCTCTCTCTCTATTTTTTTTTTTTCAATAAATTGCTCTTTTTGAACATTTATTTTTTAATCATAATGGCTTGCAATTAAGCATGTATAATTGAATGAATCATTTTGGATAAAGCAACTTGAAGTTATAAGCAGTTCAGACTTAGGCTGCAGATCGCTTATATCAGGTATTTGATCATTGTGAAAAATCTTTACAACATAAAGTGCCAATATGTGTGTGTGTGTGCGCGTGTGTATTATAATTGATATGAAAATGAATTAGCCATAGTTTTTAATTTCTTTAGTCTTCTTTATTATAGTTTTAAGACGAAAGGAAAGGTAATCATTGACTGTACTCCGGACATAAAAATAGTTTTTCATTTTTTTGGCATATCACAGAACCAACTATGAGACAAATAATATATTTAATCAAGGAAAAAAAAACCGCTAAACATTCTCAAAAAATGTAAATTATACTAAAAATCTTTCAAAATAAATTATGTTACTCTTATTTTCTAAAATTAATTGCAATTTGAATATTATATCTATTATTATATTATTTTTTTTTGCAATGAAAATGAAAGTTAGAATAAAATAATTTGTTTTAGGAAGTTTAGATATAATTATGGTTTTTAAATGATATATTTTTTCTTTTTTGTCTTTAGGTGATATGTTGCATTTACAGTGAGAAAAATTTCAAGTAGCTAGGCTTCCCTGTGAATTCCACTTAAACCTGGTAAGACTTGTCGTTTCCAATCTTGCCAGCTTTTAGCTGTTGGCAAAACACAAAATGCAAATATACAGATATTGGGGTTAATGGTGGGTTGTTCGGAATGCAAGATGGACAAAATTTAATAAAAGCTCCTTCCACTAAACAGTAGTCTGTCAGAAACCCGGGAAATTGGTTCACATGCATAATATTAATTCTCATATGTATTGATGGTTATGTGAGTAAGATCCAAAAAATTCCACTACATTACTTGCAGAGCTTCAAGTACTTGTCATCACTAAGCTTGCAGAACCTGCATAATAATAGAAAGATAACTAGTAATTGCACGGAATCCTCTAGAATATGACAAAGCCAGGTTTGCTAAACTATTAGCAGCCTGGTTACCGTCTCAAAGAACATGGTGAATATCCACTGGTCATGACCTGCTAAGAAATTCATGGCATTCTGAAAGAAAATTTGCAGCACATCCTTTTGCCTTGGAAGCCCGTATTGGAATCAAGTTCAAGCAACAAGTTTCTATATCCCTTGCGCCATAGTGAACGCAGCCCATGAGTAGTTAACCAAATTTCAACTTCAATAGAGTTGCATATGTTAGAACACACACGTATTTATTTCAAAAGAATTCCATAATGGAAAATTATAAAACTTATATCCCCCTTATATACTAACTTGTGATAATAAATTTATAAAGGGTCGTTGGAAGATTGTATCATTTGATGCAATAGGATTTTTGAGTTTAGAGTTATTTTAAATTTAAATAAATTATCCAATTTTTTTATATTAGATTTTTAGGATTCTAATAATTTGAATTTTAAAATTTGATTCATATTAGTTTTTCTGTAGATATTGTGCAGAATTTACTCTTTCAAATATTTATTTAAAGCCTAATAATCAATAAAATATGTGAAAAAAAATAAAGACTTTCAATCATTTTTTACCTTATTACTGCATTCTTTTAATTTTTTCAACAGTGGTCTCAGAATTTTTTGTGATCTTACAAAAATTGTGAATTTACTAAAAAACACAGTATAACCAATTTGAAAATCATTTTAAAGTCATACTATTTTTAACCTTATTTTTAACCATGGCAAGCAGAAGTCTCTCCTTAGATACCCAAAAAATCTTATTGGTGAAAATTATCAAATTTTATAAGTAAAAATACAATCTTTTTTTGATGCCTGTGATTTATGAGAAGACATAATAGAGAATAGACAATTAAATTCGCTCCCTATAAAATTCTACACTTGCTCAAATTAGAGCTCATTATGAAGAAAAAACAAAAAGATATAAAGCCAATACTATTATTTAAAATTCAGTTGCAGATTCAATTTTTTCTAAAATCATAACATGTGAGACAACAAAAGAAAATTGGGAAAAAGCTAAAAATGGAATATCAAGGAAGTAATCGAATTAGACAAATATAGATTTTAAACTTAAAAAGAGATTTTGAATCACTTAGAATGCAAGAGAATGGAATTGTTTCTCACTTAGAATACAAGAGAATGGAATTATTTCTAAGTATTATGGCAGGATATCTTTGATTGTTAGCAAAATTCGGTTGTTTAGTGAAGATTTTTAGAACGGGATAGCAAAAAAAGTTTTTGTGACAAATCCAGAGATATTTGAATTAAAATATCCTCGCTAGAAGAGTTTAAAGATCTTTCTACTGTTTCTCTTTAAGCATAAGAACAAAGAAGAGCATTTAGATAAGATAAAGTTATTACTGAAAGTGAATTTTATATACAAAACAAAAAAAAAATGTCAATTATCCTCATTGCAAATATTATAAAAAGAAAATGCATTTGAAAAAAATTTGTTGATGAAGACCAGATACATTGTGTGGAAACTGCAAACAAACATGCCATGATACAAAAGTGTGCAAGTTCAAAAATAGTCAAAATAATCCACAAGCACAAATTGCATAAACAGCAAAAGCACAAACTGAGGAGGAGTTTTTTAATCTGCAGCAACTGGAACAAATGAGGAGTGTTGAAAGATTGAATCAGTTGATGCAGAATATTTTTTTTTTAGTTTAAAGTTATTTTAAATTTAAATAAATTATCCAATCCTTTTAGATTAGATTTTTAAGATTTTAATAATATGAATTTTTTAATTTGATTCATGTTAGTTTTTTTTATAGATATTATGCAGAATTTTACTTCTTCAAATGTTTATTTAAAGCCTAATGATCAATAAAATTGGTGAGAGACATTAAAGACTTTCAACCATTTTTAACCTTGTTCATGCATTCTTTTAATTTCCAATAAGCATAGTAGGAGAGGTGGATCTCGCGCTCATAAAAATTAGACCAAAACCTTAATTCGTGTATAAATCAGTGGATTTTTCTCCCCTGCACATGAGATATAGTACCTTGTAATAATAGACTTGTAAAGAGTGATAAGAGAAGTGAGTCTTGTATCTATAAGAAATGAGTCAAAAGTTCAATTTATGTGTAAATCAGTGGATTTTCCCCCTCTTCCTATGCATGAGATATACTCGAGGTTCATTACAAGTCCACTTCTTATTATTTTTTATTTTTGGACCTTACCTTAAAAAGTCCATTTTAACATGTTTTAATTTTGCTATATAGTAAACCATCTTTGTCCTCAACAAACTAATGTTAATATGAATGCTAGTGGATTTTGCGCGCATGAGAAACAAGCGAAAACTCAATTTGTGTGTAAATTGGTGGATTTCCCCCCTCTCTTGCAAGTGACATATACACGAGGCCCATCACAAGCCTATTTTTGTTTATTTTTATATCTTACCTTAAAATGCTCAATTTTAATGTGTTTTATTTCTATTATATAACAAACCATCTTTTCCTCAATAAACTAATGTTAACATGTATGCTACTGGCACCTTTTTATCCTATTTTCCTCAAGAACATTTGCATAAATGTTCACTTTTTCACCTATAAATAATGCTTATCGTATGAAGCTAAAAACACAAAATCTTAAGGGTAATGTTATCTGGTACATCTCAAACTCATTCATTATTATATATTTTTTATTTTATTTTAAAACCATAATCTTAAGAATTATGGATATTAATTCGTCTTCTTCTAACTTTGCTCCTTCTGTTGATACTATTCTTCCTTTTACTTTTGCTAATTTCGCTCCTACACTAGCTTCTACCTCTAATGCCACTACTGCACTACCTTTGTTGTTGTTGTCCCTGCGATGCAACAATTTTCCTACACCAAACAATTCTCAAATATCTCTAAAATTAAAATCTTTGGTGGCCAAAATTTTAAATGATGGTAGGAACATGTTTATTAAATCCTTTATATGTATGGTGCAATTGCTGCTCTTTCTAATCCTAAACCTAGGCCTTTTATTTACACTAAAATATTCGATGCTTAAATTCATGCTTAAGTTTGCAAGCATACAACTATTAGCACTCTTTCTAATGATCTCTTTGATGTTTATTATTCCTACAAAGAAGTGAAGAAGATATGAGATTCCATGAACTTAAATATACTGTCGAGGATGTTGGAAAGCAAAAGTTTGTAATTGGCAACTTTTATAGATGGGAAATGGTGGATGACAAGGACATCAAAATGCAAATTAGTGAATATCACAAACATTTAGAGAATCTTAGGATAGAAAATATCGCCTTGCAAGATGAGTTTATTGAAGGACTACTATTGAAAAAAAAAACCAAGTTCGTGGAAGGACTATAAGCAATAGCTAAGCACAAAAATAAACGGTTGTCACTTACAAATCTTATCACCCACATTATCATTAAAGATACTAATAGAAAGGAGCTTAGATGCAAAAGCAAATAAGCTAACTTCAAGAGTACACTTGATGCAAGATAAGACTCACAATCAACATAAGAATTATGACAATAAAGGACTTTATTACAATAGTGTTACTAAACCTGCCTTTAAAAAGAAGGGTTCTTATTTTATTTGTGGAAATCCAGGTCATTATGCACCCTGGTGCAAGAAGAAAGTGATAAATAACAATCCTACTGAACCAATAGCAAACTTGGTTGAAGAAGATGGTATTATTATTGTAGTCATTTCTCAAGCAAACATAATGGCCAATGTGAAAGAATAAAAGACAGACTCTAGAATGGTCCAACTTATGGAGGGTCATAATAGGGCAAACCCTAACCAGCGGGGAAACCCTAATGTAGATGGATCCGATGAAGGTTGTAAAATCTGAGGCAAGAAGCTAAGTCAGTGGATGATTATACCATTGAATTCTACCTATTGATAGCCATAAATGATATATATGAGACAGAGGATCAGTTGGTGGTGAGATATATTGGCGGTTTGAGAAGGAAGATTCAAGATATTGTCAATTTGTTTGATCTCATCTCAATCTCTGCTGCTCATCAGAAAGCTTTATAGGTAGAGAAGCACTCTAGGTGAGCAGATACTTCAGCATCCTCCACTAATATAGGAGGCAATGGTAGTGGTAGTGGCGCTGGTAGCAATGGTACAACCAATCGTTTAGGAGGGGTGATTAACAAAGCCATTGCTAATTCAAATCAGTACAGCAGAATAACTGGTAGTGGTTTGAAGTGTTTCGGATGTGGTGAGATTGGATATAGGCAGTCTTAATATAAGAAAACAACATGGAAAAAGGCATTCTTTGTTGAAACAAATGACTATAAAGATGGAGGTATAGACCTTGTAGGAGAGCCAGTGTTTGATTAAGAAGATGTGGTTGATGAAGAGGTAGTGGCAGGAGATACATGCATTGTCTTAGTCGTTAGGCAATCTTGTCTGACACATAAGGCTATGAAGATGATTGGCTATAGAGTAACATTTTTTAATTTATATGCACCATTCTCAGTAAGATCTGCTTCTTTGTCATTGATGTTGATAGTTATAAGAATATTATCGCAGCAAAAGTAGTGCAGAAATTGGGAATGAAGATTGAGAATCATCCTACGCCCTACAAATTGGCTTGGTTAAAGAAGGGCGGTGAGGTAACTATTTCACAGTGAGCTTTGGTAACCTTTTCCATTAGTTCTAAATATAAAGATAGTGTGTGGTATGATGTGATTTCTATGGATGCATGGCATTTATTGTTTGGGAGACCTTAGTATGATAGGAGCATCATTCAGGATGGTCGTGTTAATACTTATTTCTTTATTTTTAATAATGTAAAAATTTTATTACTACCTTGTAAAGAGCTAGAAAAGATAAAATCAACTGGGGTTAGTACCAAACTATTATCATTGGCTAGTTTTATTGATGAGTTGTAGGGCACAAAAATGGTCTTTGCTCTTGTTGGGAAGGAGGTTGCCACAGAGTTGAAAGTTTTAATTGAGGCAGCCCCTTTAGTGGCATAATTTAAAGATGTCTTTTCAGATGATCTACCTGATGGGTTACCACCCTTTCATGATATTCAGCACCGTATTGACTTGGATCCTGGTGCGGTTTTGCCAAATAGACCACACTACTGGATAAGCCCTAGTGAACATGAGTAAAATGGCCTTCAAAACTTGGGAAGGGTTTATGAGTGGTTGGTAATGTTATTTGGCTTGTCAAATGCACCAAGCACATTTATGTGGGTGATGAACTAGGCACTGAGGTCATTCCTTGGCAAGTTTAGTGCAGTATACTTTAATGATATTTAGGAACCAATAGGGTTAGTATTGTGCAAGGGTTTAATCTCTCTCGCACATGCCCCTTAGCTGCCAATTCCTGGTATATGTGTGTAGATAGTAGAGCCATAAATAAGATCACTGTGAGGTACATATTTTCCATCCCTCTTTTGGATGATTTATTGGATCATATCAGTGGTGCAATAATTTTTTTCCAAGCTAAACCTTAAAAGTGGGTACCATCAAATTCTGATACTACAAAGGGATGAGTGAAAAATGGCCTTCAAACCTTGGGAAGGGTTTATGAGTGGTTGGTAATGTTATTTGGCTTGTCAAATGCGCCAAGCACCTTTATGTGGGTGATGAACCAGGCACTGAGGCCATTCCTTGGCAAGTTTATTGTAGTATACTTTAATGATATTTCAATTGATAGTGATAACCTTACAGAACACTTGCAACACTTGCGAGAGGTTCTAATTGTGATTTACAAGAAAAAATTTTATTCAACAGTAAAGAAGTGTATTTTTCTGGCACCTAAAGTGTTGTTCCTAGGATATGTGATTTCTGGAGAGGGGCTACAGGTTGATGAGTCCGAGGTTGAAGTGATTAGGCAGTGGCCTCGAGCTAGTACAATTACTGAAGTCTATAGTTTCCATAGGCTTACCTCTTTTTACAAGCGCTTTATCCCGTATTTTAGTAGTATCATGGCCCCTGTGATAGATTGTATGAAGGGTGACAAGTTTGTATGGACAAAAGTAGCAAAGGAAGCCTTTCAACTTATTAAGATACTTAACCACCGCTCATGTCTTAGTGCTTCCTAATTTTTCACAAGTCTTTGAATTACACTGTGATGCTTCTAAAATGGGCATTGGGGAAAAGATCAGCCCTTTGTCTCTGTGTTTTCATATTGATAGTTCTTTGCATATGAAGAAATGTTAAAGGGGCTTCTTACTTCCCAAACAAATCCTCCTACATCAGGGAAAAACCATCTTTTGCTCAATAATGCCTTTGTCATTTGATACAATAGCGTTCCATTAGATAGGAATATATTTGATAAATACTGATAACTCTTGGATAGTATGTAGTCAGTTTAAATTGTCTTGCCCTTCTTCCTAGCATCAAACTATTCAAAAAAGAAATAGGCAACTCGTCTGCTATTTCATGCTTCCTCATGATTTTAAATTAGTTCTTTTTTTCTTTTGGAAGATACATGTAACATCCCTAATTTTTAAAAAATTAAATTAAATAAATTAAATAAATAATTTAAATGAAAAATGAAAGATTTGGAAATGAAAAAAATGGATTGTATATGTGAAATATTATGAAATATACATAAAATATGTAAAAGTCAACATTTTAAGAAGAAAAGTTAAAAGTCAAGTGGCATAACTGTAAATATATTTTAAAAATTAAAATAATTTAAAAATAATTTATTTTTCATTGGAAGAGGAAATTTATGATTTTATTAAATAATTAATTAATTAAAATATAATAAAATATATTATATATATGGTCAAATTTAAAGTGGAAAGAGAGAAAATATTCAAAGCCTTCATCTTCTTCTTCTTCTTCGTCAGGAGGCCGAACCTCCATAGTTGCCAAACCAAGCTTTTTCCTTCTTCCAAGATTCAAGAATTAAAGCAATTTTAAGAATTCAAGTGAAATTTTTGGAAATTCTTCATCAATTGGTAAGTTTCTTTATCAATTTTTTAAGTTCTTTGGATTTTCATGAAATTTTGAATATGTTGAGTTTGAAATTTCTATTAGCATGATTTAATGGCTTGTATGGGTATGAATGAAGTTATTTTGATTAGTTATTAATGATTCTTAAGTTGGATTGAAGAAATGATTGAGTTTAAGTTGGTTTGGTTGAAGAAATAGAATTTAGGGTTATGGAACATACGAAATTTTGAGTTCATGTGTTTTAATTGTGCCAATTGATTACAAATGTGTTATTTTGATGCATAAATAATGATTTTAAAGTCAAATGATGAATTTGGTTAAGTTTGGTTAGAGATTGGATGAGGTAGTGTTGAATTTAGGATTTTAGAGAGAAAATTTTCTAAGTATTGGTATTTGTTTGACTTTAATACTTAGATCATATCATTTAATGATATAAGTGATGGAAATAAGCTTGGATTAATAATTGAAATGAGTTAGAATGAAGAGCCTTCAATGGTGAAGGTTATGACATTTTAGGGTTTGTATAAGAATGTATGTTTATTAAATGTGAATGAATGAAACATGTTATAATATATTTTTACTAATATAAATAAACTTAAAATACTAATTTAAATTATTTATTATGGATTAGTTAGGCTTAATTTTGAAATATTTGTAGAAGTGATGTTTAATTAAGGTTTAATGTTGAAAGTGCCTTAAAATGCAATATTAAATGATTGTATTTGATCACATTTTGTATAGGCATTGAGAGGTAGTAGATTGCCCTACCTTAATATTAAAGGGCAAGTTGAAAGTGAAGGTTGGTGGGAGATTTTTAGCTTGCATTTGAGAGCTTTTTGAGGTATGTACAAACTTGTGACAAATGAAAAATGTTTGCATTACATTTGGCTTAACACATTTTGGATGAAAAATGTATTAAGCTACTTGGTAGCACGAACATTCATGAACATTGTGTTATAATATGTGAATTGTTATATATGCATTATGTTCATTATGAAAAGTCATTATTAATGGCTAAATTTAATAAAATGTGATTTATATGAATTATGCGAAAATAACCCAAAATATTTGGATAATGTGATTTTGATATGAAATGTTATAGATTGTGATGAAATGATGAAACAAGATGAATTAAGGTGAATTGACATTGATATGAATGAGAAAATAAGAAAATGAGGCAATGTGTCTAGTTAATTATGGAAAAATGAGAAAAAAAATTAATTATGAAAAATATGAATTATTTATGTTCACAGTATGTTATTCAATTTTTAGAGTTCTGTGTTTGGCAGCATACCTATGAGATTATCCTCATTATTTGTCTTCAGGGCTAGACGCAATGCATCACTGATACATGATTTTGCCTTCGCGGCTAAATACTATGCATCACTGATACATGATTTTGTCTTCGAGGCTAAACGCTTAGCGTCATGAGATATGATTTATCTTCGGGGCTAGAAACTTGGTATCAATTTGGACCAAAAAGGTAACTCTGGGATTTGAATGATATATTGGTTTATTTGAGCTCATGCTTGTGTATGTGTTTATGTAATTTATAAGAGATGAAAGATTATATTTTAAAAGTGAATTTATATGTCATATTGTGATATAGCATATAATGGCATTATGCATTGGCATTGTTTTATAGTTTTATTAATATTAAAGTTTGTACTGCTAGATTTTTAGCTTAGCGCGATTGTAATTCATAGCGCAGGTGACAAGGGTGATCCGGTAGAGCCAGAGAATTCTTCTAGACCGGGTCGGATCTAGATTTAACATTGCTTGTTGAGTTGATTTTTGGGTACATCAAGATCAGAGTCATTTGTCAGCATGTATATATTTTATTTATAATATATTTTAATATTATGTATATTATGTTATATTTTTGGAGTATATATTGTAAATTATAAAGAATGTTTTGGAAAATTAGTATGAAGTGAGATTTTATATGTATTTTTGATATATATATATATATAAATATTTTGAGAAAATATGAAGAAATTGAGAAGCATTGGGGAAATGTATGATGCATTATTTATTGGGAGTGTTTTTATGCAAGTTGTGTAACTATTAAAATTTTTGGGACGTCCTATTTACAGATAACATTTTGACAAAATTTTTTCAAAGAATTTTTATATAAATGCTTATTTTGGAATCTATAATTAATAAATAATATTTTATTACTATTTAAATATACATTTTAATGTGTTTGGAATTTTAAATTGGAAAGATAAAAAATTTTATCTTACCTGGTTGTGGCATCTTTATACTTTATATGTGTATTTTACATAGGTTGGGTGTATGTACGATATGTATATGGAATATAAGGGTGTTACAATATATGAGCGAAATAATCAACCTATTGATATTGGAAGACCCAAAGGATTCTACCAATATATCATTTCTGCATCCAATGGAATTCACAGGTAACCAAAAACCATGGTTAAGATTTGGTTTCACCCAAAAATTACAGCTAAAGAAGGAGAGGCCCATCGATATTAACTAGGCCTACATCCATCGATCATACTACATATATGGACAGAATGCAGGTACATTTTGCCTGTCTTCCAGATAGAAAATGTGGATTTTCGACTGGCCCCAAATCATAAGAATATGGAAATAGAATTTATTTATTCTCCCTTCCACTTCATCCACCCTTGCTTGCACAGGTGCTTCCCTTTAAGGCGGAATGCTCCCCTACCAATGTATTTTTACATCCCACAGTTTCAGCAGATCGCTTATCTCCATTCATCTTTGGCATAAGAGCACTCGATCAGTGAGCTATTACACACTCTTTCAAGGGTGGCTATGAAACTCATAAAATGAAGTAGTTAATAAATAAAATAGTTAATGCTAAGGTTACCATTTTCTTTTTTGTAGTGATGAATCTTGTATGTGTTCCAAATAAAAAAGAAATTTATCCATTTTCTTTTCTGGGGTCTCAAAGGGCTGTGAAGTAATGGCACCCCATTTCATTAGTCTTGTTCTTGTAGCAAGAGCCCTTGAAACTCTATCAAAGAAAAGAACTCGGGATCCAGATGAAAGCCCTCTCTCAGGACCAAGCTTGTGTAGCTTATGTGCAAAGCAAGCCCACACTAGGGCCAACACTAGGCTTTTAATTCCTTCAAATGGCTAGAATTCCTTTCATGGATGAAACTAGATCTTGTGGAATCATATTGAATTTTTGACGATATATTCCATGCCTTACTAAAAAATTGATCCTTGTCTTAATCCGAGTTTGAGATGGAATAAGACCCAAACTTAAAGTCCCATCGGCCGGTAAGGAATTTTTTCTATTGATTTTTTTACTACCTCCTAGCCTTCTAGGGAAAGCCCTTTCCAGATGGAAAAAAATATCAAAAATAATCCCTAATCCAAGATCGGATTATTCAAAGGACTCTTCTGACCAAACAAGTAATTATCAATAAAGTTATTTTCTTTTTTTTCTTCAAATCCAAAGAATTTACTTTAACGCATAGGTTATCAACTCAACATTGGATAATAATGGGTGAAATACCCATTTTTCAAAAAAAAAAATGGGGGTTGGGGTTGGGGGGATTACATCAGAATGATTAGACCTTCGCAGAATAAAAATTTAAAGCGTCCCAATAGGATGTATAGTTGCAAGAGGAGTTGGGTTGGGAGGGTGGGCACGATAACTAGTACACTAGAGGTGCATCCTTCCCGAACCTTTTCGGTCCTTTTATTCTAGGAAAAGGTCCTCTCAATGCTCTAAAGCCCATACCAGATATGGACTGAACTATCTTACGATGTTCTAAACCCAGCTCACGTATCGTTTTAATGGACAAACAACCCAACCCTTAGAATATACTACAACCCCAGGTGATGAAGAGCCGACATAAAAATCAAATTGGAGTTTGAGGATGAATGGGAAAAGGGAAACTCATCAAATTACATTAAAATGATAGATGAATAGTTATTTGCTGGAAAAAAAAAAGATAAGGTGTATAATCCTGTGAATTACTTCTGAATAAATTAAGAAATTCTCTTTAATAACCATAACAGTTAATGATTTATGGGGTAAATTTGATTCTCTATCAACTAATAAGGTGGGACCATTAACATGGTTAAAGCTAAACTATTTAAAGTCTAGACGTAGCAAGGTACTCTTTCTACTACTAGATTAATAAAAAAAATGGGTTCAAAATAAATAGTTGAAAATAGTTTTTGGTATAGAATACTCATGTCGAAAAAAGGCTTTGAACCACCTCTTTATATCCCTTATTTAACTTCGCTCCGATAATATTATAAATTGGGTCAATGCAAAGGAAACGACTGCATTTTCATACTATAAAATATCAAGTAATAGTATTAATTAAGTAATTAAATAAATATTAACTAAGCAATTAAATAAATGAAATAAATAAATTAGACTAAATATAAATAAGTAAAATAGCTAAAATAGAATACATCACTTACTTCTACTAGTGGAGGCAAAAGTCCTTGTTGCTTGTTCCGTACCGTCAAGGGCAGATGTAGTTATTCTAGTTAGCTGCCAGTAGTCACATGCTTGCTTCTTTCTTTCATCTGGATTAGCTTATTCTTCTGGGTACCGTAAGCGCTTGCCTTAATTTCGTGGAACTAACAAAAAGAGTTTGAGTTCACTCTTTTAGTTTTCTTTTAGCCACGCGGGGCAGCTATCCGCATGTGTCCCAAAGTGACATCCATTTTTTGGTAATGGGTATACTCAAGAGAAAAGTTTTGAATTAAAACCTCTCTTGGTCATGGACTTCTTTTTGTTTAGGACCTCCTTCCAAATACATTACCTATAATGGAAGTAAATATGTTAGTAATAGAACCTTCTTCAAAAAGGTCTAAGGGGTAAGCTACATAAGAAATATATTGATTTTCTTCTCCAGCAATGGGCTCAATGTCGTAGCATCGTCCTTTATAATGATTAAGACTGGTAAGCCATCAGTCCACACAAAATGGAAGACCTATAGCATACTTCAATGAGAAGCTTTCAGGTTCCAAGTGTAATTACAACACCTATAATGTAGAATTTTATGCACTGGTTCAAGCAATAAAGCACTGGAGCCACTACTTGTACAACAGAGAGTTTATTTTATACATAGACCATGAGGCTTTGAAGCACTTACATGGCTACGATAAAGTGTCCTCATGACATGCTTTATGGGTGGCCTACCTAGGGCGTCTTACTTTTGTGATAAAACATAAGCCAGGAGTTACAAATATAGTTGCTAATGTTTTGAGCCGTAAGAGCAATCTCTTAATTATAATGCGAGTTGAGGTACATCGCTTGGACTCTTTTTATGACTTATTTGTTACTGATCCCTTCTTTTCTGCTATTTTGGAAAAGGTTCAAGTAGGTGAAAGGATAGATTTCTTGCTGCATTATGGGTTCTTATTCAAAGGGAACCATTTGTATATTCTAGATTGCAGCTTGTGCCTCAAGATCATCCAGGAGTTACAACTGGTTTAAGCTTCCTATTTCTAACCCACCATGCAAGAGACTTTGACAAGTCTCAAAGAGTACAGCCACTAATACTGACCTATATATGCCTATGCCAGTACCTACTCAGCCTTTGTGGACGTCGGCATGGACTTTGTATTGGGCTTGCCCCCGAAAACAGCGTGGTAATGACTCCATCTTTGTTATTGTTAACCGATTTTCTAAGGTAGTTCATTTTATTCCATGTAAGAGGATGACTGATGCTGTCAATGTGATGTAGTTGTATTTTTGAGAAGTGTCCCACCTTCATGGCCTGCCTGCATCCATTGTATTTTATAGAGACAATTGCTTCATAAGTCACTTCTAGCGCAGTTTATGAAAAATGGTTAATATACAACTGAATTTTAGCAGTGTTTATCACTTATAGACTGATGGTCAAACTGAAGTAGTGAATAGATCCTTGGGAAATCTGCTTCGTAGTTTGATTGGTGATAATGTGAAGAGTTAGGATCATAAGTTATGTTAAGCTAAGTTTTTCCATAATCATGTTGTCAATAGAAGTTCAATTTTCAGCCCTTTTTAGGTTATGTATTATGTTATGGCCAGGGGACCTTAGATCTTCTCTCTTTGCCTGACAAGACCAGAGTTCATGGAAAACCAGTAGATTTTATGGCTAATCTACAGGACATTCATAAGGTAATGCACGCCAATGTAGTGCAAGCCAATGCCAAGTATAAGCAAGCTGCAGATCGCAAGCACCGCCATATTGAATTTGACGTGAGAGATTTTGTATGGGTTATTTTTACTAAAGAACGCTTCTCAACTGGGGAGTATAATAAGCCTTTTGCTAAAAAGATTGGTTCGGTAGAAATCATTGAGAAGATTAATCCTAATGCCTATTGCCTCAAATTGTCCAGACATATCCATACTGTTGATGTATTTAATGTGAAGCATTTGATTCCTTTGCAAGGGGGCTCTTCTAATGATGATGATATTGCTGACAATTCGAGGGTGTATTTTCTCTATCCTAGGCGGAATGATGCGAAATAGAGAACTCTGACTTTTATGAAGTAGTTGACCAAAAACTGTCATAATGACAGTTTGGTAATTACTGCCAAAAATTGAAGTTGTAAATTGGGTGTTTTAAAAATCTAGCCCAATGAAAAATGGGCCAACGAGTTAAATTCACTGCTTTGCAGAGTGCTCCATTATTTTTCAGCCAAATTTCATCGTTTAGGCCTCCGAAAATACATTTACTGTTATGGCAGCTTATGACAGATTTTTATTTTCTTATTTAGAACCCTTAGATTGAGGTACCATTTTGGACATTTTATTCTGCCTCTTTAAATAATATCTTTCTATATTTGTAATTTGTTTAATTTTATTCTATTACATTTTGAAAAACTTTCCTTATTTGAGAATTGAGGTTTTTGTAAGCCTAATATTTTATATTGTAATGTTTGAAAAAGTGTAAGACAGTTTTTGAGATTTTAATAATAATTCATAAGAGAAGTTTTTCTCTCATTTTATTTTTATTACATGGACATTCTTAAACTAAATAGGTTGTAACACAATTACCTCTTTGTTTGTTTACAATGTGCAAACAAAAATGCATTTGCCTCCTACACTCTAGTAGGTGAAGGAGAAAAACCTGTGTACCTTGGTGATTCTCGAACAGCAAATATACTTAGCAAAAGGAAAGTTCTTCTCAAGCTCATATATGGTAAAACCTTGGCTTTCAATGAAGTGCTTCATGTACCTAACATAAGACCAAATTTAATTTTTGTGGCCTTACTGGACAAAGTTAGGATTAAGGTGTCATTTAAATATGATAAGATTATAATGACAAAGAATAATGTTTTTATAGGCAAATGGTATTGTAATCAGGGACCCTTTATACTTAAAAATTCTAAAATTTTAAATGAAAATGCATATTCTTCTGCCTATTTGATTGATTCATATGATATTCGACATGCTAGACTAAGACATGTTAGTATTTCCTACATTAAGAAAATAAAATTACTTGGTTTCATTTTTAATAATAGTAGTACTTATATAATAAATGTCAAATATGTGCTAAATCCAAATTAACTAAGAAATATTTCATGTATGTTCATAGAAAATCTAAATTGTTAAATTTAATTCATAATGATTAAGGAGACTTAATGTAAACAAAGACTAGAGGTGATAAAAAATATTTTACAACATTTATTAATGATTTTTCTAGATATAATAAGGTATATCTGCTTAAAAATAAAGATGAAACTTTTGTTATGTTTTCATTATATAAAGGTAAAATAGAAAATAAAGTTAATATAAAGATTAAAAGGGCTAAATTTGGTAGAGGTGGCGAGTATAGTCTATTTAATGATTTCTATGAAAAAGAATGAATAATTCATTGAATAACTTCTTATTCACTTGAGTCTAATAAAGTAGCAAAAAAATAGAACTTTAAAAAAAGTGATGAATGCCATGTTAGTGAGTTCTTATGCACCTGAAATTTGTGGGGTGAAGCCATTTTATCTGCATATCATCTACAAAATAAAATCTCTTATACAAAAATTGGTAAAACACCTTATGAGTTGTGAAAAGGGTTATTCACCCAACCTAAAATGTAATACCCTATAAAATAAATAAATAAATAATGATAGTAAAAATAATTAAACAAGTAAATAAATAAAGAGTGATGTATTAATCATTAGAAAAGGTATAAGAATAATAATTATGACAATAATAATAATAAAGCAAACAAATGAATTAGAGTATAATAATTAAAGTGATAATAAATATTGGCAATCAAATAACTAAATAATTAAAATAATGTATAAAAAATTAAAGCTAGTGCATTAAAGAGAGAAGCCAATTAATTATTAGTTGGTGAATGTAATAATTTAAATATATATATATATATATATATATAATAACAAAAAAAAAGGTAGGTGCAACAACTAAAAGAAAAAAAAGTGTTAAATATTAAAGTTTGAATAAACTAATTACCTAACCAAATTGAATATTAAAGTCTGAAGCATTATTAATATTATATATTATAATTATTAGAGTAAATGTGTTGGATTATTAATATTATTAATAGATGAGTAAAGCAAATTGAAGAAGAAATAGAATTTTAAAGACATAAGAGAGGAAGAAATGGACGGAGAGAGAAAGAGAGAATAGGAACTAAATAAGGAGAGAGAGAGAAGAAAATGGAAATTAGAAAAGAGAAAGTAGCAGTGTTGATTTTCTTCCAATCAATTACTAACTGTTGAGTTTCTTGAGATGCGCACTGGACTACCTTGACGGCCGCTCGGAGACGAGTCAATAGCCATAGAAATCACCCCAAACGGCAAGCCACGTGCCATTTGAAGGTGATGATGGGGTATTTTTTGACACCAATTTTGATTGATTTTTGATTTCTTTTTTTAGCAATTCTGGTATTTTTGAGACCCTCTCGTTACGAGTTTCAATTCAGTATGTTATTTATTAATTTTGGACGGGTTTTAATATATATATATATATTATATTAAATTTAAAATAATTACAATAATTAATTAATTTGAAATAATATTAATATATTATGATTATGTAATTAGTTAAAGATTTATGAATTAAGTGAATTAGCAAGTAATGCGAGGATCTCAAAAATATAAGAATCGCTGAAAAAGATGTCGAAAACTGGTTAAAATGGGCGTCGAAAAATCACCTCTACACCACTTTTGAATAGCGCGTGGCTAGTCACTCGGCGGCCGTTTGGGGTGATTCTAGTGGCTATTGACTCATCTTCGAGAGGTCGTCACGGTAGTCCAATGCATGTCTCAAGAAACTTGATGGTTAGTGATAGATTGAAAGAAAACTAACACTGCCACTTTCCTCTTTTATGATTTCCATTTTCTTCTCTCTCTCTCTCTCTCTCACCTTATTTAGTTCCTATTCTTTCTTTCTATCTCTGTCCATTTCTTCCTCTCTTATTTCTTCAAAATTCTATTTCTTCTTTAATTTGTTTTACTCATCTATTAATAATACTAATAATCCAACATATTAACTCTAATAATTATAATATATAATATTAATAATGCTTCAGACTTTAATATTCAATTTGGTTAGGTAGCTAGTTTATTCAAACTTAAATATTCAACACGTTTTTCTTTTTTTTTCTTTTAGTTGTTGCACCTACCTTTTTTGTTATTATATATATATATACACATATATATTTAAGTTATTAAATTCACCAACTAATAATTAATTGTCTTCTCCCTTTAATACACCTACTTTAATTATATATACATTATTTTAATTATTTAGTTGTTTGATTATCAATATTTATTATCACTTTAATTATTATACTCTAATTTATTTGTTTGCTTTATTATTATTATTATTATTATTATTATATCTCTTCTAATGATTAATACATGACTCTTTATTTATTTACTTATTTGATCATCTTTACTATCATTATTTATTTATTTTACAAAGTATTACATTCTTTCCCCCTTAAAAAAATTCGCCTTCGAATTTTCACTAACTTATAGATGGAAACAAATAAGAATACCTAGTAAGCATAATTTGTTTTCTCCTCAAAATATTTTCTAATAAAATCAATATATATCCTTAATCCATTATGTTATCTCTTATTATTGAATCAGCTCAAGGAACAGTTCAAAATTTATTATTATTTCTTAAGTATTTATTTAGTAAATCTAAACTATTAATTTATATATATATATTTAAAATCTTTAACCTATAACTTCACAATACTCAATCTATACTCCTTGCTTTTTATAAATTCTTTTATATATATATATATATATACATATATCCAACTTACTAATCAATTCATGTCACAATTTTCAATTGACTAGCTGGAGAAATATTAGATCCATTAAATATATTTAAATGGTTTTAAATTTTCTTCAATATATCATATCTCCAACAAGACTTGAGTTCATCTCTCACTTAAACAATCTCAATCTCTAAATTCTGAATTTATTAAAATATTTTTATTCTACCTTTCATTTATGTAAGATCACGTATTCTAATAATAAAATATTGGCATTACTACCAATAAATTCTTTTATTTTTCTACTAACTAATTCCTCCTTCATTTGACCACTTAATCTTCATTAATCTACCATAACTAGCATAAATTTACCCCCACAACTAGCATAGATTTACTTACTTATATTAACCTTATTTACTATCATTATCTTAAATGTCATACTACTAAATTTTATATATTTCATCCATAGACATAATTTTATTCTTAATTTATAAACCATTCTTATATTTACATATATCTACATTCTTAATCATTTTCTAATATATTTACTTCAATCTAATTTTAAATATATTTTTCTAAAACCCAAAATATTCTTATCTTATATTCCTCATAAATTATTTATTCTCTTATAGTACTTTTTTAATAATTACTTAATTTCCCTCTAGGTTTCAAGGAAATATTATCAATCCAAATTAATTTACACATAGAAATTTCTTTAGATTATAAAGCATCAAGTCTATAAAATTTTAATTAACCTATTAGAAATGGTTTTATCCATCAAAATACACACACACACACACATAAATATATATATACACGCTACGACTCAACTTAAAATTCTAATAAGTAATATTTACCAATTCTTTGTCTTAACACAATAAAAGTTTCAAGAATAACTTCAAGATTTAGTATACATTTATACCAACTCTTTTCTAAGAATATCCCTTATATTTTAATTTTTCTCTTTAAACATTATAAATTGATAACCTATAACCATTTCCATCTTACTTCACGAATAACCAAGTCAAACTTCAAACTCATCATCCATCACATTCCTACCATATCCATATATGAATAAAATATTTGAAACTCATAGAAATAATATAAATCTTGGTCTCTTTCCACACATATTTATCTAAATTTTCATATCAAAACTGATTTCAAAATTAGTATCTAAATTTAGCTCAATTAATTCTACATATACATATAAATTTCATAAATTATATTTAAAGTTTGAAAAAATGATTCCTAGTTTATCTCTGGTATGCTAATCATTGGTTTGGATATAGTTTAAATATGTAAATTATATATTCAAGTATATCTCAAGTATACAAAATATTTATTCCAAGTGTATGTATATTTCATGTACATAGTATGTACCTTACTCTTTAAGCTCTCTTTGCCATAATTTAGATTATATTTCTTTCTTTTTTTATTCTATTTTATTATTTATTTATTTATTTATTTTTAACTAATCTCATACAAATAAATATTCTAATTTCACATGTATCAATACTTAGTTTTACCTTATCACTTTACCATTTTATTCATGCATCCATAACATGTATAAACTAAAGATAATTAGAATTTTTGCTAATTTTTAAAAACTAAAAACATCAACTTTCTATGATAAATGCATATGCTATGAATGAATGAGTGAAGTATGATCCCTATGAGGTCGACCAATATCTCTAACTTAATGATTCAAATTTTCTTTGTCCTAATTACTACTACGATCTTTATTATCATGTACTCCTGGTGGCATCATTTTATAAGGCAAAATACGACTAAAATTTTTACCTTATTCTTGTCTAAAAAAGTAAGAGTCTATATAATATATAATATATACTCTGATATCATTAAATGTCACACTCCACTCTCCAAAACTAGGGTGGACTTACTTTGCTATAAAAATTATCTTTAGTAAATTGAATATTTCATATTTCTCATATACACATAACCATAAGTGAATAATATTTATGTCAACATCACATTATTAATACTATCATCCTTATATCTTTAAATATATCTTTTATAATATTTATCAATAAATTACACAACTATCTCAACAAGATTAACTGCAAGTCTAATATATTGGCTTAACCTCTTCTACAAGAAGATTGAAAGAAAACAAGAGAAAACTTATGTTCCAAGAGTATCTAAAAATGTTAATATATTAAAGGGGTGCATTCAAATACTTAGTGAGAAGATAATTATAACAAAGGGGAAATAAATAAGTTTTTCATATACACTTACTAATAAAATTTATACAGCTGCATAATAATTTTCCTTCTTAATGAAACATAAATTCATAATATTCTTGATAAAATCAAATATAAATCTTCATACACTTAAAATATATAGTCCAAAGATTACATAACACCTTAAGCGCAAATAAAAATATATTTACTGCAGCCTAAGGGTAAATCCTAACATCTTGGATGCAATGATGATACTAATAAACCAAGAGCAAATAATGATTATCATGCATATGTGCAGAGCTATCCTCAAAGGGCGACCACCTGATACACGCTCCAAAGGCGATATATATATCAAGCGTTATCCTAAAAATAGTATCATAATTTGTCAATTATTTTAACACCCCGTTATCATATGTGTCTCTATTAAAAATATATAATGAGTGTATTCAAAGCATTTATTCAGCTGTATCAACAAATAATCATCATTTTCATAATTCAAACATCAACATATTATTATTTGTTCCCATTTTAAATGTATTCATAAATAATATTTTATCATTTCAAATCCCTTTATAAACTTACTTTCATCATAAAATAATTTTAACAAATCATATATATATATATAATTTAATAAAATATCGATGTTATATAATTATTCACTCGCCTTGATCAAAAACTAAATTTGTATAACTAATTGGATCACCTATATGGTTTACCTTAGCTGTTGACTCCACTCCTAGAGTAATATAAAAATAATAATTAATTAAGGAATATCTTAAAATTGTCAAACTACTATGATATGCATGACATAAAAAAAGTATATAATACGATCCCTAAATTCTAACAAAGTTTCGATGTGCATCAAATATTTTCTTAAATTACCAATAATACTCCAGTGGGTTTTATTTTAATTAACTTATCTCTCTAATCATCCTATATTTGTTAAGTATTTTGGATATTATAATATATATTTAATTTACATAAGTTTGAACTCATTAATTTTTATAGTATAATAATATTGATGATATTATTAATATGATGTTGACATAAATATTATTCACTTATAATTATGTATATATGAGAAATATAAAATATTCAATTTATAAAAGATAATTTTTATAGCATATTAATTCCACCCTAGCTTTGGAGAGTGGGGTGTGACATGAAATATTTAAAAGTATGGGGTTGTCTTGCAAAAATAATGTTATCTAATCCTTAAAAAAAATTAGGATAAAAAAATTTCTAATTGCATGTTCATTAGTTACACTGAGCATAATATTATATATAGATTTCTTGTTTTAAAAAGTGATGTACTTAGGTGTAATACTAGACAGAGAATGCTAAATTCTTTGAACATGTTTTTCCTTTAAATTTTGAAAACTATTCTCATGAAACTATATAAAATGATTCTAACAATATTTTAGAGGAACTAAGAAGAAGCAAAAGGCAAATAATAAATAATTTCCTTTGGAAATGATTTTTACATATATTTTATTGAAAATGACCCTTAACCTTTTTTTATGCCATTTCTTCTTTTAATGCTCCACTTTGGAAGGAAGCCATTAAAACTGAAATTGATTTAATCACTCAAAATAACACTTAAATTTTAGCATATTTACCTCAAGAAGTTAAAACTATTGGTAGCAAATGGATTTTTAAAAGAAAATATGACTCTAATGGATCTATTGACAAATATAAAACCATATTGGTTGCAAAAAGTTTTACTAAAAAAAAAATTATTGATTATTTTGATACTTTTTCTCCTATGGCTAGAATTTCCTTTATCCAAGTTTTAATTGCTTTAGCTTCAATCCATAAACTTTTTATCCATCAAATAGATGTTAAAATTGCTTTTTAAATGGTGATTGTAAGAAGAAATTTATATATTACAACTTGAAGGTTGTGCTGTTTCAGGTCAAGAGAATAAAGCTTGCGAAGTTCTTAAATCTTTATATGGTTTGAAGCAAGCATCTAAACAATGGTATGAGAAATTTTATCAAGTTTTAAAATTTGTGATGGTTTTTATTTTGTTGAAGTCAATAAATGTGCGTATACTAGGCTTGTTGATGTGAATGTGTGATTATTTGTTTGTATGTGGATGACATGATCATTTTTGGTACTAACATAAATATTTGTATGCAAACAAAAGATTTTTTTGCATCTAAGTTTGACATGAAAAAACATGGGTGAAACAGTCTTTATTTTGGGCATTTAAATCATAACGAAAGATGGCCTATCATAAGAATATTATACTAAGAAACTTCTTAAGAAGTTAGGACATTTGATGTCAAACTTGTGAGTACTACGTATGACGTTAACACTCAATTAAAGAAAAATACAGGTGATATTATTGCTCAATCAGTCTAATACATTTGATAAACCTTTCCAGATCTAAAAAAGCATGTGTTGTGTGCAAATTGAGCAAGTATACACATAATCCTAATAATGAATATTGGATTGTATTAGTTAGACTAATGAAATATTTGAGAGGTACTATGAATTATAGAATTCTAAATAGTAGATTTCCTATTGTATTAGAAGGATGCAATAATGTAAACTGGATCTTAGATTCAAATAAGACAAGATTCACTAGTGGTAATGTATTCACCCTAAGTGATAGTGCATTTACAGAAATTAGTCAAGCAAACAATTATTGCTAGATAAACTATGGAGTCAATGTTTGTAGCTCTAGAATTGGCTAGTAAGGAGGTTATGGTTAAATAACTTCTTAAGCAAATATTTTGTTGGGTATAAAGGCTAAAGCCAACACCATATGTGTCTATATATTGTAATTCCCAAGCAACATAGCCATTGTAAATAATAAAATTTTCAATGGTAAAAATAAATATATCCGATTAACACATGATGTGATAAAATAGTTGTTAAAAGATGAAATTGTATCCATTGATTATGTGAAATCAAAAATGAATTTAGCCAATCCTCTAACTAAACCTTTAGGAAAAAAATTAATAAATTAAACATCGAGAAAAATGAGACTTAAGCCAATTGAGAAAATAATAACAAAGGCAATAACCCAATCTTTGTAATTGGAGATCCTATAAAAAAGGTTCATATAAGTAATATAAGTCTTTTGTTATTTTTGTTAGCACTGTTAATATGGTCTTTTCTTATAATGTAAGTGGTGCTTAATTGTATTGAGTGAGAGAATGAGTTCAGAACTCCTTTCATATCCCTTGTGGATGGTGTACATACTATACTATACACTTGATGAAGTTACCTATATGAAGGTAGAGTAAGGTCGTTCCTATTAAATTGTGCATAATCTCAAGCATTCATCAAACACTAGGATGTATATAGCCTACTAGCATAAAATAGTGTCAATAGCAAAAAATGTAGGGGTATATTGTGATTGATAGGATTCTAATATACAATAAGAATTATTAGTTCATAAAAGCTAAAAGTTTTACTGATAATTTGTATGTTATGCCTCATTGGTCTAAGTGTGATTCATAGTCCAAAAGACACTAAAATCGAAACAATCACTCATATTTATACCCTGCAAAATCATCCTTTTGAAATATGCGGGGGATTATTGAAACACATGTAGGCTATTTTAAAAGAATCACATTGGAAAATAATCGTAAAGCTTATTACATCTTCCTTATATACTACCTTGTGATAGATAATGGACTTATAAGTTGTAAAGGATGGCAAGAGCAGTGGGTCTCACTCGTATGAGAATTAGGTCAAAAGCCTAATTTATGTATAAATTGGTGGATTTCTCTCCCTCTGCACACGAGATATACACGAAGCTCAGTACAAGCCTCTACTTTTTCTCACCATGAACATTAATGGCACCTTTCATTCATAATATATATATATATGAATGAAAGAAAAATTAATAAAATAATAATAATAATAATAATAATAATAAAGACAGAAGACAAAACAAAAAGAAAGAATACAAAAGAAAACAAAAGTTTGTATCCTTCGTACAAATGTTGCATGTACCTGATTTGAACCTATATGCATGCTGTGCTACACAATCAAGACAAGAGTCAAGAAAGTTTCTGATTCCATTTCAATGCTAGACAATAGTCATCACCTCTTTCTCCCTCTCCCAACTACACACAACACTAGTCAATATAATAATACAAAAACAAAATTATTAAAAGTCTAAATTATAGTTATTCTTTTAATAACAGGTATCTGATTTTCAAAACATTACGGCTGAATCCTATATATATAGCTCATGAATATGAATAAAATAACAGATACCCTTGGAGTCTTGGCTTGACTCAGTTAAAATCCCATATATCTTCATCATCTTTTATATATATATATATATATATATTTTTTTTTTTTTAAAAAGCTCGACCCTCTGAAATACGTTTTTGAGGATCGAACCCCTGCCCTCTAATAAGAGTAACAACAGGTGGCCCGCTGGGCTAACCCCAGCGGGTTTCTTTTATATATATATATATATCTCTCCTTCACCCACTAACAAAAGTATAGTTATATTAATAATGAATTCCATATCAGAATCCTTCAAAAGCATCCCTAGCCTTCACGACCACATCATCCCTCTAGACTTCAACAACGTTCTAAAACTACCTCACTCTCACACATGGTCCGACTCCTACCCATCTCTGCTAGACCCATTATTATTAACCCATGATTATTCCATTCCTTTAATCGACCTTACTCATCCACATCCACATTCACTTATTAGACATGCTTGTGAAAATTGGGGTATGTTTTATCTCATCAACCATAATATTCCCGTTGCTCTCCTTCAACAAATTGAATATCAAACCAAAAGATTATTTACTTTACCAGCTAACCGGAAGCTTCTGGCTGTCCGATCACCTGATGAGTTCACTGGATATGGCTTAGCTCGCATTTCTGCCTTCTTCACCAAGCAAATGTGGTATGAAGGCTTCACTATTATGGGATCTCCCGCACACCATGTTAGCCAACTTTGGCCAAATGACTACGCCACCTTCTGGTACTGATATACTCCATCTATTTAACTCCTAAATTTATTTATGATATTATTTCATATAAACTCGTTTTTAAACTAATAATTTAACAATTATAATAATAATAATAATTAATATAATTAATTCAACAATCACAATAACTATGATCGAGTTTTGCTTACACTCTTCACATTAAACTCTTTCGCTTGGAGATAGTTGCACCACACACATATATATATATATATATATATCATGAAAATAATTTCATATATGGCAGGATTTCAAATCATGTATCAAAAATATATGTATATATATATGAGAATAATTAAAAATATAATATAATAAATTTTTAAAATATCATTCTGTCATTTGATTAGTGTATAAAAAGATTATTTTTCTAAGTAAAACTAAAAATTTCATTTTTTTTAACTAATATTTGCCACGTAAGCTTAAGGAAGGTGGTGCCATTTTAACATGATTGTAGGAGTGTTTTCATTGTTGTAGTCTTTTAGATGTTTCGTTATTATCTATGACTATAAGAATAAATGAATTTGTGGTAAGGATGACATGGCGAAAAAAGAAGGGTTCAAAACTAAGCTGTGGTGGATAGTACCGTTAGTCGTGTGAGAATTTTCATTGAAAATACATTTGTGAATTTGGATATTGCATGCAACACTCATTGTTGTACGTAGGTCATTAATAATTCACACGGTCCAATACTATTTAACGGTCAAAATGTTTAGAAAAATTTAATTTAATGCCTTAATCATATATCATAGTATATATAAATAACATCAAATTTTAATCTTTAAAAATTTTTATTAGCTCGATAATCATTCTGTAGTAGCGGCTAGAACATTATCTCATCTTCTTCCTTGCATATAAATTAATATAAATCCCTAACATATATATAAAAAATTCAAGTTTATATTATGAGATTAGAATGTTTATAAATTAATGCTCTCGTCTTATTACTTAAAATATATATATACTTTTTTATCTCAAAATATATATATATATATACTTTTTTTTTGGATCGTTTCCTATCTTGTCTTGTGTGTTATAAGACGATTGAGATCCAATTTTTAGTACATTTGGCTTGTCCATCGCACAAGTTAATGCACCTACGTTAGTCCTATCCATACCAATAAATTAATAAAAAAAAGTAATATCTTCATATCATATTATATTTATCTATTTAATCATTTCAATTTCGTGGCCTCCCCAATCCCTAGTAATTAAAAAATACATAAATGGGATTTGTGCATTTGTCTTTTTTTTTCGTAAGAAACATATATTTTTAAAAATATACAATATAAAAAAATTAATTAGTAACGTTTTGATGTAAATTAAACTCAGTTCAGTACATGAGATTTATTAATGGGTCAAATAAATTAAAATATGGTATTTAATTTTATAAATGTATTTTATAAAATCATGTAGTGATATAATGGAAGAATACCAAAGGGAAATGAAGGGACTAAGTGAGAGGATAATTGGGCTAATGTTAAAGTCATTGGGCTTGACCCAAGAAGATGTTAAGTGGTTCAGGCCCAATTCAGGAACCAAACACAATCCTCAAGCTGTTCTTCAATTGAATTCATATCCAGTGTGTCCAGATCCAGGGAAGGCAATGGGCTTGGCCCCCCATACAGATTCATCATTGCTAACGCTAGTACATCAAAGCAATGCAAGTGGGCTCCAAGTACTTAGAGAACGAATTGGGTGGGTGCCAGTGCACCCAGTGGAGGGTGCACTCGTCGTCAATGTTGGTGACTTGATGCATATAATATCAAATGGAAGGTTCAGGAGTGCAAAACATCGAGCGGTAGTGAATAAGACAAGCCATCGTAGATCAATTGCTTATTTCTATGGCCCAGCAAGGGATGTGAAGATATCACCGTTGATGACGATGACTGACTTTGACCATCCAATGTTATACAGAGCTGTTACGTGGAAAGAGTATCTTGATGCTAAGGCTAGACATTTTGACAATGCACTTGACTTTATTAGATCTGATGCTTTTACATGCCAATTGTAATCCTCTTTTTTTTTATAACCTACTTGTAAATTTCAGATTATATTATATATTGTCATAAGGTGTATCAATTACATATATAATTTAAAAAAAACCACTAAGCTAACAATAATACACAAACTTATAATAATAAAAATAAAACTAGCTAAAAAAAAGGGAATGAGGAGCTAATTTCAGAAGGAAAATTATATATAATATCATATTCATCATTGCATTCATATAATATGTATGTTGGCATTTACAATGACAAAAATTTTTGTAGGTTTTCCTGTAAATTGTACTTCACATTGACAAACATGTCCCTTTCCAGATCTCTGTCAGTTTTTAACATTTGGCCAAAAAACAAAATGAAATGATAGGGGTTTACTAGGACCGGCTTAGCGTGGAATGTAAAATGGACAAACATCTAAGTGCTCTCTCAACTAAACAGAGTAGTCTGCAACCATTAGCCAATATAAACAGCTACAAAAGCATCTGTCAGAAAACCTGGAAACTGGTTCACATGCATTATGAAGTCTTTTCTGTATTAATGGTAATGTGAACAAAGGTCCAAAAAATAATCATGCAATTTCACTTCCAGAGCTTGACGTACTTGTCATGACTAGCAGAAGCTACAAAACCTGTAACATTTGACACTGCCAAAGCTGATACCAGTTTGTCATGCGCAGCTAGAGTCATTGTCTTGTATTCAGCCATGTCCCAAAGCTCTAGAGTCTGGAAGGTCATGTGAAGAGACAAGCAAAAAGACTATGTCAGTCAGTTGAGCATAAGATTAGCTCATTTAGTACCTTACACTAAACAGCCAGCTTTTGCACGAAGGAACAAAACCTGCAACCCTTAGATCAGCCACATACATAACAACCCACGGTTTTACATTTGCACTTCCAAAATATAATCTCACGCTTATATTTTACCAAGTCAAGATACCAACTTAGTATCTAAGAATTGGACTGCTAGATTATAAAATTAGCATTTATGACTTGCCTCATAACAGCCGATGATCAGCAAAGAAGAATACGTGGGATGGAAAACACAAGTGTGAAATTTGTTGCCGGAGCAGCTCAACTCATGAATGTACTCCCCTTTGCTGCCGGAGCCAACTGTCCACACCCTAACCAAGTCATCGCTCACAGACGCCACATACTCCCCAGAAGGATCCCAGCACACAGAATGGATATGGTTTTTATGTCCCTACAATGTTCAATTCCACATACACAAAATACACATGAAACAGATGCATGTATACTTGCAGATGTTAATCCAGGGAAAAAGAAATTGAACCGTCTATCCATCAATAAGACGAACAAGGAACATTCATGCAGAACTTCCTCTTCATAACCACGAAATAATTAGACAACACAATTATGTGATATTTTAGCACAAAATTCTCCATTTGAGCTAAAGCAGACAATGAAAGATTTAATTTGCATAAGAATACGACCTCTGATCACATAAGCAAAGTTGGAGGCCAAAAAAATCTGATCCTACTTCATATCTGTTTTTCAATTAATTTCTCCATGGAAATATAGAAAAGCTGTTTACCAACTGAAAGTAGAAAATTAATTCTGAAATTGAAAAATCAAGGGCACATTCTCAAACTTTACATTCAAAGTTTTCATTTTGGTGTAATTGACTAAAAACTACAATAAATATTACTAGAACTCCTTTGACCATACATATGTGATTATTATGATAATTTTGATTAAACAAGTTAAACAATATTGTTCATAATTTCTATGATAGTAATTGTTGCAGCAAACCTGCAATTTGAGTCTGCAAACTTGGGTCTCAACATCTAGTATGGATACCACGTTCTCTGCAGCTGCTGCAAGGATCCTTCCACGATGTGGTTGAAACCTCGTTTGGGTAGCACCACCCTGAAAATAGTATGAAGTAGTGACAATACTACTACATTTTAAACTAATTATGAAAGTTTTGCACGAGATTTCTCTAGAGTCTGCATAACAGACACATTTAATACCTTGAAGACTCCAACACAACTACCATTCTTGATGCTCCAATAGCGAATCTCACTGTTATTATCACATGAACAGATAAGGTCTTCTTTACTAGGGTGGAAATCCACAGACATGACATTTGTAGAATGTCCTGTAAATGTGCGAAGCGAGTAGCCTGGCTGCAATTGGAATTACCCATTGAACCAAAGTTATCAGATAAATAGGTGCATCACCTAGAGGCATATGTTTCAACTCTTTCAGATATAGGTCCTAGGAAATGCAGGCCAAAAATAATGAGATTCACAACAGTTCTTTCAATTACCAGTTGGCTTCAAATATTATTTATGCACTTATAATTCTCATATAGGTCCTTGAAAATGTAGTTCTTATTTTCATTGTCACTACAACTAAACCGACAGGAAAATATTGGAAATTAGCTTCCAATATACTAAGTATATCAAAGCTGAGATTTCTTTCCATTCACAAACAAATATTTAGAGAAAAATATTTGAGAGATCATATTTACTAACATTATCAGCATCCCAAACCCTGACAGTTTTGTCAGCCGAAGATGTAGCAAGCCGTGAGATGCTTGGGCTGAAACGAACATCAGTGATCCACTGAGAATGCTCTTCCAGGTTAGACTTTGCTGTAAAAGACTCCGTGCACCACAGTGTAGCCTGCCGGACATAATCAAGCAAACAGGTTTATCTGACCCTGGACAATTATATATAAAAGAGGTTATATCAAATTGCAGTAAGATGTACTCCATCTTTATGAGTGCCTTAGCTAGTTAGAACACTTGAATCATCCAAAGAGACGAGGGACTAAATCACACTTGCCCACACCCGGGGAAGGGTTATAGAACCATCACAAGTTCACAACCATTCAATTGAAAATAAAGTTTCATAATGGGTAATCAGAACTTCACAAAAAAGTGAAAGCAACTCCCACATAGATCTTACCTTTTTGTCATGCCCACCAGTTGCAAGCAATTTTCCATCTGATGAGAAGTGACAACATTCAACTTTACTTGTACTTGCAGTAATATGTCGGATCTCCGAGAATACAAACCCTGTGTTAGAATAGAAAGGTTAAACCCTGGAGGTCAATTTACAAGATTATAGAAACATAATCATTCAATTCCATATGCATGCATTTAATAATGAGTAAGACATGAAAGGCATTAAATGTACCTTTGCTGACATCTGCAGACCGACCAACTCTATCCCTAAGATCTGCAGCATCATGAGAAAAGAAAGAATCTACATTGTCGTCTAAAGTTCTATCATCCACAAAAGGATCCATATCAACCTGCACAAATTAACTTGAATATTTAACTTTCAAATGCAATGCTAATTGCTAAGGGCAATTCCTCCTAAGTGTATCAATTGATCAATAAACATTTTGCGTCTTATTAACCAAAGAGATATGGCCATTAACTCTTTAAAAGGATGCATTAATAAAATAAATAGGGCAAGAATGTAATTCAAGCTGTTTCACCAAAGATGGATTTTGAATGAAAGGGAAGCCAGTAATAAAATCGGGCCTTCTACTCAGTTCACTGCAATATTCTGCCTAGACCTGAACAATTAATTACAATCTCCAGTGGCTCTTCAAATTCAGTTAATGCTCATTTTGGGATCATGTTAATGAATAACTTGCTTGTGTTTCACACACAGCATTATGTCATGGCCTATGCAAAGGTGGATGAGCAGTCAAACAAAAGGATGCATCCTTTCACTATCACAAAAGATGTTTATCCATGCCTGAAATCTAAGACAATATGGAAGCCAAACATAGTAAAGATTAATCCCTTAAGCCCACCTTTCAATTTAGAAAATCCTGCCACAGCAGAAATTGCATATAATTTAATTTCATGTAAGGTATTTCCACCCTTGTCCCTACACTTTGTTTATTCTCACTCGCTGTCATAAAATACCAAATAAGAAAGTATATGATTGAGTCATTGAGAGCATGAATTTAGCAAATATAACTACTAAAAAGGTGAGTATATCTACCCTCCACTTCCATGTTGAAACTGTGGTGCAGTAGCAACATGGAAGTGGAAACATTTAAAAAAATCACCATTCATCCTTCATGAACAATGCACAACTACAGCTGCATGACATTCTGTTATGGCAGAGGCATTTATGCAAGATCACTAGACATGCCATGGAACAAAAGCAGGCCTAGTATGAAATTTAAATTTTAGTATCGATTGGTGCAAAGAACAGACAAATAAGCTTTTTGTGGAATATTTTAGGTTTGCCAATTTAACTTGATTGTACTAAAATGTTTAGCTTGTCAAGTTTAGATTCAGATAAATTAGCCAATAAGAAGCACTTGATTTAGTGCTTCCCATATCTTTTCTGTTAAACTTTTCCCATTTCCACCTTGGCTTGATGAACAGTTCTATATTCTCTCTCTTTCCCTTTGTTAATAAGTTCTATCATATAAAACAAAACAAAAAAGATGGAAAGAAGTGACTCAAAATTTACATAAATCACAATGACATGAAAACCACCACAGGTGAGACCATTCCAAATGAAGAAAAAAAATAAGAAAATTATTTACCAGTTCATTTGAAGCAGAAGCAAGAGATCCCAACCCATCAGAGCCAAACATAAGTAACGACTTAGAAGAACCACCATTATGTGATAAAGCGGGCACTGAAATAGCATCCCCTGGTGTGTGGGTAGAGGGCGTTGAGGGAGAACTTGGGGATGGTCCAGTGGTGTTAGCAGTGCCTGAACTATTGGCAGGGCCTGAGGAGGATCCTGGTTGCTTTCTCTTTCGCCCAATTTGACTTTTTGAAGCCTTAAAACAAATAAGATCTTCAGTTAGAAGCCAATAAGCATATGAATTTAAAAGGTTCATCACTATCTACAATTAAAATCATCTCCCTCCCCAAACCCAAACTGCAAACATATAAATTCTCCAGAATCGACACAAAAGTCTTGATTTCCACTACATAATTTTTGAGAATATGGACAACCTTTTTATGTTATTGTCCTACTCAGTAATTTACAAAATGGAGACTAATAACAAATAACTTTAATATAACTTGTCAATCCAAATAATAATTTAAAAAAAATCACCTTTTCTAGTACATTTGGTCAAGGAAATACCAGTTATTCCAAAGAAATAAAGCAAATAAGAAAAACCAAAGTTGTCGAAACCCAAAAATTGATCAGGGGAAAAAGTATACAGTTTTTGCTTTGAATCAAGAAATTTAATTTTTTGTTAAGAGGGAATTAGTTTTATCTTTGTACCTTTAAATTTTATTGCCAGTTTCATTTTTTTAGGACCAGTTTCAATCATTTTTTACTTCGCATAAATTGTTACAGAAATAAGGTTCTGAAAACCATGTGACACATGGAATATAATTTTCACATCAGGAACTACGTATAATACATATTCATGCATGTGCATGCACAAAGATGTATAGCAGAACTACTTCTAAATGGGAAAAAAGAGAAGATAGAAGAGAAGAGGAACAGAAAAGGGACTATAAGAAAGAAGTTAATCCCTAGTGTAAACATTAGGAGATGCATGAATTTGCATCAGAGATCATCACATCAACAAATCTTTAAGAACAACACAATCCATTTAAGAATAAAGCATTTTGTTACAACAGTCAAACTGAAAACACTGTACTTGACCAAGGCATGGGAGAGAGCTAAATATCTAAATATTGTCTAGTTAATATAATTTTCAAAACTAAAAGCCATGAGATAGCAAACCTGGTCATTCCCTTGATAAGCGTTTGCCATGCTACCATCCACTGTCATGCTACTAGAACCAATGATTTTGTCTTGTTGCTGAAGGTGGTGACTTGAATTTTGGGACTGCTGACTTACAAGTGGATGTTGTGGATACTGTTGCTGCTGTTGATTATTGCTCTGCAGTTGTTGCTGCTGTAACTGAAACATGCAACTTTACATAAGCCAATGCTTCTAAAAAGCCAAGATATTGTTATGGTAAATGCAAATAATTATAAGATATATCAACATTAAGCACAGGTGAAACAATAAAATACCTTAAGTAATAGATCTGTGTCTCCACGGGGCAATGTTGGACTATTCACTTGCATCGGTGATCCAAAGTTACCAAGAATATCACCAGAATTTAGGAGACCATCTTTTCCAATACCCAAATTCTGGTTATTGAGAAGCATTCTAAGTTTTCTACGTTCCATATCATTAGCAGATTGTGATGCCAGGTTTTGCTGCGCTTGAATAATCAACTGTTGCTGTAACTGAAATTTGTTGAGTGGCTGAGGGGATTGCAATAACCTTTGATGCTGAAGAAGCCCAAGCTGATCCACTCCCTAAGAAATTGACCCATATTGATTGGTTTATCCCAAATTGTAATTACTACTTTTAACTAGCATATGATTTCCTAGTTCCTCATACAAAAAGTAAAAATTCTCCTCTACAAATATTTCTCTTAAGCAATCCACAAGAAGGGTCATATCAATGAGGTAGGTAACTTACTGTTAGCGGCCATCCTTTCAAAGTCAAGTTGCTCCCTCCTTGACCTGGTGCTATTAATGAATGAGAATAATAGATGTTAGTTCCAACCAGACACTAAAAAGGAACAGTTTTTCACCTTTTTTTTTTATTTCTTGTTATGTACCTCGCACATGGTACCTAATGACTAGCAAGTAGGAACTAAACACTAAAAAATGAAAAGTTTTTCCTTTTTTCTATCACTTAATGTGATGTACCTCACACATGGTACCCAATGACTTGCGTAATACGATGACTACACTCAAAGTGTCAACATAAAAAATAAATAAATAAATCAGAGTGTAAGGGTCAATTATTCAATATTATATACTATAGACAATAAATTTTATTCAAATCTTACATTTATTTACATTAACGATATGTTTGGGAAGATGGAAAATAGGAGGAAGAAAATAATAGATGGAAAATAAGAGGAGAGAAGGCAATTACTTTGTTTGGATGGTACAAGGAAAATGAAAGAGGAAGTAAACATATATTTTCCTTTGGGATCAACTCGTTTAAATCTCTCCAATTTGGAAAATTGAAACAAAGTGATGAGAAAATAAGGGTGGAATCCTACCTCATTGTCCTCCTCAATCCAAAAAAAGAAATAAAATAAATGAAGAAATCTTCATCATATATTTTTCACTTCATTGAAAAATATGAAGTAATAAGATTAAAAATTCCTTAGAGAATTCCAATTATAACAGCAACAGCAAACACAAATAAGTAAAGTCAAAATTCAATCTTCTTATGGGCACTCAAAATTAGTGTATATTCTTGTAACAGACCATTATGGATGATGTAAGCTTTCTCAAACAGTTTCTAAGATTTAGCACTGCATAATTTAATGTCTTCATTATTTGAATGGTAATATAATTGAAAGTATATGCACTAGGATATACATGTAGTTTGTGCATATATATACAATAAATAATAATAAAAGTAAAAAATGTTAAAATTTAATTACAAGGATATTCTAATAAGTCAACTTATTCAACATCCTTCTATTTTTTATGGATGTTCTCCCAAAATTTGCCCTGGTGTACATATTAAAGATAAGACAGCGGTTCAAATCAATTAACACATGGTTTTCAAGTTATTAGCCCAATTGGCAAAATCTCTACTCAAAAACCATAAATCCCCAATGAATTACACATGAGTACATGCACGCTCACATACACAAACATTCAAATGCATAAGAAAAAGTGAAAACCAGTATTACTTCCATCTTTAATGAGTAGAAAATTTAATCCTGCAAATTAAAATTTTCCATGCACATGCACTTTCGGTCATGTGAACACCTTTGGAGGTCAAGGGGACCAATCACCAGGTAATTTGCTCTAACACTCAAAATCAGCAATCTATAATTGTGAACTCCTAAACTGCATCGTAGGCATGGCAACAATCAAGGAGATATGTTATTCTGGTGCTCAATGTTTCAAAATCTAAGATAATGCAAAGTACAGATAGCAGAATAAAAAGTTTTGCTTAAAATAGTAGAGAGAAAATGAACAACTACCATGAACTCCAACCAGTGATCCTTCCATACCAACAGTCCTGGGATTTATCATTGCATTAATATCATTCTTCATGTCCTGTAGAAGCAAAAATGTACCAGAATATTAAGAACAAATATGAGAGACAACAGGTAATATGAAAAACCCAGCATAAATCATGAATATTTACCTGGGTAGATACAGGAAGTTGCTGATTCCGGTTCTGAGCATGCTGTAGATTTCCTGAACCCCCAGTTGTACCATGCAGTGTTTGCCTACCCAATACAAATAAAAAAATACAAGCTCAGCTACACCATATTGACAGCCCAAAGACAAAAGAAGTCTCAAACATTGTGACATAGCATGAAAATCATAACGGAAAGCAATATCATATGAAAAAAGCACCCTGAAGGCTGGCCCGCCAATGCAGCTGCTTTCACCAATGAGGCATGATTTGGATCCAGAAGCTGGCTCGCATTATCACCTAACCTTTGCTGCATGATAAATAATGTTAGAATTCCAAAGATAGACAAATAAAAAGAAGTTGGAATTATGTCTCCTAAAACTGAATACCTTCATGGCTGCATCATCCAGGGAATCCCTCTGCAGTGGATGCTTTAATCTATCCTCGTACAATTTTGTTGCCAAAGCATTTGCAGTTGCAGAGTTATTTCTTGTGACATCATTAGCAGCAAGCCCATTGGAAGTTCCATTTGCAAGCTGGTTCCCATCTCTTCGCTGCTGCTGCCGCTGCTGCTGCTGCTGCTGCTGTTGTTGCTGCTGCTGCTGCTGAGCATGCCTCTGTAATAACAGCTGCTGCATTTGCATCTGTGAGTGTTGCTGAGGTTTTGGTTGTTGTTGCTGTTGTTGCTCCCTTGCCTTGACCATTTGAGTCTGCCATTTTCAAACACTTTGATATGTAAGCTTGTCAAGCATACTCCCAACATAATAATCATACCAAAAATCCATGAAAAGAATTTAATGAAACGAAATGCTTCATTTGTATTTCATCAATGAAAAGCTACTTTGCATGCAGAAAATGCAGAACTATTTAAAGGCAAACTGTTAAAAACCAGTCATACTAAAGTTACCTGTTGTTTTTCAGTATAAATTTACAGCAAAATTTACAAATTCAAACTTCAAAGTATGGAAGAAACTGCCCAAACGAGTTCTCTTTTTTCCCTTTTTATGAAGAGAAAGGTTTTGGTGGGAAGGAACTACTAGTCTACCATAGCAATGATACAAACAAAATCTCAAATAGATAACTCACTGAAAGGCATGTGGATCTAAAAATGTAATTTCATTTTCCTTGACATATTAATTCACTTGTGGTCCAATATAGAAAGCACATAATTGACATTATTGCAACTAGGATTTACTACACGTATGTGGGAAATGAGAAAATCAAAATAAGGGAATATCTAGAAAGCAAAAAAAACCATACACAGACCTCAATGTAAGATGCAGCAGCTTCTGAGTGCTTCTCATTTGTCCTAGCAATAAAAATGTCCCAAAAGACAGACCACCATTCAAAGAGAAATCCACCAGGTGCATCAATTGCTGCGAGAACAAGTAAATGGAAAATCAACATTAATAGAGTTACAAGCAGATGAATGAAAGTGCACAATTTGACATGTTCCTGTTTGCCTCTGGTTTCCCTATTCTCTATTGCTATTAAACAGTCTTACCAACAGGATCTGTGGACACTTTCCCTTCAGCCTGAAAAGCCTCTGCGGAAGCATGCAGTTTCCTCTTCAAAAGGTAATCATATATATAAACATCCAACCTATTGCACCAAGGAAAAAAAAAATCAGAAATCAGTAAATTTAAAAACTGTATAAAGTATGTCAGGATGCAATTATATAGACAGGCAGACGAACATAAAAGTATCATTCTAATGTTATCACTGTTAAACTTCAAACCCTCAAGACATGAACTGCCCATCCAGTTGAATTTAGCACGACTGTGCAGCTGAACTGAAATGACAATTTCAACTCCAGATTAAATAACTTAGACCGCAAGAGCATATACTTTACTCCTCAATCTCCTCCAAATGAACAGTCAAATGGTCCATCTGGTTGTGAACAAACACTTCAAAAATCTGATTTTGAATCTCAAACTTCAGGGAGAAAATGAACTATTCAGAAAAGCTCATCAAGGCCACTTTTTTATAAGTGAAATTTGCATTTCTAGAGAAGCAAAAGCAATTTGCATTTGTAGAGATGGTTTAAAAATCTCTTCAGAGCAAAACACAGGACTCAAAATTGGAAGTACGATAGTAGAAACACAAAAAAATAACTATGAAAGAAACCAAAAACAAAACTACGTTCTTACCTATAATGAGACTAAAACAACAAACCAGAATGAGAAATATGCAGGTCACATGAACCCCCCCAAAAGTCAATTTCACGCCCGTTCATACAATTCATAGAGGTCAAGTCGTAATCAAAACAGCATCATTCAAAGCTCGAAACCCTAACCAGAACTGAGCGACAAAACAAAAAAAAATTTTAAACAATCTGATATGTATGGAACACCAGCCAAAGTACGAAGCCAAAACCCAAAAATGATAAGGCAATTCCTTGAAAAGAAAAATAAAAACATGTTTAATAATAAAAAAAAAATGACAATGAAACACCAAAAACACTGCACAAAATGACACTCCCATCAACAAAAGCATAAAAACAAAACTACCCGTGAAAAAAAATTAAACCCTAGACCAAAAACCTATTCCCCGAAACCCAAGAGTAACAAAAGCTAAAAAATGACCAAAACCCAGAAAATGAATGAGTACAAAAACGAAATAAAGCAAAATAAACATGAAATTCTTACATTTTATCAGCTTCCCAGTTGGTCTGAGTCTGAGACTGAGACTGCTGCGACATTGTTAAACACTAGTGGTATGCTTTTTGATTACACGGTAACAATGGAAATCCGAAAAAAAAAGGTGGCCTAAGTTTATAGAAAAACTGTGAAAAAAACAAGAATGTCAGGCTGAAATTATTGGGTCAGATTCTTAGAAACAGAGTTCATCGATTTTTCAAAAGGAATACAAAAAGAAAAAAGGTGGGAGCTGCAGTGCCATTCCCTCTCCTCCACTTGTAGATGATAATCTTGAGAGTTGGTACGCAAGAATTAAAGTCATTATTCTAAATTCCTTCAATAAACTATATTGTTAACGCATCGCGTGTTGTGCGCCATTCTATTTTCTTCTTTCTTTTTTACCGCTCTTTTTGCCTTTGTCTTTGTCTTTTTGGAAATCTGCTGTCCTATTGGCTTATATTTAATGCCATTGCCAACCCTTGACTATACATTTTTGTACATTAAAAAAATAAAATAATTAATTTAAACGTGGATTTTCTTATTATTTTGATTTAAATTATGAGTTATAGTTTCTCCTGGTATGATTTATATATGTGAAATTTATAGTTTCTACAAGTATAATATGTATGTGAAATTTAGAGTTTTAGTATAGTATTATACCGTACAATTTGCTCTCATAATTTTTAAAATTAAATAATTTAAAATATATATATTAAGTTTTGAAAGTTTTGAATTAAATCTTTTAAAATATTAAATATTTATTAAAATATATAATTAATTAATTATTATAAATAATTATTTAAAGAGTTCATTATAATATCTTATTTGATATTAATAATAATAATTAATTTTGTGTGTGTTCCTTGCTTTCACAATACCTTAACTTTTTAAATCAAATTTTTTAGATATATCTATGTTGAGTTTTTAATTAACTTTTTAAAATACTAAATTTATTATTTATTTGAATAAATAATTAATTAATTATTATAAATATTTATTTAAAGAGTTTAAAAAATAGTAAAATATCCTATTCGATATTGATAATAATTAATTATTATCTAATAAGATAATAAATAATATAAAATATAAAATTTTTTAGATAATTTAAAATATTTTTATTATTTTAAAATATTTTTCAAAATAATAAAGCTATTATTAATTAAAATAAATATTTAATTAATTATTATGAATATTCATTTGAAAAATTTAAATAGTATTATAATATTCTACTTGATATTAATACTAAATAGTTATTATCTTATTAGATAATAACTAATGAAAAAATATATTAAAAAATAATTAGTTATTTTTGTGATTTTATATTAATTTATTTAAAATAATAAATTTTATTTAATAAATAAAATATTTTTATTTTTATTTAAAATTAATTTTTTAGTTAATCAAATTAAAGTATTACTAGAATAAGGTCTCACATGCAGATATTTTTACTTAATATATATATTAATTTTAAATTTTAAATAATTTAAGTAAATAAAATATAAATTAAATTAAAATTTTATAAAATTAAATCTAAATAAAATTTAAATACTAGCAATTTAAAAATAAATCTAAAAAATTAAAAAAATAAATTAAAAAATAAAACTTAATCAAATAATAAATCTAAACAAAATTAAAAATAAAACCATTGATATCATTAAAATTAAAACAAAACCTAACATAAAATAAAAATTCCTAACATAAATTAAAATAAAATTACAATTTACAAAAAATAAAATAAAAATTATTTATTTAAAAACTCTCTAAAAATTTCTATAAAAAAAAGAAGTTAAAAATATCATAAAAAACAAATAATAAAAAAAATAACCCAAAATATTACAAAAAACACAAAAAAAAATTCATACAACAACCAAATAATACAAATCAATCCAAAAAAATTATCTAACAAATAAATAATAAATAATAAATAAATACAAATTAAAATTAAATAACACAATAAATTATTTAATAAATAATCATATAAATAAAAAATATTAAAATAAAATTATATTATAAAATTTATTAAATAATAACTAACAGGAGAGAAAAAGAAAAAAATAAAGTGATAAAGGACTATAAGAGAAAAAAACGAAAATCTTCTGCGTTACAATTGCATATATAATAATCAAATATGCAACATAAGAAGATAGTAGCAATGTATTAAACACCAACTTGATGCTTTAAAACTATTTTTAGAATTTATCTATATAATTTTAATTTAAAAATTGAAATTTAAACATTATTTTTTATAAGCATTAAGATTTTCATTTGAAAATTAAAACTTAAATATTAATTTTATTGTTTTTATTTGAAATTTATACTGAAAAATTCTAGTTTAAAATTTGAAGCTTAAATATTCATTTGAACCTTTTAAATTTAATACATATAAAGAAATAATTATACAATCTATTAAAATTAACAATTGACAATACGATCGATCTGAAATTGGCAATTGTTGAAGCCAATTCTATAGCACGGACTAAAATGCATCGTATGAAATTCTATATAATCTGAAATACGATTTGTTAAAGTCAGTTATTTTAACAGCACGTCATATTGATTTAGAATCACTATGATCAAATGATTTTATATTGATTTTATCATATAAACAGTGTAAATGATTATCCAATTTCAAGAAGAAATTTTAAATTTAAAACACATAATTAAATGATAATATAAATGGATTAGATACCTTGATAAAAAATGAATTAGACAAATTAAGGAGCAATCTCATAGAGAAATTGAAAGAAATTTAATTTACTTTAAAATTTATTTAAAGAAATTTAAATTAATTATAATTTTATCTAAATGAATTTTAAATTTATTGAAAGAAATCTAATTTGTTTTGAAAATTATCTAAAATTAATTAATTTTAATTTAATATTTAAAAATTTAATTTAAGAAAATTTGAGGAAGTAACAAATGGTAAAGTTTTATGGTTGTGGCTTTAGATTTAGTATTATATACAGATAGTTAAAATCAAGTTATGATTCTATTAATATCAGAATTAATGATTCCTAAATTACTTCATTATTATTATTGATATTTTTTTAAGGAGATAAAGAATGGTATTTTGATTATATAATATAGATAATAATATTGGAAAAAAAAATTGTGTGATATTGGATGTATTTTTATTTTTTCGAATCATATAATAATTCTAAATAAAAATTATTTGAGTATTATAGTATTGCAACTTTACGTAAGAGGAGATGAAGGAGGAAGTATGTTGATATTGTTCATTTATTAATTGTGGCGAGAAGAATGCAGGATTATTAGTTTCTTCAATTTTTAGTTAATTGGTTTCTGCTTCATGTTCAAGCACATACGTTGAATTTATAAATTTGGCTATTAGATATGATACAATTTTAGAATATGTAAACTTACTTATCTTATTCCTTTTGCTATTATGAAAATTAAATTGATGATACAGTTTTTTTTTTTTTTGGTGATTTACTAGTCGTATACTGTCAATTGATTTCTTCTTACTTGTAATAACTGATTTTGGTGAGTTTGTAACAACAAATGTTTGATACTTCATTTGTTGAATTTTTAAGGAAAAGAGAAAATTTACAATGTCAGTTTTGGATTTAATAAAATTTTCTCGCAATTTAAACTGCTAAGATAATAGAGTATTTTTGGATCTTATTAACTCTTTATGTACAATCAATATAAAGTTGGCAATTAGGAGGAGAAATCATGAAATTTTATAATTTATTAGTAGTTTCCAATTCATCTAATATCAAATGCGGTAATTTAGTTTAGATTTTTGCAAAGCAATATAATTTGGTTGAGGATGCGAGCATTGTCCATACAAGAAGTGCTGTTTTATATACATTTTGATAATTAAGGAGACGATCAGTGAAGGCAAAGTTTATATTTTTTTTAAAATATTTATTTAGACTTTTATATGGATAATGTAATTTCAAATTATGGAGAATGTGATTGCTTTCTGGATGAACTTAACGCCTTGTGAGTGAGAAAATTCTTTTTAAAATCAAAACAGTTATAAAATTTGCATGTAATGACTTATATTGTAGAATTTTTGAATTGTGCAATCTAATTTTGACTTGTTTGTTTTCATTTTGGGGTTTGATTTTAATAGGGTCACTTTTTATTATTTCATGGTGCCTATATTATTTTGTTTTATCTTGATCATTATTTAATATTAGGTTGACATATATAATTTGTGAGGTTATTACTATGACATTGTTTATAGTAAGTATTTTTTTTGTTTAAAGTAAATATTTTTACTAAATATATATTAGATATTTATTAGTCACTTATAAGCACTGAAAATAAATATATAATTTTTTAAAATTTTAAATATTTATAAACTCGTGTTAACTTCTAAGCATTTGGTGCTTCTAAATTAATTTTTATAAGTTAGGCCAAACATTTTCTTATTATTTGGTATAATTATATTGATGGTATCTAAAATTTTTAAAATTTGACAATTAAGTTATTAATTTTTTTAAAATAACAATTAAATTGTACAAATTATTTATAAAATAATTGTTTTATCAAGTTAAATCCAAAAAGATGATGAGTTGGATAAATATGTAGCACTGTAGATTTTTTTTTAACAATTATTTCATTTTTATTGGTTCTTAAATAAAAATATTAAAAATATATTTTTAATAAATATTAAATAAATAAAATAAAAATAAGACAATTAATATTGAAAAAAACCTAAAAATCCATCACCATTTGCATTGTTGGCTAAGAGCATGCTATGATTCGATCTTGGTCTATTAAAAACTAAAATGGGTCACCAGAATTTTACTGTATTTTCTGGAGAAACGCCAAAAAAAGCATTGGATTAGTCTTGGAGAAGTAAAATGGAAAAAGAGAGAAGCGCTCTTTTAGAGAGAGAAATAGAATGAACGGTCTTGATTTGAAATTTTTTTTTTATGGGTTTTCATTTTTGATGAACTTAACTTTGGTGTATATTAGTCTTTTTACACAAATAGTCCACGTTGTATTCAACGACAACATTATATTATACAGTTGTAAGTTTATTTACAGGCAATTGGATAATAACCTATAAAAATATATTAATTATCAATATTTTACCGATTCAATAATTTAATTATAATTTTTTTTAATTATTTAATTTTTAAATTTTAAAAAGTTTAGACAACAAAGTAATTATATATTTTTCTTTCAACTAATTTTTTTATTGTATTTATAAAATAAATATGGATTATAAATATAAAATATAATTATTTTCCTATTTTACTTTGTTATATTTATTATATTGAAAATATTTTAGAAAGAAGAAAAAAATAACTTAATTGTCATAATATAACTGAAGCGGAACTAGTTCTTTTCTCATATAAAGCGATCAAAAGTTCATTATAATATTTTTTAATAATTATAAAAATAAAAAATTATTTCCATGTATTAAATTATATTAAAGAGTGACATATAGTATAATTTTCTTAAAAATATTGGCATTCAAAACTCATAGTTATTTATCTTAAAAAGACAATTACACCGTTCACAAGATTTTTTAAAATTTTTTCATATTTTATCCGAAGTATTTTAGTTATTTTATAAAAATATATAATAAAATCATAATAAATTTATAAAAATTATTTATACATAATAAATTTATAATAAACTATATAAATTTTATAAATTTATAAAATAATAATAAATTTTGGTAAATTTAAAAATATTTTAAAATTTTAATAAATCTTGTACTTTTTTTATTATTAAAATAACTATTGATGATTTATGGCCATGGCCCTTTCGGTCTTAATATAGTTCTACCCCTATAAATTAAATATAAGTTTCTTTAAAAACACCAAAAAGGTAAAACATTTTAAAAAATATCCTTCTTTTCCTTGAGAAATGATCACTTTTTAATTTTTAATTTTAAAAATACTTTATTTTTAGACGTATACAACTAACATATCAATGTTATATTTCAATTTTAGAGATATACATCTATTATATATTTATTATATCAAATATATACTGTAGAATATTTTTAAAAAATAACATATAATGTAATTTTTTGCATAATATTATATTATTAAATCCTTAGTTCATAATAATTAATAAATATAAAATACATTTTAGATTGTTTATAAAAATTACTCGCTTGTAAATAAAGTAAAAGTAAAAGTATATATAGTCTAATTAACAGGTTCATCTTTGAATTTCTTCCAGTAATTAAATTATATAAATTGGAATTTGATAAAAATATAGTTAGATTTAAATATTTTTTATAATTTTTATAATTTAAAATATTTTTGAAATTTTAACTTTAGAATGACATTTGGTTTCTTGTTTTGTATTTGACTTGATGATTTAATTCCATTCCAATATGCACTGTATAATGTATATTTTCATGCTATTATGAGGTGGGGGTATGGAATTTGTCTTATTTTATTCAGTTGGAAGGGATGAAGATGCCTTCACACAGTCCAATAAAAGAGACAACTCAGGAAATACTTTTTAAAAATGTTACCCAATGAGTAAAAATTAATAATATTATATTCAGACTTTATTGTAGTTGAGAATTTAATATAAAAAAATTCTTAGCTAGATGGTTGCCATACTAGAATTTTATTTTTTATTTTTTATTTTTTTTAGAAAAAACACCATGAATGCTAATTATTGGTTTCTCTGTCGCTCAACAAATACAAATTAGGGTTTTACATGAAAAATTTAATGATCTAATACATCAGCCAAATAAACTTAATAGGTTTGATCATTTTATCTCATATATTTATATATTTATAAAATTATCTCATGTATTACCTATTTTATTTCAATAAATATTTATATAATCACATATTAATCACTTTGTCATTTATACTTGTCTATTTTATATTTCATAGACACTTAAATAAAGATAATATTATAGGTGCATGTAAGTGTTTATTTGATACAAAATATATAAGATTAATGGGTAAAGTAATCAATATGTGATTATATAAGTGTCTAATAGAACAGAATAAATAAGTATATACATAGTGTAATATGACAAATGTATAAATATATGGGGTAAAATGATCAAAGCTGTCAAGTTTATAGGGTAATTGATGTATTAAACCAAATTTAATTAATGATATAATTAACTTTTCAATTAAGAAATCCATGGTATAATAAAAAAATCATAATAGAATTAGTTTTTTTTTTCACTAGGCTTATTAAATTCACAACAAGAATGCACTAATATACCGATAAATGATTACCGACATATAAAAATATTTACCTAATTACTGATAGAAAAAAGAAATAAGATATTTAGAAAATTTAACGACTCATCACTGATAGATCACTATTAATAATTTGTCGACCAAATAAGTGTCATCTTTTACTGCCCACATTTACTGACCAATAGATGCAATTGTCTGCAATATATGGCGCCACCATTTACTAAATAAATTTACCTGGTGCAAATCATGCAGAGGGAAGATATAGTGCCTAATTTTACTTATCAACCTACCGACAAAAATGTGAAATGCTCGGTAAATTCATGATAATTTATCAAAAGTTTCTACAGTCTCTATTTAAACAATGAAACTTACAATAAATGGTTATTAAAAAAAAATACAAATTATCCTAAAGATTAGATGCTCTAATATGTGTTTTCTTTTAAGGATAAATGACTTACTGAGCAATTTGAAAATTTGCTCAGTTAACTTGAAAGAAGTTATTAAGGGAGTATGGTGTCTCGATAAATTCTTAAACCTATACTAAAAAGTCATAGGATTTACTGAGCAATATTACATTCTTTTGATAAGTTGTGAAACCTAAATTGAGTCCTCTAAAAAAGTCATAGAATTTATCAAGATTATAATTATCTCTCGATAAAATGTGAACCCTAAAAATGAAAAGTTAGTGTTATTCAACGTTTAAGGTGTAGATTTATTGAGGGATATTGCATTCTTTTGGTAACTTTTGAATTGTGAAATGAAAAGTTATAGGAGTTACTGAGAGATATATTTTTCTTTTATGCCTGAATCTTAAAATGAAAAGTCATAGGAGGTACCAAAAGATATATCCTTCACTCTGTAATTTTTGAAACGTAAAATAAAAAGTCAGTGTTATTCGATGTTTAGGGTGTAGCTTTACCGAGAGATATAACATTGTCTCGATAATTTTTAAATCTTAAAATGAAAAGTCATAGTATAACTACTAAGAGATGTATCTTTCGCTTAGTAACTTTTGAAACCTAAATTGAAAAGTCACATCCAATCTCTGGAAAGTCATAGGATTTACAAAAGAGAATTGTATCTGTCTATAAACATTGAATCCTAAAGTGAAAAGTCAGATCTATTTAATGTCTATGTTTTAGCTTTACCGAAAGATGTCATATTCTCTTAGTAATTTTTGAATCTTAAAATGAAAATTCATATGATCTATTGAGAGATTTAATTTCTATCAGTAAATTTATAAACTCTAGACTAAAAAGTCAATGTTGATTCACTGAAAAGTCATATATTTATTGAGACAATTAGTACTCTCTCGATCAAGTTATAGATTGAAAAATAATGTTAGTTCAATGAAAAATATATATTTACTGAGAGATAAATATTTCACTCGATAAACGTTGAATCTTAAAATAAAAAGTCATACGATTTACCGAGAGATTTAGTGCTCTCTTGATAAGTTTATAACCCTTAAATTGAAAAAATATAGCTATTTACATATTAGCTAGGTTTTAGGTTTTGTCGAGAAATACCTTGGTCTCTCAGTAATATCTGAACCCTAAACAAAAAATCTTAAAATTTACCGAGAGAAATAATATATTTATTGGTAATTTGAGAATAAATCAATAAAAAATTATGATAGAATTAAGTTCAAGGATGAATGTCCAATAGATGTGTGTGTGTGTGTGTGTATAATGAGTTATTTATCAATTCAGTTAGGATAAGTATTGTATAGATTTGCAATTAATTTTTAAAATTATGGTGAAATATCTTAATTTGAAATGTTTGGACATAATTGTTATTTTTCAAAAAAATTTTGGTTATTATTATTATTATTATTAGGCTAGGTGAAAAGATTAATTAAAGAGTTTAGTAAATCAAATAAAATTGAAGAGTGTGGGAAGAGGAAAATTTAGATTTTAGATTCAACTCCATCCATCCATCATCGTAGTGAAAGTTTTTTTATCAATTTAATGAGAGAGAAAAAAAAGTTATTTGATGAGAAGGATGTTTATATCATAATAAAACATTATTTCTATACCAAAAATTTTCACAAAAAATACAAAATAAAAGCCACATTATTCAGTTATCTTTTCTAGATTTCAAAGAATTGTAATTTTGTATAATATTTAATCATCTATCAGCTTTTTTTGAGGATTTGAATTGACCGATAAAATTTATGGAGTTAGAGCCCATTGATAGTCTCCTAAAATGTCTCATTTTCTCTTTGTCGATGACTGGTTTTTCTTCTTTAAGACTACTAGCATAGGGTGCCAAGAAATTAAATAGATCCTTGATGCGTATGAGTTGGCATTTGGTTAGTCTATTAATTTCCAAAAGTTGGTGATTTTCTTTAGTAAGAATATGGATCAAAGCTTGCGTGATTCCATTTGTTTTTACTTTTGGTGTCTATTGCCTTATAAAAATCAGTTAGTATTTGGATTTCCTTTCTTTGATCAAAAGAAGTAAAAAAGCACATCTTTCATTTTCTAAAAGATAAATTGTGGCAACGACTTTTTGGGTGGAAATACAAAATTTTTATCTCAAGTGGCAAGGAAATTGTATAAAATTAGTTGTCTAAGCTATTCCTACTTATACCATGAGTGTTTTTTTAATTCCTTTAACTTCTTGTGAAGAGCTTGAATGGATGACAAATTACTTTTTGGTAAGGATCAACATTAAATGAAAAGAGGAGAATTCATTGGTTATCATTGGATAGGTTTTGTGTTAGAAAAGAAGAGGGAAGTGTGGGCTTCTAAAAACTTATGTTTCAACATGGCTATGTTAGGAATGTAGGGATGGTGTGTTTTGACCATTCCCAGTGCCCTTCTAGCTCGAATCTTCAAAGCTAGACATTACCATGAGGGGGATTTTTATCTAATCAATTGGGTCATAACCAGAGCTATACTTGGAAGAATGTATTACATTCTCAAGACATGTTGTCTAGAGGAGTGAGGTGAAAATTAGTAATGGGTTGAAATTTTTACTTGGTAGAGATCCATGGCCACCTCACAATGAGGAGCTTTCGTGTGACAAGGTAAAAAGTTAAATTGTGACCGATTAACAAGTTGTTCAATACTCAAGGCAATGGTTGGAATGGGGTTTTAATATATGTTGTGTTTAATGATGAGAAAGTTGATGTCATAAAGTCAATTCCCTTGAGTAATAGAGACATTGTTGATAGATACTTATGGTATTATTCAAAGAGGGGAATTTATTTGGTAAAATCAGGTTATATAATTGCTTGCAAGATACTATTAGTATAATATCCCAAATTTTAAAAAAAAATTAATTTTTAAAAATTTAATAAAATAAATTATAATTTAATTAGATAAATTAAATAAATAATTTAAAAAAATTGAAGAGATTTTAAATGAAAAAGTGGAATGTATATGTGATATATATACAAAATATACATAACATATACAAAGTCAACAAAAGTTAAATTTTAAAAAGTCAAAGTCTAATGACATTTTTATAAATAAACTTTGAAATTTTAAAATTATTCAAAAATAATTTATTTTAAATGGAAGATGAATTTTTGGACTTTTAATTAATTAAAAAAATAATTAATTAATTAATTATTAAATTATTAAATAATATATATATGGCTTAAAATGAAAGTGGAAAGAAAGAGAAATTCGATTTTGGTCTTCTTCTTCTTCTTCTTCTTCTTCTCTCCAAGCCGAACCACCATGGACGCCAAGCTCAAGGTTTTGCTTCTTTCATACTCCACAAATTGAGAGATTTTCAAGTGTCCAAAGTGGACTTTTTGTGATTTTCACAAATTTTGGTAAGTTTCCAACTTCTTTTCTTGAAATTTCATAGAAGATTGAATATGTGTGTTTTGGGTATGTGAAGTGGTATGATTTAATTATCTATTTTGGGTTGAATGAAGTTATTTTAAGTGATTAACAATGATTTTAAGGTTGGATTGAAGAAATGGTTGAGTTTGGATAAAGATTAGTGAAGAGAGAGAATTTAGGGTTATGAACTTTTAGGGTTTGAGAAACCATGGATTTTAATTGTGAAAATTGATTCTAAATGAGTTGTTTTGCTGCATAAGCAAGCATTTTAAAGTCAAATATTAGATTTGGTTATGTTTGAATGGAGTTTGAGAATGAAAGTGTTGATTTAGGGTTTTGGAAAAGTGATTTTCTAAAGTTGTTCAATTATTTGATTTTATTAGTTAAAGTATGTTCTTTAGTGATAAAAGTGATGAATATAAGCTTGAAATGATCAATGGATTGAGTTGGAAGGGAAAACCTTCAATGGGAGAAGGTTATGCCATTTTAAGATTTTGGTTATAAGTGTGTATTTATATAATATAATTGGTTTAAATATTTTGTAATATGTTTGTAATAATATAAATAAACTTAAAACACCAAATTGAATGGTTTAGTATGGTATTCTAAAGTTAAAGTGAGATTAGGCTTAACTTTGAGATTTTTATTTGAATGATGTTTAATTATTATTTAATATTGAAAATGCCTTAGAATGCGATACTAAATGATTATTTATGATCACATTTGATTTAGACATTGAGGAGAGTTGATTTGCCCAATCCAAGTGTTGAAGGGCAAGTTAGAAGAGAAGGTTGGAGGTGGTGTTAAGCTTGTTTTTGGTTGTCATTTAAGGTAAGTACAAACTTTGGATGAATTGGACATATTTGCATTACATTGGACTTAACACATTTTAAATTGAAAAATGTGTTACGCTACTTGATACATGAAATATGTATGAATAATGTACTATGACATGTGTAATGTTATATATGTATTAAATGCATTGTGAAAAGCCATTGTTAATGGCTAAATTGTATATAATATGAAATATGTGTATTATGTGAAAATGATCCAAAGTGTTTGGATAATACTATTTGTTGTGTATGCATTAAGGGCATTATTAAAAAGCCATTGGTGATGGCTAAAGTGTATAAAATTTGAATCATATGTGGATTGTGAGAAATTATCCAAAATATTTGGGTGATGAGTTTTAAGGTAAAATGTGATACAATGTGATGATATGATAAAATGTGATGAATTGATATTGCTATAAATGAGAAAAAGATGAAAAAGGTGAAAAAAAATGAGAAAATAAGGCAATGTGCCTAATAGTTAATGAAAAATGAGACAATATGTCTGGCTTGATTATGAGAAAATGAGAAAGAGATTGATAATGAGAAATGTAAATTAATTGTACGCCTAGTATGTTATTCAATTTTCAGAGTTTTGTATTTGGCGACATGCATGTCTATGATGTTATTCTCATTATTTATCTTCGGGGCTAGCTTTTGAGTAACTATTTGATTTGTCTTTGGACTAGACGTTGGATATCACTTGCCTTCGGACTAGATGCTGGGCATCACTATGATTTACCTTCGGGCTAGACGCTGGGCATCACTTGTCTTCGGGCTAGACACTGGATGTCAATATAGACCAAAATAGTAACTCTAAAATTTAAATAGCATATTAGATCTTTTGGGCCAATGCTTGTGTTTGTTTTTATGTAAATTATGAATTGTGAAACAATTGAGAAATATGTTAAAATAAAATGATATGAGATATTATATCCATATGCATTGTACATGAGCATTGCATTTGAGTTTTATTGTTATCAAAATTTGTAACGCTAGGCTTTTGGCTTAGTGCAATTGAAATTCATTGCACAAGTGACAAGGTAGATCCCTTAGAGCTGAAGAGTTTGTCTAAACTAGGACGGGTCTAGCTTTGAGATTGCGTGAGTTGATTTTGCTGCTTCTTCGAGATCAGTGCCAATTACCAGCATGTATATATTTTATATTTTTCGTATATGTTGATATTATGTATATTATATTATGTTTTGAAGTATATATATTATAAATTATAAAAAAATTGGTTGAAATTTTATAATGTGAATTTCGTATGTGCTTTTAGATAAACATATATATATGTATACATATTTTTGAGAAATTATGGAAGAATTGAGGAGTATTTGGAAAATATATGAATTGATTATTGAGAGTGCTTTTGTGTGCAGGTTGTGATTTTATTGAATTTGGGAATGTCTAAATTACAGATAAAATTTTTGTAAATTTTTTTCGGAGATTTTTATGAAAAATACTTATTTTAGAACATATAATTTATAATAATATTTTAGTTGTTATTTAAATATATATTTTAAAGTATTTAAGATTTTAAATTTGAAAAGTGAATTTTTTTATTAAATCGGACTGTGATATTTTTATACCGTATATGCATATTTTATATATACCGGGTGTATGTATTGTATGTATATAGGGTATATAAGTATTACATTTATTTTGGTATCGGAGCCTAGGTTTGAGGTTCTCGACCTAGGTAGGTTGTTAGAGAGAGAAAATGGATATTTTAAATATGATTTTTAATTATGATATATGCATTGGCACTGACAGTTTTTGATCTCTGATGTGGTAATTTTTGCTGTGTTTGCAGATATAGGTAGTTATGGCATTTCAGACGTATCAGTCTGCAAAGGGTAGTGTAGAGAGTGTAGCTCCTAATGAGGGTATAGATGGAGCTAGATTTGAGACTGCTGGTGAGGCATCTGCTTTTGTGCCTGTGAGACCAGCAATTGATGAGATTTTGCCGAGTTAGGTACAGTATATGGTGAAGTTGTTGAGGCAGGCTACAGTTTAGCAGCCGCGCAACCACCACAGCTGCAGCTGCAGTTACCGACAAGGAGGTATGATAAGCTGAAGAAGTTTGGAGCTAAGGACTTTATTGGTACTACAGATCCTACTGTAGCTGAGCAGTGGCTAGACAAGGTTGAGAGAGTGTTCATCCAGCTACAGTCTACTCCGGAGGAGAAGTTTGATTATGCCAGATCTCTTATACATAGGGATGCTTATGAGTGGTGGAAGACGATTCCACATTCTATGGTTGATCCACCAGTCCTAACCTATGATGATTTTCTACATGAATTCGAAAAGAAGTATACTCCGAGGGAGTATAAGAATGTGAAGAATATGAAGTTCCTGATTTTGAGGCAGGATACTAGGACAATGATAGAGTATGAGATAGAGTTTATTCGGCTGGGTCAGTATGCTGGTGGGATCATTTATGATGAGATTGATCATTGTCGGAGGTTTGAGGAGGAGTTAAAACCCTCTATTATGTGTATTGTGGCAGGATTTCGATATCAAAATTTTTTTCAGTTGGTTACAACTGCCAGGAGTGTAAAGAGAGCACAGGGTCTTACAACAGCAGCTAGAGTTGAGGAGACTAGAGCTAGGAGACTCCAGAGCGAGGCAGGATCTTCATTAGTGAAGAGAAGTAGAGGGCGATATCCTCAGAGGTTCTATAGGAGCTAGGGTCAGTCTGGTAGGTCAGTGCAATAACAGAGACAGAGACCTGCAGTTTCAGTGGCTAGTGCTCCGACCCCATTGGCTTAGAGGCTTGCTCCAGCTATCTGTGTTCATTATGGTAGAGCACACAGGTGTCTGTTGGAGTAGAGGTGCATCAACAATATGTTTCAAATGTGGATTGCCTGACTATTTTATCAGAGATTGTTCAGAGCCACCAGAGAATAGACAGATAGATACTGTAACTTCTTGATCCAGTGTTAGAGGGGGTCGTGATGACAAAGGTTTTGGTAGAGGTGGTCGATCTGAGACTGGTTAGAGAGGAGATTCTACAGTCGGTGGTAGACCAGATGAGACAGGCCCATCACAGTAGGTCTATCTGATGCAGAGGCAGCCGGATTCTTCAGCAGTTATTGCTGGTACTTTTACTTTATTTGGTACTTTGGTTCTTGCATTATCCATCTTGCCTGTGAGTGATATGCATTCTGAGTCTTTAGGATTTGATGTTTTAGTGACAAATTCTATAGAACACGGTGTTGTGGTTAGCAGGGTGCACCAAGACAGTTCGGTTGTAATTCAGGATGAGGAGTTTCTCAGTGACCTGATTGAGATGCTTTTCGGGGAGTATGATCCAATTTTAGACTTGGATTGGTTATCCAGGCATGGGACTATAGTAGACTATCAGCAGAAATGTGTTACCCTAAGAACACGTAATGGTAGGGATGGGATAGTATCTAGTGAGCAGAGACATCTTTCATCCATGTTTGTTTCAATTATTTAAGCTAGAAGAATGATTCGGAAGGGATGTGAGGCTTATCTTGCTCATGTGGTAGATATCGGAGTAGTGGAGTCCCAGCTTGACAGTATACCCACAGTTATCGAGTTTTCAGATATTTTTCCTAATGAGTTTCGAGGGTACCTCTTGAGAGAGTGTGGGTAGTATAGAGAGTGTAACTCCTAATGAGGGTAGAGATGGACCTAGATCTGAGACTGCTGGTGAGGCGTCTGCTTCTGTGCCTATGAGACCAGCAACTAATGAGATTTTGCCAGGCTAGGTACGGCATATGGTGAAGTTGTTGAGGCAAGCTACAGTTTAGCAGCTGCCGCCACCACCCCAGCCGCAGCTACAGTTGCCGACAAGGAGGTATGATAAGCTGAAGAAGTTTGGAGCTAAGAACGTTATTAGTACTACAGAGCCTACTGTAGCTGAGCAGTGGCTAGATAAGATCCAAAGAGTGTTCATCCAGCTGCAGTCTACTCCGGAGGAGAAGTTTGATTATACCATATCTTTTCTGCATAGGGATGCTTATGAGTGGTGGAAGATAATTCCACATTCTATGGTTGATCCATCAGTCCTGACATTTGATGATTTTTTACAGGAATTCGAGAAGAAGTATACTCTGAGAGAGTATAAGAATGTGAAGAATATGGAGTTCCTAAGTTTGAGGCAGGATACTAGGATAGTGACAAAGTATGAGATAGAGTTTATTCGGCTGAGTCAGTATGCTGGTGGGATTATTTATGATGAGATTGATCATTACCGGATGTTTGAGGAGGAGCTGAGACCCTCTATTATGTGTATTATGGCAGGCTTTCGGTATCAAAATTTTTCTCATTTGGTTACAACTGCCAAGAGTGTAGAGAGAGCATAGGGTCTTGTAGCAGCTGCTAGAGTTGAGTAGACTAAAGCTAGGAGACCCCAGAGTGAGGCAGAGTCTTCATCATTGAAGAGAGGTAGGGGGTTATATCCTCAGAGGTTCAATAGGAGCCAGGGTCAGTCTGGCAGGTCAGTAAACAGCAGAGACAGAGACCCGCAGTTTCAGTGGCTAGTGCTCCGATCCTATTGGCTTAGAGGCCTGCTCCAGCTATCTGTGTTCATTATGGTAGAGCACATAGGTGTCTGCTGGAGGAGAAGTGCATCAATAATGTGTTTCAAATGTCGATCGTTAGACTATTTTATCAGAGATTATTCAGAGCCACCAGAGAATAGACAGATAAATATTGCAGCTTCTCGATCCAGTGTCAGAGGGGGTGATGATGACAAAGGTTTTGGTAGAGGTGGTCGATCTGAGACTTGTCAGAGAGAAGATTCTACAGCAGGGGTAGACCAGATGAGGCAGGCCCATCATAGTAGGTCTATATGATGTAGAGGCAGCCGGATGCTTCAACAGTTATTGTGCTTTTACTTTATTTGATACTTCAGTTCTTGCATTATCCATCTTTCCTGTGAGTGATTTGCATTCTGAGTCCTTAGGATTTGATATTTTAATGACAAATTCTATAGGACACAGTGTTGTGGTTAGCAGGGTACACCGAGACAGTTCGGTTGTAGTTCAAGATAAGGAGTTTTTCGGTGATCTGATTGAGATACTTTTCAGAGAGTATGATCTAATTTTGGGCATGGATTGGTTATTCAGGTATGGGGTTATAGTAGACTATTAGTAGAAATGTGTTACCCTGAGAACACGTAATGGTAGGGATGTGATAGTATCTAGTGAGCAGAGACATCTTTCATCCATGTTTATTTCAGTTGTTTCAGTTAGGAGAATGATCCGGAAGGGATGTGAGGCTTATCTTGCTCATGTGGTAGATACCAGAGTAGTGGAGTCCCAGCTTGACAGTATACCCACAGTTATCGAGTTTTCAGATATTTTTCCTAATAAATTGCTAGGGGTACCTCCTGAGAGAGAGGTGGAGTTTGGTATTGATCTGCTGTCTGAAACCATTCCAATCTCTATTACCCATTATCGGATGGCACCTGCTGAGTTGAGGGAGTTGAAGGTGCAGTTGCAGGAGTTGTTGGATAAAGAGTTCATCCGCCCTAGTATATTCCCGTGGGGAGCGCATATTTTGTTTGTGAAGAAAAATGATGGCACCTTTAGATTGCATATTGATTATAGGCAATTGAATAAGGTGACCATTAAGAATAAGTATCCATTGCCTCGGATAGATGATTTCTTTGATCAGTTGAAGAGAGCAGCAGTATTCTCTATGATTGATCTGAGATCGAAGTATCATCAGTTGAGAGTCAGGGATGTGGATGTACCCAAGATAGCTTTCAGCATAAGGTATGGGCATTATGAGTTTCTGATGATGCCTTTTGGATTGAGAAATGCACCAATAACTTTTATAGATTTGATGAACATGGTGTTTAGACCATACTTAGATCAGTTTTTAGTAGTCTTCATTGATGATATTCTGGTGTATTTGCGTGAAGAGGACAATGACAGACATTTATGGATTGTATTACAGATTCTAAGAGAGAAGCAGTTGTATGCTAAGCTATCTAAGTGTGAGTTCTGGCTCTATCAGGTGACTTTTCTCGGTCATGTAGTTTCAGCAGAGGGTATTAAAGTTGATTCAAGTAAAGTTAAGGCTATCTTAAATTAGAGTCCACCGAAGACTGTGATAGAGGTTTGGCGGCATTACTTGCATGGGGAGAAGTATTTCATTTATAGAGATCACAAGAGTTTGAAGTACCTGAGTGTTTAGAGAGAGCTAAATCTTTGGCAGAGATGATGGTTAGAGTTAATTAAAGACTACGACTATTTGATTGATTATCATCTTGGCAAGGTAAATGTTATTGCTGATGCCTTGAGTCCGAAGTCTTTGGCAGATTTGACTGTTTATTCACTTTTATTGCTTATTGAGTTGAGAGCGTTGCATGCCAGATTTAAGTCTTATGATGATAATGCATTGATGGCTCAGTTACAGTTGAGGCCAATTTTATTGGATTAGGTTAGGGAGGCTCAGTTGGTAGATGAGAAAATCTAGAAGATTGTGTTGGATTGTCATAAGGGGGAGAGTTGAGACTTTCATGTGAGAGATGATGGTTGTTTATGATACAGAGATAGGTTGTGTATTCCTAATGATGTAGGATTAAAGAGGATGTACATTAGTCACTCTATGCTATGCACCCTGGTAGTACCAAAATATATTAGGATTTGAAGCAGCATTATTGGTGGTCAGGTATGAAGAGGGACATAACATAGTTTGTATCTAGATGTCTCACTTGTTAGAGAGTGAAAGTTGAGCACCAGGTTCCTTCAGGGTTGCTCCAGCCATTATCAGTGCCATAGTGGAAATGGAAACGAGTGACGATGGATTTTGTGACTGGACTGCCTTTGACCCAGAAAAAACATGATGCAATCTGGGTGATTATTGACCGGATGATGAAGATAGCTCATTTTCTTCCAGTTCGGATGGATTATTCTCTTGAGAAGTTGACTGAGTTGCACATCAGTGAGATAGTAAGGTTGCATAGAGTCCTAGTTTCTTTAGTGTCGGACCGAGATTTCTGATTTACATCGAGATTTTGGAGGAGTTTGCAGGATGCTTTGGGTTCTCGGTTGCATTTTAACACTGTTTTTCATCATCAGACAGATGGGCAATCATAGAGAGTGATACATTTTTTAAAGGATATATTGAAGAGATGTATTATTGATTTTGCCGAGAGCTGGGACATATTCTTTCCACTAATTGAGTTTGGTTATAATAACAGTCATCAATCCAGTATTGGAATGGCACCTTATGAGGCCTTATATGGCAGGAAGTGTATGACACCTTTGTGTTGGATAAGGTTAGATAAGGTAAGTTGGTCAGTCCCGATTTGATTAAGGAAACAGAATAGAAAGTTAAGGTAATTCGGGGTCGTCTGAAAGCAACTTCAAATCGACAGAAATCCTATACAGATTTGAATAGAAGAGATATAGAGTTCAGTGTGAGAGATAAAGTGTTCTTGAAGGTGTCACCATGGAAGAAGATTTTGAGATTCGGTCGCAAATGAAAGTTGAGTCCTCGTTTCATAGGACTATATGAGGTGCTGGAGAGAGTTGGTCCAGTGGCTTACAGACTGGCTTTACCACATGAGTTAGATCTAATTCACAATGTCTTTTATGTCTCTATACTTTGGAGGTACAGGTCAGACCCATCTCATATATTTTCAGCGGAGTCCATTGAGGTGAGTCCATACCTGACTTGCGAGGAAGAACCAGTGGCGATCTTGGCACGAGCAGTGAAAAAATTGAGAAATAAGAAAGTGTCACTTGTGAAAGTCCTTTGGAGGAATCATGCCACTGAGGAGACAATATTGGAGAGTGAGTAGACAATGTGGAGCCAGTATCCTCAGTTATTTCAGAGTTGACAACATGTAATTTCGAGAATAAAATTTACTTTTAGGGGGAGAGAATTATAATATCTCAAATTTTTAAAAATTTCTAATTTTAGAAAATTTAATAAAATAAATTATAATTTAATTGAATAAATTCAATAAATAATTTTAAATAAAAAATGAAGGAATTTTAAAAGAAAAAGTGAAATAAATATATGATATATATGCAAAATATACATAACATATACAAAGTCAACAAAAGTCAAATTTTAAAAAGTCAAAGTCAAAGTCAAAGTCCAATGTATTTTTATAAATAAACTTTAAAAATTATTAAAATTATTCAAAAATTATTTGTTTTAAATGGAGGATGCATTTTTGGACTTTTAATTAATTATATAAATAATTAATTATTAATTATTAAATTATTAAATAGTATATATATGGCTTAAAATGAAAGTGAAAAGAAAGAGAAAATTGATTTTAGTCTTATTCTTTTTTTTCTTCTTCTTCTCTCCAAGCCGAATCACCATGAATGCCAAGGTCAAGGTTTTGTTTTTTTCATACTCCATAAATTGAGAGATTTTAAGTGTTCAGAGTGGATTTTTGGTGATTTTTACTAACTTTGGTAAGTTTCTAACCTCTTTCCCTGAAATTTCATGGAAGATTGAATGTTTGTGTTTTTGGGTATGTGAAGTGGTATGATTTAATTATCTATTTTGGGTTGAATGAAGTTATTGTAAGTGATTAACAATGATTTTAATGTTGGATTGAAGAATGATTGAGTTTGGGTAAAGATTAGTAAAGAGAGAGAATTTAGGGTTATGGACTTTTAGGGTTTGAGAAACCGTGATTTTTAATTATGCAAATTGATTCTAAATGAGTTATTTTGCTGTATAAGCAAGTATTTTAAAGTCAAATATTGAATTTTATTATGTTTGGATGGAGTTTGAGAATGAAAGTGTTGATTTAGGGTTTTAAAAAAATAATTTTCCAAAGTTATTGAATTGTTTGATTTTATTAGTTAAAGCATATTCTTTAGTGATAAAAATGATGAATATAAGCTTGAAATGATCAATGGATTGAGTTGAAATGAAAAACTTTCAATGGGGGAAGGTTATGCCATTTTAGGATTTTGGTTATAAGTGTGTATTTATGTAATGTAATTGATTTAAATATGTTGTAATATATTTTTAATAATATAAATAAACTTAAAACATCAAATTGAATGACTTAGTATGGTATTCCAAAGTTAAAGTGAGGTGAGGCGAGGCTTAACTTTGAGATTTTTGTTTAAATGATGTTTAATTATGATTTAATATTGAAAATGTCTTAGAATGTAATAGTAAATGATTATTTATAATCACATTTGGTTTAGGCATTGAGGAGAGTTGATTTGCCCAATCCAAGTATTGAAGGGCAAGTTGAAAGAGAAGGTTGGAGGTGATGTTAAGCTTGCTTTTGGTTGTTATTTGAGGTAAGTACAAACTTTGGATGAATTGGACATATTTATATTAAATTGGGCTTAACACAATTTGAATTGAAAAATATATTAAACTACTTGATACATGGAACATGTATGAATAATGTGCTATGACATGTGTAATATCATATATGTGTTAAATGCATTGTGAAAAGCCATTATTAATGGCTAAATTGTGTAAAATGTGAAATATGTGTATTATATGAAAATGACCTAAAGTGTTTGGATAATGCTATTTGTTGTGTATATATTAATGGCATTGTTAAAAAGTCATTGGTAATAGCTAAAGTGTATAAAATTTGAATTATATGTGGATTGTGTAAAATTACCCAAAACATTTGGGTGATGATTTGTAAGGTAAAATGTGATACAATGTGATAATATAATGAAATGTGATGAATTGATATTACTATAAATGAAAAAAAATGAGAAAAGTGATAAAAATATGAGAAAATAAGGCAATATGCCTAATAGATAATGAAAAATGAGGCAATGTGCCTAGCTTGATTATGAGAAAATGAGAAAGAGATTGATAATGAGAAATGTAAATTAATTGTGTACCTAGTATGTTATTCAATTTTTAGAGTTATGTGTTTGGCGGCATGCCTATGAGGTTATCCTCATTATTTGCCTTCGGGGCTCGCTTTTAAACAACTATTTGATTTGCCTTCGGGCTAGATATTAGACTTCACTTGCCTTTGGACTAAATGTTGGACATCACTATAATTTACCTTCGAGCTAGACGCTGGGCGTCACTTGCCTTCAGGCTACAGTAACTCTGAAATTTGAATAACATATTAGATCCTTTGGGCCATGCTTGTGTTTATTTTTATGTGAATTGTGAATTATGAAACAATTGAGAAATATGTTAAAATGAAATGATATGAGATATGAGATATGATATTCATATGCATTGTGCATTGGCATTGCATTTGAGTTTTATTGTTATCAAAGTTTATACCGCTAAGGTTTTGGCTTAGCGCTATTGAAATTCATTGCGTAGGTAACATGGTAGATCTGGTAGAGCCGGAGAGTTCGTCTAGACCAGGACGGGTCTAACTTTGAGATTGTGTGAGTTGATTTTGCTGCTTCTTCGAGATCAGTGCCGATTGCTAGCATGTATATATTTTATATTATCATATATATGGATATTATGTATATTATATTATGTTTTGAGGTATATATATTGTAAAATATAAAAAGTTGGTTGAAATTTTATAATATGAATTTTGTATGTGCTTTTGGATAAACATATATATGTATAATTGAGAAATTGTGGAGTGATTGAGGAGTATTTAGGAAATATATGAATCGATTTATTGGGAGTGCTTTTGTGTGAATGTTGTGATTTTGTTGAATATAGAAATCTCCAAATTACAGATAAAATTCTGGACAATTTTTTAGAGTTTTTTTTTTATGAAAAATGCTTTATTTTAGAACCTATGATTTATAATAATATTTTAGTTGTTATTTAAATATATATTTTAAAGTATTTAAGATTTTAAATTTGAAAAGTAAATTTTTTTTTTATTATATCGGGCTGTGATATTTTTATTTTGTATATGCGTATTTTATATATACTGAGTTTATGTATTGTACGTATATAAAATATAAGGGTATTACAATTAGTTAAATGACAAGAAGAAGATTTTCATAATTGTGAGAAATTATGGAAGTTGGTAATTCTACCAAAGATTAAGAACCTATCTATGGAAAGTTGATAGGAAGTTTTACCAACTCAAAGTAAATTGAGTTAAAGAGGGGTGCTTACTAGTAATGATTGTGTAAATTGTGGTGCTTTTAAAGATATTTTTTAATGCCTTTTTACTTCTCTCAAGTTGAACTTAGGTGTGAGTACGGTTCGATCTAATTTAGATATTTAAGAATCTCTAGAACCATTTCAAAAGTCAGTAATTTTAAAAATATAAGATTTAGAACCATTCCATGTACAAAAATCTCTCTATTGTATTGCTCCATAATTTTCAGAACAATTTGTTTCGGGTGTTCGATACTTTTAGTATTGAATTTCATTAACCAAAAATTTTTTTGAAATGAAATTTTATCAACTAAAATTTTTATATAGTAAAAGTATATTATAAAAAGATAAAAATTTAATTTATAAAATATTTAAATATTTTCAAACTAATAATAAAATTTATTAGTTTTCATAAATAAGTGTAAGTTCGCATGTAGTGATATACTAATAAAAAAGTACGACAATACAATTTTTAATATAAGTTCAAATTTTAAATTTAATTTTTAACTTGTATAAATTATAAATTATATATATTTATCTGTGTATTTTTTTAATAACATTATCCATATGTTTTTGGCTTTTAAAAATTATGCACAATAGAAATATTTTTAACTATAAGTAAATACTATTTTTATATTAATTATTGAGTATATAATAACTATATTGATGTTTTCACAAATTAAATGTGATTAATATTAATTAAATTATTTTTAATATACTGATCTTTAAAGGTTATTGCAGACACCATATCCTTTATATTAAAAAAATAACTAAAGTAAAAAATTGTAAAAAATTGGTCATTATTTCAGTTATTCAGTTTGAGATGATTTAAAATTGTTCTTGGTGCGGATATAGCTTAAGATCTGGAATCATTTCATATTATAAAATTCGGTACACTTTGGTTTGGAGAAAGCCAAAAGTGAATAGAGTTTTTTAATTCTAGATATTTTCAGTCCGGTTATTCAAATCAGTTTAGAGATCTCTAAAATTCGTGCTCAATCATAGTTGAAATGAATATGATAGTTATGGGATGAAGATTTCGTGATAGTTGGGCTGTATTTAGAGATTCAAAAGGAATTTTGTTGTAGCAGTTAGTTGCTATTGTTAGGGTTATTCTAACGCTAAATTGGCCAAAGCGCTAGCATTGAGATCGATTATACATTGGATTGTAAATCCCCTTGATGGCTCAAGTATAATTAAAATTAATACCTTAAGATTTTCCGTATTATTTGACCTATTGAAAGAGATCATACAGAGTTTAGATGTGTTATTGAAGATAGTAAGAATTTATTTATCAATAATATTAATATTTTTGGATTAGAAGACAAGTTAATTTGATAGTAACTCATTTTCTTGCAAGAGTTGCTAGTAATCATACTAGCATTTATTTTTGGGCCCATATATCCCTATTATATGCTATACTTCTTGAATGAAACTTCTCATTGAGTTTCAAAAAGAAGCATAACATCAATAGAGCTAGCATAAATAAATATATAATTCATATATTGTTATTTTTTATAAATAAATATGATTTTGATTGAAATAAAAAAAAAACCTTTTAAATTTAAAAACATTTTAATATTACTAAATTAAAATTTTATTGAAACTACTGTTATTATTTGTTTAGGCAAAACTAGTTGGGGGTCGTGTGCCTTTCCCCCACCCCTATAATACATATATACATAATTTTAAATATATATAAATTTTTTAATATGTATTTTATATAATTTTATAAAATAATATTATATATAATTAATAATTTTAGATCCTTTTAATATATTTTAGAATTATAAAAAAATAATAAAAAAAAAGTCGAATCCATTAAGGCTTTCTATATAGCCTTCCTTTGCAATTGCAAGGATATATATATATATATACTTTTAATATATCATTTTTAATTATATATATATTAATAATTTTTTAGATTTTAATTTTTTGATTTTTAATAAAATTTTATAAATTTATTATTAGATTCAAGAATTAGATAAAAACACATGTAAAAAATTTAAGAAAATTTTAAAATTTAATAAATAATATAAAATTTTGATAAAGAATTTTTTAATAAAAATTTATAACAAAAATCTAAATTTTACTATAATATTAAATATTTAATTTTATCTTCAATTAGTCAATAATTTTTTTGCTTAGAAAATTGCCTCTTCTTCTTTCGATTCTTTATTCCGCCGGTGATTATTTGAAATAACATAAAGAATTCATGAAAATTTTTTTATAAATCAATAATTATGAGTTTATTTAATTCAATAATGTAACGATTAGGTAGAATTTCTTTTATGTGAAGAAAAATAATTATGGGACTTTTTAATTAATAAATATAAAGTAACCTGACTCCAGAATTTTTAACTCTAATTGTTTAATTTCCATTCTTTGGTGGCTCAGCCAACACTCCATGATGCATAGAGAAGAAATATTAAGCTATGGAAATCTTTGAGATGTCTCAAGAATTTTATTTTGAGTCCAGACATTTGACAGAAAACAAAAAAATTAAAATGATGAATGAAGGATTTAAAATTTTTTTATTTAATTTTGAAACATCATTTATTTCTGTCTTTAATCTCCATATGAATCAAGGAAAACTATATATAAATGAATCGATTCAAACTTAACTCAACTAAATTTTAATTCTAAATTGATACTAAGAATTAATTATATGAATTTTTCTTTTCTATGTTAGTTTAAATCTAACCCCTACCCTTTTTAAATAAATATGCCTTGAAATGTTTAGTCTTTTTAGCATTGGCATATGATTAGCCTTTCTAATAATTGAATTATTAAATTTTCGTTTCACATAATTAAACTATCTCAAATTATATTCTATAATTTTATCTTAGATAAAAAAAATTATTCTCACCTTCTCTCTAATACACATTGTGATTTCAATCAATTATATTATATAAATTTATCAAAATTTAAAATTTTAATTTCACATATTTGACAAATAAGCATCTAAATCTAAATGTTGATTTAAAGTTCATCTAAGCAACTAGGGATGATAATTGATCGAGTATTTTTAAGTACTCACTCTGTCCCGATTCGTTCATATAAAATATAAATAATTTATAAACAAGTTTAGATGAATATGGGTACTGTTTTTATTATCCGTGACGAATTTGAATATTTATACTTAGGTACCTATTATCTGAACTCAGCTATATATTTTAATTTTATTTTTTATATTTTATTTTAATTATGATATTGTGTGGTGTGAAATTAATTTAATAAAATTATATTAATATTAAATATTTATTTATAATTATTTAATTGACATAAGTATAATTTTATAATATTTTTAAATTTTTATACTTAAATGGGTTTAAATAATATTAAATAAATTTGGGTACAATTATCACTATAATCGAATTTAAATATATTTAAATAATTTAAAAATTAAATGGGTTTAAATTGAAATATGAAATTTTAGCATATGCCCTATCCATCCATTGCTATTCCTACAAGAAACTATTCTTTATTTAAGAAACTATTCTTTATTTGAATTTCTCGTGAACTGAGACGGAAGATTTATTTGTATAATTTGTTTTTTTGGAAAATGTCTTAGAAATGAATAATATTATTAGAATTTGAAATCAACTATATATATTTATTTTTTATTTTTTTATTTACACTATGTAAACCAAATCATCGTGTTTCAGGTGTAATCATCGTGTTTCAGGCGTATCTTTACAAACATCACAGTCATTAAGAAAATAAGTTTTATCTTTTCAATTATGAAAATAAGTAAAAATTTTAACTTAAAAAATCACTAATAAGTTTTATCTTTTTTAAAAAAAATACTTTTTTTAACAACATTCAAAAAGATAGTTGAAAAATCATGAGGTGAAAGAACTAAAGAAGTGGTTGTGTGTTTGACTCGTTTAAAATTCCACACCTAATTTTCATGTTATCGCCCGACAAGGATTGAAAATTGCAGAACCATATTTAGTAACGTACAATTAAAAAGAAGGTACTTTTCAAAAAAAAAAAAAACTAAAAAGAAGGCATGAACCATACAAATTCAACAATATATTCTCCGAATAGCTGGAGAATGACTTCATACTTGACAATCGGTTTCCTCTGATTTAACTACAAGACAATAATATTTTTAAAAAATAAAAATATTTTAAATTTATATATGAAAAAAATAAGATTAATTCTATTTTTGAATAGATGAAAATTTTATGTTATGTGGTAAAAATCAATTTAAAATTAAAAATATCAAAAATTAATATCAAAAATTAAACAAAAGAATTTTTTGTAAAATCAAATTCAGTTATATATAAATCAAAATAAATTTTGCTATGATAAAATTACCATAATTTTATTGTGTGATGTGATTAAATATTGTTCCTGTATATATGTGTTATTTTATATTATTTTTTAAAAAATCAAAATATATAATTTTAGTATATTCTAATAAATATTTTATTATTCAAATCAGAATCAAACTAAAAAATTTGATTTAGCTATTCTTTTAAATCATATTAAAAAAAATATAAAAGTAAAAAATTTAACCTTAACCTTATTAGCTAGTAGTTAAAGTTGGCTATCTTAAGTTTATATTAAAAATTCAACAAATAAATTCAAATACACTCATAAAATCACGATTTTAATTCAAATTAAATTGAATTACTTTAATTTTATGGCCTGTTAAATTTTTTAATAGCCCAAAATATGAGGGAAATTACATCCCTTATCAAGTTTTATTTAATTTTTTATTTTTTATTAGAGTTATTTCTGCCATTTATATAATTAGAGGTGAATATTCGATCGATCCATTAGTTAACTAATCAAACTAGAATTTAATCAAAATTTTTAATATCTTTTTTTCTCAACCGAATAAATAGATTTTCAATTCTAATTGATTCGATTAATTAACCGAATTGAATCGGTCGATTATGTTAATTTCTTATTTAACCGAATTAATATGAATAATATTAAAAAATATACTATAATAATAAATATAATACAAAAGATAACAATATAAAAAATTACAATAAAAAATATAATTTATTATCTTTATATGTGGATGGACTCTTAAATAATAAATTATCCATTATTATTATGTGTACTCTTAAATAATTTGCTAATTTTAATTAAATGAAATAATTGATAATTGATAAGTAACTTTTTTTAATTTATTTGTCCTCTTAATTAATTTATCACCATTTAAATCTTCTTAATATATTTTAATTTAAAATTTTAAAATTTAATTTAAAAATTTTATATTTGATTCAGTTTGAATAAATGAAAAATAAATTTATTTTTGTGTTAACGATAAATCGAATTAACTGACTTGGTTAATCATTAATCGACTGAAAACTAAACCCCACTAAATATCCCGACAAACCAATTGCAAATACTTATAGTCGGTTAACCAAATCGAGTTTTTGGCTAATTAACCGAAAACTTAGTCGGTTAATCATTTGATGCCCATCCCTAATACAAATGTTATTTTTTAAAAAAAAATATTGTTGGTCGTTTGATAGATTATTGAAAAAACTAATTATTGAAAATAATTTTTATAGAGATATATTATTGAGATTATATTTTGCTGAAAAAAATTATATTACCATGTTTGAAAAATATAATAAAATACTGAAAATATAGATTGAAAAAATTGTTAACTTATTTGATTACAATCCAACTTTACTGAAAAAATTTAATCAATGCATAAACTACCCTTATAACATCTATTTTTTTATTTTACTATATCCTAAAGCAGAAATATAATTGTCTTTTAATATAAGATCCCGTAATTTCTTTTTCAGTAATTTTTTTTATATTTTATCTTAGTAAAATATTTTACCAATTAGTTGGTAAAGTTCAGTGAGTCCAATATTTTATTTTATATGAATTATTTGTAAATAAATATAATATTTTTGATTAAAAAAAATTATTTTGCCAATTTTTTTAAAATTATGATATAATCAAATGTTCTACTTCAAATCTAAGTATTTTGTGGAGCCCACACCACATGGATAGCTTCTTAGCCACTTCTTTTTTCAATGTTTTGTAAGTAACGGCAGTTCTAGTTTGTTTTCTTTAAGATTTTTTTTTTCCTAAATCAATAAACTAATCTTATTTTGGGAAAAAAAATTCTTAATTGCATGTTCCAGTATCCAACAATTTGTTTTTAAGGCTTTTTTTTTAAATTTAATAAACATATATATATTTTTACTCTTATTTTTTTGGAATTTAATCAGAATTTTTTTTACACATATTACTATTAAATTTTAGACCCCCTCACCTTAAATAGACCTTATTTTATAAAATTGTCATTTGATAAAAAAAAAATCTGCCCATTCTAATTGCTAAAGATACACCCCATTATATCTAATTTTAAAATTCTAAAAAACTATTTTCTCTCTTTCTTCCAAACCCAAAATTCCTTTTTTTTTTTTCGATAAAAAACAACTCCTCTCTCACTCTTTCTTCCTAACGTTTCCTCTCTTTCTTTTTTCAAAATCTTGCGCCATTGGTTGATTGTTCTTCAAAAAGGAGGAGGCAAAATATGCTCTCTCTCTCTCTGTGCTGGATTTCTGCTTGCAGATTTGAGGATTGGTTGTGGCTGTCAGGTTCTTGTTGTTTGATAATTACTATTAATTTATGTTTGAGATTATGTGTTTGAGAGTTCTGTGTGACAAATTTTAGTTATTTATATTGCATTGGAATTGAAATTTGATATAATATATTTATAAACTTGATAGAAATTCTATTTGAGTTAATTTGGAATGTAAGCGTTAGATTTTATTCCTCTTCCCCTATTGAAATTTCTTTTGCAAACTCTAATTTGCTATACAAGGAAAATAGTGAGGTTGAGTTTGTAATATAAAAAATAGCTGCGTGACTAAGTACTTGAATCTGTCCACTATGTCTAAATGGGCATTGGTATACTCTCTCCAACCTCTAATCAATTGTGGCTTCTATTTTTGTTTTTGTTTTTGGGTCTTTTCTTTATTTTAGTTTTTGTTTAATTAATTAGGTGCCCTTTATTTTTAATCCTTAATTTTATTATGGTTGTTTTAATTTTACTATTTTTTGTATTTGTTTGGATTTTATAATGAGAGTGCAATGATAATTTCTTTTCCAGTATACTACTTTTGAGATTATTCTTTGCAAAAACTAGATTTGCAGTTACTTTTCTGACTCTTGTATCGTTTTAACTTACATTAGCTCGCACATAGCTTATGGCTATTATTATTGTTATTATTATGTTATGTAGGATTACTATAGAAGATCTTAATGGTTCAGCACTTCAATTAAACTTGGCATCTAAATATTTGAAGATGGAAAAGCGTAATATTGATTTCTCAAATTCAATATATCATACCATTTAAATAATTTGTTTTAAGTAGTGAATCTATCAAAAATTTGCAGATTGCATCTTGTTGCCTATAAATTTTGACCTATCTGAAAAGGGATGTTGAATAAAAAGTTAAAATTTACTGCCCATTTTATTAGGATCTCTTGATATAATTGTCTGCAATCCTGTCATCATGTTGATACTCAACCCTTTATCTTGATTTGCATGATTTCTCATAGTATTTAAGTTCTATTGCAGCTGGGTTACACCAAAAAGCAGGAAGAAACACATTTTCGTGGTGTCATTACTTTGGAGGTAAGAACCTAATTGGAAAAGGAAATTGTAATGGACTTTCAAAAGTTGGATTAACATTGTTATAGGATGTTAGAATTTCTTGTACATGTTCAAGACCAACTTATTTTTGATGATGTGTTATGTGTGCTACAAATAGCTGGGACATGAGTAGAATGGATGACTAGTTAATTGATCAATGTTTATATTTGATGATATATGTTGATGTCCTGATATGGTTGGATATAACACTGCTACTATATAAAGCATTATTATTTTAGATATTGTTTAGATGTCTTAAATAGTAAAGAAATGTTATTTTATTGACTAATCATTGTTGATCTTTTATGATATGGGTTGATATGTGATGATATGGCTTGATATGTTTTCTATGGCTTGATATGTGGCTATTAAAATATCAAACATTGGTGTTATATATATTATTTAGATGTCTTAAATAGTGAAAAAATATTATTTTATTAACTGATATGTGTTGATCTTATAGGATATGAGTTGATATGGCTTGATGTGTCTTGATATGGTTTGATATGGGGTACTAAAATATCAAGAATTGACATTCTATATGCTGTTTAGATGACTTAAATAGTGGGAAAATATTTTTTATTGACTGATATGTGTTGGATCCTCTATGATATGGGTTGATATGTGATGATATGACTTGATATGTCTTGATATGGTTTGATATGTGGTTACTAAAATATCAAGGATTGGTGTTCTATATGTTGTTTAGTCTAGAAATTTGTTTTGCAGACATAAAATGGCAGTTTTATCTAATCAACCTCAAGTTCCAGCAGTGAACAATCTCCTGTACGGCAGGAGAAGAAAGTGACGTCACATGCGATATCTACAACAAGCCCTAAAGGCTCTAGGCTTAAGAAGAGGAGGTCTACTCAATTAGAAGGTATAGATGAAAAGAAAGTAAGATGTTTGCTACTTCCAAAGCACAAAGATGTTGAAGAAGAAGTTAAAATAAATGAAGATGAAAATGCAAGTAAATATCAATACTTTAAAAAAAGTAAATGTTGGATAGGTGCAGGAAAAAGCAAATGGCAGTGGGTATTCATTGACTTGATTCTTCGATGTTATCTCTATATTTGCAATGGAGGTCATCCCCGCTCTTTCACTGATTGGGGTTAAGAAGATATTCAATGAGTTTCCGCGGATGAATAACTGGAGCTTTACCAAAAACTTGCATGGTCTCGGATACGGGTAAAGTTGGCGGTCAGGTATACACAAGGTTTCCTTGTTTTTTTTTTCCCTATAAATTGAATATATTTTATAACAACATATTATAAATACATATTATTTACTTTTATTTAATGCATAGGAATTGATGGTGGTGCCTATTAAGATATCTCCTTTTGAAGTTGCACATCCATCTATGCATGGATTCAAAGCAGAAGAAAAACAAAGGACAACAAAGTGTATTCATGTGCAAAAGGAGAATAGTATCCATAGAAAATTTAGAATAACCTCAAAGAAAAAAGGGCCCACATATCCAAGAAAAATGTCTAGCCCCAAGATAATATTTAAAATATATTTAATGTATTAGGTGGTGCTGATAAATTTAAATAATAAAATTAATGTCCTTAAATATCACTTATGAGAATCATGCTTGCCTGCAACAAGAGGGGTAAAATACCATATTATGATTTCTTAATTACTATGTATATATATTTTTAAATCGATTTTTTAATAAGTATGCAGTGTTGCAGAATGGATTGTGAAATGTTCGTCATTAAGTTCATTGAGCATTTTATGACGAAAGACTTAGATTTTCAGCACTGCACACAGTAGCTTATGGATGGATTCAGATACAAAACAATAGTTCATCTATGGGTCCATGCTTCAAACAAGAGAAAGCATGCTTATTATAGGGAGGATAACAATGATGACGATGTCGATTGTTTCTTGGAAACCAACAAGAATGTTAAAGTTTATATTATGAATGTGTACAATGGTTGAGTTAGATGCTGAATCATGTAAATCATAATTCTAGTTTATATTAATTTATTTATTGTATTAAGATATGTATTGTCAATTTCTTGGGTGGTTATGTATTGGTGGATATATATGTGCTATATGTTTAATGGATATACTTTGAACGAATATTGATAATGGCACAGGTTGAATGGAAGTGTTACATGTTGTAAACATTTGTTTAATTAGATGTTTGGTTTTATTTAATGGAAGTGTTACAGCTTGAATATTGATAATGGCACAAGTTGGATGAAAGTGTTATAGGTTGAATATTGATAATGGCACAGGTTGAATGAAAGTGTTGCGGGTTGAAAACATTTGTTGATTTAGATGTTACAGGTTAAAAAAATTTATTGATATGGATGTTTCGGTTTCTTCACAGTCTGTGATTACCATTCATAGTTTGCTTTGGATGGATTCTGTATAATGTCTTGAGCATGTTTATTTGTATGATTTATTAGGTATTCATTTATAGGTTGAACTATTTGTATGATTATTGAGCATGTTCATTTGTAGTAATTACATAATTTCTCATATCATCCCATATTAATTACACCGTTACTCGTATCTGTATATATCAACACATATCAACCCATATCTATCCATATTAACACATATCAATACATATCATCCCATATTAATATATTAATCCATATCAACACATGTCAATTGCATATTAATTATACATATCAACTCCTATCTATCCATATCGATCCATATCAATACACATCATCCCATATCACTTGTGTAATAACTCTTATCTATCCATATCATCATATATCAATTGTATAATTAACCATATCGACCCATATCAATCCATATCAATACATATCAATACATATCATCTCATATCACTTGTATAATAACTATTATCTATTCATATCAATATATATCATCCAATATCAATATATTAATCCATATCAACACATGTCAATTATATATTAACTCATACATATCAACTCTTATCTATCCATATCAAGTTTATATCAACACATATCAATCTATATCAACACATATCAATCCATATTAATCAATATTAATATATATCAATACATATCAACATATTAATCCATATCAACATATGTCAGTTGTATATTAACTATACATATCAACTCCTATCTATCCATATCAAAACATATCAATCCATATCAATACACATCATCCTACATCACTTGTGTAATAACTCTTATCTATCCATATCATCCCATGTCAATTGTATAATTAACCATATCGATCCATATCAATCTATATCAATAAATATCAATACATATCATCACATATCACTTGTATAATAACTATTATCTATCCATATCAATTATATATCATCCAATATCATTATATTAATCCATATCAACACATGTCAATTATATATTAACTCATACATACCAACTCCTATCCATCCATATCAAGTTTATATCAACACATATTAATCCATATCAATCAATATCGATATATATCAATACATATCAACATATATTAATCCATATCCACACATGTCAGTTGTATATTAACTCATACATATCAACTCCTGTCTATCCATATCTACACATATCGACACATATTGATCCATATCAATATATATTAATATATATTAATCCATATCAAAACATGTCAATTGTATATTAACTCATACATATCAACTCATATCTATCCATATTAGCATATATCGACACATATCAATCCATATCAATATATATCAATACATATCAACATATATTAATCCATATCAACACATGTCAATTGTATATTGACGTAACAGTTTAACAACCTGTCATCCTGGCCGACAACATTCAATAATTAGTTGTTAAATAGTTTATGAATACAACAAATTATACACCATAATGTTTTATTTTTTAACACTTGTTGATCTTGACATGATGTGCAAAAGAGATGAGATTTCTTAAGTTCATTGAAATCAGTCATTCTATTCAAGAATACATATTCATCACTCCCACTAAAATATTTGTCGATGTTCACTCTAAATTTTCGCCCATATTGGATGAATTATTATTTCTTCCATTAAATGAATTTCTCTGTTGATTAATTTGAATCCATCCATTAATACCCTATAATTACAATTATAAATTATACTCACATCATAATCCATAGAAACCATAATAAACTCAAAACAACCCATATCAATACATATCAACCTCTATCAATCTAAAAATATATACTCAATAATTGTTTAACACTTAAACAATATACAATAAAATGATTCAATATTAAATAATCACATATCAACACATATCAATATAAAAGTACCTACTTCTTAACTGTTCATAACACCTAAAACCACATGAAAAAAAACACTAAAACTACATAAAGAATAAAAAACAAAACTCGCACTTAAACCTATATCAACATACACATACTCATTATTTAAACTCTTCAAGGCTTCATACATTAAAATAAATAAAGAAATGAAGAATAAAGTAACATGAGCTTTCAAAATCTATAATATCATAAGAATAAAATAAAATAAAACAAGTTATGTTCAAGTTTAATATAATGTCATTTTTCAAACCCCAAAATATAAATATACATGCATTTTTTAGATTTCATTATATTTGCTCAGATCAGATTTTTATTCACAAAATAAAAGCATATACATAGCTAAAAAAATATAGTTTACCGGTTTGAATTGAAGATACTATAGATCAAATTGCTACAAAAGTAGAAAGAGATTGGTTTCGCAAGAAGAGATGAGACAAAAAAAAAATAGAGAAAACACTTGAATCGGGACAAATGTACACGATCTAAGGGAAGGAAAACTTGAAATCGCATGTGAAAATAGAACGAAAGACAAGGGCTGAGGGACTCGTTCAAAGGGAAAGAGAAGAGAGAGGGAGAGAGAGAGAGAGGAAAAAACAAAAGGGCTCACATTTAATTTTTTTTTTATTTTTTAAAGTCAAAGGACAATTTTGCAAAAAAAAAAAGGTCTATTTAAGGTAAGAGAAGTCTAAAATTTATTAGAGATATATGAATGGGTATTTATTTAGTTAATTCCCTATTTTTTTAGGTTTATATTTCTTATTGAACTTTTTTTTTGGGAAATCATCATATGTATACTTAACCTATGTCACTTTTTCAATTATATTATAATCCTAAAGTTGCATCAATTTAATATATGAATTTTAATTTTTATTATAAATTCACCCAATTTTGCTTATGTATATGAGTTTATTAATTAATTATTTTTTATTACCTATATAAGTTTATTGATATGTTATGATAATATGATTTTAAATAATATAAATAAATTGATGATATGAATAAAATAAAATAAAAGTACTATTATACATATCCCAACTTGGATCACCTTTTCAATTCTATTCTTATTTAAAAAGTGTATTAAATTGAATTATCTTTTGTTCATCATTATTTATTTAATTTAAAAATTTAACTAATTAATATGTTTGTACATCTATATTTATTTTTATTATTGAATTATTTTTGTCTAATATAGTTTTTTAAATGAATGAAAAAGGTTAAAATGATATTTTAATGTATTATTAAGTAGTTGTAAAATCTAGCATAATGCAATTTTTAATAAAAAAAAACTCAAATTAAATATTAATTTTTACACATGATTTTTATAAAATAAATAAAAAACTAATGTTATAAGTTTTAAATATTAAAAAAAATATTTTTACACTATATACAAAATTTTAATTTTAATTATTTTTAGATGTAAATAATAATTTTTTACTTAAAATATAATTTTTATTGTTTTCACTAATTAAAAAGAGAATTAAAAAAAATTTCTTCTTATTAAATTATATATATATATATTTAAAAAATTTGGCTTTTATTAACCTAAATATAAAACAATATTTTTTAATTATGTCATAGAATTAATTGTATTAAAAATATTAATTCATTTGAGTCATGGATATAATTAGGCATATTGAAGTACTTTTGTTACCAAATTCATCTTTTGACAAAATATTTAAAAAAGAAATTAAATTTTATAATATTTTATAATATTTGGTAAATATTTTTAAAATTAAAAATTCTGAATTGAAATTAGGATATAATTAAAAAAAAAAGCCTAAGTTTGGGATAGATATGATAGTGTTCGTTATTTTTTTTTCATATCACCAATTAAATTATATAATTTAAACCACATCATTATGACATGTCAACGAACTTATATAGGTAAGCGAGATTAGATCGATTTATAACAAAAAGCAAAGTTTGCATACCAAATTAATACAACTTTAGAGTTAGAATATAATTAAAAAAGTGACTTAAATTAAGAATAGATATGATAGTTTTTCCTCTTGCTTATTTACTATATCATTGAGTACATTATTGATTTATTATTAATATATTTTATAGTATATTCTATAGTTTATGTACAATAAACTCAGTATATACTAAGCATAAATTTATTGTAGCTTTTTGAAATTTGATGTTATTTGAATTGTGATAAATAAATTGTTTATGTCCTTTGCGATATTGATATAAATTATTTTAAAAAAGATCTTTGTTCAATAAACTTTTTATATAGTAAAATGTAAATTTTATATATATTAAATGTAAACTCTATACATTTATACAACCTATATGTATTTATTTTTGTTTTTGCTTTGTCATAATTATGTTTTCGTGTTAACGAATTGTGATATATGAATTGTTTATACTCTTTGTAATGTTAATATAAATTGTTTAAATAAGAATATTTATTTAATAAACTCTACATATTATGTGTATAACTCTATATATACTAAGTTTATTCTATATATTTGTACAACATGTCAATTTATGTTTTCGTTTTCTATAATATATCATTATTATTGGTATATTTATAACATTTAAAAAAATCAGTAATTTTGTTATTTGTCCATTATAAACCTAATTTATAATTATCTTAATTGTTATTTGAATAAGTAAAAATTATTTCTTGGTCTGAGTGGATATAACATTTCTCTTTCACATGTCCACAGAGTTTTGAAAAATCACAATATCTTAGAGATAGGTAGAGAGGTAGAGATTTTTTTAACGAATCGCACTCATTTGTATGTGTCAGGAGTCTATTGATGAGAAGGGGCTTGGGAAAGCTTGAACCAGTATAAACCCAATATATAATAAGTATAATCTCATTGTAATTTTTTGATATTTAGTTATTCAATAAAATTTTTTTTTGGTATATTTGATAAAATTATTTGAACCTGGTATTTTTATAGCATTGAACGCTTTTTTTTTTGGCAAGTTTATGAAAAGCCCTAAAATATAAGTAATAAAGTAAATAAAGGGATATTTAGTTCAAACTTCAAAATGAGAATCAAAATCGGAACCGAAATAAAATGAAATTGAAATAATAATGACTATTTATTTTTTTTATTCGGTTCAACCTAGAATGAAAATTTGATTCCTTTGAAACTATTTGGATTATATAGGGCTGAGATTGGAATCAATAGTAATTTTTAATATATATATATATATATATAGTTTTTATTTTAATAAATTAAAGATTAACGAAAAATATTATAATAAATTAGTAATTAATAGTTTAAAAATTTTATGTGTGAAAATAATATGTATTAATTTAATTGATGAGAGATACTACAAATAATAAAAAAATATAAATAATTGAGAAATAAATACTTGTTTCTGAAGATGAATGAAGAGAATTAATTTGCTTTTTTTTGTTTTATGTTTTCTTCTTAGAGAAAAAAGAGTTTTTTAATTTTGATTCCCATCCGGAATCAAAATTGAATAATAGGAGTGGTAATGGGTAGGATACCCATCAAAATTGCCCTACTCAAATCCAAACCATTTTGAATTTAAACTATCCTACTCGTCCCAAACTCGATTATAACTATACTTTTACTATTTATACATATTCTAAACCTATTTAATATTATATGTTTACTACCCATACCTATTTAAGTATAAATATTAAAAAATTTAAATTATAAAATTATAATTCTCTCAATTAAATAATTATAAGGTTTAACCATATAATATATCTCCAACTTTACTCTCCTTTTCAATTCTGTCCAAATTTGAACTTTGTTACAATTTGGTATATCAACTTTTCAAATTATAACAAATCTATCCTCAGCCCTTCAAGGCACTAACTTTGCTTAGTTGGATTGCTTATGTGGCGTCAATAATAAATCATTGCCGACATAGTTTCTGATGTGGATTATATTTAGAAATTAAAAAAAGAAAATACAAGGGCAAAACGGTGTAGTTTTGCCTTTGTATATTTTTTTGGACCCAAAACAGAAAGACAACTCATAAATGTTCTTAGAAAAAATCCAAATTGTGCTATGATTCTTCCTTTCTTTATTTCTATAATTACTCTAATTACATATTCTCTTACTCTTTTGTTGTAGTATTTCTTTATCATAAGGTTAAATTGGTTATGAAAAATGAAAATGACGTACCAAGAAAGTACAAATGCAGACACCCAATTCGAATGATGACATCCTGTACCGAAGCAAACCATACAACAACTTGAAACCATCAATTTAACTTAGATAAATAGAGTACTACCTGTAAATGAGGACATCTCTAAAATTTTTGTCCATGGTTTGCTTCGGTACGGGATGTCATCATTGGAATTGGGTGTCTGCATTTGCACTTTCCTGTTACGTCATTTTCATTCTCCATAACCAATTTAACCTTATGATAAAGAAATACAACAAAAGAGTAAGAGTATATGTAATTAAAGTAATTATAGAAATAAAGAAAGGAAGAACCCTAGCCCAATTTGGGTTTTTTTTTAAGAATGTTTATGAGTTGTCTTTCTATTTTCGGTCTAAAAAGAATATATAAAGGCAAAACTACACCATTTTGCCTTTGTATTTTCTTTTTCTTTTTTAATTTTTAAATATAATCCAGGTCATAGGCTATGCCAGCAATGATTTATTATTGACGTCACATAAGCAATCCAACTGAGCAAAGTTACGTGTCTTGAAGGGCTGAGGATAGATTTTTTATAATTTGAAAAGTTGACATACCAAATTGTAATAAAGTTCAAATTGGATAGAATTAAAAAAATTAAGTAAAGCTTGTGATAGATTATGTGGTTAAGCCTAATTATAAATAAATATTTAATACTAATATAATTTTATTAAAGTAAGTAGATACATTAAATTCTATTATTAAAATAAAATAAAATATATTTATAATTAAAATTTAATAAAATATAATGTATATAATCGAATTTGAGTACTGGGTACCTAGAGTTATATATCTGAGCTTGTTATGGTTAGTAAAAATGTTATTTGTAGCCGCTTAAACTTACTTATAAACTATATATATTTTATATAAACGGATCGGGATGAGTCAGATATCTGAAAATACACGACTCATTGCCATTCTTATTGATTAATAAGGGAATGGTAGAAAATAACTTATTGCCAATAGGGGTTAGTTATCCAATCAAATAGCAATAATAAGAATTACCCATTTCCTTTCCCATTCTCACCTGAAACCAAGCACCACGTTAGTCTTTTTGAAGTCCTTCGAAGGAATAAACAAGTAATACATTTTCATACCATTAAGAGCAATCTTCTGCCCATTTTTGATGATCTTATCCAAAATTAATTTGTCCACTTGTTCACTTTCTTATTTTTACTTATTTACTTTTTATAACTTGTGAATCCTCAAATTGTATCTAAAATGAAGAGTAATGAGTTCAATACAACTAAAATCGTGTGAATTCGACATCGAACAAGCCTAAAATAAGCAAAATAAGTGGGCAGCTTGCAGCATCTGCATAAGTGAGATTGCGGCATTTGTGTAGGCTGCTTGCAGATGTTGTTGGCCTTACAAATGCCGCAAGTGCTTCAGTAGCCGATTTGCCCTTGGATTCCAATGTTTCTCTTATATGGCTCACAACTTTTTCACTGTATGGATGCCATGTTTTCACTCCAAATCCCACATTGGAAAATGAGTTTTTGGGTGTTAAAGCTTTTGCTACTTTCTTTCTCTCTTTCTCACTCTTTTATATCTTAAAAGGAAAAAAATTCTTTCTCCTTAGTTTTGAACCACCTAGGTTTCGCCTCCTTAATTAGCTTGGGTGATAAAATTAACTTGAAAGGGATCAAAATTAATTTCCTAAAATCCTAGATCATGCTTAGATCACTAGATTATTCAAATTAAATTGCAAGAACAGAAGATGTGTACCTGACATCATCGATTGTTGATTCCGTAAGCAATGAATTGGTGGTTTGTGACCTTCCAGAGATTACTCAACGAGAATAGCACAAACAATACCCAAGGAACGTAGTGTTCTATCTCGCTAAGTTTTTCTAGAGACCATGACCATTTTATAACATTATTTTAAGGTTAATTTCTATTTTGATCCTTGAACAAAATAGAAACCTTTAATTGGTCTCTACACTTTATTTCCTAATTTAATCATTACTTTAAATTGACTATTTAATTTGACTTCTGTACATAATAATATTTACATATTTAGCCCACATATAGAATTAATATTCCATATAATTCTAACAATCTCCCACTTAGGCTAACATATGTAAAATAAAATGCACACACCTTAATGAGCTCAAAATAATGCAGTCATGCAAAAGGTGTCCCAAACAATCTCGTCCATTGATCATATTGATAAAGGACTGAAGGGCCAGTCGCCACATTCATCGTGACTTAAGCCATCATCAATCACATTACCAACACTCTTAAACGACATAGATCAATTATAAGAGTGTAGCATGGAAACTACATGCAATATGATCCAACCATGTCTGTTTCCAACTGGTCAATCTTAAGTGAGATCAAACATAAATTAATACAGAGTGTAAAACACATAATAAAGTGAAAGAAAAACTCATTTTTTCTGTAGAAACTGAATGTACTTTACAAAATATATCCAATGCCAAACAGAGCATACATAAAACATAATGCAAACACAATGAACAAACTCCACTAAAACTAAATAGTCTCAAATAATGTGACACCCATATAAGCAGTGTGCTCATGAAAAACTTTCGGTATCACTACCTTAGTGAGTGGATCCGCAATCATGGAGTTTGTTTCAATATGCTCTATGGATATCTGTCCACTCTGTACCCTCTCCCTCACAGCCAGAAACTTAATCCAGATATGTCTCGATTGAGAAGAGCTTCTGTTGTTGTTGGAGAATAAAACTGCTGAGTTATTATCATAGTATAAATTCAAAGGCCTTTCAATGCCACTCACAAAGCGCAGGCCTGTGACAAAGTTCCTCAGCCAGATTGCCTGATTGGATGCCTCGTAGCTTGCTACAAATTCTGCTTCCATGATGGAGGTAGCTACAAGAGTTTGTTTTGCACTCTTCCAAGAAATAGCACCACCAGCCAAGAGATATATGTAGCATGATGTGGATTTTTTACTGTCTTGGCATCCAGCAAAATCAGAATCAGTATACCCAATGATCTCAAGCTGATATGATCTCCTGTACGTGAGCATATGTCCCTTCATTCTCTAAAGATATCTCAAGACTCTTTTGGCTGCTTTCCAATGTTTCATTCCTGGATTGCTGAGATATTGCCCTAACATGCCAACTATGAATGAAATATCTGGATGAGTGCAAACTTAAGCATACATCAGACTCCCAACTGTTGACGCATAAGGAATCTTCTGCATCTCCTGAATCTCAAGCTCATCCTTTGGACACTGATCAAGACTAAAATTATCTCCTTTAGCGACTGGGTATCAATTGGTCTACTATTGTGCATACTAAATCTCTTGAGTACTTTCTTAATATAGCCCTTTTGTGATAATCCAAGAATACCTCGAGTATGGTCTTAATGTATTTGAATTCCTAATACAAAAGAAGCTTCACCTAAATCTTTCATCTCAAAGTGTTTTGAGAGAAAGACTTTGGTCTCGTGCAGCAAGTCCTTACAGTTAGTAGCAAGCAGTATGTCATCCACATATAAGACCAAAAAGATAAACCTACTTCCACTGAACTTGTGATACACACAATCTTCCACAGCATTTGTCTCAAAATCGAAAGAGACAACTACTTCATGGAACTTGAAGTACCACTGACGAGAAGCTTGCTTGAGTCCATAAATGGATTTCTTTAATCTGCATACCAGTCGCTTTGGGTCTCCAGACACAAAGTTTTCTGCATGCACCATATAGATGGTTTCATCAATGTCTCCATTGAGAAACGCAGTCTTCACATCCATTTGATATAACTCAAGATCAAAATGTGCAACTAAAACATGATTATCCTAAAAGAGTCTTTCGATGAAACCGGAGAGAAGGTCTCTTTATAGTCAATCTCTTCTTTATGAGTGAAGCCTTTAGCTACAAGACGAGCCTTATATCTTTCCACATTACCATTAGAATCCCTCTTGGTCTTAAATATCCATTTGCAACCAATAGGTTTCTAGGTAATGGGTTAAGATCCCAAACTTGATTGTCTTGCATAGATTTATATTCTTCACCCATTGCCTCAATCCACTTGTGGGAGCTGAAATCCTACATGACATGATGAAAGCTGATTAGATCATCTTCCACCATGTCTACAGTGTCCTCATGTTCCTGAAGATATACTACATAATCATCTGGAATAGCATTTCTTCTCTCTCTAGTGGACCTCCTTAAAGGCACAAGTTCTGGCTCAAATTCTTGAGGTTGTTGAGCTTGTTCTTGAGGAAGAATGATTTTTTCATCCTGATGGGGAAGTTGTTCAATATTGTCTTGTATTGAAACTTGAGTTGCTTCTGGAACAGTGACAGGCGTAGGAACCTGAACACTGCTAGGAGCAATGATGGGAATCGACACTGAGTGTTCCTGTCTCGATCCCTCCTCAAAGACAATGTTTCTAACCTTATTTCTCCCCCCAAACTCAACATCCTCAAAGAATTTTGCAATTTTCGTCTAAAAATTAGTCCTGGTAGTAGGATTATAAAACTTATAACCCCGTGATCGCTCAGAATAGCCAATAAAGTAGCTGCTAATAGTTTTGGAGTCCAATTTAGTTTCATTGGGCTTATAAGGCCTAACCTCAGCAGGACATCCCCAAACAAGAAGGTGCTTTAGACTGGGCTTGCGTCCAGTCCAAAGCTCATAAGGTGTTTTTGCAGTTGCTTTAGTTGGTACTCTGTTAAGAAGATAAGTTGTTGTTTTCAATGCTTCTCCCCACAGAGACTCAGGAAAGGAAGAATGATTAATCATACTCCTTACCATATCCATAAGAGTCCTGTTACGCCTCTCAGATACACCATTCATACTGGGTGTACCAGGCATTGTGTATTAAGGGACTATACTACAGTCCTGTAGGAAAATAGCAAATAGTCCTGGACGTTGTTCACCTGAACCGTCATATCTATCATAGTACTCACCACCACGGTCAGATCTAACGCATTTAATCTTCTTTCCGAGTTGGTTTTCAACTTCGGCCTTATAAGATTTGAAAACGTCTACAGACTCTGATTTCTCATGAATGAGATATAGGTACCCATAATGTGAGTAATCGTCTATGAATGATATGAAGTATCTTTGGCCATTCCTTGTTGCTGTAGGCAATGGACCACAAATGTTCGTATGTATCAATTCTAAGACATTTGATGATCTGTTGGCACCTAGTCTCTTTTGTTTAGTCTGTTTACCTTTAATACACTCAACACAGGAGTCCAAATATGTGTAATCAAGTGTGTCTAGGATACCATATGACACAAGACGTTCTATTCTAGATTTGGATATGTGACCCAAATGTCTGTGCCAAAGTTCAGCTGAGTTATCCATAATCAGCTTCCTTTTGGTACCTATAGTACTAACTTGCAGTGTTTCATTATAAGAAGCATTAATATCCAACATATATAGATTATCACATGCATTCAAGAAGCCAGTACCAAAATTTTTTGAATCCATAGATAAAGTAAATAAAAGTGCTAAAAGCATGCTCCCCAAAATTAAGTTAGGAAACAAGTTGGATTCAGAACACGCAGTGATCAAGCACGAAAAGTTACCCAAAAGAAAAATACCTGGATGTCTGAAAGAAGCGAGAAGGGGCTGCAACAGCAACAACAGGACTTCGTGGCTGGCTTTGGATTCCACAAATTCCTCCATTATGAGGATCAAAGACTCCACTTCTCAGCTCTAAACATTAAAATGCACCACATAATTTATCAGAGAACCACATAAAATACGGCACTTAAATCATATCATAGAAACTCTCAAGAAATTGAAATAGCAGCTAATAAGGAAAAGGAAATAAGAAAATACAGAAAGCAAATAAATGCAATCAAATAGAAAGCAAACACACCCAGGTGAGATCTTGGCCTATTGGAAGTTAAAGAGAAAGCCTTTGGCCTATAAATAGCTTCACGAATCTGTAAACTACAATCTTTGAACACAAATCTAGACATGGAAGAAGCCATTGAAAGGTATCAAGAGGGGATTAATTGGAGATGGGTTTAAGAGGGGTTTTTAACTTTGAAGAGTTTTTGACATGGGAAGTTAAAATTAAAGCAAATATGTAAATGGAGCAGTCGTGGAAACCGATAAGCCACACACATCAAAATACAGTTTGAAGCTGATCGATATTTTTTTTTTATTTATCCGCTTGCTGCAAATTAAGGCTGATATAACAAAAGCAAATGTGTCACATTCATCAGGCTCAAAAAAAAATGTGTCACATTCATCAGGCTCAAAAAAAAATGTGTCACATTCATCAGGCTCAAAAAAAAATGTGTCATATTCATTCTCGTTTTATAGTGTGTTTGGTCCACCAATACTTCCAATTTTCCATTAACGGGAACTATCAAACAGAAAGTGATATAATTGTGCTGTAACTTTCAGTCTGAAAAATCTGATAAGAAAAGGAAGAAGATGAACAAGTTAGCAATTAAACTAGTCAACAATATGGAATATACTAGTCGGACTTGGGTTTCCAACTTTAAAATCATTTAAAACAAGTAACCGATAAAATAATTTAAATTTATTTAATGGATAAATTCATAATTTTATTTTCATATTTTTTAAATATTGATTATAATAAATAACAATATAAAATTATACTATACATAAAAATAATTCAACAAAAAAAAATCTTAAAAACTAAGATTTATGAAGCATCATAAGAATAGTTAAAAAAATAATATGGATTCCATAATTTCACTTACTAATTTTATTAATGAATATTAACATTAATTTAAAGGTTTTTATTTTAAAATATAAAAGGGATTCCATAATTTCACTTGTTAATTTATTAATGAGTATTAACATTAATTAACGAACGAGCAATTAACATTTTATTTGTATGGCTGGCAACATGTTTTATTAATATATAATATGGTATAGTACTGAATAATAAAGTATTGCAATTAATATTTTTTATATTTGAAAAAATTGTATAGTATAGTATAGTTAACTAAACTATTTTTGTTTAGTTTGATGGTATGGTATTGTTGCAGAAATAATAAAATGATAAAAATACTCTCAATCTAAAATTGATATTAATTTTAATTAAAACTCATATAAAAATATTAAATTTATTTTTATAGTTAATAATTAATATAATAATTCAATTTTTAAATTATTTTAAAATGATATTTTTAAAATATTAATAATTATTTTATTATCTAAATAATTTATCATTATTTAAATTGTGAAATTAGAAAAAATAATAATAAAATAAAATAAAAATATATATATGTGTGTTTATGTAAAAAGAAAAAAGAAAGAGAAGAAGAAAAAGAAAGACGGAAGAGAGAGAGAGTGATGGAGAGAGAGAGGGAGCAATGGCTGACTGGTATTTATTTTTTATCTATTGTCATCCGTTGATCTCCTATCGACACCACCCTCACCAGACGGTATCCTGTCCTCCGGCGAGTCCAAGGCCATTGGTCTCGTCGCCAACGGCCATCAGAGCACGACACACACACTATCCGAAATAGACGTCGGCTGAGATTTGTTGATGTCAACTGTTTTTGATATTTTTTTCGGCGATTCTGATACGGTTAAGACTCTCTCATTATGAACTTTAATTTAGTATCTCATTTGTCAATTTTGGATGAGTTTAGAAAAATACTTATATAAATATTTATTATTAATTATTGAAATATAAAAAAATATAAAATTTTAATTAATTAATTTTAATTAATGAAATAAAATAAAATTAGAAATAATAATTATAATTGATTGATTAATTAGTTGTGATTAAAATGAAATTTTAAAATAAAATTAATTAAAATAACGAAAGCAAATAAGTAAATATATATGTATTAAATTTAAAATGAAAATATTAACATAAAGTATGATTAAAATAAATTAAATAATTGAGCTATAAACATTTATTAGTAATTTATAAAATAAAATAATTATATTTAAATTATATACGTGTATGAAATTGATGGATTTATTAGAAGTAGATAAATTGGTAATTAATTAATGGTTAATAAATTTAAATTTATTAATATCATTAAATTATATTATTATAAGAGTTACTAATTAATAATTGAATTGAGTTAAATAATGATTAAATTAAGTGGTAAATATATTTTGTTTAAAAAAATTCATAAAATTAATTATTTAATTAAAATTTGTATTGTTATGATTATGATAATCATATTATTATTGTTGTTGTTGTTGTTGTTGTTGTTGTTATTATTATTGATTTTATTATAAAAGATTATTGAAAAATTTAGATAAAGTATTATTAAAGAAAGCAAATTGTATGTTATTATTATCAATATTTTAAAGTAGAGCAAAATAAGAAAAATTAAGGGAATTCACCTAAAATATACCATTTCTTAAAGAGTTAATATTTTTTAGATTCACTTCTTCTTAAATGGACTTAAAAAGACTAAAATACCCTTATATCTAATAAAGTAAAAGCGAGTTTGAAGCTGTCTCTTTCGTGTCCGAACTGTGAAGAAAAGAAAAACAACGCACATTATCTCTCTGTCTCGTTCATTTTGTTGTCTCTTTCTCTGCAAAACACAAATATGCTACCTCTAAATCAACAAAAGAAAGCTTCGTCATAATATCTCTCATTGTACCTAGTAAATTTTTATTTATTTTATCTATTTGAATCTCTTAAATAAATGTCCGGTCTTAGATTGTAGTAACTGTGAAATTATAAATTTTTTAGGTGAGAATATGGTTTATATTGATGCGTTTATCTAATTTTTTCATATCTGACCAGCTCACTTTCATTTCTCTTTCGAGTTGACTTTGTTTTTTATAACTGGAAGCTGAAAAAATTCAGTGAAATGTTATATAGTTGACGAGTGTTTATGGAAAACAATATCATATAATAATAGACTATGTTAGGGCATCTTAGTTGGTAGTTAGGGATAGTTATGTACATTGATTTTTAATCTAAATTTACAAGTCAGATATTATGACTTAACTGCCCCTAACTTACCCTAACCATCATCGGTTTGTTTTTATTTGCCTTAAAAAATTATCCATTACACTTCCTCTGACATCATGCACACTTTGGTCTGCAATTGAAAGCCGTCTCGTTCATTTTGATTTTTTAGAGAAAAAGTATACAAATTCTGCACTAATTATCCGTAACTTACCCTAATCATCATCAGTTTGATCCCAACTACCATTAAAAATTATCCATGACACTTCCCCTGATAACCTGCATACTTAGGTCTGCAATTGAAAGCTGTCTCATTCATTTTGATTTTTAGGGAAAAAAGTATACAAATTCTGTCCTAACTACCCTAATTTATCCGAACCATCATCAGTTTACTCTCAGCTGTCTTCAAAAATTATTTATGACACTTTTCCTAACAACCTGCTCACTTTGATTTGCAATTGAAAGCCGTCTTTTTAATTTTGATTTTTTAGAAAAAAAAATACACAGATTCTGCCTAACTATCCCTAACTTGCCCTAACCATCATCAGTTTACTCCCAACTGGCTTCAAAAATTATCCATGATACTTCCCTTGATAACCTGCATACTTTGATCTGCAATTGAAAGTCATCTCATTCATTTTGATTTTTTTAGAAAAAAAAGTGTACAGATTTTGTCCTAACTATCCCTAACTTGCCCTAACCATCATCAGTTTGCTTCCAGCTATCTTAAAAAATTATCTATGACATTTTTCCTAACAACCTGCATACTTTGGTCTGCAATTGAAAGTCATCTTATTCATTTTAATTTTTTTAGAGAAAAAAGTGCATAAATTTTGCCCTAACTTGCCCTAACCATCATTAGTTTGATGCCAGTTGCCTAAAAAAATTATCCTTACACTTAACTTGCCATAACCATCCACCAATTGCATTTTGTCAATTTTTGTGATGAATGGGGAAGTTTCTAGATTAATTTCTTTTTATTTGTGTTTGCAGGGTTTTGAATGAAATTTAAAGTTCAGTTATGTCTCGAAATAATGTAGTTATCCCCATCCGCTAAGATGGAATATTCAATGTTAACAAGTCAAAATATGTTGGGGGTCTATTAAATTTATTGTATGGACGAAAAGCCTAATTTCAATGAACTGAAGAAAGTTATAACAGATGTGATTAATATAGACAGTACTTCGAAGATTGGGTTCAACTTTTTTACCGAATATAATGAAGCACCACTTTATGATGTTATAGACGATAGACAATTTATTGTGTTCATTGCATTTGTCACCAAAAATAGATTGAAGCATCCACTATTTGTTAATATTGAAGAAGATGCCTTTAAACTAGGACATGGCAGCAATGACCCATCCGATTTGAAAAAAAATTATGGAAAGAGAGGTACGTAGTCTTGATTCAATTTCTGAAGATTAATATCATAACGAATGCATAAATGAAGATTCAATATTGTCTCCGAAGGTAGAAGGCATTCATGAAGGCCTTGAAAAATGTTGGCCACAGGGATGATTCCCGTTGGAATAATGTACCTGCTGATGCTCATGATATACTGTATTAACATACAATTGAGAATGTCAATATGGTTGATGTAGAACGTACGATTGAACTTCTTGCAACTTGTAATACCAGACCTTCCACTAAGGTGCATGTACATTATAATGATAGCACATACCAAAGTAATGACACCATCGATACAGATTCAGGCACTGACTTTGATTTAAATCTGTTGGGTGAATGTTCAACTACAGATTCTATTGTCAAAGGTAAAATATTTAGAACAAAGAGAGATTAATGTAACATCCTCAGCCAATTCTCATTAGAACTATTAGAGAATGTTATTTAATATACTGTCAATGCTCCAATCAATTCATTTACAAAGTTCTCTTCCAACTAACAAAAAATTTTAAATAATAATACAATCTGTATAATACAATACTTATAAGTCCAACATTTAAACCAATCTTCAATAATCCAAATACTAATTATAAACCAGATAACTATCATAAGTTTGTAAAATCAAGTGAATATATAATACATTCCTTTATTTGATAATCATTCACTAGAATCTCAAACTTTGTCCACTAAATACATATATTCCTTTCATGTTTACAAATTTATACAATCTCTAAATAGCCAAACTAAAATATATATATACATTTTATAACTTATGAGTACAATGTACAAAAGATCTCTATATGCACTGTAGGTAATTTTTCAAGATTCTTAATTTCACTTCTTAACTTGTTCCGATGTCCTGATACCTGTGTGTCAGAAAATAATTCTAACACGCTAAGCAAAGCTTAGTGGTGCTTGTATAAACATAATTTGTCACTTAATATTAAAGAAAAATACTTATGGAAATATAGTAATAACACTTAGTTTTAAAAAATATTTCAATATATTAACTATTTTCAATAATAAACCAACATAATATTTTGATTACACAAAATAATAACTTTAACTTTATAAAAGTCATCATGCTATACTATACTTTCGGTATTGTAACTTTTCTCTTTATGAATAATTTTATTTAAGACTTGTTTTCTCAATTATTAACATTGCTCACAATACATTTATTTTGTTTTTCATTAAGTCTTACTTTTCAATTTTACTTATAGGATAATTTAATTCAATCTATAATTTTCAATACTTAAATTTAGTACTATTATTTGGGGCACTTTATATTTTATATCATTGTATATACTTTCAATCATTACAACACTTATAAAGTTATTGATTAATTCAATAACTAGAGCATAATATTTCTATTCCGTGCATTAGAAATTTCACTTGTAAACACTAATATATACATTACCAATCACTTTCACATTGTAACACAGTAAGTCAATTTTAAGTAATTGACTTATATTATTATTTTGCATTTCTTCCATTATTCATAACATCATATTCACATATATTTTCAATTTGGATTACTTCATTAAATATGTCCATACATATTGAACTTAGATCATAGGTTTGGATAACAGGTTAGTGTAGTAATTTTAATGCCAAGTCTCAAGAATATATATAATAGCAATTATGTCCACTGTCACTAGTGACATAATGTGTCCATTAATGGCACCAGATGCCCACTGTCACTATGGCTATCTTTCCTCTGGTTAGCCATTTAATTCAAAACTAGATCTAAAATCAGTATGATTTGGGCAATAACACGACCAAGTTATGTTCAATGACTTGTCTATGTCTCTCATTAAAGAAAATAAAATTTTTTTACAGCATGTGACACACTCATTGACTTGGTCGTGTCACTGCTCGTGTCAGTAAACACACCTACTGACTTGGCCATGTCACTGGCTGTGCTCTCATTAAAGAAAATAAAATTTTTTGACAGCATATGACACACCAACTGACTTGGCCGTGTCACTGTCCGTATCACTAAACACACCCACTAACTTGGCCATGTTACTGGCCGTATCTCTCATCAAAGAAAATAGAAATTTTTGACAGCATGTGACACACCCACTGACTTGGCCGTGTCACTGTCCATGTTACTAAACACACCCATTGACTTGGGCATTTCACTAGCCGTGTCACTAAATATACTCACTGACTTGGCCATGCCACTGGCTAAAATTATGTATTTTTACACACTCAACCACTTAAACATGAACATATTTAAGATCTATGATAAAAATGAATAAAAAACTAATTTTTTTAACATAAAAGAGTTTATATCAAATACTTTACTCAAATATCAATTAATCAATCTTTAACCATCACTTATGGCTAAAAACAACATCAAACCACTCATCAATCCATTTAACCAATACTTTTAAGTAACAATTCATTATAGATGACTCAATCAATCAATTGAAACAGTAAATTCATAGAAATTCAAATATTTGCAAGTTAAAAATACATAAGCACATAACTCTTTCAATTTCTCTCTTTTCCCTCTTTTTCTTTGATCACTTGCTGATAATCTTACTTTTTCTAGCTTATTCTTTTAAAAATTTATAATTATATGTAATTCACTCTCAATTTTATTTGATTTGAAGAAAGAAAGATGAAGAAAATAAGAAAAATGGTGGAGGTAATGGTGTTTGGCGTAGAAGGTGGGAGAAAGGAGAAGAAGACTCTACACACACACATATATATATGGCTTAATCTAGTGTGACCAATCTCATTTTAACTATGGTGTACCTTCATTCTTAACCGTTGATTCTAAATCGAGTTTTAGTCCCGTGAAATTGTAAAAATAATTACTTCAGTAAATTTTGATATATACTATTCACTATTCTCTGCTTATAGCATTTATTTACATTATTTTTATCACTATACATTATCAATTATCAATATTAGTTAAAAATTTTCATATTTAAAATCTTGACCATTACATTTAACTACGACGTTGTCAATTATAACAATGAAGCAACATTGTTGATACAAAGTTTTCAAGTCTAATTCATCTTTCACAGTTGTCTGTTGTACTGATATATCATGTAAATGGAGATTGAGGGCAAAAAGTTTAGCTAAAGGGGATAAGGCATGTTGATGGTAATGAAATATGAGGTAGATCACTCATGCCTGACTGATTTTGTTCAGATTAGACATAGACAAGCTACTAGTTAGGTTGTTGCCAAGTGTGTTAAAAAAAGATTGATAAATCCCATTAGACTCTTCAATCCTAGAGATGTGATAGATGATATGAGTAAGGAATTTGGAGTGGAGGTAAGTTATTTTATTGCATGGAGGGGTCAAGAGCATGCTTACGAGAATGTCAGGTTGGTAATCCTGAATAATCTTTCTCTATTTGCCTGGATACTTACACATGATTACTAAATCAAATCCAAGTTTGGTTGTCCATGTTCACTGTGGTGATGATTTTTGATTCTTTATCTCTTTTTTACATTTGATGCTTCAATTCATATTGTAGACCGGTAATATCCATCGACAGAACGCATCTAAAAGGGAAATATCATGAAGTGCTTCTTATTGCTGTTAGCCATGATGTCAGCCAATAAATTTTTTCGTTGGCTTTTGGTATCGTAGACTCTTAAAATAATGCATCATGGACATGGTTCCTTGAAAGGTTAAAGGCAACCTTTGGTAAAAGAGAGAGCCATGTCATTATTTTCGACAGACATCGCAGCATTCAGAAGGCAATATCGAACGTCTTTCCAAATGCATTTCATGAGATCTGCATGTATCACTTTCTTAATAATCTCAAATGCAAGTTTCGACGTATAACAAAGGATCTTGAAAAGCACTATTATAAAATGGCAAAAGCATATAAAATTCATGATTTCACTATACTCTTTGGCCCATTTGGTATTGTCGTACTTGGTGTGAAAGATTATCTTGAGGGAGTTGATCTTGATAGATGGACATGATCTCATATGATAAAAGGAGATATAATATTATGACTACTAACATATCAAAATCTGTAAATGCTACACTTATCCATGTACGAGAGCTTCCCATAACTGCATTTGTTAGCAAAGTGCGAAAGATGTTACAAAGATGGTTTTTCGAATGATGAAGTAAGGTAGAAGCAGGCACTATAATGATGTCAATTGATGTGGAGAAAAAACTCAGAAAGAGAATGATGTATGCCTCGAAATTGAGTGTAAGTGTTTTGTTAAAACTTGTTTGTTAGTGCTATATTATGATTTCATTAATAATATCTTTACTTTTACCTTGCATGCTAGGTGCAACCTGCTAATAACATGAGATATGATATGTTCAACATTGATAAGAACTTTCTTGTGGACATGTCATACATATCTTGTTATTGTAGGAAGTTTTAGTTAGACCAGATTCCATGGGTCCATGCGTATGACTTGTGTTCCCCTTACTACTCGTGAGTTTCCTAGTACGAGGCATATAAAGGAGTAATAAATCCAGTACCCCACATAATAGATTGGAATTTATCGGATGATGTTACGAAGATGACTCTTCTACCGTCAGATGTTCGCACCTCAACTGGCAGACGTAAAAAAAGTAGAATTCCTTCTTCGGGTGAGAATAAAACACATCCTAAGTATAGTCATTACCGTGAGCAAGGTCATAACAAACTCACATGTTAGAATCTAATACCACTTCATTCTGCTTCTTAGCCAGTAAGTACTCAGACTACTCAAACATAAAACATTCTTTATTATGTATCTTTATTAATAATTATCAATTACAATAGTCTTGGTTTGAAATTTGAAAACTCCATCATTTATTATGTAATATTGGTTCATACAAACTATATAATGATGATTGTTGGCTAATGCTTTGCCATGTAAAAACTCATTATTCCATTAAGAATGTATGTACTGTAAGATTACGTTACACAGAATTTTGGTTGCAAAAACATGTAGTTAGAGGGAGTTAGGGCATTTCTGATTCACACATACATACATACTGTCAATTTACTGCAGTTGTCAATATTGTTTTATTAGGTGTCCATTAAGCATGGATGCACTGTAAGCGAACACATGATTTTCTTTGCAGAAACATGGAGTTAGGAAAAGTTAGAGCATTTCTGATTTACACATACATACATTCTATCATTTTACTGTAGTCGGCAATATTTTTTTAGGTGATCATTAAGCATGGATGTATTGTTGGAAAAGTGAACACATATTTTTGGTTGCAGAAAAAAAATTTGAGTAGAGTTAGAGCAAGTTAGGGGGAGTTAGGGCATATCAGTTCACCTTTTTAAATACAAAAAATTATAAAAAATTAAAAAACAATGTATATTAAGACTCAGGTGTGCAGATAAAAATTAAAAAGTGTATGAGAGTATTTCAAAATGCAGAAACAAGAAACTTGAGTGGAGTTAGGACAAGTTAGGGGAGTTAGGACATATCAATTCACCTTTTTAAATACAAAAAAAATCATAAAAAATTAAAACACAATTCATATTCAGACTCAGGTGTGCAGATAAATATTAGAAAGTGCATGAGAGTATTTCAGAATATAGAAACAAGAAATTTGAGTGGAGTTAGGGCATATCGGTTCATCTTTTTAAATACAAAAAAATCATGGAAAATTAAAATACATTGCATATTTAGACTCAAGTGTACATATGAAAATTATGAAGTATATGAGAGTATTTCAGAATACAGAAACAAGAAACTTGAGTAGAGTTATTGCAAGTTAGAGGGAGTTAGTCCATATCAGTTCACTTTTTTAAATATAAAAAAATCATGAAAAATTAAAATACATTACATTTTCAGACTCAGGTGTGCATATGAAAATTAAAAAGTGCATGAGAGTATTTCAGAATGTAGAAACAAGAAACTTGAGTGGAGTTAGGGCAAATTAGGGGGAGTTAGGGCATATCAGTTCACCTTTTTAAATACAAAAAAATTCATAAAAAATTAAAATATATTGCATATTCAGACTCATGTGTGCAGATAAAAATTAAGAAGTATATGAGAGAATTTCAGAATACAGAAATAAAAAACTTGAGTGGAGTTAGGATAAGTTAGGGGAGTTAGGGCATATCAATTCATCTTTTTAAATATAAAAAAATCATAAAAAATTAAAACACATTGCATATTCAAACTCAGGTGTGTAGATGAAATAGAAAATGCCTGAAACTATTTCAGAATGAAGAAACAAGAAACTTAAGTGGAGTTAGAGTAAGTTAGGGAGAATTAGGGAATATCAGTTCGCCTTTTTAAATATAAAAAAATATGAAAAATTAAAACATATTGTATATTCAGACTCATGTCCGTAGATGAAAAATAGAAAGTGCATGAAAGTATTTCAGAATATGAAAACAAGAAACTTGAGTGCAGTTAGGAAAGTTAAGGGAGTTAAGACATATCAATTCACCATTTTAGATATAAAAAAATCATAAAAAATTTAAAAAAAATATTGCATATTCAGACTCAGGTGTGCAGATAAAAATTAGAAAGTGTATAAGAGTATTTTAAAATGCAAAAACAAGAAATATGAGTGGAGTTAGGGTAAGTTAGGTGGAGTTAGGGCATATCAGTTCACCTTTTTAAATATAAAAAAATCATAAAAAATCAAAACACATTGCATATTCATACTCAGGTGTGCAGATAAAAATTAAAAAGTACATTAGAGTATTTCAGAATACAGAAACAAAAAACTCGAATGGAGTTAGGGCAGGTTAGGGGGAGTCAGAGCATATCAGTTCATCTTTTTAAATATAAAAAAATCATAAAAAAATAAAATATATTACATATTCAGACTTAGGTGTGTAGATGAAAATTAGAAATTGCATGGGAGTATATCAGAATGCAGAAATAAGAAACTTGAGTGGAGTTAGGACAAGTTAGAATGAGTTAGGGCATATCAATTCACCATTTTAATTACAAAAAAATGAAAAATTAAAACTATAAAAAATTAGGGGAAGTTAAGAAAATGTGTCTGTTGTTGGTCATGGTAAAAATCATTTACATTTAAATATAATAGCTTCAAAAACTATTCAACTTACAAATGAAAAATCATTAGAAATTCTTACCAAATTGTTTAAAACATATATAATAACAACATATTATATACATCAAACCATTAAAATGTTCACTTCTCGTCATCACTGTGATATAACCCAGCATGTTTCTGCGCTTCATGGTACCATAAATAGCATGTGGTGGTATATTTAATTTGCTTCATATTTTTCTAATTGCATGACCATACGTCACATTCAAGGGACATCAACAATTCTATGAACTTTACGACAAACATTTCACAATCTAAAATATTAATAAAATAGAAGTTTTGTGTTCATATAATATTAAATACATCAGCTAGGTTAAATCAATAATGGGGTAAGTGTCTTACCCACTCTGCTGAGGAAATTTGGACTTTTCATATTTGACATTGAGCTTGTAGCGTTGATAAATCTTAAGTCCAGGACAAAAATTGAAGAAACCAACATGTTCAAGTGCATGGGAAATCATTTCTGCAATTGGAGTAACACAACTCATTGTTTCCTTCATGTACTTTGTTCTGAATATTGAATCATATACAATAATTCTCCAATTAATCAAGGAGATCTCCAGCATCAACCAATAGAGGTTTTTGTGATTAGTTGGCAAAAAAATCTTGTTAACCTCCCAAGAGGGTTTTCCATAATGAAGATCACCTCTTAAAAATCTTTTGATACACAACCGTGGCATCCAGATTGATGCATATTCCTTCAACCTTGTGTACTCTAAATATTCCCAAATGAAAGTTTGGTTAATCATACAACCCCTATAAGTTAATCTCTGATCAAACCTGCTTGAAAGGCAATGTTACTTTTACCTCACATAATATAGGATTATATCAATATCCCAAATTATTTTTTTTATCTGCTACAGCATCATATGCATGTTGTGACACAGTCATGAGAGATAGACTCCCTCCACGTGGTTCATTGATATTTATTTCAAAGTCAGACATATTCCTATAAAAATAATGCCAAAAGAATTAAACATCCATTACAATAAGATAAAAATAAACATTAATTACTAAATACAAAAATAGGTTAGAATACACACCCTTGCAGTAGAGTCTAAAATGTAAATTTTTTTTTTCTTCCAAGTTCTTTTCAAGTAAAGAGATTTTACTATTCATTTGCATATTCAATTCATGAAACTCCCGATTTTGTTAACCTACCAAGGTGTGCAACCCTCTATTTTTTTTCCATCAAGTCCTGGATTTGAGTTTCTTTATCAGCTAACGATGTACGAAGTTCTTTTTTTTTTAATTTCCAAATTATACAAACGTCTCTCAAAATTTGAAGCAAGCGTTGTCTTCTCTCTCTCTCAAGCTCAAAAATCCGTTTCATAATTTTTCAACATTCGAATAATTAAATTCAGATTTGGGACATTGATCTTCTTTTGTGTGCCTTGGTACAGGGGGACAGTGTAAGATGTTCCATGACCACCCTTTCTCTACTGAGAGATAAAACAAAGAAATCGGGATATAGCTCTTCTTTTTTGGACATTTGCTGAAACATAACAACTTTCATCTCCTACATATAACACCTTTGAATGAGAATGACATCCTAAAATTGAACAACAATAATCAGTAATGAAATATCATATAGATAAGATCATTAGGTTTACTACTTCTGGTATTTTTGCATCAATTTTTTTATACGAGTATTTTGACTCCATACTCCAATTCATTATCCTAGAAATCTTATTACCAATTATTTTAATCCCAACCTTGTCTAAAGATGGCAATATTTCCATTGTAAAAATATTAATGCAATAAAAAAACCCACTTAAAGAGATTCTACCATCTTTTTTCATATTCTTCATGCTCCAAATGGCATCCTTCATGTTAGAGCATATAAACTTCTAACTCAATTTTTCCCAGGCAATACTGCTAAATGCATCAACATCATCAATAAGTGATAGAATTCGGGAATCAACTTTTGATTTGCTAGCCTTGCCAAAAACCATTAGGTCAATCAGACATGCGACCCCTAACTTAACTTGAAGGTTCATGTCGTTGCAGCTTTCAAATGCCTTTTGCATCTCCTTGCGGGTCATATTTCCATATCCGTTCACAAGAGGACTGAAGGCCGTATCCATATTCTCAATGCCATTACACTTCAATATAGAAATTAGACAAAATTCACCCGCTCCCATAGTCAAAACTTCATTGCCGATCTTAAACAAAAGCTCATCACCCTTTGGATTATGCACTTGGTGAAGGAATATGTAGTTAATCAAACCAGGCCAATGAAAAATATTTTGCTCATTCACATTCAACAAGTGTCCAATATTATAATTTGAAAAAGCAACAAGCTGGAGAAATTTAAGAAAAAAAAAGGTATTAAACAGCTAATTCACAACAGAAATATTGTTACCATGCATGTTAAATATTACAATTACTTTCTTCTTGTTATGGCCAAATGAATTTTTTATGACATGTATAATTTTTAATCTAGACCCAACTGTGTTAATCTGGTGGTACCTCCATTCTGATGGGTCAATTATATAGTCTGCACCAGGTTTGTCAATATTTTCTCCTTCTTTTACATTTCCTTCATCATTAGAAAACTCAACTGCTGTCTTCCTTTTCTTTTACTCATCGGGCTTAGACACTTTCCTCCGTTTGAACACATAACAATGACCTGATGAGGACATTTGGCCATGGCTGAGCAGTTTCTTCTCTATCACTATTGGCGTTCCCTCACCAGTAGAAGATGATGTAAAATCTGATGTCATTTCACCTTAAATAAAATGTGAAAGAATTTATTCTGTCCTACAAAATGGGTATGAAAAATTAGGCAGGGTTAGTAAAAAACCCTATATGTATATTTTAGATCTTGAAACATGCAACGTGATGGGAGTTAGAGAAAGTTAAGGGAGTTAGGGGATTCAATATAAAAAATCATAAAAAATTAAAACACATTGCATATTTAGACTCTAGTATGCAAATGTGACTTAGAAAGTGCATGAGAGTATTTTAGATGACAGAAACACGTAAATTGATGGGAGTTAGGGCAAGTTAGGGAGAGTGAGGAGAGATCAGTTCACCATTTTTTGATACAAAAAACATGAAAAAATAAAAGCACATTGTATATTTAGACTCAGGTGTGGAGATGCCAATTAGGAAGTGCATAAGAGTATTTCAAATCTTGAAACATGCAAGTCGATTAGAGTTAGGGCAAGTTAGGGAGAGTTATGGAATATCAATTCACCCTTTTTAATATAAAAAATTATGAAAAATAAAAACACATTGTATATTCAGACTCAGGTGTCCAGATGCGACTTAAAAAGTGCAAGAGAGTATTTCGAATGACAGAAACATGCAAATCGATGGGAGTTAGGGCAAGTTAGGGAAGTTAGGGCAGATTAGTTTACACTTTTCGATACAATAGACATGAAAAAATAAAAGACATTGTATATTCAGACTTAGGTATGGAGATGCCAATTAGGAAGTACATGAGAATATTTCCAATTGTAGAAACAAAAAACTTGAGTGGAGTTAGGACAATTTAGTGGGAGTTATGGTATATCAGTTTCCTCCTTTTAAATACAAAAAAATCATGAAAAATTAAAATATATTGCATATTAAGACTCAGGTGTGCAGATTGAGTTAGGAAGTACATGAGATTATTTCAAATTGAATAAACAAGAAACTTGAGTGGATTTAGGCAAGTTAAGGGGAGTTATGACATATCAGTTTACCCTTTTCAATATAAAAAAATCATGAAAAATTAAAACATATTGCATATTAAGACTCAGGTATGCAGATTAAGTTAGGAAGTGCATGAGATTATTTCATATTGCAGAAACATACAACTTGATTGGAGTTAAGACAAGTTAAGGAGAGTTAAGGCATATCAGTTCACCCTTTTAAATACACAAAAATCATGAAAAATTAAAACACATTACATATTTCGACTCAGATGTACAGAATGAGTTAGGAAGTGCATAAGAGTATTTTAAATTGCAAAAACAAGAAACTTGATTAGAGTTAGGGCAAATTAGGGGGGGGGGGGGGGGGGAGGGGTAAGGGCATTTCAATTCACCCTTTTAAATATAAAAAAATTATGAAAAATTAAAAAAATTGTATATTAAGACTCAGGTGTGCAGAGTGAGTTAGGAAGTACATTAGAGTATTTCAGAGTGCACAAATATAAAACTTGATTGGAGTTAGGGCAAGTTAGGGAAGTTATGGCATATCAATTCACCCTTTTCAATACAAATTAGGGTATGCAGATGCGAATTAGGCAGTGTATGAGAGTATTTCTAATTGTAGAAACATGCTACTTTATTGAAGTTAGGGCAAGTTAGGGGGAGTTAGGACATATCAGTTTACCCTTTTTACTATAAAAATTAGAAAAAAAATAAAACACATTACATATTCTTAATCAGGTGTGCAGAGTGACAAAGGAACTTGAATTTATTAATTAAGTTAGCAGAAATATGCAATTTAATGTGAGTTAGGACAAATTAAGGAGAGTTATGCAAGTTAACAGTAAAGTCATAACTACCCCTAACTCAATATAACGTCACTTAGATAAATGATACATCCTGAGAAGAACCAACAAACATAAAGACGTGCTTTAAAAAGCCAAGACACCGAACTACAAAAACACATTTCAAAACAACAGCTAATGCATCTCATAAAATCATCGGCTTTGAAATATTCATCTACTCTAATAGACAATATAAACTTCGCATCCAAAATTTTTTTCATTTTCAAATTGAAAAACCTTAAAATACATACCTATTATGAGTACTTTGAAAAAATGACGAAACTTTACGGAATAACGGTGGTTGAATAAAGCTTCAGACAACGACGATGAGAGAGCAACCAAGAGAATGACGGTGAGACAATGAGTGAACAATAGTGAGAGAGAGAGAGAGAGAGATTGGCGCTGACAGACCGAGATATGGAAGGATGGAGTTGGATTCGTAATCGGTTTCGCAATTTTGAAATGCAAGATGATGATTCAGTTCAGGCGCAATATGTATTGCAATGGTATTTTAGTCTTTTTAGGTCCATTTAATGAGAAGATGATCTAAAAAATATTAACTATTTATAGAATTGTATATTTTAGGTGAATTTTCAAAAATTAAAGTAAATAATATAACAATTATTCTAATAAATTCTTTATTTTGTTATATTATTATTATTATTATTATTGTTGTTGTTGTTGTTGTTGTTGTTGTTGTTGTTATAAATTTAATTTTGAAAAAAAAATAAGTTAAGTAAGTTTTACATATATATACATATTAATTTATTTTAATTAAAAAAATATGAAATTGTATTTTTCTAAAATGCCAAAGATTAAATAAATACTATTAAGCTTAATCGAATGAATTAATTAGTAATATTAAAATTAACATTATCATTATTAAACTATTAAAATAAATAAACTAAATTAATGTAATTAAATAATGAAGTAGTATTATTAATTTTATTATTAATATTGTTATTGAATGATTGATAGAAAGTTAAAATAATTTAAATAGGATATTATTGACTTAATATTTAATAACCATTAGCTTTGTGAAGTTATTATTGAGCAGTTATTGAGATGCTGACTGTTATGAGATATTTTGAAGTGTTATTCCTTGTTCTATTTCAGGGAAAAATATCCTAATTATAAGGGAGACTCTGTTAAAATTTTGGCAAAATATATTTAAGAGTCATCTATTGGTCCACATTCTTATAGTTTTCGTTTGTTGTTTAAAAATAATTTTCAAGTATTTTCCATCTTCAGTCCAATGCTTCGAGGAGAGTTATTAGGTTTTATCTACTGTGAGTTATATAGATTAATATAATATTCGTTCCCATAATTTATATTAATGGCTACATTTGCATACACGTATTTTATTATTGTGTGGTACATATCCAGTTATTATTATCAATATTAGACTATAGAAATATAATGTATGTTAGTGCATAAATTGATAGTTTTTGATGCTTATAATATGTGTTTGTCAGATAGGGTTAGGATGATTTGGGATCATGCATGATCGGAATACATGTTATATTATGATGATAAGATTATGATTGACGTGATGGCAGATGCATTCTCATGCTCAGCGTTGCTTAGCTAAAGCAGTGACAATGAATCCTATGTATTAGATTCTAAGATAAAAGTGTGGACTAAGAGAGCCAGATAGAGGGATTGGCTCTCCAATTTGGGTTTAGTGTGACCCCATTAACTTACTTCTATCTTTATATGATTATGTGATTTATTTGTCTAGTTGACATTTATATGAGTATCATTTGCATGAGATCGATATATTATATTAATTATTTTATAGTTTATTAAGTCGAACGCTCATTCCTGTTCATAAATTTTCCCTCAAGTTGCAGGTTGAGCGTGGAAGAAATATTTCATCAAGTTAACCTGCCTTTTTTTTTTCGAGCAGGAACGTTATTTTGATAAATATATTATCGTATAATTATATTATACTTATTGTATTTTAGAACTCTGCATGGTACTTCTTTTATTATCTATCTTTTTATTTAGCTCCTCTTTTTGGTTAAATGAATTCATTACCTGATATTTGGTGATGATGATATGATGTTATATTAGTCGTGAAATGTTAGTAGGCTCATGAGCCCAATTTGAAATAATGATTGTTGTTACTATCTAGAATTTTTAAAAAATGAGTTGTCAGGTTGACTACGAGTTTCCTAGTACATGTCACATGCCCTCGGGTTTGGGTTATGACAAAGTTGGTATCAGAGCAAAGATTTTGCTGCTTGTACTATGTCTATAGTTGGAAGAGTTCTAGTTGGTCTAAGTTCTTATTTCATGCGGAGTATAGGTTTCCTTTTCATTTTGATTGAGTCTCGATTGTCTCACATTTAGCCTTATCCATAGGTTGTGATTCAACGGTTGTCATATATATATGAATGTTATAAGTGTTTGATAAATACAAGGCATCTGTTTTGCTACTTATGTGCCCTTGAAGTATAGATTGTGTTAAAGATTATGTATCGTAACATTATATGTTTTCCCTTGAACGTGTAAAATGATAAACTCTGAGTAGTTCTTTAAGCAGACTTAGTAGCTTAAGAAATTAGATAGTTGATTTAGGATAGATTTAAATTCTTAATTGAACAATGATTGGGTGAGAAAATAAAATCTAAGTAAATGGAAATTGAATGTACAGTATAATGTTTAGGTCATTTTTATACTAGTTTTTAGTATAATTTTATGTGTGTTTTAGTTAATGTTTTGATTGATTTTTGTTTTAAGTTTGTTTATTGTGTTTGTTTTTAGGTTTGAAGTAAAAACACCCTTGGAAGATCAAAACAGTCAAAAACAGAGCAAAAATGAAGAAACAGTAAGAGACACACCCAGAGACACGGCCAAGTCTCTGGCCGTGTCTCATCTGATGAGCAAAACCAAAGAACAGAGCAAGAAAGAGCAAAATTGAAGGCAGGAGAGGACACATGCAAGGGACACGGCCGTGTCACCTGGCCGTGTCCCTCCAATGAAGCCCAGACACGGCCAAGTCACTCTGACTTGGCCGTGTCTCACCAAATGCCAAAGGAAAAGAAGAACCAAATCTTCACAGAAGTGAACACAGGGAAGGGACACGGCCGTGTCACCTGGCCGTGTCCCTCCAAAAGGCACTCACACGGCCAAGTCACCTCTGACTTGGCCGTGTCCCTCATGAACCAAACGCGCAGCGATTTTAAAGCGTACGTTTCGTATAAAAGGAAGGAGAAGTTGAGAGAGAGGGACATCGAGGGTTTTGGAGAACAAAAAGAAAAGAGAAGAAAGGGAGGCATACCCAACTAGGGATGAGGAGAGGGTGACACTCTCCTTGTCCCTCATCTTCATCCTCCATCTTCATCTTCTCCATCTTCCATTGATAGATCTTTAAGGTTCTTTGGGATAATTTGGGTTATAAGCCATCAAAGGTTGAAGAAGCTTCATGGAAAATATTGGTGACTTGAGAAAGCTCCTTTCTATCTTCCAAAGGCAAATCAATTGAAGAGTTGGTGACTTGAGAAAGCTCCATCTACATTGCAAGGGGAATCAACCATTGAAGAGGCTTCAGTTCTTCATCATACATCAAGTGGAGCTAGGAGGAAGATTGGCAATCCTACTCTTAGCATCTTCACAAGGGGTTTTTCTATTCTCTCTTTTAATTCATTTTTATTGTCATTGATGTATTAAGATATTGATATTACAATGAACAATTTGTATTTGATTTATATTGAGTTGAATGGATATTTTAATTTGATGATGTTGAGCTAAATACCCATGCTTAGGGTTGTAGTATATTTGATTGAATGCTTTAATTTGACATTTCCATTGATGTTCCTTGTTGATTGGTTGATTGCATTGGATTGTATGCTAGGTTAATAGATTAGCTACCTATTGATCTCTAGATATTGAATGAAGGACCGAGAGGTGAAATTTTGTATCGGAATTATGCAATTAACTACCCTATGAATGAATTAGAAATATAAGTTCTAGGGTTTCATTAATTTGGTAATGTAAATAATTGGTTATTGCTAATTCATGAATGTGAGAACTAATGGATTGGTAATTGACTAATTAACCTTAAAGAACAAATTAATTACAAGGCTATAATGGATAATTGAGAATTGAGTTTTGATTGAAGGAACCTATAACCTTAGGCACTTTCCCAAGAACTGAATTGATCTTGTGCACTTATCACACACTTCAACCCTACACTCCTTAATCTTAGGTTTAAATTGTTCTTTTATAATTCCAGCAACAAACTTCTACATTTAAATAAATTGTCTATCAAGCTATTACGAACCACACCTTCTTGGGGAAACGACCTTGGGGCGATCACCATTGCTACAGCTACCTCGTATACTTGCGAGTGACGCTTTGTAGTAGTGTTAATTTGAGCGTAACAAGTTTTTGGCGCCGTTGCCGGGGAAGGTTGTTTAGTAGTGATAGTTTGATCTTTCTTTTCATTGTTTGTTTATTTTCTGTGACTTGTTTGTTTGTTTTGTTTTTCTTTCAATTTAATTATTTGTTTATTTTATTTAAGTTGCTAAGTGCCTTGTGTAAATATGCAATTTCCAAGGTACGCAGGGGTTTATGATGATAACCCAGACTCTGACATGGCACGACAATTAGCAGAATTAACGAACCAACTTAAGATGCTAAGTGCCAGAGGAAGAACACCTATGCCTACTCGTGAAGTATGTTCAGCATGTGGCATTGCAGGACATAGCGCAAACATGTGTTCATTTGATTATGGACAATATCAAGAGAGGCAAGAGGAAGAATATGCCTATGAAAGTTTCCAGCAAAGGGGTAGAAGTAACCCATATTCCAATCCTAGTAATCCAAATTGGAGAAACTACCCAAATTTTTCATGGGAAAACCAACAGGACATTCCACCTCCAAATTTTTTTCAACCTTACCAAAGAAGTTCTTACTCTCAAGAACAATATTCAAATCAAGAGTACCTTAAGCGATCCACATTAGAAGATAGTTTGAATGCCTACATTCAAATTAGCGCACAAAATCAAAGTAAACTTAAGGAACCCACTTTGGAAGAAAGTTTGAATGCCTTCATTCAAATTAGCTCACAAAACCATGATAAATTTGAGAAATCCACAGTGGAGGATGATTTGAATGCTTACCTTCAAGTTAGCACAGAAATTCAGGAAGGAAGCAATGAGAGGTTTGATTCTTTGGAGGAATCATTGAAGAGGGTGGAAAAGCAAGTTGGGCAACTGGCACATCAACTCCAAGCACACCAAGAGGAGGAATTTCCTAGTCAATTGGAGCAAATAGAGGTAATCACAAATTTTAAGAATGAACAGGTGATATATAACGATTTTTGTGATTCCTTTGATGCAGGAATTAACAATGAAGAAGATGGCGAGGGAATTCAATCAAACATAGAGGAGTTAATTCAATCAAAGGAGGAGGAGAACTTGGAAGCATCGACTTCGGAAAAATTGCATGAACCTCCAAATCCTTGTATGCCACCAATCCCATTCCCAAGTAAGCTAAATGCAGAGAAACAAGGTATGCAACTTTCTGAACTCCATGATATGCCCTATAGTGAAGATAGTGTAGATAAGCTTGAGGTGGCCATGACCATAGAAGTAGAGCCTAATTCTTCCAATTTAGAAATTGATGAGAGCAATTTACTATTAAAAAATGAGATTGTTGAGGGGGAGTTTCAAATTGCTAAAGAGGATAAAGAAGTGATTCAACCAAACTTGGTTGAACTTAAAAAGACCCCTAGAATTATGAAAGATGTTTTGGTTGGGGATTACAGTATGCAACAAATTATAATCTCTCCCACCCTTGGTGGTGAGAATGAGCAAAAACCATATATAACCATGTTGCAAACTGAAAAAGGGTCTTATCATGTCCCTATAGCATTAGTGAATCAAGCTAAGACAACCCCCATATGTTCTTTTTGGACAACTGCTCTCCTAAGAATGCTACCTAGGCTTTTCCTTACATTGGGCACATTTCAAAGTTGCATGGTGTTCATCCTCTCATTCATGGGCTCCAATTGCATTATGGGTGGAAGGAGCCCCACACATCGTATATGGGAACGATGGAAATCAGGTATCATCTAAACTTTCTCTGTAGTATGCATGCTCACATTGAGGACAATGTGAATTTTTAAGTGTGGGGTGCATTTGGTGTTTTATGTTTTTACTTTTAATTGCATTTTGTTTAGGTTTTAGTTACTGTTTTTAATGTTTTTCATTGAATAAATGAGTTTTAGAAAGTTCAATTGTTATAAAAATTGTTGATAGATGACCTTTGAATTTTTGAAGCATGAAATTGAGAATTGAGTAGAATTGGTGCTTATTGTCAATTTTGTTGGTTTTTCTTTGCATTGCCATTAACCTAGTGAGGAATTGAGCCATCAACTTATTATTCTTGTTGTGGGTGAACATCTTTGATTGATGAATTGCTAGAACTTGCTTTGAAATACATTTTAAGATTACATAAAATTTTCAATTTGGCATCAAGATGATTAAGGCAATTAGGTGAACCCACTTTGGCTTAAAAGACCAACCCTATATTCAACCTTAGTTAGCCAATTTTGAGCTTATTTTATTTTCCTTTTCTTTCTTTTTCACAACACCATTAGCTTGGACCTTGTTGTTTAACTTTTACCCTTTCATTAGGTCAAGAGCATTTTAAGAGCATTTATGACCGAGTGTTGTGTTGAATTAAGTGTGGGGTTAAATTTAGTAGGTTTAAGATTGCAAAGCAAAATAAAAACTTGTACACAAACTTGTGTACAAGAAAAAGAAAAAAAAATAAGAAAAAAATAAAAAAATAAAAAATGAGAAAGAGAAAAAGAAAATATATATATATATATATAATAAGAATAATTGTTGTTCTTGTTGAAAGGGTTGGAATGAATCATTGTAATATGTAACAAGTGAGTTCCTTGGAAAAGCTCTTTAATGTCAATGGGAATATGAGAGGAAGGTGTTTTGGGATTGTTAGTTATACATATGATCGGTTACTTCATTCTTGAAGTGCTCTTGAACTTAATGATTAAGCTCACATTTCCTTAATGCCATGCCTTTACCTTAGCCCCATTACAACCAAAATAAAGACCTTTTGATTGATGCTTGATTGTTATTTTGTGGTGGAGATTTGATTGATAAGCAAGCCTATGGAAATAATCTTTCATTGATTGTTATGAGTGTAAACACCACCATAATCAAACACTTGAAAGAGTTGGTGAGGGAGTGACAATATTGGTTTTGCATGGAAACCACTTAATTGCATGAGTGTCAATTTTGTTTGATTCAATATTGATTGTGAATTTAGGGATAAGGAGGTCTTGATGCATCTTTATAACTCTTGAACTTAACAAAATTCATCTAGTTAGTGTGTTTTGATTTTAGTCTTGCTTGGGGACAAGCAAGGAGTTAAGTGTGGGGTAGTTGTTTAGGTCATTTTTATACTAGTTTTTAGTATAATTTTATGTGTGTTTTAGTTAATGTTTTGATTGATTTTTGTTTTAAGTTTGTTTATTGTGTTTGTTTTTAGGTTTGAAGTAAAAACACCCTTGGAAGATCAAAACAGTCAAAAACAGAGCAAAAATGAAGAAACAGTAAGAGACACACCCAGAGACACGGCCAAGTCTCTGGCCGTGTCTCATCTGATGAGCAAAACCAAAGAACAGAGCAAGAAAGAGCAAAATTGAAGGCAGGAGAGGACACATGCAAGGGACACGGCCGTGTCACCTGGCCGTGTCCCTCCAATGAAGCCCAGACACGGCCAAGTCACTCTGACTTGGCCGTGTCTCACCAAATGCCAAAGGAAAAGAAGAACCAAATCTTCACAGAAGTGAACACAGGGAAGGGACACGGCCGTGTCACCTGGCCGTGTCCCTCCAAAAGGCACTCACACGGCCAAGTCACCTCTGACTTGGCCGTGTCCCTCATGAACCAAACGCGCAGCGATTTTAAAGCGTACGTTTCGTATAAAAGGAAGGAGAAGTTGAGAGAGAGGGACATCGAGGGTTTTGGAGAACAAAAAGAAAAGAGAAGAAAGGGAGGCATACCCAACTAGGGATGAGGAGAGGGTGACACTCTCCTTGTCCCTCATCTTCATCCTCCATCTTCATCTTCTCCATCTTCCATTGATAGATCTTTAAGGTTCTTTGGGATAATTTGGGTTATAAGCCATCAAAGGTTGAAGAAGCTTCATGGAAAATATTGGTGACTTGAGAAAGCTCCTTTCTATCTTCCAAAGGCAAATCAATTGAAGAGTTGGTGACTTGAGAAAGCTCCATCTACATTGCAAGGGGAATCAACCATTGAAGAGGCTTCAGTTCTTCATCATACATCAAGTGGAGCTAGGAGGAAGATTGGCAATCCTACTCTTAGCATCTTCACAAGGGGTTTTTCTATTCTCTCTTTTAATTCATTTTTATTGTCATTGATGTATTAAGATATTGATATTACAATGAACAATTTGTATTTGATTTATATTGAGTTGAATGGATATTTTAATTTGATGATGTTGAGCTAAATACCCATGCTTAGGGTTGTAGTATATTTGATTGAATGCTTTAATTTGACATTTCCATTGATGTTCCTTGTTGATTGGTTGATTGCATTGGATTGTATGCTAGGTTAATAGATTAGCTACCTATTGATCTCTAGATATTGAATGAAGGACCGAGAGGTGAAATTTTGTATCGGAATTATGCAATTAACTACCCTATGAATGAATTAGAAATATAAGTTCTAGGGTTTCATTAATTTGGTAATGTAAATAATTGGTTATTGCTAATTCATGAATGTGAGAACTAATGGATTGGTAATTGACTAATTAACCTTAAAGAACAAATTAATTACAAGGCTATAATGGATAATTGAGAATTGAGTTTTGATTGAAGGAACCTATAACCTTAGGCACTTTCCCAAGAACTGAATTGATCTTGTGCACTTATCACACACTTCAACCCTACACTCCTTAATCTTAGGTTTAAATTCTTTTATAATTCCAGCAACAAACTTCTACATTTAAATAAATTGTCTATCAAGCTATTACGAACCACACCTTCTTGGGGAAACGACCTTGGGGCGATCACCATTGCTACAGCTACCTCGTATACTTGCGAGTGACGCTTTGTAGTAGTGTTAATTTGAGCGTAACATATAACATATGAGATAATTAGATTATGAATGATGCATTCAATTATAGTGTGTTTGATTTTACTTGTAGAACCTATAAGGTTGATAATAATGAATAATTTTGGATAAATAATTCGAAATCCATAATAAGAATTTTATAGAGAGCTTATTAAACTCCTAGTGTTAACACATAGCTAGAAGTGTTTAGATTAATAAGTAATAATACTTGTGAAATGCATGGATAGTGATTTTGGATCTGTACATCAAGTATGACATTAGGACTTGGTATTGAATAAAATGACAAATAATAGTTATGAATTATAAAGATAAAGTAACTTAAATTTTGATAATGGAGAGTGTATGATGAGTTTGAATGGGGAAATATTTGTACTATAAGAATATAAATATATTCATTGATATAAAATATTTTGAATGGATGATAAAAGTAAGTCTATAATATGGCTAGAGTTATAATTTTCAAATGACATGGAGTAAATTAACAAATTGCAGTGGTAGGAAACAATAGAAAGCTATAAGTTTTTGAGTTTAGAATCAGCTAGATGAGCATATAGCATAATGTATTGGTTCAGTTTAGGGTTAACATGGTGCAGGAAACCATTAAACTTTTTCCAAGTGAGGTTTAAGTCTAAAATAGCTATTAAAGCATTTTAAGATAAATTATGATAATATCTGAGCAAGATTTCGAAGTGATAGAATAGTTCACCCAAGAGTATTAGTTATAGTTCTTAGGGTAATTATGTCAGAATGCCTTAGAAAGCGTGAAGAGTTTTTCTACCTGAGCGCTTACTTTAATATGAAAATTCAAGGACCAATTTTATAAAGGGGAAGATTATAATAACTCGATTTTTAAATTATTTTAAAAAAATATTTTTAAAATATAAATAACTATTTTATTATTTAAATAATTTATTATTATTTAAATTATGAAATTAGAAAATAAAATAAAATAATAAAATAAATATATATATATGTGTGTATTTGTAAACAGAAAGAAGAAGAAAGAGCAAGGAGAGGGAAAGTGATAGAGAGAGAGTGAGCAATGGCCGACTGGTGTTTATCTCAGATCTATTACAGTCTGATAACCTCCTATCGACACCGCCCCCACTAGATGATAGCCTGCCCTTGGCTAAGTCTAGAGCCACCGGTCTCGTTGCCAACTGCCACTGGAGCACGATACACGCTTCGTCCACAATAAACACCGGCTGAGATATTTTTACGTCGATTTTGATCGTTTTCGACCTCATTTTCCGGTGATTCTGATACAGTTAAAATCTTCTCGTTACGAGCTTCAATTTGATATCTCATTTGCTAATTTTGGATGAGTTTAGAAAAATACCTATATAAATATTTATTATTAATTATTGAAATATAAAAATTAATTAATTAATTTTAATTAATTAAGGTTTATGAAATAAAATGAAATTAGAAATATTAATTATAATTAATTGATTAATTAGTTGTGATTAGAATGAAAATTTAAAGTAAATAGATTAAAATAATGAAAACAAATAAGTATATATATGTATTAAATTTAAAATAAAAATATTAACATGAAGTATGATTAAACAAATTAAATAATTGAGTTATATATATTTATTAGTAATTTGTAGAATAAAATAATTATATTTAAATTATATATGTATATGAAATTGATGAAATTATTAGAAGTAGATAAATTGGTAGTTAGTTAATGGTTAATAAATTTAAATTTATTAATATCATTAAACTATATTTTTATAAGAGTTACTAATTAATAATTGAATTGAGTTAAATAATGATTAAATTAAGTGGTAAATATATTATGTTTAAAAAAATTCATAAAACTAATTATTTAATTAAAATTTATATTGTTATGATTATGATAATCAAATTATTATTATTATTATTATTATTATTATTATTATTATTATTGGTTTTATTATAAAATATTATTGGAAAATTTGTATAAAGTATTGTTAACGAAAACAAATTGTATGTTGTTGTTGTTATTATTATTATTATTTTAAAATAAAGCAAAATAAGAAAAATTAAAGTAAATAATATAACAGTTATTCTAATAAATTTTTTATTTTGTTATATTATTATTCTTATTATAAAATTAATTTTGAAAAAAAAACTAAGTTAAGTAAGGTTTACATATATATACATGTTAATTTATTTTAATTAAAAACAAATATGAAATTGTATTTTCCTAAAATGCCAAAGATTAAATAAATACTATTAAGCCTAATGAATGAATTAATTAGTAATATTATTATTAACATTATCATATTAAACTATTAAAATAAATGAACTAATTTAATATAATTAAATAATTACGTTGTATTATTAATTTTATTATTAATATTGTTAGTCAATTATTAGTAAAAAGTTAAATTAATTTAAATAGGATGTTATTAACTCAATATTTAATAATCATTAGCATTATGAAATTATTATTAAGTAGTTATTGAGATGTTGACTGTTATGAGATATTTTAGATTGTTATTCCACATTCTGTTTAAGAAAAAAATACTCTAGTTATAAGGGAGACTCTACCGAATTGAAATTTCGGCAGAATCTTTAAGAGCTGTCTATTGGTCCATATTCTAATAGTTTCTATTTGTTGTTTAAAAATAATTTTAAGATATTTTTTTTATCTTTGGTCGAATGCTTCAAGGAGAGTTATTAGGTTTTATTCATTGTGTGTTATATATATTAATATAATACCCGCTCTCTTAATTTATATTAATGTTATTATTAATTTTATTATTAATATTGTTAGTCAATTATTAGTAAAAAGTTAAATTAATTTAAATAGGATGTTATTAACTCAATATTTAATAATCATTAGCATTATGAAATTATTATTGAGTAGTTATTGAGATGTTGACTGTTATGAGATATTTTAGATTGTTATTCCACATTCTGTTTAAGAAAAAAATACTCTAGTTATAAGGGAGACTCTACCGAATTGAAATTTCGGCAGAATCTTTAAGAGCTGTCTATTGGTCCATATTCTAATAGTTTCTATTTGTTGTTTAAAAATAATTTTCAGATATTTTTTTTTATCTTTGGTCGAATGCTTCAAGGAGAGTTATTAGGTTTTATTCATTGTGTGTTATATATATTAATATAATACCCGCTCTCTTAATTTATATTAATGGCTACATTTGCATACACATATTTTATTATAATTGTGTGGTACATATGCGATCATTATTATCAATGTTAGATTATAGAAATATAATGTATGACGGTGCATAAGTTGATAGTTTTCGATGCATATAATATGTGTTTGCCAGATAGGGTTAGAATGATATGGGACCATACATGATTAAGAATACGAGTTATGCTATGATGATACTATAATTATAAGATTAGCATTGGCGTGACGTCGGGAGCATTCTCATGCTTAGTGCTATTTGTCATTCGGGTAACGCTCCTTGGCTAAGACTATGACTGCAGACCCTATATATTGAATTCTAAAAGAACTGTATGGACTAAAAGAGTAAGATAGGGGATCAGCTTCTCGGTTTAGGCTTAGTGTGACCCCATTTACTTACTCCTATTCTTATATGATTATGTGATTTATTTGTCTGGTTAACATTTGCATGAGTATCATTTGCATGAGACCGATGTCTAATATTAATTGTTATATAACTCATTGCTAATTCATGTTCACTCTTTTTCTTCAAAGTTGCAGGTTGAGCGTGGAAGAAATATTTCAACAAGTTAATCTACCTTTCTTTTTTTTCGAGTAAAAATATTATTTTCATAAATATATCATCATATAATTATGTCGTACGCATTGTATTTTAGAATTCCGCATGGTACTTCTTTCATTGTCTATTTTTTTTTATTGAGTTTTGCTGTTTGTGTAGATGTATTCATTAGCTGATATTTGGTGATGATGATATGATGCTATATTAGTCGTGAAATGTTAGTAAGCTCGTAGGTCCATTTTGAGATAGTGATTGATGTTACTATCTAAATTTTTCAGAAATGAGTTGTCAAGCTGACTACGAATTTCGAAAGCTACGTTTTTTTTTTATTTTTTAGTATCAGTCACGTGCCCTCAAGTTTGAGTCATGATAATTAATTTCAATTGAAGATATAAATTTCATATAAAATAATATTAAATTTATTTTTTATAGTCAATAATTTATTTTTTATAAATAATTGATTTTAATTATTAATTATAATTATTTTGTACTTGTTAATTAATAATATTATTATTGTTTATTATTTTTTAGAGAATGAGTGGGATAAGAAAAAAATGATTATTAAGTTAGAAAATTATATTTGAAAGATTAAGCACTTGTTAAGAGTATTTTTAGAAAAGAAAATATATAAACCATGGCAAATCACCAATTTGGTGGTTTAAAAAACTTGATAAAAATCATAAATTTTAAACTATAAAAAAATACGAGATACCATATTATGATATTGAAAGTTAAAATAAACACAAAATTAAATCATATCATACTATATTAAACTATTAAAAATCATCATTCAAACAAAGGGCAAATAGATTAATAAAAAAAAGGACATTAAATACCCTTTTATGCTTCCCCTTTTCAGATTTACGGAGCCATAGTTTTTTTTTATTTGTAGTCAATGCATGTTTTTTTTTTCAATGCTAAAATTTTTAAATAGTGGTTTTTATTTTTCTATTTATTTATTCATAAATAATTTATTTGAAATCATATTCTCAATATACAATAAAAAAATAAATATATACATAACGTATATAAAATACACACATAACAAATAATAGTATATATACAACATATACACAACATCTATTAAATATTAACAATATTTATCAAACATCGATTAAATATCGAACAAATATTTATCAAACATCGATTAATTATTTTTAATATTTTTTTAACTTTATTTTTTAATTTTATATTTACACAACATACAAACAACATCCATACAATATATACATAAAACACATATAATATGTATAAATAAATATATAATATACACACAACATATACCAAACATCATAATATCTACTAAATATATATAACATCTATATAACGAAATTAATATTTTTTTATTTTTTATGTGTATAATATCTAAAATTTGTTTTAAAATAAATTTAATAATTTTTATTAATATATTTTTATATTTTATATTAATTTTTGTTGGTTTTATTTGTTTTTTATAATTAAAATTAAAATTGCTCCTTCATAAATATTAATAAATTTTATATGCTGAAAATATAATTTAAAATATTAATTTTTATTATTTTATTAAAATATTTTTTTAATAGTGAAGTTTTAAAAAAAAGATAAAATTGAAGCAAACTATTGATTATAGTGAGAGAATGAGTATTTTTTTTAAAAAAAAATCTTATTTTAGTAAGAAATGAGGTATTTTTAAAATTTTGCTCTAATTTTTTTTAAAAAGTGTATATATTAATATATATATTAACTTCTTTTTTTTTCCCTAAAATTTGTTTTTTAGAAAGTTTTGTAAACGCCCCGATAAAAAAAATAAAGAATGAGAGAATAACTAGAATAAAACCCTACATGATGTTGCAGATATTTTTAGTTTTTGAATTCTATGACAATTTTAAATAAATAATTATTTATCTGCAGCTGTGAAGAAAATTAGTATATATAATAATAAATATAAGCTGATCATCTATAATTATTAAATTATAAAATATTGAGAGATTTGTAATATCATGAGATTATCATAATATTTTATATAAATAATAAAAATTATTTTTAAATAAAATAAATTCAACATTATCAATAACAAAATATTTACATCCAAAATCAAAAAAGCAAAATTATATCTTAATTCATGAATTGTGTACATATAATTATAAACAATTTCATTTATATATTAACTACTTAATTTATGAATTATGTCTAATACATCAACTATTATATATATAATGGTATAAATAGATTTTAGATAAAAATATATAATTATAATATCATAACTATTTATACAGATAAGATGGAGTTAATCATAATCTGAATATAATAAAGTTAATTATAATATTGTTCAACTCTTTAAATAAATATAATATCATAATTCTATTTAAACTCTATAAATAAATATTAAATAAATATCTATTATTATAACATTATAAAATTATTATTTATCCTAAATAAGATAAATTTTATCTTATTTATTTTATATTATGATAAATAAATTTTTATTTGAAATTGTATATTATATTAACCGTAAAATTTATTATTAAGGTCAAGTGAAGTGGTGGTCATATAATTAGGAGTTAAATATTAAATTTATTATTTATTAAAAAAGATAATTAATTTGTTATTAGATGTATTTATTTAGAGAGCTTAAATATGATTATAATATTATAGATAAATATTAAATTTGTTATTTATTATAATAGATAATTAATTAGTTATTACATATATTTACTTAGATAGTTTAAATATGATTATAATATTATATATATTTCATATAATTAATAAATAGTTATTATCCAATAAAATAATAAATTATTAAAAATTTATCTCTTTAGATGTTTATATTTAAATAAATAAATATCTATTATAATAAATAATAAATTAACTAAATAATAAATAATAAATTAATTTTAAAAAATTTAATTAAAACACATGACACAACCAATAATATTCATTTTAGTATTATATATAGATTGGACCACCTCGAGCGAAGTTCAAGCCCTAAATTATATTTTGGACAATTTTTTGTGAAAGAATAATTGGACCACCTTGGATGAAGTTTAAGCCCCAAATTAAATTTGGGGCAATTTTTTTTATTAACAAGAAATAATGAAATTGTAACAATTATGTAAACAAAAAGAAAGATAGGCAATCCTGCAAAAAAGAGAGAAAAAAAATAGTTTTTTTTTTAAGAAAAAAAAGTGTAAATATGATCTAGATGTCTCAGGGATATATATACATCTCATTTTTTTTGTCTCAAAAATATATAATAAGTTTAAAAAATATGCAAATATAATCCTAATATTTAGGCTCATGGACACATATATCTTTTGTTTTTTATTTTAAAAAATATATAAAAAGTTTGTAATTTTTTTTTATGTTTTTAAGACTTATACTAAAAATATACTCAATATATACTAAAAATATAACATATTTTTGTAATTTTTTTGTATATACACAATATTTTTATATTATTTTGGTTTCATAATATTTTTATAAATTTCTATTTTTAATTTATTTTTGTAAATTTCTCAAAAAATAATAAAAGTCCATGTTAACAATATATATGTAACCAAAAATAAAAAAATTACAAAAATATTATACAACAAAAAATTATAAAAATATTGTATATGTACCAAAAATTTATAAATATACAGTATATTTTTAATATATGTTTAATATATTTTTAGTATATGTTGATTATATTTTTTGTATATATCTTAAAAATGTAAAAAAAAAATTAAAAGATTGTATTTTTTAAATTGAAAAGAAACACAAAGTAAAAATGAAATTTTAAAGGAAAAAAAATAATATTTTATGTAATCTTTTCTTAATTTTTGTGCATATTTGTTCTGTTTTATAAATTTGCTATATATTTTGAGACAAAAAAAATGAAGTGTATATCTGCCCTTTAGTTTAACATCATAGTCATATTTGCACCTTTTTTTTAACTTGCTATATATTTTTGAAACAAAAAAAAAAGGTATATATATGCCCATGAGCTTAAACACTAGGGTTATATTTGCACATTTTCCTTCTTTTTATTATTGCAAGGATATTTAAAAAAAGTCCATAAACAATAAATTTTTGCCATTAATTATAACTCATTTATCATTAATTTTTATATGAAAATATTTCTCCTTGTTATTTTTTTTATTTTTTAGTATTACAATCCAAAATTTGTTGCTAAAATCTTATTTATATACTATTTTTTTTTTACATAAAATCAAACTTCGATTCTTTTTATTTTAAATTTTAAAATTGGTTACAGTTTAATGAATTATGAACCCATTGATATTTACACTTAAGATAAAGTATGTAATATTTCATCTTTTTAATTAATTTAAATTAAATAATCATCCATCCTTTATTCAATTAACAAAGTAATTGTTTCATCTATTTTTTTTTATTAAATTATGTTAAAGATAAATAAAAAGAAAATAAGCTTATAACACCCAAGATAACCCTTTGTAAACCTAATTTACCAAAAAGTTCTTGTCTTCTTCCTTTGGTTATTCGCCATAGCCACAGCAGAAATTAATAATGCAAAAGTCCATGATGCCTGAACCACAAAAACATTTCTTCTCCTCTTCAAATTTCGCATAAAAACCATTCCTTCTTCAAAATTCTGTATAAACTATTACGGCTTCCATACTTGCTGTTTTTTTCTTGCTTGTTTTTCCAACCAAAGCAAGCAACCAATCAAAACTAGGGCTGTGCAAAATAAATGGAAATGACTGAACCCGTCCATTTTGAAATTGTTAAAGTGGGTTTGGTCAGTCTCTTACTCTTTATCGGTCGACGACGGGCTTCATTCTTAAAAAAAAAATCAGTTTATAACGGTCAGCCGGTTTGGAATTTTTTATTTCGAATAAATCCGAAACCGACTGACTACTTAATATAATATATATAATTAAATAATAAACCCTAGTCGCATACTTATTTCTCTATACTCTTCCTCTTCTTCTGATAACTTCTCTTTCTCTTCTCATCTCTCTCGAGTCCTCTCTTCTGGCCAAAATTTCTCCCCTTCTTCTCTGTTGAAACTTCTTCTCTTTCTTCAATTTTTCTCTATGTTTTCTCTGATTACTTAAAGATGAAACAAAGTGTTCTAATAAAACACTAGTCTAACTCAGATGAATAAAAAATGCTCACTCTCTATTTGTCCTCTACTTTTTCACCGATTAAAATTTCAAGTTTGTGTTTTTCATTTTTGTTGTTGTTTTAGTTTATATTTTTGGTTTTTGTTTATATACCTGTGTATTTTACTCATTGGGTTATTATAACTATGCATGATATTTGATCTAGGGTCTGTTTATATATGTCGGTACGAGTAACGGAATCAGAAATAAAACAAAGGAGGTAAAATTTTTTAAGAAAAAATTATAGGCGAACTAAAAATAATAGTTAATATTTAATATTACAGTAAAATTTAAATTTTCATTATAAATTTTTATCACAAATTTCTATTATTTACTAATTTTAAAAATTTATTGAATTTGTTACATATACTTTCATTTTAATTTTTTGATATATTAATTTATTTATAGTAATTTATTAAATACTATTTCAAATGAGAATATTAGTTTTATTTAATTCATAATTAAATAATAAAATTCTAGTATTAATCTAAATACTTAATATAAAACCCTAAATACTCACTAATTAGAATAATATATATATATAGTAAAAAAAAACCAAGATATATATAATATTATATCTATATAAATACCTAATCACAAAACTCTAAATATTCACCAATTAAAAAATATACATATGATAAAAAAATTAATATATATACAAAATATTATAAAATTTTATAAAAATAATATATATACACCTAATCTCAAAAATTCTAAATACCCATTAATTAAAAAAATATATGATAAAAAAAGTCAATATATATATAATACTTTACATATATATATATATACCTAATTACAAACATCTAAATACTCACTAATTAAAATATATATATATATGGTAAAAAAAATTAATATGTATACAAAATACTCTCTATATATATTTTTTATTTTTATAAAATACTATAAAAATTTTATAAAAATACTATATATATAAATATCTAATTATAAAACTCTAAATACTCAATAATTAAAAAAATATATATGATAAAAGATCAACGTGTATACAAAAAACTATATATATATATATATATATATAATTTTTATACTGTGATTTGCGAAAAAATTTAAATGTTGGGGGTTTTTATAGATTTGGTTGTATTTTTTATTTTTAGTGTATTTTAGTTGTTTTTTAGTTATTGTTTGATGTTTTTCATTTTTTTATTTGCGGTAATTAGTTTTTGCTTTAGATTTGAGAGTTTTGATTTTTGATTTAGGATTTCTTAATTTTTATGTATCTATGTATATTTGGTCATATGGATTTTTGTTTATTTTTGTATTTCTGTTTTAGATCTTTACATGCATGTCTTTTTGAGGTGTTTGTTGATATTTCTTCCGAATGAATTATTCTATTTCTTGAGTAAATGATTCAGATGTATGAGTAAATTTATTGTCTTTTGGTACTTCTTGATATTTTTTTGTTTGTTTTTTGTTGATGTGTTTTTCTCTAATTTGTGGTTCTGTATTGAATTTTATCATATGAATTTTTTTTTTTGCAACTTGTAATTTTGTTTTGTGACAAACTTTGTTGATATGGAGCTAAAACAATGTTCTCCTTAAAACCAATGCAACCATAATGTTTGTATGTTGCATTTGGACGTTCTGGGAACAACAATCCTATTTATATGTTTATATATCTTGTTCTTATTGTTTCTCATATTTATCTATGAATGTCCATGAACCTGTGTGTCTGTGGTGGGTAGCGGCTGAATGCTACTCTTTTAATACTTAAGTCTCATAGCTTTTCTCTTCTCTTCATAAGAGGCAACCTTTTTTAATAGCCTTTTGGTTTATGGTATGTCGGCATGTTATATATCTCACTTTCTTCTTCATTATCCTTGATTGAGATAAAGCACTTGAAACTACAGTCTATCCTTAAGACCATTTTCTTTTAACACTTTTCTTTTCATTGTTGCTTTTTCGTTCATATTGTAAATATGCATTTGTTCAAACATTGTGATTTATTTAATTATTTCATTTGTTTGTTCTTTTTATTTTTTGTTGCAATAATTAATTTTCTTGATAATAATCTCATAAAAAGAATTGAAGTGATTGTAAAATAAAAATATATTTTAAGATGTAAAAATTGAAAATTTTATTATGATGTGTAAATTGCAATACAACAATTCATTAGAAGAAAATTTTTGAAAGAAAAAAAAAAGAATTTCACTTATAATTTAATAATATTTTTTAACAATAAGTTCATAAAGAGTCTCAGCAAAGATTAACAAGCTTAAAGTTAAAATTGATAAAATTGATTCAATTACAAAATATCATTTTTAGACTTTTTAACTAAGTATAGTAATCAAAATATGAATATTTAAATCCTTTAAGCTCTCTCTGTAACTCATTAGACATCGCAAGAAGTTTCTTATTGTGTTCTTTAACTACATCTGGTACTTCTTCACCATAAGTATTAGGCTCTTGTGCTCTCACTGATGGTATTAAACCCAATGTCTCTAAGCTTAAAATCCCAAATTTTCTTCCCTATTTTTATATATTTCATGATACATCATGCACCAAATTGTAACTAATATATATAAAACTATAGATTATTAAAATATTGTGAATTATAAAAGTATAAAAAATATTTATTAATATTATAAATTTTTGATAATAAGAATATTAATTAATAAATTATTTATAATATTAAAAATTAAATCATTATTAAAAATATGAATTATATTAAAAATTTAAAAAATTAATATTTATTAATATTATAAATTATAATATTTTTAATATAAATTATTTATTAATATTTTTAATATTAATTTCATGATATTATAATTAGTATTATATTAAAAATATTATAAAAACCCTATATAATATAAATTATTATAAATTATTTAATATTTTTAATTATTTGTTAAATTATAGATTATTAAATTATTAGAAATTATAAAAAATATTTATTAATATTATAAATTATTGATATTAAAAATATTAATTAATGAATAATTTTTAAAAATATTATATTAATATTTTTTTAATATTTCAATTTAGTTTTTAATGTTTAACTTTAGTCCAAATTGGCTCATACTGTTAATTATTTAATTGTTCCATTAAAAAAAGAGAATATTTAGATTAAGTTTAAAAAACAAATACCAATTTGGTAAAAAAAAAACTTTAAATGCCAATATGAATTTCTTGCTATAGTGCATAAACTAATTAATTAGACCTTTGTTCTTATTATTATAAATAAATTATTTAATTTATAATTGATTTATTATAAATGTTAAAGGATAATATATATTTTAATTTTTTAATATTTTTAAAAAATATATAAATCAATCAAAATTGTTAGATTATATTAATATATAATTAATTCATGACTGATTAAAAATTACAAATATAATTTATTTAATTAATATTATAAATTTTATTAACATATAATTATTTAATTGAATATTAAAATCAGAAATATAATTTATTAATTATTATATTTTAAATTTTATATAAGTTATTATAATTAAATAAAAAATTAATTTAAAAATAAAATAATATTATTTTAAAAAAGTGATGATGCAGTAATATTGGAGCACTTCTTTCTTCTACTAAAAATTTCACGATTTGCAATAGAAATTTACAATGGATGGTTCCATTGAAAAATTAGTAACTAATTTACAACAGAAAAAAATAAAAACAAAGTGAAAATAATTATAAAATTTTTGCAAGGGACATTTGCAATGGAACCATCTGTTTCAAAGTTTGCAATAGATTAGCAACGAATTTATAATGAATTCACAAAAAATATTTGCAACGAACAATCTTCTGTGATAAAAAAGGCGCAAAATATTGGCATTCTTTTTTGCAATGGATAGTTAACCGTTGCAAAGTTGCAATGACTTCTGTCCATAGCAACATCATATTAAGAATATAAATAAATTATTATAAGAGATTTTTTATTCCTTGCAAAATCTGTTGTAAATATTTTTTAAAACTATACCGTTTTGTTTATGTATTTTATGTTTTGATTTTGTTTATTATAATTTTTATTAATTAAATATATGTATATCTCATTCAAATATTTTTATAATATTCATTATTAGAATATAAATATTACTTATTTCTATTTATAAATATTTAATTTAAAGTAAGTAAATAAAAAATTAAATTTCCCTAATTTTAGCTAAAATTATTAAAATAGATAATTTATTTTCTTTAAATATAACTAGATATTTTTTTATCTTTTCTAACATCTATATATTAATAGAAAGATAATGTTAATGAAATTGAATAATAAATTAATAAAAAATTACATATATTATGTGTGATATATAGATAGATGGATAAAAACATAGAACACATTATCATAGAAACATATTGATATTTTATTATTATTATTATTATTATTTAATGTAATAATAAATAAAATAATAATATTAATATAATAGAATAATGAAAAATAAATAATTAAAACTAAATAATATTAGTTAATAACATGAATATACATGATTAAATAAATATATAGAAATATATAATAATAGAATATATATATATAATACAGAAAAAGAAATATATTAATATTGTATTATTAATATTATTTAATATAATATTTAATAAATAATAATAAATAAAATATTGATAAATAATTTGTAAATAAAAATATAAATTTACTAGTATAATGGTTAAGTTACTAATTTGTCATATAATCATATTAATTTTGTTTTATTTTAAAAATAAGTAAATAATAAACTAAACAACTACAATAAATACTGTTGTGTTTTGCGTTATATTTACTTTTACACTTAGAATATTCAAAACACTCACCCTAATCTGCTCCTCTTTGCAATCTTCTCTTCTCACGCCATACCTACATTGAACGATCGACGTCACCAACGCTGCCATCATCATCCCTAACACTCAACAACGCTAACTATCATCACCATCTTCGATATCCCTAAGTGTTCTGGTCAGGTACATTTCACTTTCTCACATATTTGTTGATTTTTTTTTCTTAAAACCCTAAGATTGAAATTCTTTTTTGTTACCATTATTCGACTTGAAATCCTAAATTTAATTGCATTCCTCTCTAGTTTCTAACTTTAATCTAGTATAATACTAATTAAGCTAGAATAATTTTTTATCAACTGATTTACATACTCAGTTTTTAAAATATATTAAAGGTTACTAAGACAAAATAAATAGCGACAAATTATCTTTACCTAATAAATAACAGTAGAATTAAGTAAAGAGGGATGTTAGTCTGAATTATATGATAATGTTGTTTAATTAATGGGTGGATAGGGAAAAGGAAAAACAATAGCAGTGGGTTCAGGAACTGAAACAGAGGTGCAGATCAGCCTTTTACATCTTTTATATGGTGGAACTTTGAAGGGTTGTATTTTTGGGGGCCTCGCTAAAACTGACTTCCCCTTTTCATTTCACAAATGCAATAATAAGGTAATTCACTCACTTTATTTCTCTTTTTTTTTTAAAAAAAAATACAGATGAATCCCTTATATTTATAAGTGTAAAGTATATATTGTTTCTTAGTGCACAATTTGCATTTGATGCACTCAATAATTTCTTAATATTTAAATGGTTATATATCTTTCATATCCTCAATTTAAAGAAAACTATATTAATAAATATTATAAATAAAAATTAGCTAGTGGGATGAAAATGAAAGAAATTCTTGTATAAATGTATGGCTTTGTGGTATTTGCAGGAACTCCATCTGGCTGAACTTTTGACCCATGAAATTTCATTAGAAGATATAAACAAAGTATTCGAAATAATGAAACAACCTGATTGCTTAAAGGTTCTTATTAAGATTACATAATTAAATCAAAATCCATCTATTTTTAATTGTATGTTGTGTTCAATTAATAAAAAAATATTATTTTAATGAATTTTAAAATTCAAACACAAATAATACAATTATTTATAAAATAATTATAAATCATGTTTGAATTTTATTAAATACTACTTGAAATCCTGTTGTTCGCATCAGTGACGGAAGCAGCAGCTCGAGAAGAGGGAGACAAAACTCCTCTTCAACGCACGTAAGGAGGAGATGGGAGGGCTGAGGGGCTGAAACTCCACCTCTGCTACTTCGACAGGTAAAAACTCCCCTTAAAAATGCTCGTCCTGCGGTCGGCCAAGGGGGATCGTTAGCCCCCACACGACCCTACCTGGCTCCGTCCCTAATTCGCATAGTTTGATATTAAAAATAAAGGAGGATTTTCCAGCCTCATATTTTGGTCGTATAAACTCCTTGAAGTAGATAGATTAGCAATTCCAAGTTGCAGTGTTACTGTATTAGTTGAAAAGGCAATACGCTGTCGTTTAAACAAGTTGAGACTTGAATCTATGGCCATGTGGCCTCACATTCCACCCAGGAGCCTTTGGCTCTGCTTTAGTTGATTTCTCTTCCGGTTAATGCAAAACCAATTTAATTACATAAAATTTTATCGATATTACTAAAAGAAATATAAATGTAAAACTATTTAACTTTGCTATGAATAGTTATTATTATTTTAATATATTTTAAATCGGTCTCTTCATCAGTATTTTCATATTAATAAATTAAATTGTCTCTTCATCAATATTTTTATACTAATATATTAAATTATCTGTTATAATTTTTAATTAAAAACTGAATTACCAATGAATATAAAAATAATTAAAATAAATTAAAAATATTATTTTAATATTTAAAATAGAAATTTGCAACGAATTTATCTGATACAAAAATGATAATGAATTTGCAAGGAATTTATAACAAAAAAATATAAAAGTAATTTTAAAAAGTTTGTAACGGACTTTTACAATGGAAACATCCGTTCCAAATATTACAAGTTGATAACGAGATAAACTTCAAAGATTTCTAATTCAGATTCAGATTCTACTTTTGTTGGCTCTTCTAACTGTAAGATAAGAGAAGATATTAGATTCCAGTAGAGAGACTCCGATGCTAAAATCCATTACTAATTTATCTATAAATAAACGAGTTAAAAAAAGTAGGAAAAATTATCTATCTGTGAAAATTTATCCCTACTAATAATTAAGAGATGGAAATAAAATTTGAATGTATTAGCAGATTTTTATAGTGTGTCAGTATCATATGATTGCTGTGTCAGAAATCTGTCTTTCGGATACTCAAAAGCTCAATGAGACTATGAAGGTTCAAAGCTGAGATCCTTTTTTTACAAGAGCTTGATCTTAGTGTTGAGAGGAAAGAGCATGATAAATAGGGTTTAGTACCATAAGTGATTAACATCTTTGTACCAAAAGTGATTAACATCTCTGTAGTGGATTTGTAACAAAGCTCATCCTTTGAAATATAAGACATGAAATTTTAGAGTAAATTTTTGCAACGAATTATGCAACGAAAGAGCTTTGGTTGCATCTTTGCAATGACACTTTACCATTGCAAAGTTATATAAAAGATAGAAAGAAATATGCTGTAATGGATTTTTAACCGTAGCATAGGTTTTTTATTTTTATTTTTTTAAAAAAACGAGGTCAATATATATATCTTGATTTTCTTTATTATAGTTTTTAATTGAATATATAAATATTACTGAAATATTTCTATAATATTCGTTCTTAACTATAAAAATTATTTTGTTTCCATTTATGAATATTTAACATAAAATTAAGTAAATTAAAAATAAAAATTTTATAGTTTAATGGTTAAATTATATATAATTAAATATATAATTTTTATTTTATTATCTATTTTAAGTAATTTTATTTTAATTTAAAAATATGTAAATAATAAACAAAATATAATTATTATGTTTACAAAAATTGCTAGCTATTTTTAACTATTTATAATATCTCTATATTAATAGAAAAATATTAGTTAATAATTTAATATAAATAAATATGTAGAAATATAATTGATAGAATATATATAATATAGATAAATACATAGAAAATATAAAATTAGTAATATATTAATATTATATTATTACTATTATTTAATATAATATCTAATAATTTAAATATTTAACTCAATTAAACTTTAATTCCAAGTTAATTTATAGTCGGCTATATGTATTCTCTTTTTCAGCATGGAATTATTATGAACTATATATTCGGAGAAATACAGGGATATAAAATCATTCTGAATCATTTTTATCTAAATTAGTTTAGGCTTATCATTATCTCTCCTAATTATATTTATCTTAATTTATTTAATCTTTTTGATAAACGCATTACGAGATCTTCATTTCATATAGTCAAATCACTCAAATCTTTGCTCTTTTATTTTATTTCTTAATAGGAGCTACCTCTATATTTTCTCTAATTTGCTCATTACAGATTCTATCCATTATAGTTTGTTCATATAACTATCTTAGCATTCTTATTTCGAAAATACGCATTTTACTCATGTGTTGTCGCTTCAATTCCTAACACTTGTTATCATACATCATAGTAGGTCATATTGCAATACATTTGAACTTACCTTTTAGTTTAATTAGCTTTTTTCGGTCACGAAAAACTCATGTGACAATATATCATTTTATCCAACCCACTTTAATTTTACGGCTAACATCTTCTTCATAACTCCCATCGTCTTGAAGAATTGACCCAAGATATTTGAAATAAGTGCTATAAAGTACTGTCACTCTATACAAAATACCTTCACCTATTTCTGTATTTGTATTACTAGACCTACAATGCATAAACCCAGTTTTAGCTCTCTTTAACTTAATTAAATTTCTTAGACTCCAAAGTATTTCTTCATAACTCCAACTTCCCACTTATCTTACTTGAATCTCTTATATTAATGTAATGTCATTTGCGAACATCTTGCACTATGAGATGTTGTTCTATATATATATATATATATATTGTTAAGTCATCCAAGACCAAGGTAAAGAGATAGTGACTCAATGTTGAATCTTGGTATAACCTAATAGAAATAAAAAAAAAAAATTTAGTATCCCTTTCAATTGTACGGATGTTAGTGAGAGCTCCATTGTATATATCCTTTATAAGACTTAGATACATCTAATTAATACCTTTCTACACTCTAGGATCCACTATAATACTTCTCTAGAGACTCTATCATAAACTATCTCCAAATCGATAAAAATCATATGTAAATCCTTTTTTATCTCCTTGTACATTTTCATTAAATCTCTAATAAAAAAAATTGCTTCCATAGTCAATCGATATGGATGAAATTAGGGTCAGTCTAGCTTTTGGACTAATTACCAATTATCCACGCACCACAAAGCAATACCCTCAACATTACCCTGAGCATCCATATATTTGTTGATCGATTTGTGTGTATATCGATTCTAGCCGCAAGTGCACGGCTCGTAATAAGTAATAAAAGGAAAGTAAAGGTCGATCTCACAGAGAATGAGTAATTTGACTAACTATAATTCAATTTAACTATTATTTGATGTTAAAACCTTAAATAGAAAAGGCATCAGAAACCTATTTGCAAAATGCTAACAAATTAACGACTAACCACTACCTTAAATGGAAAAAAAAAACTCAAAGAAATGGCAGAAAACTTGCCTTTTTTATACATGCATATATAAGATCGCTAGATGTCTAAATATTGAACATGGGACAGTGACCGTGATAAGTTGATGGATTCCAATTTATTGAGATATCAACACATTTTTTTGAACAATAATATTTTTTCAAGATAGTAGAATTTTAAATGAAGAGCTTACCTCGTGTGTGCTGAATCCCATTCTGAGTAGGGACCAGTGAAACATCCTGATGTGCAGGAGATTTCATCTGGTGGTACTGATGCTCAAGTAATTAATTGAATGCCATAATTTGTTTAAAAAGTATTAATTAATAATCTTTTGATTTAAAATTCAAAATTAAATTCAAATTCGAAATTACATTAAACTAAGATAATTATCTACTAATTCAAACTTAAAATAAAAATTCAAATTTCTAAATTCAAATAATTAAGATAATCAAGCAGGATTATGTTTCATTAGAATTATTTCAAAGAGGTAAAAATAACTTTTCAAACTAATTCAAATATTTCTTGAATCAAAGTTACTAATTTCTTAAATTTTAATCTTCCTCTTTCTCAAGAAAAAAAAATTAATGATTAATGTAATTTATAAATTCTATTTTTATGAACAATAAATTTCTACAACCTATCAAGCTCAAAGGAACTAAGTTGGTCTTAAGATTATTCTTTTATCTCTAAATAGAATTTTCTTAAGTTGTTGATTCCTTAATCGAAAATCATACCTAGCTTTCACTTAACATATAATTTTAATTGAACATGTAATTGGTGGTCAATCAATCATAAGCACTAAGAACAAAATCAATAAAACTTCAATTTTAAAAAATAATAGTAATCAAATTAATCAATATCCATTTTTCACAATCCTAAATCTACCTAATCTCACTTAGGAGGTTTGCTGCTCACAACTAAATTAAACATAAAAACTATAGAAATTAAGAAACCAAACATGAAATCCATAATTCCAATATTCAAATCAATAAAAGAACAAAAGCATTAAATAAAATATAAAATTGAAAATCTAAGCCGAATAGAGAGTTCAAACTCAAAGGATGAAGAATCTTGTAGAAATGACGAAATCCTTCTTCGGTACAATCTTCTTCTTCCTTTTTGAATCCAATAATGGAAAAACTAATCAACTCTTAAAAAAATGAAAAATTCTAGTAGAAAGTTCCCTAGGATCTCTGCCACCTGTTACTGTTCATGTCCTCTTCAAGTTGAATCACCCAACTACCTCCAACTAGACTCATACTCCTACTCAATTTCTATTCAAAATTTAAATTCAAAATTGCCAGCCAATTTTTTATTAGATAGAAGCCTTATCTTGAATTAACTCATTCGGTAAAATTATAGCCTCAGAAGATTAAATAATTTTAGGCTTTTGAATTACCTCATTCGGACTTCATACGCCCAATTTATGGCCCAATTACTCTCAATGGCTTGGATTGAATTTCTGCTTCTGTATTTTAAGTCCAATTTCGACTTTAAAGTTAGAAGCCCAAACGAACACGAAATTTGACGAACTAGACCTCTTTGAAAATCTATCCTCTATCGATTTCATGAAGACCACTTTTCAATTCTTGTAATTTATCACCACCAAAATTTTACTTGAAGCTCTGAAGGTCCAATTCTGCCTAAAATTTCAATTTACATACACTTACAAGAAATTAATTTAAACTAAGCTTAATTTAATAATAATGAAATAAAAGCGCATAAATAAATTTAGAATAGATTAATTCAACTCAATTACATGCTAAATCTGATAGAAAATATAAAGTCAATATGTACTTATTAAATTCTCCTACACTTGAACTTTTGTTTGTACTCAAGCAAATTAACATTATTAAGTCAAATTCCAATAATCAATCAAACACAATTAATAAAAAAAAATAATAATTACTTATTCTTAACTTAAAATACTAAATTTCAAATAATCATAATCTTAACTAATTTCACAAACTAAGTACACTTATATATTAGAGTGATTAACAAAAACTTTTATATTAAACCATAGCCATACAAAATTTATCATAACTTCATTAATCCAATAATATAGCAAATATTACTAAGTAACGACTCTACACAATAATTAATGATCAATAAGAACTATGTATTATTATTATTATTATTATTATTATTATTATTATTATTATTATATTCAATGGGTACATTTTTTGCTCCATCTTATTATTATTATTATTATTATTATTATTATTATTTTCATTCTCTTCTTTTTTTATTTTTTCTTTCTTTTTTATATATATAGTGGATATATTTTATGCTTCATTCCACCTTAATTATCTAAAACGAGTGTGTTTTATGCACTATCTTGTAAAAAATCTTATTAATTAATTAAACATAATTCTCATATCATATCCTCACATAATTAAATTATGAACTTTCTTAGTGATACAAACTAACTCAAGAATTTATGTCATCACAATGAACTCAAAAGACCATGATTTAGCATAGAAACAATTATAATTTAAAGAATAAATGTTCTTAATTTATAAAATCTTTCAAGATCATAACCTTATGCATTCTATGCGTTAAATTGAGAATAAATAAAAATTATTTCAATTTAGCTAAAAGAGTTCAATTATCAAGTTGAAATATAAAATAACAATAATTAACATACTTAATAACAAGTAAAAAATAAGTAGAGATAAAAAACTAAATAGATTGCCAAATAGGAGTAAAACAAGTTTTAGTATTTATTAAAAACTAAAATTTTAATCTACTACAATTAAAAATAAAAAGATAAAAATTAAATAAGAATAAAAAATAAAAGACAACCTAAAAAGAAATATTATTTAAATCAAACTAATAATAATAAGAGTTATTTATAAACTTCTAAGCATCTCCCTCTTATTTCTTAATGGTTACTGCATTGAACTGAACTTTCTTAGGGATCTTGAGAGGTCTTCATCTTTTCTTTTTCTCCAATTTTGATGGCCTACCTCTCTTCCTCTTTGTTGGTGATGGCTTAGGTTCATCATCTTCACCTGAGATATCATCTAAAACTATTAAATCAAGTTGGGATCCAACTTTCTCCCATACTTTATCTAATTTTTTCCTCTCCACTATCTCATCGAAATCCATAGTGCATTCATAAATATCAGGATAAGTACACCTAAAAGCATAGAAGACAGTGGGTTGGTCAAGTGTTTCTACAGATGGATTCACAAAAGATTTTCGGTATCCCAGATGTCATCTCTATTCCAACCTCAAGTATATGAACTCTCTTTATTATTCATCTCTCTCTCTTCTAAGGCTATGCTAATAATGTATTAAAGTGATAAGAATTTAACCTTATATAAAGAAGAAATAAAGACTAATCATAAAATCATTCAACTAAAAGAATTCTAGTTAAACTCTTATTATTAAAGTTTATTAATTAAAAATAAACTCTTAGTTTACCAGGATAAGAAATTCAATTCAAAATAAAAGATATAATCTTAATCCTAAATAAACTAAGACATCTAACTAAAATTTAAATAAAACTTAGTAATAATAAAAATTTTATTTCTTTATTTCTTTTTATTATTTTTTCAAAAATAATAAAAAAATGGAAATTTTTTTAGTTTTTTTAATTTTGAATTTTATTATTATTTATTTTTTTCTTTCTTTATTTTTTTAATTTGAAAAATTCACACAAACAAAAACAAAACAACAATAAAAGAAACAAAAGATAAATTAAACAAAATAACAAAACAAAATAAAACAAATACTCCCCTCCCACATCTAAAATTTTTATTGCCCCAATGAAAATCATACAACAACAAACAAGAACACAACAAATAGCAAGAAAAAAATATAATAAGAAAAATATAAAGGATGGAAGCTTCCCTTACGATGGAGGTGACGGAGTTGGAGAAGGAACAAACTTCATTAGCTTGTAATTGTGATAAGTCTGACTCCTTTTCATGTTGATAAGTCTGTGATTCATGGTTTCTAATTGATCTCCATATTGCCTTTGTTGTGCCTCCATAATATTCAGCTGCGAGCTTTTTTGCTTATTTATTTCGCCCATTTTATCGAGCCGCTTTAAAATCTATCGCCATCCTTGCTCATCATTGGCATTATCATCACCGTCTTCATCATCACTTTTCTCTTCCTCATTGTCCTCTTCTTCATATGCTGGTTAATCACTTCGTGCAATACTACTAGAACCTCCTTAAACTAGATTCTTGAAACACCTTCTTGTTATGGGATCTCTTAAATTACTATTAGCATTCAAAATCGCAGAACGACATAAAGTGTCAAATAAATATGACTCTCCACTAATGTACTCTATTGAGGTATTGTTAGGATAAAAAATATTAAAATAGACTGTCAATCCAGTAATAATATGACCTAATGCAATGATGCTCTTGGGATATTAAGCAATAAACATCAAACTTTGAAAAATATGATATGTTTTAGATACTTTTTTATTCTTATAAGCACAATACAACAAAAATGATTCTTGAATTGATACTTTATTACTCTTTTTTTTGCCAAATATAAAATGACACATAAACTTATGCAATAACAGTAAACTATGATCACGAATCAATCCATTAGGTGTATTCTTTATATTGAACGAATCAAATACAATTAATGTTTTTCAGAATTTATCAATATTAAATTCTGTAGTCCTAGAAGAGTAGATGATTTTAGACTTTTGAATCGCCTCATTTGGACTTCAGACACCTAAGTTATGGCCAAATTATTCTCAGTGGCTCGGACTAGAATTCTACTTATGTATTTTAAGCTCAATTTCAACTTTAAAGTTGAAAGCCCAAAAAAACTCAGAATTTGCCAAACTAGATTTCTTTGGAAAGCTTGAGATATCCTCTATCGACTTCATGAAGACCACTTTTCCATTCTGTCTAAAATATCAGTTTATACACACTTACAATAAATTAATTTAAACTAAGCTTAATTCAAGAATAATGAAATAAAAAGCACATAAATAAGCTTAGAATAGATTAGTTCAACTCAATTACATGCTAAATCTGATAAAAAAAAATATAAGTTCAATATACACTTATCAATATTCCCCAAATTGGGAACACAATTTCCTTCTCTGTGTTTCCATAAAATCTTTCTTATGTTTGTTTCTAAAAGGAAAATTATGCCAGGCTGATGAGAGGAGATATGATCTTTCAAAGCTCTCCTAGCCATAGCTCTTCCAACTCCATGACAATTCTAAACAATAATGCTCACAATTGTATAAGAGATTTGGGGAAAACTAGAGTGGGATAAGCCCTAGAATAGAAGTAAGTCAGCAAGGAAGAAATGCATACTAGGCATTGATTCATGCAACAAGCTATGGATAGGAGGCATGTTTATAGATATAGAGATACCTCGATCAGAAGCTGAGGATCGAGCACCTCGATTAGGAGAAAGGAGAGTTTTCTATGAATATTTCAAAGGAGTAGCAAAGGCTCGAGAAAGGAGACTTCTCTATAGTATGAGGAAGAACTGTGATCATGATCTATAGATCTTATTAGAACCTCACCCCCCCCCCCCCCCCCTAAAGGGTAGTGGTTGGCTTTACTCAGAGAGAGCATATCAATCATTAATTAGTAGGGTAAATTACCCCTTATCACATTATTATCTCTATTTTTTATTTTATTACGTTGTCATCTCTAAAGTAGTTAAGTTTATTACATCATCATCCTTCTATCCATTTTCTATTCAAAATATTTACGGAAAGCTGATGTGGCGCATAATGTGAGTATATTATTAAAAAATTTAATTTTTTAAAATTACCTAATTTTAAATTATTTTTTATAATAATTTAAAGTTTTTTTTTTTGAAAAGTAGATTATATTTGTAAATAATATAAATTCTTTTATTTTTTTACATTTGAATAATTCTAATATAAAATGAAAATAATAATTAAATAATTGGTAATTAATTTTTAGATTTAATTGATTAATTCTCTTAAATAATTAATAATTAAACTTTAATAAAAACGAAAGTTTTAAATTATTTGAAAAAATTTAGATTATTCAAACGTAAAAAAAATGAAAAAATAGATTATTTGCATATATAATTCACTTTTTAAAAAAACTTTAAATTATTTCTAGATAAAAAAATGTAAAAAAATTTGAATTAGATTGTAATACCCTTAAACCCTATATACATACAATATATATACTTAATATATATAAAATATGCATAAACGGTACAAAAATATCACAGGCCGATTTAATAAAATTTTCACCTATCAAATTTAAAATCTTAAATAATTTAAAATATATATTTAAATATCAAATAAAATATTATTATAAATCATAGGTTCTAAAATAAGTATTTTTCATAAATTTTTTAAAAAAAAATTGTCAGAGTTTTATCTGTAATTTGAACATTCTCAAATTCAATAAAATCATAACCTGTATAAGATAACACTCCCAAATAATATCAAATCACCATTTCACCCATACTCCCCATTTTTCCAAATTTCACAATACATTTATACATATTAATATATGTTTATCCAAAAGCATATACAAAATCCACATTATAAAATTTTAACCTATTATTTATAATTTACAATATATATACCTCAAAACATAATATAATATATATAATATCAACATATACGATAATATAAAATATATACATGCTGGCAATTGGCACTGATCTCGAAGAAGCAACAAAATCAACTCATGCAATCTCAAAGCTAGATCCGACCTAATCTAGACGAACTCTCCGAATCTACCAGATCAACCATGTCACCTGCGAGATGAATTTCAATCGCGCTAAGCTAAAAGCTTAGCGGTATAAATTTTGATAACAATAAAAATCAAATACAATACTAATGCACAATGCATATGGATATCATATCTCATATATTTCATTTTAACATATTTCTCAATTGTTTCACAATTCACAATTAAAATAAAAACAAACACAAGCATAGGCCCAAATGATCTAATATGCTATTCAAATTCCAGAGTTACTGTTTTAGTTCATATTAACACCTAGTGTTTAGCCCGAAGGCAAGTGAAGCCCAGCGTCTAGCCTGAAGGCAAATTATAGTGATGCCTAACATTTAGCCCGAAAGCAAGTAACATCCAACTTCTAACCCTAAGGGAAATCAAATAGTTGCTCAAAAGCTAGTCCCGAAGGCAAATAATGAGGATAAACTTACAGGCATGCCACCAAACACAAAACTCTGAAAATTGAATAATATACTATGTACACAATTATTTCACATTTCTCATTATTAATTTCTTTCTTATTTTTTCATAATCAAGCTACGTACATTGCCTCATTTTTCATTATCTATTAGGCACATTGTCTTATTTTTTTATTTTTTTTTCTCACTTTTCTCATTTTTCTCATTTATAGAAAAATCAATTTATCACATTTCATCATATCATCACACTGCATTACATTTTATCTTAAAACTCATTACCCAAATATTTTGGGTAATTTCACACAATTCACATATGATTCACATTTTATACACTTTAGCCATTACCAATGGCTTTTTAACAATGCCCTTAATGCATGTATAACAAATAGCATTACCCAAACACTTTAGGTTATTTTTACATAGTACACATGTTTCACATTTTACATAATTTAGCCATTAACTATAGCTTTTCACAATGCATTTAATACATATATGACATTACACATGTGATAGCACATTATTCATACATGTTTCATATATCAAGTAGCTTAACACTTTTTTTAATTCAAAATATGTTAGGCCCAATGTAATGCAGTTCATCCAAAGTTTGTACTCACCTCAAATGACAACCAAAAGCAAGCTTAACACCACCTCCAACCTTCTCTTCCAATCTACACTTCAACACTTGGATTGAAAAAATCAACTCTCCACAATGCTTAAACCAAATGTGGTCATAAATAATCATTTATTATCACATTCCAAGGCATTTTCAATCTTAAATCATTATTAAACATCGTTCAAATAACAATCCCAAAGTTAAGGCTAACATCACTTTAACTTTGAAATAACATATTAGGCTATTCAATTTGGTATTTTAAGTTTATTTATATCATTAAAAATATATTTTAACATGTTTAAACCAATTACATTACAAAAACATATATTTATAACCAAAATTTTAAAATGGCATAACCTTCCCTCATTAAAGGTTTTTCATTCCAACTCAATGCATTGATCATTTCAAACTTATATTCATCACTTTTATCACTAAAGAACATGCTTTAATCAATAAAATCAAACAATTCAATAACTTTAAAAAATTACTTTTTCAAAATCCTAAATCACCACTTCCATTCTCAAACTCTAATTAAACTCAACCAAATCCAATATTTGACATTAAAATACTTATTTATGCATCAAAATAACTCATTTAGAATCAATTTGCATAATTAAAAACTATGATTTCTCAAACCCTAAAAGTTCATAACTTTAAATTCTCTCTTTTAACCCATCATTATCCAAACTCAACCAATTCTTCAATCCAATCTTAAGATCACTGTTAATCACTTAAAATAACTTTATTCAATCCAAAATAAATAATTAAATCATACTACTTCACATACCCAAAACACACATATTCAATCTTCCATGAAATTTCAAGAAAAGAGGTTGAAAACTTACTAAATTTGGTAAAAATCACCAGAAATCTACTTTGAATACTTGAAAATTTTCAATTAATAGAGCATGGAAGAAGCAAAAAATCTTGGCTTTCTTCAATGGAGGTTTGGCTAGAGTGGAAGAAGAAGAAAATGAAAAAAATAATTTAATTTTCTCTTTCTATTCACTTTTATTTATAGCCATATATATTATTTAATAATTTTATATTTATTTATTTAAATATCTAAAAATTCATCTTCCATTTAAAATAAATTATTTTTGAACAATTTTAATAATTTTAATTTTTTAAAGTTTATTTACAAAAATGTCATTGGACTTTGACTTTAACTTTTAAAAATTTGACTTTGTATATGTTATATATATTTTGTATATATATCACATATGTAATTCACTTTTCATTTAAAAATTCTTCATTTTTTATTTAAAATTATTAATTTAATTAATTTACTTAAATTATAATTTATTTTATCAAATTTCTAAAAATTAAGAAGTTTTAAAAATTTAGGATATTACAATTCTCTCCCCCCTAAAAATAAATTTTGTCCTTGAAATTATCTGCTGTCAACTCTAAAACAACTGAGGATATTGACTCCGCATCGTCTGCTCACTCTCCCATATCGCCACCTCAATGGCATGATTTCTCTAATGGTCTTTCACAAGTGACACATTTTTATTCCTTAACTCTTTCACTTCTCGTGCCAAGATCACCACTGGTTCTTCCTCATAAGTCAGGTCCGGACTCACTTCAATAGACTCCACTGACAATATATGAGATGTGTCTGACATGAATCTCTGACGTATAGAGATATGAAAAATATTATGAATCCGATCCAACTTAGGAGACAAAGCCAGTCTATAAGCTACTGAACCAACTCTATCTAGTATCTCATATGGTCCTATGAAACATGAACTCAACTTTCCTTTGCAGTCGAATCTCAAAATCTTCCTCCATGGTGATACCTTCAGAAACACTTTATCTCTCACACTGAACTCTATATCATTTCTCTTCAAATCTGTATAGGATTTCTGTCAGTATGAAGTTACTTTCAGACGACCCCAAATTACCTTAACTTTCTCTTTTGTTTCCTTAATCAAATCGGGATCGACCAATTTACCTTCTCCAATCTCATCTCAACACAAAGGTGTCCTGCACTTTTCGCTATACAAGGCCCCAAAAGGTGTCATTCTAATACTGGACTGATGATTATTGTTATATACAAACTTAATCAGTGACAAGAATATGTCCCAAATCCCAGTAAAATCAATGATATAGCTCCTCAACATATCCTCTAGAATCTATATCACTCTCTCTGATTGTCCATCTGTCTAGGGATGGAAAGTAGTGCTAAAATACAATCGAGAACCTAAAACATCCTGCAAACTCCTTCAAAATCTCGATGTAAATAGGGGATCTCAGTCCGACACCAAAAAAACTAGGACTCCATGCAACCTCACTATCTCACTAATATATGGCTCAACCAACTTCTCAAAAGAATAATCCATCCAAATTGTAAGAAAATGAGTTGTCTTTATCATCTAATCAACTAACACCCATGTTGCATCATGCTTCTTTTAGGTCAAAGGTAGTCCAGTAATAAAATTTATCGTCACTTGTTTCCATTTCCACTCCGGCACTGATAATGGCTGGAGCAACCCTGAAGAAACTTGGTGTTCAACCTTCACTCCCTGGCAAGTGAGACATCTAGATACAAACTTTGCTATGTCCCTCTTCATACCTGACCACCAAAAATGTTGTTTCAAATCTTGATACATCTTGGTACTACTAGGGCGCATAGCATAGAGTGACTGATATGCTTCCTTTAAAATTATCCTCTTCAATCAGTATCACCAGGAATACACAATTTATCTTTGTACCACAAACAATCATCATCTCTCACATGAAAGTCTCAACTCTTCCCCTTTTGACAATCTAACACAATCTTCTGGATTCTCTCATCTGTCAACTAGGCCTCTCTAACCTAATCTAATAAAATTGGCCTCAACTGCAACTGAGCCAACAATATACCATCATCACAAGATTCAAATCTGGCATACAATGCTCTCAACTTAATAAGCAATAAGAGCGAATAAGCAGTGAAACATGCCAAAGACTTCCAACTCAAGGCATCAACAATAACATTTACCTTGCCATGATGATAATCAATCAAACGGTCATAGTCTTTAATCAACTCTAACCACCGTCTTTGCCAAAGATTCAGCTTTCTCTGAACACCCAGGTACTTCAAACTCTTGTGATCCGTATAAATGAAATACTTCTCCCCATACAAGTAATGCCGCCAAATCTTCAATGCAAAAACTATGGCTGCTAACTCCAAATCATGAGTCGGGTAATTCAACTCATGTGGCTTTAACTGTCGAGAGGCATAAGCAATGACTCTATCCTCCTACATCATAATACAACCTAAATCACTATGTGAAGCATCACTATAAATCACATAAGGTTTACCTTCCACAGGCAGGGTAAGGACATAAGCCTGTGTCAACATCTCCCTCAACTGCTCAAACTTGTCTGATACCAATTTGTCCACATAAATCTAACTCTCTTCCGAAGTAATCTGGTGAGTGGTGTAGCTATCATACAAATCGACGATAATATCCTGCCAAACCTAGAAAACTTCTAACCTCTATCACAGTCTTCAGTGGACTCCAATTCAAGATAGCCTCAACTTTACTCGGTTTAACTCTAATACCCTCTGCTGAAATCACATAATAAAAAAAGTCACCTGATCGAGTCAGAACTCACACTTAGACAGCTCAGCATATAACTGCTTCTCTCTCAAAGTCTTCAATACAATCCGCAAATGCCTGTCATGATCCTTCTCATTACACGAATATACCAAAATATCATGAATGAAGACCACCACAAACTGATCTAAGTATGGTCTAAATATCCTGTTCATCAAATTCATAAATGTTGTTGGTGTATTCGTCAATCCAAATGGCATCACCAGAAACTCATAATGCCCATACCTCGTGCAGAAAGTTGTCTTAGGTACATCTACATCTCTGACTCTCAACTGATGTTACCCTGATCTCAGATCAATCTTAGAGAATATTGTTGCTCCTTTTAACTGATCAAAGAGATCATCTATCCGAGGCAATGGATACTTGTTCTTGATGGTCACCTTATTCAACTGTTTGTAATCAATACACAATCCCAAGGTATCATCCTTCTTATTCATAAACAATATAGGCGCTCCCCATGGGGACACACTAGGGCTGATGAACCCTTTATCCAGCAACTTCTTTAACTGCACCTTCAACTCCCTCAACTCAGTAGGTTCCATCTGATAAAGAGTAGTAGAGATGTGAGTGGTACCAGGCAACATATCAATACCAAACTCAACATTTCTCTCAGGAGATACTCCTGGCAACTCATCAGGAAAAATATATGAAAACTCGGCAACTGTAGATATATTGTCAAGCTGGGACCCTACTGCTCTGGTATTTACTACATGAGCAAGATAAGCCTCACATCCCTTTCGGATCATACTCCTAGCTGAAACAAAAATGGATAAAAGATGTCTCTGCTCACTAGATACCATCACATTCCTACCATCACGTGTTCTCAGGGTAACTCGTTTTCACTGACAATCTACCACAGCCCCATGCCTGGATAACCAATCTATGCCTAGAATCAGATCATACTCCCTAAAAGGCATCTCCATTAGGTCACAAAGAAACTCCTTATTCTGAACCACAACTGAACTGTCTCGGTGCACAATGCTAACCACAACACTGTTTCCTAAAAGATTTGTCACCAAAATATTAAATCGTAGGGACTCAGAATGTAAATCACTCACAGGCAAGATGGATGCACTAATGTATGAATGAGTCAACCTAGGGACTATCAATGCAAGACCTGAAGTACCGAATAAAAAAAATTAGCAGCAATAATAGCTTAACAACTGGTTGCCTTTGCATCACATAAACCCACTGTGATGGCCCTGCCTCATCTGATCTAACCTAGCTATAGAATTGCCTCTCTAATCAGCCCCTAATCGATCACCTCTACCAAAATCTCTATCACCACGACCCCCTCTGACACTGGATTGAGAAGCTATAGTATCTGTCTATCTATCCTCTGGTGGCTTTGGATAATCTCTGATAAAATGATCTAGCAATCCACATCTGAAATACACTGTTGATCTACCTCTTCTCCAGCAGACACCTCCATGTGCTCTACCACAATGAACACAGGTATGTGAAATAGGCCTTTGAGCCACTGGGGTCAGAGCAGTAGCCACTGAAATTGTAGGTCTCTGTCTCTGTCTCTGCTGCTGTACTGACCTGCCAGACTGCTCCTGACTCCTACTGAACCTCTGAAAATATCCCTCTCGGCCTCTCTTCACTGATAAAGACTCTGCCTCACTCTGGGATCTCCTAGCTCTAGTCTCCTCAATCCTAACAGCTGTTGTAAGACCCTATACTCTCTCAATACTCTTGGCAGCTGCAACCAATTGAGAAAAATTTTAATATCGAGAGCCTGCCATAATACACATAATAGAGAGTCTCAACCCCTCCTCAAACCTCCGACATCTATCGATCTCATCAGATATGATCCCACCAGCATACTGACTCAATCAGATAAACTCTATCTCATACTCCGTCACTGTCTTGATATCCTACCTCAAACTTAGAGACTCCATCTTCTTTGCATCCTTATACTCCCTCGGAGTATACTTCTTCTCGAATTTTCGCAGAAAATCATCATAGGTTAGGACTGATGGATCAGCCATAGAATGTCAAACTGTCTTTCACCACTCATATGCATCCATTTGCAGAAGAGATATGACATAATCAAACTTCTCCTCCGGAGTAGCTTGCAGTAGGATGAAAACCCTTTGGACCTTGTCTAGCCACTGCTTTGCTACAGCAGAGTCTGTAGTACCAACAAAGTCATCAGCTCTAAACTTCATCAGCTTATCATACTTTCTCATCGGCAACGGTGGCGGCGGCGGCGACTACTGAACCAGAGATTGCCTCAACAGCTCCACCATATGTTGTACCCAGCCCGACGGGACCTCCTCTACTGCTGGTCTAATAGGTATAGAAGCAGACGCCTCACCAACAGTCTCAGCTCTAGCTCCATCTTTATCCTCACCAGGAGCTACACTCTCTGCACTACTCTCTACAGACTGATGAGCCCGAGACGTCATAACTATCTATATCTGTACATACAGCAGAATTTGCCACATTAGATATCAGAAATTACCAGTACCAATGCATGTATCATAATCAAAAATCATATTTAAAATTCACATTTTCTCTCTCTAACAACCCACTTAGGTCGAGAACCCCAAACCTAGGCTCTGATACCAAAATAAATGTAACACTCTTATACCATATATACATACAATACATACACTCAGTATGTATAAAATATGCATATATGGTATAAAAATATCACAGACCGGTTTAATAAAAAATTTTACTTATCAAATTTAAAATCTTAAATAATTTAAAATGTATATTTAAATATCAAATAAAATATTATTATAAATCATAAGTTCTAAAATAAGCATTTTTCATAAAAAAATTTTAAAAAAATTTGTTAAAGTTTTGTCTGTAATTTGGACATTTTTAAATTTAACAAAACCACAACCTGCATAAGATAACACTCCCAAATAATATCAAATCACCATTTCACCCATACTCCTCATTTCTCCAAATTTCACAATACATTTATACATATTTATATATGTTTATCCAAAAGCACATACAGAATCCACATTATAACATTTCAACCAATTCTTTATAATTTACAATATATATACCTCAAAACATAATATAATATACATAATATCAACGTATACGATAATATAAAATATATACATGCTGGCAATCGACACTGATCTCGAAGAAGTAGCAAAATCAACTCATGCAATCTCAAAGCTAAATCCGACATGGTCTAGATGAACTCTCCAGCCCTACCGGATCTACTATATCACTTGCGTAATGAATTTTAATCGCGCTAAGCCAAAAGCCTAGCGGTACAAACTTTGATAACAATAAAACTCAAATGCAATGCAATGCACAATGCATATGGATATCATATCTCATATCATTTCATTTTAACATATTTCTCAATTGTTTCACAATTCACAATTCATATAAAAACAAACACAAGCATGGGCCCAAAGGATCTAATATGCTATTCAAATTTTAAAGTTACTATTTTGGTCCATATTGACACCCAGTGTTTAGTCCGAACGCAAGTGACTTTCAATGTCTAGCCCGAAGCAAATCATAGTGATGTTCAGCATCTAGCCCGAAGACAAGTGATATCCAACGTCTAGCCAGAAGGCAAATTAAATAGTTGCTCAAAAACTAGCCCCGAAGGCAAATAATGAGGATAACTTTATAGGCATGCCGCCAAACATAAAACTCTAAAAATTGAATAATATACTAGACACACAATTATTTCATATTTCTCATTATCAATCTCTTTCTTATTTTTTCATAATCAAGCTACACATATTGCCTCATTGTTCATTATTTATTAGGCACATTGCCTTATTTTTTCATCTTTTTCTCACTTTTCTCATTTTTTTATTTATACAATATCAATTCATCACATTTCATCATATCATCACATTGCATCACATTTTACCTTAAAACTTATCATCCAAATATTTTGGGTAATTTCACACAATCCACGTATGATTCACATTTTATACACTTTAGCCATTACCAATGACTTTTTAACAATGCCCTTAATGCATACACAACAAATAGCATTACCTAAACACTTTGGGTCATTTTCACATAATATACATATTTCACATTTTACATAATTTAGCCATTAATAATGGCTTTTCATAATACATTTAATACATATATGACATTACACATGTGATAGCACATTATTTATATATGTTCCATATATTAAGTAGCTGAACACATTTTTCAATCTAAAATGTGTTAAGCCCAATGTAATGTAAATATATCCAATTCATCCAAAGTTTGTACTTACCTCACATGACTACTAAAAGCAAGCTTAACACCACCCCCAACCTTCTCTTTCAACTTGTCATTCAACACTTGGATTGGACAAATCAACTCTCTTCAATGTATAAACCAAATGTGATCATAAATAATCATTTAATATCACATTCTAAGGCATTTTCAATCTTAAATTATAATTAAACATCATTCAAACAACAATTTTAAAGTTAAGGCTAACCTCACTTTAACTTTGGAATATCATACTAGGCCATTCAATTTGGTATTTTAAGTTTATTTATATTATTAAAAATATATTTTAACATGTTTAAACTAATTATATTATAAAAACACACACTTATAGTCAAAACTCTAAAATGGCATAACCTTCCCCCATTGAAGTTTTTTCATTATAACTCAATCCATTGATCATTTCAAGCTTATATTCATTACTTTTATCACTAAAGAACATACTTTAACCAATAAAATAAAATAATTCAGCAACTTTGAAAAATCAAATTTTCAAAATCCTAAATCACCACTTTCATTCTCAAACTCCAATCAAACTCAACCAAATTCAATATTTGACTTTTAAATACTTGTTTATGCATCAAAATGACTCATTTAGAATTAATTTGCACTATTAAAAATCATAGTTTCTCAAATCCTAAAAGTCCATAATCCTAAATTCTCTCTCTTCACTAATCCTTACCTAAGCTCAACCAATTCTTCAATCAAATCTTAAAATCATTGTTAATCACTTAAAATAATTTTAATCAACTCAAGATAGATAATTAAATCATACTATTTCACATACCAAAAATACACATATTCAATCTTTCATGAAATTTCAAGAAAAGAGATTGAAAACTTACTAAATTTGGTGAAAATCACTAAAAATCCACTTTGAATACTTGAATCCTTCAATTAATGGAGTATGGAAGAAGCAAAAATCCTTGGCTTTCTTCAATGGAGGTTCGGCTAGAATGGTTGAAGAAGAAGATGAAAAAAAAAATTTAATTTTCTTTTTCTTTTCACTTTTATTTATAGCCGTATATATATAATTTAATAATTATTTATTTATTTATTTATTTAAAAATCTAAAAATCTATCTTCCATTTAAAATAAATTATTTTTAAATAATTTAAAATTTTTAAAGTTTATTTATAAAAATACCATTGGACTTTAACTTTTAAAATTTTAATTTTGAATGTATTATATATATTTTGCGTATATATCGCATATATATTTTATTTTTTCATTTAAAAATCCTTTATTTTTTATTTAAAATTATTAATTTAATTTATCCAATTAAATTATAATTTATTTCATCAAAATTTTAAAACTTAAGAATTTTTAAAAATTTAGGATATTACATAGATAATTTTGAGAAATTGAATCTTGTTACCTATAGATTTGTTAATTTAATTGATAAATTTTTTTAATTATTAAATAAAATTACTTTGTAATTTATAATTTTTCAAAAAAGTATATTTAAAATATAAATAAAGTAACTTTGCAAATAAGAATGGTTAAGCTCTTGGTTTTTGATCTAGAGATGTATGGTTCGAACTACTTTAAACAAAATGAAAATTAGAGGCAACAATGTGACAAAGAGGCAATTTCCAGCGATAATGTATATAATTTACCCATAATTAGTAAGATTGATTACAACTATGACATATACTTTTTCATTTCCTAACATTAATCATATATTTTCAAATTTAATTATATATTTTTGAATTCGATTCTTGAGTATTGACTTAGTAGTCAGAAGTGTTGTACTCTTACTTAGATTTTATATTTGTATTCTAGGTATTTTCTCTCTCTACATGTAATTAATAAACAAAAACTCATTTTATAGTCACATATATATATTGTTGAATGAAAATAAATTTTAAAATTAAATGATAATACATTTTGGTAAACTCCAAGTTGTCAATGCTGGACTGATAGACTCGCACTCGCAAATACCGAATGTTCAAAATTTCAAATTTGGGCCTGTTGTCCGCTTTTCCACTCATTGTTATTCTTTTCTTCTCATTGGAGCTTCACAATTTGAGTTTGGAAGATTTACAAAACCACCTAAAAAATAATTTTTATTTTAAAAATACAATAAATTAAAAATATTTATATTTTTATAAAAAATTAGAATAAAATTTTAAAAATGACTCATTATTTACTAAAATAAAAATTTTACTATTAAATAAAAATATTCTAGAAAAATAATAAAAATTAATATTTTAAATTATTTTTATCATATAAAAATTATAATTTTTTATTAAAAATTAATTTTAATTTTAATTATAAAAAAAATAACACATAAAAAATAAAAAATATAATATACAAAAATATATTAATAGAAATTATTAAATTTATTTTAAAATAAATTTTACGTATGATATATATAAAAAATAGTATTTTATGTAAAAAAATTATTAAATATTATGTGAATATTGTGTAAATATTATAAAAATAAAAAATTAAATAAATTATTAAAAATATTATATAGATATGTTGTAGATTTGTTGTAGATGTGATATAGATATAGTTTGTATTGTTGAATGTGTATTTTATATATATTGTGTATATATTTAATTTATATATATATATATTAAAAATATAATATTAAATTTTTTTAAATAAAAAAATATTAATAAAATAAATTCGTCAACAAAACGAAAAAAAAAACTAAACAACGTGTTAAATATAAAAAAATAAAAATAAAGATAGCGTGCCAGTATTAATGAAAAAGGTCAGTGAAAAAACGTCCAGAGCGTAAATATCAAGTTTTTGTCATTTTTAAGGTTTTGTTTTTGTTTTTTAATACTCTAATCTAATATTTAAAAAAATACATGTGTTGTCAAGTTAGAATTTTAAATATCTAAGACATGAAAATTGAATAGAAATATAAAAAACAGGTTTCCTAATTATTAGGCCAGCAACCCAAATAGGCCACGGTCTTGAGCGTGTATATTTCCAATCATATTCTCAATATATATATATATATACACACACACACGTATTCGACGTGTTAACTATAATTTTTAGGTGACAATTTCAGTTTTGATATTTTAATAGCTGATTGTAAATCTCTTATGTTAGAGATATTTAATGTTAAAGTCTGTTTTATTGATCAATCTATGAACATAAATGCGTATAAGTTAGCTTACACAACTCGTTCACTTGTGAATAGTGGAGAATGGTTTGATTCTCCCTCTTTATTTTTATTGGACTCTTTTTCATTCTAAGTGGAGAATGGTTTGATTCTCCCTCTTTATTTTTATTGGACTCTTTTTCATTTTTATTGGACTCTTTTTCATTCTAAGTGGAGAATGGTTTGATTCTCCCTCTTTATTTTTATTGGACTCTTTTTCATTCTAATTAATAAAGTGTTCAACATATTATTAAAAAAAACTATAATTTCTGATTAATTATGTTTATTTCTTTAACAGCAATTTGACCTGTGAGTATCAACTTATCTCTGCTAGGGACTGGATATTATTTACTGTATCTACGTATTTTTATCTAATAAAATCTTGAATTAAAGAAATAAAAATTCAAAATTTTGTTGTAATTAATGAACTGACATAAATGTTCCCTTACACTTCTGTCTTGGGATGAATAACTGAATAATAAAAGAGTGTAAATCACCTGACCCGTGACAAATAATTGTTCAAAACTATTTCAATAATAAAGAATTTGAGAAATCAATTAAACAATAAATCATTTCAAGCCTCATTATATTTAGTAAAATAGCTCAAAATCTTTATGTTAATCTCAATCCAAATCCTCCTTGAATCATACTAATTTGAATTGTATCCAATATCGATCCGAACACACGATTCAATTTATTTTTAAATATGAATATATATATATATATATATATATATATTTTAATGTTTTCATATATGTTTATATTTGTGATAATATAATATGTAAGTAAATATATAGTTTTTTTATAACAAAATTATTCATAATATTTGTGATTAAAAATTATGAATTATTAAACATTAATAAATAAGTACATTTAAATTGGCAAACTATTTTAATATATATAATTGCTAATTAATAAAATATAATAATATTTTAAATGTTAATTTATGGAATATAAGTTTAAAAATGTGTAGAGTATATATTATATGTATATTTGTTAAATCATCTCACATCTAATAATTATAAGAAAAATGTAAATTTATAACTAGAAAGCTAATTAGTCAAAATAATATAGGTTATTTTGCATTATAAAGTCCACTTTATTATAAGTCTAATATACTCTACCTCTCCAATTAATATTTTAAGAGAAGTGTTAAAACATTCCACATAACTTCCATTTTTTTTATAGTAAAACCAAATTATTATAAGTTCAATATACCTTATTTTTACCTAAATTATTATCTGAAATACTTGAATTACAATCTACAATGTTTATAGTACTTTAAGATGTGTGTATATAATTAGTAATTCTATTATTATTCTAAATAAATTTTTATATGAAAAAAATCCCAATATAATTTGAACTACTAATATTTTAAAAAATGCGATAAATTATTAATTAATTATCGAACTACTTGTTTAATGACAGCTCGATCTATAATGATATTAATTATTAGGCCGACCATTAAAATAAGCTCAATATCAATGCTAATCAATATGGATGGATAACCCCATAAGCAAATTAAACTGTAGTAAAATTAAAGAAGTGGGTTCATCTTTTTTCAGCTAATATATTTAATTAAATTTATTGCTTTCAATAATGGAAATTAATTAACTGGGGACTGTAATAGTCACAACTGCATTAGTAGGTGGCTATGAATAGGAAATTATGCGGTATATATATCATAAATGGTTATTGGATTAATTAAATGCTCATAATAATTAATTCATTTCAATGTTGATCTATATAATTAATTAATTTCATGGCCTAAAGCAATGAAAATAATAAAAGGCAAAAGGGGGAAAAGGGGCTGTAATTCAAAAAGTTTATTTTATTTTAATTTTATTTATCAATGGTCATGTCAATTTTGTATGATATAATTATTATATTTAGATATGTTTAATAATTTCAATTTGTAATGAAAATAGTCAACAATTAAATTTATTCATAGTTTGGATTAAATGGATGAACAATTCGAACAATCTAATTAGGTTTGAATAGTTTTCAATAATTCCATATTATTATAAGTTTAAAGTATCATTATTTTATGCCATATTTCAATTGATACATTCATTTTTAATTAAACTATTTATTTATATTATAGAATATATTATTAATCAATAGCCCACAAATATATGTGTATATAGCTGGCAATTCAGGCAGGCCAAATTAAAATAATAACAATATCATTTTTTTTAAAATTTCTTCCGAGACCTTCAATATGGAAGTTTAGCATATAGTCTCTTATTATTATTTATTTTTTTCTAAAGAAAAATTCAGATTGTGATTGAATCCGACCCCATTCCACTATCTAAAATAATTGTCAATAAATGATTCATAGTTGACAACTTCAAAAATTAGATGATTTAAATTAAAAATTATGGTCATCGAATTAAAATAAAAAATTCAATGGTATGTGTAATGTATATAAATATTTAAAAAGAAGAATAATGGTAGATAAAAATATTTTAATTAATTTTTTTATATTATTTAATTTGGATAATAATAATAATTATTAAGATCTACCTCTTATTAAAAAAATTATTATTATTATTATAAAAAAAACTCTTGTTATAATTTTAAAGGAATGAGATGAGATGATAAAATTTTTTTTTCTTAATAAGAGGTATCGAATTTGAATTCTACATATAGAATATTTTTAAAAATTTAAAAGGAGCACTTAACTTTCTTAGGTAGATCTACCTGATGAGAATCTAATTTAATTTATAATTTCTAAATTGAAAAACTTTGGATGATTAAAAAAAATGCTTAGTTCAGTAAGATTTAGATTTCTTTCAAAATAATTTTAAGTCTTTGCTGAATATATAGCAGAGTTGTTTTGAAAAGCAGTGAATTAGGTCAATTTTTATGGGAAAAAGATGCTGCAAAATTGAATAATTTGAACCGCAAGTGTATGTATGACAGAATTGAATGGATAAGATATTAAGAAAGAAGCTTCTGAATATTGGCAAAAAAAATCTTCACCTAAGTATAACGTGTGTGTGACCCAAACGTTTCTTTTTCAATGGCTTCTTTTGTCTCAACCAACAACACTATTCACTAGTTCATTTAGGATTTTCACATTACAATAATTGGAAAAATAAAATTATTTTTAATTATTTTAATAGTAAGAATTACTGAATTCACTTATTGAAAATTTATCATGAATATATTTATGTTTTTTCTTGATGAAAAAAATATATATAAATACTAATACGATAATACCCTTTTAATTTATAAAATTTCCTCTTATCCAAATTTATTTATTCAGTATTATGGATAGATTATCTTTTCACATCCTACTTTCCCCCTTTTTTATAGCTTATGATTGGGGAAACTGTGGTTTTAGAAAACTTAGGGGCTGTTGAATTATGAAAAATATTTTTTTATTTTTATTTTTTAATTCTCTTTTTTAATTTTTAAAATTTTTATTTTCTAACTATCATTTTAAATAAAAATAAAAATAAAAAATGAGTTTATAATAATTGAAGTAGACATCTTATATTTTTTAAGAGCATGTAATCCATTTAAAAAATAATTAAAAGTAGTTTTTAAAATTTATCTATTAGCTAATAAATATAAAAATTATTTTTAAATTTTTCTACATGACAAATATTTTTAACTAGACAATAAATTATATTTTTTATTTTTTTAGAAACATTTTTTGAAAAATCAAAATTATTTTTTATAACTAAACAACTCTTTAATTTTTATTTTTAATATTTTTAAAATATTTTCAAATATGATTGGCCAAATACAATTTTTTTTCAATAAAAAAAAAATTGAAGGGAAAAAAAAGTCAAATCGTAGTTTAGAAGGCAACGAGTACAAATTATTGGATGTTTGAGATGGGAAGGTTTGTGGTTTAATTTCACAAGGCATAACGATCCCTCTACATCACTTTAGACAAGTTAGAGCTGCCTTAACATGTGCGCTCACACATAAATTTCCCTTTCAGTTTTGTGAATAACCAATTAATTATCAGATCAATTATACCCATATTATGAGAAATTCATTAATGCATTTCATCATTTTTTGTTGTTATTCATTGTTACATTGTGATGTATGAAATCTTTACATTGAACATACTATTTTTTTTTTCACACCACACACGTTGTCATTTTTCTATCGATTTTTTTCATTGAGTTTACACGATGAATAATGTGGCATCGTATTATCTTCTAAAATAACATAACATAAATTTTTTATTTAAAAATTTAATAAAATTAAAATGATAATACATAACAACCATAAATGATATGACATGTCTTAAATGATATGATATGTCATATCATTTTTAAAAGCTAATATATATAGGTTCATGAAAATTAGTGGGATTATATAAGGATGCAGGAATTTGAATCGTGCAACTCTCAAATAGAGGGCAAAACACTTAATCATCAATGATATATTTTATCTTATATAAAGATGTAACTTTATTTATATTTTGACTATTTTTTAAATTATAAATTATAAAGTAATTTTATTTAATAATTAAATAAAATTTATTAATTAAATTAGTAATTTTACGAGAGAAATTATTAAAATTATTCAATGTTGCAAAATTGTTTGATTTCAATAAAAAATTTAAAAAATTATTCTCATTAAAATAAATAAATTTATTATTTTAAAAAATTAAATTTATTAAAATAATTAATAATTATACTTAAATAATAACTACCAATATAAAATATGGTGGCTAGGAGTACGTGTTTCTCTCGTTTATATCTCGATTTTAAATCTAAATATTCTCTCTCCCTCACATATAATTAATCAAAAAATAATTATACTTAAATATGTGTATATATTATATAAATAAAAATGAAGTAAACAGAATTATTCACATATAAAAAATGTGAAAATTTTAATTTATTTGCAAATATAATAAACTTTTTGAAAAAAAACTTTAGATTATTTATAAATTAAAAAATTGTAAAAAAATAATTTTAAAATTTTTATTTGAAATTCAATAATTTTAAAAATTGAACATTTTTAATAATTTATTCATAAAATTATTAATCTAACTAATAAATCTTATTTAATTATTAAATAAAGTTACTTTATAATTTATAATTTTTCAAAAAATTGTACAAAATACAAATAACGTAACACTTTTATATAAAACATGGCATTGATGGTTAAGTACTTTACCTCTATTTAAGAGATGCAGGGATTCCTCCCAAATAATTCCATTAATTTTCACTAATCCATGGAAGCTAGCGGTGTGCTTTTAAAATAATGTGGTATATCATGCTATTTGCCACATTGTGTACCGCATCATTTTAGAAGCTGACATGGGTGTCATATTATTTGCCACATCAACTCTGTTAGATTTTTGAATGAAAAAATAGATAAAAGAATGACTACATACGCAATATAGAGATTTCATGAATCACGACATGACAAAATTATAATAAAGGATAATGACAGGCATTAATGAATTTCTAAGAAATGAGATAAATGTAATTATCTCATCAATTATAAATACTTTTGTGATAAAATTTAGTTATCAATCTAATTTCATTAAATTAAATATTAAATTAAATAATGTTAATTTATATTAATTTACTATTGTTTTATACCGTGTAATATTAAAAATAACAATTTATTAGTAAGTATATATATATATATAATATTAATAGTAAACCTTAATTAAGAAAACCAAACACTCTAGTTTAATAATTTTATCAAAAGATTTCACTTATGATACAATATATAAGGTTTTGGTTGTCTCAAGCTCTCAGCTATTGATTGTGCAGTGCCAACCAGACTAGTAGCAATCCACGACGATGAACAAATTCACAACCATTATATATTAGTCTTAGTTTATCATATTTTCATATTTCAAAATTCATATTAAAATTAAAATCTATATTATAATTTTATGTAGTTTTATATCATTTTGATCCCCTCCAATATCCATGAAGTAGGTATCATCAAACATAATGAAACATTCACAAAAATTTGTCAAATGCTAAATCAATATGAATAACGGGGTTTATTTCACATACCGTCTAGAATTTTACCACTTAAAGTGTTAAAATATTCAAAATTTAATTTATCACGATAAAATTTTTCAATTTCAATTTTTTCTTTTAAAATTCATGTCTACATATACACCATGTGGCGTCTATGTAATATCCATATGAACTCCATATAGCATCCTAAGAAACCGAGGCAAGGATTTCAATAAGAAGAAAATTGAAATTTGGTGGATGGTAATGTTATAATTGAAGAAGTTCAAAAGAGTCAATAAAATTAACCCACATTTATGTATTAACTATTCATAAGAAATTTTTAAATAAATTTTCAATAATTTTTACAGCATGATAAATAATCTTATAATTAATTTTCACCGACTATAACTATATTTCTTCAGTTGTAATACTAATATCCTCAAACTTCAACTTTGTCCTTACTAAAATTCCTACCTTAGCTTGCCAGTGAGAAAAATATTTATATGGATGCCACATGACACCATGTAAATTGACATTTAGGAATATATATATATGCGTGTGTATGTGTGCAATGCATGAGTAGCAAGACATATTAGAAAGTATTACTTTTACACTCGGCATAAACCTAACCATATCTCCTTGTAATGTTAATTGGTTAATAATTGGAAAAATGTTGAAATTTCGTGAGAGGAAGAGAAAAATTCAACATCAGAAAATAGATGGACTTAGTGATAGATATATAAGTAGAAAAAAAATCATAAACTCAATACCTTAAAGTTTTAAATTAGAGTATGATGTCAAACCTATGAAGTATGTTCTCTCACTGTACCCATAAAAAAGATATACTAAATAAGTGAGCTTCTTGGACTCAACAATTGCTAGTAGAGCGTAGTTCAGCAGAAAGGAGTATAGAGACTAGCCAAATTCCATGGTTGACATCTTTACAAGGAAGAACAAAATTACTCCTAGTGAGCTTAGACTAGTGGAGTAGGACTAAGGTTACACCATATACTGAAGCCTAAAAAAAGACTCCGCTCAAGTGAGAGCTCAAGCCCAATATTAAAGCTCGCACTTTAAGAGAGAGATTGTTGAAATTTCAATTGTGAAAGGAAGAGAAGAATCCCATATAAAAAAAGAATTTAGTGAGAAATATATAGGTAAAAAAAATTATAAACTCAATGTCTTAGAGTTTGATATTAGACCCATGAAGTGTGTTCTTTTACTAAGCTCAGGAAGAAAATCTCCCAAATAAATAGGCTCACATACCCAACAAAAAACACATGAAATGTCTACACTAGATAATTGATAAGAATTAATAATACACAAATAATTCAATTTTTAACTTTTAAAGCTATATAAATAATTTAAAATTTTTATTAAAATTTCAGTATAACTAAAATATTTTCTTAATACAAAAGAGAAAAACACTTATAAGTAGCTCTTAAGAAACATTTTAACTATCTCAATTTGTTAACATCTCCCGATTTGGTAAACATCTTAACTATCTTAATTTCTTTTTGAAAAAGAATATAAAGTTTTATCAATAAGAATCTAAAAAATTAACAACTTAAAGAGGTAGATTATTGAACCAAACTCCACGTTCTGGCTCAAAACGTGTAGCTCCAACTAATGTGTGAGCCACAACATTCGCAGAATAATAGACATATCTAAAATGGATTTCTTTTCCTAGGGAAATAGAGAATAACAATCACCAAATACCAGTCCTAAAGGTAAAGAGAGGCTGATTTTGTTCTTTAGATAGTTTATAACAACTAAGTAGTCAGATTCAATGATCATATGGTTCCAGTCAGTCTCCATAATCCAACTGAGAGCTTCTTTGATTATGGTCATCTCTACAATGCTAGAATCCATAAAGCCAAGAAAATGATGAGCACATGCGGCTTTGAAATGGTTCAGATGATTCTTAAAATTTATGTCAATACCATGCTTTCCTAAATCCTCTGGTGCAACAATGTCAATGTTAATCTTCAGCAAATTCTCAGCTGAGTTTGTCCATTTTTGAATTGGCGCAGTGAAAGAGCATGACTTAGGCTAGTGAGTGATTTTAGCAACTCAAAATTCCACATAAAAAATTATAGCCTGATGGAGAATCTAAGTAGGGGTTGAGGATCGTCCTTCCTAGTGTAATTGATTCCTATTATGCCAGATATGCCAGCTACACTTAGCCACGGGCTGGACTTTGGGACTCAATTAGTGAGAAAAATTATGGGCGGACAGGCTAAAACTGTGAAAATTTTAGTATTTTTCAAGACTAAGCCCGGCCTATGGCTTGGTCTAATGCCAGCAGACCACCATCTTCTATGGGTATGACTTTAAGCCTGTGAAGTAGCCAATCCTTAAAGGATAAACAGGTCCCAAGACAAAAGCCAAGTCGAGATAACCTCTAACATTCCTGAGACAGGGGGCACTATATCAAATAATGGAAAGTAATCTCATTCGCTCCTCAACATGAAGGACATAAAGTATCTAGCTCCATGTTTCTGCTTATTAAGTTTACCTTTGAAGGGATTACATCACGATAAGCTCGCTATAGAAAATTCTTTAGTTTGGGAGTTGCTTCCATCTTCCAAAGTAAACTCCATAGCTTATCATTCAGTGTTGCTGAGTGGTGCTTGGTATGTGATGTAGCTAACTTATATGCATCTTTGACTGAGTATATGCCCTTGTTTCCATCATTCCAAATTAGATTATCATCAAGCAATCTTCGGAATAATGGAATCGAGAGAATTAGTGATTTATCTCTATTGTTGAAAGTTGATTCAATTAGCTCCTTGTTCTAAGAACCTCTATAAATAAGATCAGAAACCCTTAAAACCTGGCCTGAATTTCAGTTCACCATAGAAACACAAGGGTTATGGCTATCAGGTAGCCAATTGTCCATCCAAATTGAGATCCTCTCACATGTACCTACTCTCCAAATACATCTGCTTTGAATTAACTTTTGAGCACCCCATATACTATGGCAAACATAACTTGGGTTGGAACCAAGTTGTGCACCCAAAAAAGAAGATGTGCACCCAAAAAAGAAGTGGGAAAGTAATAAGACGTGTATTTTAGCAGCTAAGGAATGAGGGTTCTTTGAGGGTGTTTCTCAAAACTTAAAAGCTGGTCAAAACTGATTATAAGCAGTTTTTAGATTATAAGTTGTTTATTTAAGTGTTTCTGAAAACTTAAATAGTAGATTATAATCTGATTTTAATCAGTTTTTTAAAAGTTGGGTTTTGCTACTTTTTTTTAAGCACTTATTTTTTAAGCAGTTTTGACCAAGTAAAATACCATACTATCCCTACCTAATCTTCAATATTTCAAATTTGCCCACCATATACACTTTAGTTCCCATCAAATAAATTTTATTATTATTATTATTAAATAAATATTATTATTATTATTATTATTGCAAAATAAATTTTAAATTGATATTTAAAAAATTATTTTTATACAATAAATAAACTCATGGACAGTTTTGTCATTTTGACAGTTTCTGCAATTAAAAACTGATTATAAGCTGATTTTACGGAAACACTTAACTGATTATAAACTAATTATCAGCTGATTATTAACTAGTTTACAGAAACACTTAACTGCTTATTTTTAATCTGATTATAATCTAAAAATCACTTATTCACAATAAGCTGAAAAGCTCCAGTTTTGAGAAACACCCTCTTTATTAACTTCCAACCTTGCTTCCCTACCACTGCTAGATTAAAATCTTGAAACCTACCAAAACCCAAACCACCTTGTCTTTTTGGCTTAAATACGGTTCCCATGTCATCCAATATATCCCATTGCTTGCCTTATAATTGGAATTCTATGAAAACTTGTTCATTATTCTTTCAATTTCAAAGCAAGGAGAGAGCGGAAAATGAAAGATGTTCATCGCAAAGGTAGAAATTGATTGAGCATACATATATTGACCAGATGATCTTGCATCAATCAACTATCTCAATTTCTTAGTTCAACAAGCATTCATATATTTGGGTATAACTTCATGAATATAATCTACATATATATATACAATACTAAATAATTGTTCAAAACCAACTTCAAATTTTAATTTGAGAATATTAAACTTATCAGCTCGAAATCCAATCCAACTAGGGTCATAAAACCGCTAAATTTTTGTTTTCAAAACAAATATCTTTATTTACATATCTTTTAAAATTTTATTACCCACATCTTAACTACATATATATTTATAATAAATCAAAACTTTAAATAACTAATTTATAAAATATTTTCATTATCTAAATAATGAATATACTTTAAATAACATATCATTTTTATTATCAATATATAAATATAAAATAAATATACTTCCTTTTCCAATAAAAATAAAAATTTCAAAATAAATATAATTTAAGTTATTAAAAACATTTTTACACTAAAAAAATATGTATATTCATAATAAAATTTTAAAATATTGATTAATTATTGATTTAATGCATATGAAGATAATTACGCCAAAGTAGCAAAGAATTTTGCTAATATTTACCATATTTACCCATTGCCGTTCCATCAAGTTTTATCATAGTAGTTATTTCACTTTCCTTGGAAGTAAGTGAGGCAACTAACATCTCTCCAACTTCTTCTTCTTCTTCTTCTTCTTTTTTTACTGTAGTCCTTGTTGTCCCCTGGATGCTAATCAAAAGTTTGGTCCCCTGCTTAGCTACTTTTCAATATTATTAATTACATTAGCTTACTTTTAATATTCTCTTCCTTATCATTGGGAAGTTGGCAAAAGGTAATTAGATGAATTGTAATGTACTACTCCAAGATAATTAAGTTGGTAAGACAGAAATAACCTAGTTAATTGGCTTTCTTGCTTCCTGAGGTGAGTTTCATTCATGAACAACACTAATTAATTTATTTTTCATTATTTAATTTAGATTTTCAACTATATATGATTTATAAAATTAAATATTGAATGTTAGCAGCTAAATCTACATCTCTATATAAAATACAAGTTAATTAGAACTAAAAATTTACAAGTTTAGTAACTTTTCTATAAATAATTTTATATGAAATAAATATTTTATTAGTTATTTTTTTCATCATTGTGTTTTAGCAAATTTCATTTTAAATGCGCACTAGTTATGTATCCACGCATTGCACGATAGTAAAATAATAAATTATAAATAAATATAATTAATAATAAATAAATATAAAATCATTTATACAAATTATTTAGTAAAATATAAATTGGTTATATTATAAAAGAAAATAAAATTTTTGTTCTTGATTTTTATGACATGAGTTTTGCCATACCACTATAAATAAATGTATAGAGTATCTTTATTCCATGTACTTATAAAATTTAATTTAATAAAATTCTATAAATAAATTAATATATTCAATAATTAAAATGAAAAGACATATAAAAAATTTAATAAATAATATAAAATTTTAATAAAGAAGTTTTTTTTTATAAAAATTTATAATAAAAATTTAAATTTTACTATATTATTAAATATTTAATTTTCCTTGTCTTGAAAAATTATCTCCTTCTCATTTAATTTCTGGTTCCTACTTAGATGTGAAAAAGTAATCTCATTTCTGCCTTTTTTTTTTCTTGTTTTTTTCCCTGAAAAACATTATTTTCATTCATTACTAAAGAAAAAAAGAAAACTATTTTTGACTAATAAAAAAACTATACCTGAAATGAGGAATCTGGTCCAATGATTATACACGGATTTGAATTTTTTTTTAATCATATAATTATTTGCCAATAAAAAAAGAAGGGGTACGAAAATATTCAACACCTATTAATGACAGTCAATAAAACATATTTTAATTCATGCGCGAAGAGAAAATGCACTCTATGTGTTTTGCTACTTCATTAAGTAATGATGAAATATATATGAAATTAGCAAATTGGAGAGTCAAAATGATTAAAATAAAAATAGGATAGATAAAGTGATTAATCATGCTAAATACAAGAGGCTATAAATATTTACTAAGTTAATAAGCAATAAAAATTAAGATGGGGTTGAATCCTAAATATCAAAAGTAATAAAAGGAGGAACATGACATTTTATCACAATTGCGGTTGTTAATAGACAAACGTAAAGCCGTTCTGTCTCTTACCTTTGGATTATATATTGAATATTTATTTTTGCTTGATCTATATGATTGGATTGGGCAATAATTTTACTTTATTTCATTATTTTTCCTTCAATAAAGTTTCTACTTTCTTGAAAAATTATAATTAACACTACGATTTGGAACACACACATAAAAAAAAAAAGAAGAAATAAGAAAACAGAGGGGAAAATATGAGAAGATCTCATCATTTAATTTTTATTGTATTAAATAGTCATGGGTGCATGCCATCATCCGGGAATTAATTTAATATTATAATGACTCGTACTAAAAGATAATTTTGAATTTTTATTATAAATAATTATACAAAATATTGATAAATGAATTTTTTTTAAAAAAATAATTGTTTATATTTTTTGTTAAAAAATAATTTATGTTGTTTCTTTTAGTATTAGCATAATACCATTATAATGATATTTCATATTTCTAAATTTCAACTAATTAAGTTGGTTTCAATTTAAGTTTAATTATATTTATTTATTTATATTTAATGATAAATAAATAGTATCATCTTGTATATATGTCAAATTATTATTGAGTAAATTGAAATCATAAATAGTTTCAAATAAGTATTTAAAATTTCTAAGGGTTATTATTCATTCATATATATATATATTATTTATTTAAATTAAATAGTATAATAGTTTTAAATAAAATTTTCTACTTTTATAACCTTATCTTTTAAAAGTTGAGGAAGCGATGAAAATTTTCAATTATCCATTTTAAGTGTTGCCTCTTGTATATAAGATTCATACGAGGAAATTTTATATGTTTTTATCATCATTATACCTTTTTTTTAGCAATAAAGAGAAAATATCATTAAAATAAGAGGAGTACAAAATGCCTTCAATCCATAAGGCACCGAGAAGAACAGTGGTAAGGCAATCTTCAACCTAGTCAAATGTATCATAAAGTAAAAGGACTTTACCTCTTTACAAAACTACGATCATAGAAAAACAACAAAGAGGTTTACAAAGATAGAAAGATACGAACCCATCAAAAAGTTCACCGTCAGTAACAATAGAAAAGGGTTAATAAAAACACTTTTTTCAACCCTTAGGTCCCTAACATTCTCGGGTACTAAAACAATTATGAGTGAGGGGATAGAAGGGCTTAACCCACTCTTCAAGAACCACTTGAAAAATACCTCTAATATGCTGTCGCAGATGAGCTGAATAAAAGAGACTACCAAACAAGCTAGAAAAAGTTCCTCAAGAGTATACCAAGAGAGACATCTAGGGAGAAAAAAAAAAAAAAAAAGAGAAGGTGAGACATGCGGATTGATAGAAGAAGATTGATTCACCTTTGAAGAACATGGGTAGACCTTGAAGCGCCAAAATATAGCTAAGGAGATACATAATGTCAAACCTTGACTCATAAGTCTGTAGCTTTGTAGAGAAATCTTCTCCTGACTATTAGATATACAAAATGATCACAAAACAATAAAATGATCAACTGCCCTAGAACTACGACCTTTTTGGGGGGAGTTTTGTTTCTTCTTGTTTTTATTGCAGTTTTTCAACAATAATTTGTAGGTGCCTTATTTAGCTTTCCAATCTAGGCTTAAGGAGGGTCTTTCTGTTTTGATACAAAAAACCTAGTTGGTTTGGTATTTTTTGAAGCATCAAAAAAGATAGAAACAACCAACGAGCATTGGTCCAGACGGATGAGGGTTTAGATTCCCTTAAACAACATTATGGGTTCGATTCTCAGCCCCAGCATTATGTATAGAAAAAACGATATTGAAAGGCATTGGCGAAGATACTCAGGTTAGAAGGGGGGCAGCTGTTTTAAAATATATATATATATATATATATTGTAATGTTTAAAATTTTAGATACTAAACTTTTAAATTAATAGTGATAATTAATAGTGAATTGTGATATAAGAGATATGGATAAGTGATATAAATAGTGGATTTTAAAAATTTACAGAAGTAAATATTTATTTTTACTATTTTATGAGATTTAAAATCGAATTAGAATCAAAGGATAAGAAAGAGGATACACCATAACTAAGATGAGATTGGCTACACCAGATTAATATATATATGTGTGTAGGTGTGTGGATAGGTGTTATGCTTAGAGGCATTTCTTTCTTTCTTTCCTCTTCTTCTTCCCACGTTCACCACCATTCTCACCATCAAAACTCCTTCTTGCTTCCTTCCTTCCAAGATTTTGATCAAAATCAAAGAGAAACTAATATTTAGTTATAAGTTTTGAGAAGATTAAGATAGAAAGTTGGGATTATTAATAAGTAATTAAAGAAAAAGAAGAGTTTGAAGAGGTATGTGCTTTTGATTTATAATTTGCAAACGTATGAATTTTTATGAGTTTTAATGATTTATTCTTTATAATGATATATTTCTTGAAAATATTAATTAAATGGATTGTTGAGTGAAAAATAACCTTTATATGATGGGTTTTGATTCTTAACTCGACCTTTATGAGAATTGAATGGTTTGATGTTGTTTTTATCCATATGAAATGATTGAAAGTTTGATTAAGTGAAGTTGTAGTAAAATATTTGATATGAATTCTTTTTATGTCAAAAGTTTGAGTTTGATATATTATTAGCTTAGATTTTTAATATGTTTGTGTTTCATGAAGTTAAAAGTGCAGAAGACATAATTTTGGGATGCCACGGGCGTGGCTTAAAGGTGCGATGGGCGTGGCATCAAAGTTGGAACTGTTGGAGGAAGAATTCCTCCAAAATAGTTCCAAAATTAATGCCACGGTCGTGGCAATTGAGTGCCACGACCGTGGAATTGAAAGTGATGTTGTTTCTTTAAAAATTTCAATTAAACAAAGCGGTTCTAAATGCCATGGCTGTGGCCTTGGAAGACCACGACCGTGGGGGTCTTCAAAATCATTTTACAGCTTCATTTTGTATCCCACGGTTATGGGGTTGAGATGCCACGGTCGTGGGGTACCTAAATGATGTTTTTGACTTGTATTTTGTGATATACGGGCCTAGTATGAGACTAATATGTTTATGTTTATTACTTTTGTGTTGGTAATTCATGTGTAAGTGTTGAAAGTATGAAAAAGAGTGATAAATTTTGAAATTGTGATAAATATATATAATACTAAATATTGATGAAAGTATTGTTTCATTGAAATGATATATACAATTCAGTGTTAACTATAGACTAATGAATTGCCCTAATCATACTGATTTTAGATATAGCTTGGGATTGAATGGCTAGCCAAAAGGGAGGATATTCAAAGTGTTAGTGGGCACTCTGTGCCATCAATAGACACTCTGTGTCATCATACTCAGTGGGCATTCGTGCCATAGTGGGCCATTGGCCAAAATTCTATACAGTGGTATTAAATTGCCATCAGTGACCGTTATCCAAATCTAGAATCTGAGTTCAGTGTGTATGGGCATAATTAAAATAGTTATATATAATGAAAACAATGTGTTATTCAGTTGATAATAAATTACTCAATTCTGAATCTAATTGCACTTAGTATTTCAATTTACAAGAAGTTGATTAATTTCTTTATTTAACATTCAAAAAGTTATGCAATTTGATGTTTCTAAATTATTTAATGATTAGATCTCTTTTCATTAAATCTTCTTGTATATGATAAATATATAAGCACCACTAAACTTTGCTTAGCATGTTAGAATTATTTTCTGACGCGCAGATCAAACAAGAAAAGTTGAGATCGCAGAGTGAGAGACTTACGTTCTTGTTCAACTGCATCATCAAGGTTCAATGAACAATATTGTAAATATTGTAATCTTTATGGTTCACATAGCAAAACTAATTTTGCATGATAGTTGTACTAGATTGAGAGTAGTTTGAGAATTTTATCATAATGTAAGTTTTCATTAAGAGTTCTTTATAAATATATGGATATATGTGTGTTCTATAGAAAGTTTAAAAGTTGCATTAATGCTTAAAAGTTTTATGACTTTATTTCTTTAGTACATACATAGACATATATATAAAGAAATTGTGAATGTTAGATGACATCTTCTATGTAGGTAAGTGTATGGTCTATGTAGGGGGTGTTACAATTAGTAGTATAAGAGCAGGTTTAGACAGTTCTAAGTTGTGGGTTAAAAGAAAAGTGAAGTACAACTGTCGTTGCTATGTGAACTATACAATTGAACAAATGTTTGATGCAGTTGATTTTTTTTTATGTTTAAAGGTATAAGATGGCCTCTAAATCCCGTCAAGGTGCCGAGGATCAAGCTGCGTCCTCACACAGTTAAGCTAGTGTGGGAAATCAGCAGTCATCAGATCCTTCTGCGGAACAAATTCCGTTAGATTCTCAATTTTTGAGAAATATGGGAGAAATCCTTAGGCAAATTGTAAGAGTTACTCCTCCTGCACAACCTCCAACGCCAGTACTCCAAAGATCTCCTTTGGAGAGAATTAGAAAATTGGGAACAAAAGATTTTAAAGCTAGCAACACTGATGAGTCTTCAGTAGCAGAGTATTGGATGGAGAGGATTGTGAGAGTTTTTGATATTCTGCATTGTACTGATGAGGAAAGATTAGAATGTGCAGTTTCCTTATTGCAAGAACAAGCTTTTGCCTGGTGGGATACAAAGCAGAAAGGTGTACCTGCAGGTAGACTTACTTGGGCATTTTTTCAAGAAGAATTTAAAAAGGAATATATTAGTGAAATCTATTTAGTGGAGAAGCGTCGGGAATTTTTGTATCTTAAGCAAAGACAATTATCTGTGTCTGAATATGAGAGGCAGTTTGTTCACCTCAATAAATATTTTCCAAAGTTGGTTGTATCTGAAGAAGAGAAGTGTAAGTGGTTTGAACAAGGTTTGAACAGTCAGATTCGGATGTATTTAATAGCAATGAGGATTAAAGAGTTTTCTACTCTTGTTAATGCGGCAGTCGCTATAGAAAATGAAATTAAACAAGAGCAGGGAAGAAAACAACAATTAAAGAAGGGATTTTCTAGTGAAAAACAACAAGGTAGCCAGAAAAGACAGAGAAATATTCAAGCCCAAACTCAGGGGTTTAGTAGAGGAAGTGGAGCTAGTTTTCATAAATCTAGAGGTGGTAGGTTTGGAGTGGCTACAGGCTCTTCTTCAAGAGTTGTTACTAAACTTTGTCAATATTGTGGTAAGGGTCATGCAAGTGAAGATTGTTGGTTTAAAAAGGGAGCTTGTTTGAAATGTGATTCTTTGGAGCATAAAATCAGAGATTGTCCATCAATAAAAGAATTAGAAGTTGTGGAAGGACAAAGTTCTGTACAGAGGTCTCAGTCAAGCAGTCGACCCAGTGTTAGTCAGCAGAGAGGATCTGAAATAGTGGATAGACCTCAAACTCAAGGCAATACTCCAGCTAGGGCTTATGCCATGAAAGTTGTGGAAGACCAGGATGCTCCTAATGTTGTAGTTGGCAAATTTTCTTTACTTGGTCATGATGTGTATGTATTGTTAGAACCTGGTTCTACACATTCTTATATTTGTACAACTATAGCTTCAGGAAGGAAAATTTGTGTTGATAAACTTGATTATGAGATAGAAGTTACAAATCCCTTAGGCCATAATGTGAAGGCAAATAGAGTATATCGAAATTGTCCACTTAGAGATCATGATGTGGAGCTTTCTGCTGATTTGATTGAACTACCATTCCATGACTTTGATTTAATCTTGGTAATGGATTGGTTGTTTCGACATCAAGCAGTTATGGACTGCTGTAGTAAAGTTGTATCTTTTAAGATTCTGGGTTATGGTGAAATTGTAGTTCAAGGAGAGAAACAATTTTATCCTTCTAGTTTGATTTCTGCAGCTAAAGCTAGAAGGTTAATTAGGAAGAGATGTGAAGATTATCTTGCTTATGTTAATGATACACGACGTTCAAGCAAGGTTTTGGGAGACATACCTACAGTGAGTGAGTTTTCGAATGTTTTTCTGGAAGAATTACCTGGAGTACCACCAGAGAGAGAGAGGTAGAATTTGTTATTGATGTAGTTTCAGGTACAACACTAATTTCTATTCCACCTTATAGAATGACACCTCCGGAATTAAAAGAATTAAAGGTGCAACTCCAAGAATTGCTTGACAAAGGATTTATAAAACCTAGTGTGTCACCTTGGGGTGCACCAGTTTTGTTTGTAAAGAAGAAGGATGGTACTTTAAGATTATGTATAGATTATCGACAGTTGAATAAAGTGACTATTAAGAATAAGTACCCGTTACCTAGGATTGATGACTTATTTGATCAGCTGAGAGGAGCGGGTGTTTTCTCTAAAATTGATCTTAAATCGGGTTATTATCATATGAAAATTAAAGAAGTAGATATTCTAAAGATAGCTTTTAGAACTCGATATGGACATTATGAATTTTTGGTTATGCCCTTTGGTTTAACTAATGCTCCAGCAGCTTTTATGGACTTGATGAATTGAGTTTTTAAACCCTATTTGGACCAGTTTGTAGTTGTTTTTATTGATGATATACTGGTTTATTCTAGAAATAGAGAGGATCATGATAAGCATTTGAGAATTGTACTACAGACACTAAGAGATAATCAATTGTATGCTAAATTATCGAAGTGTGATTTTTGGTTGACAAAAGTGGCATTTCTAGGACATGTAGTGTCAGCTAATGGTATTCGTATGGATCCAAGTAAAATTGAGACTATTTTGAATTGGCAGCCACCAAAGAATATAACAGAAGTTCGAAGTTTTCTTGGGTTGGCTGGATATTATAGAAGATTTGTTTAAGGGTTTTCAAAGATAGCACTTCCCTTAACTAAGCTCCTTAGAAAAGAAATTAAATTTGAGTGGAATACTCAGTGTCAAGCTAGTTTTGAACAATTGAAGGCAATATTGATTGAAGCGCCTGTCTTAACCCAACCGATTCTAGGTAAAGACTATGTTATTTATAGTGATGCTTCTCATCAAGGACTTGGTTGTGTATTGATGCAAGAGGGTAAGATAATTGCTTATGCTTCTAGACAATTAAAATCTCATGAATTGAATTACCCTACACATGATTTGGAGTTAGCTGCTATTGTATTTACTCTTAAAATCTGGCGACATTATTTGTATGGTGAAAGGTGTTATATTTTCACTAATCATAAAAGTTTGAAATATTTGCCAACACAAAAAAAAACTGAATTTAAGGCAGAGAAGGTGGATGGAATTGATCAAAGATTATTATTGTATCATCAACTATCATCCTGGGAAAGCTAATGTGGTAGCCGATGCTTTAAGTCGAAAGACTTTAGCAGGTATGTTATATATAGAATATTTTAATATTATATATATATATATATATTAAATAAACTAAATGATATCATCTGTTATGTTAACAGAATTGAGGGTTGAACCAACCATTAGACAAAAAGTGATTGAAGCTCAGAAACAAAATAAAAAATTGTTAGAACTTTTGAAATAAGTGCATGAAGGGGAAAGGCCAGATTATGTTGTGTCAAAAGATGGTGGAGTATATTATAGAGATCGATTGTGTGTACCTGATGTGAAGGAACTAAAGGAATGTATTCTTGGTGAAGCTCACAATACTATGTATACTGTACATCTCGGAAGCAATAAAATGTACCAGGATTTGAAATCTCATTATTGGTGGCCTGGTATGAAAAGAGATATTACGGAATATGTAACTCGATATTTAGTATGTCAGCAAGTCAAAGCAGAATATCAAGTTCCATCAGGTCTGTTGCAACCTATATCAATACCATAATGGAAGTGGGATAGAATCACTATGGATTTTGCTACTGGACTTCCAAATACCCAAAAGAAGCATGATACAATTTAGGTAATTGTTGATTGATTAACTAAATCAACTCATTTTCTTCCCATTCGAGTTGACTATTCAATGAATAAACTTGCAGGGTTGTATATTAATAAGATAGTCAGGCTTCATGGAGTACCAATGTCTATTATCTCAGATCGAGACTCTCACTTTACATCCAGATTTTGGGAAAGTTTTCAGAAAGCATTGGGTACTCGACTTCATTTTAGTACTGTATTTCATCCACAAACAGATAGTCAATCAGAAAAGGTGATACAAATACTTGAGGATATGCTTAGGAGTTGTGTAATCAATTTTGAAAGTAGCTGGGATAAATATATGCCTTTAGTAGAATTTGCTTATAGCAACAGTTGTCAAACGAGTATTGGAATGGCTCCATATAAGGAACTCTATGGAAGGAAGTGTAGAACTCCATTGTGTTGGGTGGAATTGAATAAGAGCAAACTTGTAGGGCCTGATCTCATAAAACAAACTGAAGACAAAGTAAAACTTATAAAGGATCGATTACAAATTGCAATGGACAGACAAAAATCTTATGCAGATTTGAAACGGTGTGATATTGAGTATAATGTGGGGGATAAGGTATTTTTAAAAATATCATCGTGGAAGAAAGTTCTTTGCTTTGGAAAGAAAGGTAAATTATGTCTTAGGTTCATTGGACCATATGAAAAACTTGAACGTGTAGGTTCAGTAGTCTATCGACTAGCTTTGCCTCCAGAATTGGCTAAGATTCATAATGTATTTCATGTGTCGATGCTTAGGCCATATAGATCAGATCCTACACATGTGATTCAAGTAGAGTCTATTGAAATTCAGCCAAATTTGAATTATGAAGAAGAACCAGTGGCTATCTTAGCTCATGAAATAAAGGAGTTGCGTAATAAGCGCATTCCTTTAGTAAAAGTGTTGTGGAGGAATAATTCGATAAAGGAAGCCACTTGGGAAAGCGAAGAGATAATGGGACAACAATATCCTCAATTATTTTAAGCATCTATAACAGGTAAATTTCGATGACGAAATTTCTTTAGAGGGGGAGAATTGTAATGTTTAAAATTTTAGATACTAAACTTTTAAATTAATAGTGATAATTAATAGTGAATTGTGATATAAGAGATATGGATAAGTGATGTAAATAGTGGATCTCAAAAATTTACCGAAGTAAATATTTATTTTTACTGTTTTACGAGATTTAAAATCGAATTAGAATCAAAGGATAAGAAAGAGGGTACACCATAACTAAGATGAGATTGGCTACACCAGATTAATATATATATAAGTATGTGTAGGTGTGTGGACATGTGTTATGCTTAGAGGCATTTCTTTCTGTCTTTCCTCTTCTTCTTCCCACGTTCACTACCATTCTCACCATCAAAACTCCTTCTTGCTTCCTTCCTTCCAATTCTTGCTTCCTTCCTTCCAAGATTTTGATCAAAACCAAAGAGAAACTAATGTTTAATTATAAGTTTTGAGAATATTAAGATAGAAAGTTGGGATTATTAACAAGTAATTAGAGAAAAAGAAGAGTTTGAAGAGGTATGTGCTTTTGATTTATAATTTGCAAACATATGAATTTTTATGAGTTTTAATGATTTATTCTTTATAATGATATATTTCTTGAAAATATTGATTAAATGGATTGTTGAGTTAAAAATAACCTTTATATGATGGGTTTTGATTCTTAACTCAACCTTTATGAGAATTGAATGGTTTGATGTTGTTTTTATCCATATGAAATGATTGAAAGTTTGATTAAGTGAAGTTGTAGTAAAATATTTGATATGAATTCTTTTTATGTCAAAAGTTTGAGTTTGATATATTATTAGCTTAGATTTTCAATATATTTGTGTTTCATGAAGTTAAAAGTGTAGAAGACATAATTTTGAGATACCATGGGCGTGGCTTAAAGGTGCCATGGGAGTGGCATCAAAGTTGGGACTGTTGGAGGAAGAATTACTCTGAAACAGTCCCAAAATCAATGCCACGGTCGTGGCAATTGAGTGCCACGACCGTGGGATTGAAAATAATGTTGTTTCTTCAAAAATTTTGATTAAACAGAGTGGTTCTAAATGCCAGCCGTGGCCCTGGAAGGCCACAACCGTAGGGGTCTTCAAAATTATTTTACGGCTTCATTTTGTATCCCACGTGCATAGGGTTGAGATGTCACGGCCGTGGGGTACCTAATGATGTTTTTGACTTGTATTTTATGATATACAGGCCTAGTATGAGGCTCATATGTTTATGTTTATTATTTTTATATTGGGAATTCATGTGTAAGTGTTGAAAGTATGAAAAAGAGTGATAAACTTTGAAATTGTGATAAATATATATAATACTAAATGTTGATGAAAGTATTGTTTCATTGAAATGATATATACAATTCAGTGTTAAATACAGACTAATGAATTATCCTAATCATACTAATTTTAGATCTAGCTTGGCATTGAATGGCTAGCCAAAAGGGAGGATATTCAAAGTGTTAGTGGGCACTCTGTGCCATCAATAGACACCCTGTGTCATCATACTCAGTGGACATTCGTGCCATAGTGGGCCATTGGCCAAAATTCTATACAGTTGCATTAAATTGCCATCAGTGACCCTTTATCCAAATCTAGAATCTGAGTTCAACGTGCATGAGCATAATTAAAATAGTTATATATAATGAAAACAATGTGTTATTCAGTTGATAATAAATTACTCAATTCTGAATCTAATTGTGCTTAGTATTTCAATTTACAAGAAGTTGATTAATTTCTTTATTTAATATTCAGAAAGTTATGCAATTCGATATTTCTAAATTATTTAATGATTAGATCTCTTTTCATTAAATTTTCTTGCATATTATAAATACATAAGCACCACTAAGCTTTGCTTAGCGTGTTAGAATTGTTTTCTGACGCACAGATCAAACAAGGAAAGTTGAGATCGCAGAGTGAGAGACTTACGTTCTTGTTCAACTGCATCATTAAGATTCAATGAACAATATTGTAAATATTATAATATTTATAGTTCACATAGCAAAACTAATTTTGTATGACAGTTGTACTAGTTTGAGAGTAGTTTGAGAATTTTATCATAATGTAAGTTTTCATTAAGAGTTCTTTATAAATATATGGATATATGTGTGTTCTATAGAAAGCTTAAAAGTTGCGTTAATGCTTAAAAGTTTTATAACTTTATTTCTTTAGTACACACATAGACACATATATAGAGAAATTGTGAATGTTAGGTGACATCTCCTATGTAGGTAAGTGTATGGTCTATGTAAGGGTTGTTACATAAATATTATTAAAAATTTTAAAATACTTAATTGCCTCCTTTAAATTTTTTTTAAAAATATATGATATTTTTATTTTGTTCTCTTTCACTAAAAAGTCTGACTTCGCCCCTGTTGGGAGGGTTGCCCTATTCTCTGCAATATCCGAATATGATTAGTCCTAAACCGTTAAACGGATAGGGATACATACGGTTGATATAAAAAAAAGAAGATAGAAACAAAATAATTTTCCTTCTCTTTGTTTATCAAGAAAACTTACGAGACACCTTAGGTTATGGCGGCTCTCTTATTTTTTCAGAATAGGTTTTCGGGTCTGTTTAGATCTTAATGTTTGGAGAAGGTTGTCCTCCATATTCTTAGATTTTCTCTGAAGCCTCACTTTACAGATGATCTACGACTTTCATTCAGGATCTTACCTCGTCCCGACTCATGACACTTTCATTTTAAGCTCAATTTTCTTCATCTTTGTAAGTGCCTGAATTATATCGGATATTTCATCCTTTTATATGGCTAGTGTTTACTATCTGGGAAGTCCCCTTAGCTTTCTTAGGTTCTATCTTTTAACAGTTCGTTATGCTTTTGTTTCTTTCTTGTTGGCTTGTTTATCCCTCTTTAGTTTTATACACACAGTTAGAGGATTTCATGTGCTGTGGATTTTCCTTCTATTATTATTTTCTTATTGCTCAAATAAAAAATGTAACTGTAAATTAAAGGAGAAGAGTAAAATAATAATTAAAAAGGAAAGAAATTGAGTAAAATTAAGGGGGAAAAAAGTCAAAGATTCGGACTAAAGTGCTTACTGTGAATTAGTGAAAAGAAACGCGGTGCTTTCTAATCATAGATAGAGATGAAGAGAACCAGTCAAAGAGGTAAAAGAAGGAAACACCTTAAATTAATTTTTCAAAAGATAGTGTAAATTTGGAAAAATAGAGAAAATTGATTTTCAATTCTCTATATGAAACATTTTTATAACCAAATATTAAACATGAATTTTCCATTTTCTTAGAAATACTTTAGGGAAATCAACATTTGTTTTCTACAACCAGTCTTAGTTTGAATTCTCTTATATATATATATATATATATATATATATATATATTTCAAAATATACTATATATGTTAATAATTTGAGTGAAAATATGAAAACAATTATTTTGTTTTCACTTAGAATAGATTTTTTTTTATTCCATCATATATGTTTGCGAAGCTGTTTTTCAAGCTTATAGGATAATTGATCATATCACAGTGGTTTTAAATTAATTAAAATTTTGGCACATGTTTTCCTTAAAATGCAGATAAAATTATTAGCTTCGGAATAATTCCTTTTCCATTAATTAAAAAAATTCCCCTACAAAATCCATTTTTTTGGCACTATCCCTTTCATAATTTAGTTAATGCAACGTTGTCAATTTAGTCAAGTTTGATCTAACTGATTCAGAAAATCATTTAATTCAATGTTTGTTTCATGTTTTAATGCCTAATTGTATTACAAAAAATTAAAAAAAAATAATAATGTTAAAATTAAATGTAAATTTTATTACTTTGCAAGCCTTAAAATTACAGGCTAAAAAGAAATATTAGACATATCTTATGGGAGATGTAAAAAAGCTAAATCAATAAAATTAATGAAATAAATATAAATTTCACACTTATAAATATTAATTTATCATTATCAATTAAATGTTGCCTCTTGTTAATATATATATATATATATTTCTTGTTAATATATATATATATATATATATTTTGTTTATCATATTAAAAAAAAGTGGAATATGCTGAGTACGTTCATCATCGTAGTTTCATTTTTCTACGGTCATTCCATCATTATGCTTGTGACAATAATTATATCAACACCACATCTAAATATTGAACAGCTAAACAAACATTAAAAGTTAAAAACCAACTCCAAACTAAAAATACACAAAATCCCACCAAAAAGACATGAACAAAAGCAGTTAAATTAATGGTTTTCAACTTAAATTGGTGCAATTTTACTATAAACAACTATAAAAAAAATAATTACCTATAAAAACTTCAATTTTTTTATCTTATGCATACAGACATAGAAAATAAAGAAAATTCATCATGCAAATTTACTCAAAATTCTATAAGCCAATTTTTTTAAAACCAAAAATGAAATGAAAATTCAGATTTTTTTTAAAAAATCTAGGTTAAATAATACTTAAGAAAAATAATAAGAACAGACAATAGATCGTTTGAGTATACCTGTAGAAATTGAAGTCGCAACTCCGCACTCTACATTAGATTTATTCCATAGAGAAGGCCTTTAAGTAACTTCAACAACATTCATTATTATGCTCACATGTTAAAAGTTTGTCTAACTTAACTGTTGTTGTTAACCATCCATAAATTAAATGTTACCTCCTCCAATCCATCCCAACTTATAATTCAATTTCTTTTTTAATAAATTAATCAATATGTTAAATTTCTATTATATCAATTTTTTAATATTATTATCCACCATAGACAGAAGCACATAGTATAAATCAGCGAGGTCCCAAGTTCAATCCACAAAGTGGTGATAAACCAGATTTTATAAACATAATGCACTGATATTTTGTGTGAATTTCTTCCATAAGTCTGTATTGAAATGAGAGACCCTAAAGCTAAGTTGTTAAGCTAGTTCTCTCTGGATTTATGCTGCTTGGTGAATCAGGCTGACTCCGAAGGGGGTAATGGTTCCACTGAGAGTAGTAATTCTCGGTTATCAAAAAATATTTAATATTATTTATTAAAAATATTAATAAATATATCTAATATTAAAATAATGATATTATACATCTATAATTTCAATAAAAATACTTAATTTTTAGTATTTTATAAAATAAAAAGTGTTTCATTCTATTCATTTTGGATAGATGGAGTATTAATTATATAATAAATCAAATATTATTAATTGCTAGAAATTTTAATTTTTTAATATTTTATTAATAATTTTAAAATTATTGGTTCTTAAAATTTGAAAAAGCTACTCTAAATATAACATTCACTCAATACCATTAATTTACAATTAAGAATTTAAATACTGAATGCAGATTTTTCAATCATTTATTCATATGTGATTTTTATTCTAGTGATAGTGTTGATAGTGTATATGAAACCTAAATAAAATATTTATTTATTTTCTTCTTTAATCTTATTAAAAAAAATGCTACTAAACTAAATTAAAACTTACGAATTTTCTCAAAAAAAATAAATAAATTGTGATAGATGATGATTTATTAAATTAATGGAACATCATTTAACAACCAATTTCCCAGTTTGAAGTAAAGTTTTATTTATAAGTTAATGAATTAATTTAAGGTCTAATTATGATAGTAATTAATAGAAAATTCTGGCCTAAGTTATATATTGAAATCAAACCATTAGCCATGATGGAATATATGCTAATAGCATATCACAGGAGACTTTGAATTTTTTTTTTTTAAAGCAAATATGCTTTTTGAATTTTGAGTATTGACCATTGATATTAACATATATATAATAATCATCCTCTATAGCATGTTATTTTATAACATCTAATATATCTTTTCAACGTGAATTAATTATCTGAATAAGCAGAACCTTCTTTAATTACATCGCGAATGCTACGCATAAAATTAGTTTATTACGACAGTCAATAATCAGTGTGTAAATGATTTCTTAAAAATACTATACATAATTTTTTTAATTAAAATAATTTATATTTTTTTATTAAAATAATTTATATTTTTTAAAAAAAAATTAGAAGTTGAATATGCCATTTTTCAATGCTTTTTTTTAATCTCAGTGGAAATGTATATTAATCAAAATAATATATTATATTTTTCAACACACACACACACAAATGTTCAGGGCTCTTCATTCTTAAAGTAAATAAAGCAGTATATTTAAATTTTGGAGTCTTTCTGCACCACAATAGGGCAATGAAGCCAGCTGTGTCCCTCATAGTGTCTTGCTGAAGGACTTGTGTCCTATTGACTAATGCCAACATGTGAAGAGTTGCCCTTAAATAGAATGGTCAAATTCTGAACCTACAAACTGTTAATTGTCTCCTCTTCTGAAAAGTCAATGTATCAATAAAAGAGTTAAGGACTCAAATTTGTGTTCATATTAAGTATATAGACATTTCGAAGATAATGAAAACTACCTAAAATCGATGTAGTAGCCCCATATCTAATTAACGGGGGACCGTCTGATTAACCTTGGCCCACCTTCACTTATATGCTAAGGATAGGATGCATGTGCATCCTTTATTTCTCATTTTTTATTTTTATAATCGGGAGAGCACTTATTCATCTTTTTAGAGCCCGTCTGATTCATCAAATAATCTAAATTCAAGATAGACTAGTTCAACAACCTATCAGCCAGTGTACATGCGTCCTTTATTACTTGCCTTTTTTATAATTTATAAAAAAAATGATTAAATTTTAAATTTTAAACTTTAAATTAATTAGATTTTAATTTAACGATATTTTTTTGGCCGATATTTAACGATACTTAAATTCTAATCCAAATCTTTAATGTTGTTACAATGGAGTAACCGCACGCAGAGGTGGAGCGTAAGTTAAGCAAAAAATACGTTTTTCGTAATTCAAAAATTACGACTACTAATACTTATTACTAAACATTAGGAAACAGAAAAAAACGTTTCCGTTGATGCCAGCGAGACCATTCTGCTTTTCTGAATTTTCTCTCTTCAGCTTTATTGTTATTATTTCTATTATCATTTTTCTTTTACTTTTGTGGTCTCGTGATACCTTCTACAAATCCTCTCCCTTTCTCTATCTCTCTCTATCTCACTCCACAAAGCTCACATATCCAGTTCTCTGTGTTTCTCTCCTTCTCTGTTTCGAATGGGTTCTCGCCGGAAAACCACTTTTGTTTTTGGGGAAAACCGGCATCGGAAGCCACCCATCGAGCCCAGCATATAAAAACAAAACTACATACTTCAATCTTTTCAATTTTTTTTGGTCTTATTCTAAAAGTGTTATTGTCCAATGGCAGTGGTTTTTTACTCTGTTGCTGTTTCTTTTTTTTTGCTTCTGTTATTGCTGAGTCATGTCCGAGTTTACTCCGAGCCCGTACAAGACAAGCAAGCTCTCCTTGCGTTTCTTTCTCAAGTTCCTCACGCCAACCGTGTTCAATGGAACTCATCTGATTCCGCTTGTAACTGGGTTGGAGTGGTGTGTGATGTCAACCAGTCCGCTGTTTTCGAACTTCGCCTACCTGGTGTTGGCCTTGTGGGTCGGATTCCACCCAATACACTGGGCAAGCTGAGTCAGCTCCGAGTTTTGAGTCTTCGGTTCAATCGTCTTTCCGGCAAGATCCCCTCCGACTTCTCCAATCTAACCCTTCTCCGTAGCCTTTATCTCCAAAGCAACGAGTTTTCAGGTGATTTTCCACCGAGTTTGCCTGGACTGGGTCGGCTATCTCGTTTAGATCTTTCCTCAAACAATTTTACTGGCTCAATCCCGTTTGCAGTGAACAATTTGACTCGCTTGACACGGCTTTTCTTACAGAAGAACCAGTTCTCCGGCACTTTACCAAGTATAAATCCATTAAATTTGGTCGACTTCGATGTATCAAACAACAAACTCAATGGTTCAATCCCTTCAGTTTTATCTAGATTCCCTGTATCCTCATTCGCCAATAATTTAAATCTTTGCGGTGCCCCATTGCCGCCTTGCAATCCATTTTTTCCTTCTCCAGCTCCATCTCCATCAGAAAACCCAGCTGAGACCCCAGTTCATAAGAAGTCCAAGAAACTCTCTACAGCCGTCATTGTTTTAATTGCGGTTGGCTCCGCTTTCGTTGCTTTCTTACTCTTGCTATTTCTACTCTTATGTCTTCGGAGGAAACAAAGGAGGCGGCCACCAAAAGCGCCAAAACCAACAGTGGCAGCCAGGGCGGAGCCAATGGAGGCAGGGACATCATCATCAAAGGAAGATATCACAGGTGGGTCGACGGAGGCTGAAAGGAATAAGTTAGTATTTTTCGAGGGAGGCATTTACAGCTTCGATTTGGAGGATTTATTGAGGGCATCAGCAGAGGTATTGGGGAAAGGAAGTGTTGGAACTTCTTACAAGGCGGTGCTTGAAGAAGGCACCACTGTAGTGGTGAAGAGATTAAAAGATGTGGTGGTGACAAAAAGAGAGTTCGAGATGCAAATGGAAGTTCTAGGAAAGATTAAACACGACAATGTGGTGCCTCTTAGGGCGTTTTACTATTCAAAAGATGAGAAATTACTGGTTTACGATTTCATGGCCGCTGGTAGTTTGTCTGCTCTTCTTCACGGTAAGTTTTCAGTGAATCAGATTTTTCGGAGAAATTAAATTTTTAAGGTTTCAGAGAATCAGATTTTTCAGAGAAATTAAATTTACTTTAATTTTTTTTTCAAAATGGTCAAATTCTATTCAGTAATCAGAGAACCAGACATATGCTGTTCCAGCTCTTACAGTCTAGGAAACTTTGTATTTTACTTATTTATTTTTCTGTTTTTTTTTTAAATTATTTTAATTTTAAAAAATTATTTAAATTAGTAGGTTATTTTGTAGACATTCGCAATGATGGGTCTGACGCATGTTTCTTTAATTTTTAGCATAAATCATTTTATTTTTATTAAAATAAATATCCCTGCTTATGTTATGTGCAAACATTCACGCGCGTAGTTTTCTTTCTAGTAATATTGTTATCATTATTTATTAGGTGTCTTTTTTTTGTTTCTTTTTACGTTTATGCCACCAACTTTGCCCTTATGATTTGCAGCACAAACTTTGCCTCTTCACTTATCCTTAAAAATGGAGCCTCCGACATATACTCATTTCCCTTCTGTTTTTCTGTATATATTTTTTTTTACCATTATCTAATTTGTTTTAATTTGTTTTAATTTTGAGATTTAACCGTAATTAGTAATAACCCTATCTGTAAATTTCTAAATTCCTCCTATAGACAATTTTGTGATTAAATTCATAACAAATTTTATTTGGTGGAGTAACTGAAATCTCCCGGCGATTTCTATTTGCAGGTAGCCGAGGATCAGGCCGAACACCACTAGATTGGGATAATAGGATGAGGATTGCAATGAGCGCTGCAAGAGGCTTGGCTCATCTCCATGTGGCAGGTAAAGTGGTTCACGGCAACATAAAATCTTCCAATATCTTGCTCCGACCCGACCACGACGCTTGCATATCGGACTTCGGACTCAATCCGCTATTCAGCACCGCCACACCTCCAAGCCGCGTGGCAGGTTATCGCGCCCCAGAAGTGGTTGAAAGTCGTAAAGTCACCTTCAAATCAGATGTTTACAGTTTCGGTGTATTGCTCCTCGAACTCTTAACAGGGAAAGCACCAAATCAAGCTTCGTTAGGAGAAGAAGGCATTGACTTGCCAAGGTGGGTCCAATCGGTGGTGAGAGAGGAATGGACAGCTGAAGTTTTTGATGTGGAATTGATGAGGTACCATAACATTGAAGAAGAAATGGTACAGTTATTGCAAATAGCAATGGCGTGTGTTTCAACGGTGCCTGGTCAGAGACCGGCGATGCAGGAGGTAGTAAGAATGATTGAAGATATCAATAGAGGAGAGACTGATGATGGATTAAGACAATCGTCCGATGATCCATCTAAAGGATCTGACGGTCATACTCCTCCTCAGGAATCAAGGACCCCACCTAGTGCCGTCACACCGTAAAAATTCTTCCAAAGGGTAAAAAATAAAACAAAATAAAAAAAAAGTTGGTGGTGGGGACTGGGAGGGTGGTCTCTTCTTAAAATGTGCACACAGTGCGTAAGTAACGGTGGTAAAGTGCGCATTTGATTGCGGGAACGTAAAGGGTGGGTTCGCTCTGTGTTGTTGAGGGTTTTCTTTTTTATAATTTTTATTTCCATTTTTTGGTTTTTTTTTTCAATTTTAATTTGCAACATTTTTACAGGTGGAGGGTAATTTCAGAAGGAACTGAAGTGAATTGTTTTTAGAGGGGGGATTGTGGGGGAGTTACATGAATTGATTGGCAATTGACCAAAAATTGATGGATTTAATTGGCTTTTTAACCTTTTCTTAATTTAATTCTTTATTTCGTACACCCCTTTTTTTTAAATATATAAAAAATCCCACAATCTCTGTTTTCTTATTGGTAATTTATTATTATTATTATTGTTACAAATTGAAAAAGCTCCAATTGTTGAAAATTCTGGAGCTTGTTTGGTAGCATAGAATTATAATGCCAACAAAATAATTTTTTTGGAGTAATTTAATTAATAGTATTAATTTTCTGTATTGAAGCCTGCCGGTCACAATAGATTGATTCTCCCCTTCCAATATTTAAATTAAAAAATATAAAATTTTAAAAAATAAATTTAAGTTTTAAATTTAGAAAGAAATCAATAAAAATCTTTAATTTTATAAATTCGATCAACTAAGTCAATGATTTAATTAACCATTGGAGTGTAATTTAATAGTTAAAAGCACGTTTTATTTTCATTTAGGCCTCAAATTTTATATAATTTTTTGTATATAATTAATAAAATAAGTTAATTTTTTAAGTCAAAAAGTCAATGATTTATTGATTGGTAGTTAAATTTATGAAATTTTTTTAAAAATAGTTTTTATAAAAATTTAAAATTAAATTGATAATATGACATGATAAGGTTGAAGCTCAAACTCCTAATTCTCTTTTAAACTGATATGAAAAAATTTGTTATTGTTTGAAATTTATTTTATGGTAAAATTGAAAATAAATATAGGTAGACAATCCAAAATGTAAGAAGAAAAAATAAAAAACTGAGGTAATGTAGAGAAAAGACACAAGCAAGGAAATAAAGAGCGTGGAGAAGTGGGTGAGTGAAGAGAATAGTGGGGTAAGCAATTGTCGGGGAGTGGCTGGGGAACAGGCTGGCCGGCTTTTTTACTCTTTCTTTCTTTTTAGACAGTCAAGTTTACTGTCACCCTCACTTGGCCCCTTTTTTTCTTGTCTTTTTCTTTTTCTTTTCTTTTAAATTTTTAACGGATTTATATATTATAAAAATTGCATTAAAAAGATAATTTTTATTTGTTTTTGCAAATTTACTAAATGTTTTTTTAACAAATAGATTAAATATCATAATAATAATATATTATAAAACCAAAAAAAAAATAACTTTTAGGACATGTGGGTAGCTAAGTATCCAGCTCTCAATTGTTTAAGATTGGAGAGTGTCACTAGCGCGCCTCTCTCGCATTGCTGTCTTGTTATAAATGGACTTTTTAACCTGCCACGTGTATAAAATTGAGAACTCGGTGACAGAAATACCCCTGGCAAAATTGGGGCCTGTGTGTCAATGTCAATGAACCCCACCCCATTGGAGAATGCACAATTCCTGGTTTGGTGTGGGGCTGGATACGGGTATGGTTCGATTGAGTTTGGAGCATTTTATAAATGGATCGAACCCAATCATTGAAGTAAATTGTAAAATTGAATTCGACCGAAGCATACAAACATTTCGATCAATCTGACATACTTGGGTACGATCGGTTAAAATTGGGTGGGTTCGGATTGACTAAAAACAAATTCAGAAATACCAAATCAAAACTAACAAACCTTAATATAAAAACATATAATACTAAAAATGAAAAACAGATACAGATTCATCAAATACCCTACCAAATTTTGAAAATTCCCTAAATAAACAAACCTTATATCAAAAAATTAAAAATAAATAAATAAATAAACACACGTAGATTACAGAAGAAATGTATAATCGTTTTGAACAACCCAAAAAAACTTATACAAAACCCAAAATAATTTCAAACAAACACTAAAAGAAAAGAAAATCTTAATAAAAAAACTCTCTTAAATTAGTTAAACAACAAACTCAAGCTTAAACAAATTACAAAAAATCAAATAGAACATGAGAACAGAGAATACAAAAACTAAAAAAGATTTTTCCTAATAGATCGGCAACTCACAAGGTTTGAAAGAGCCAAAGAGTTAGAGATGTAAAAAAGAAAACTCATAAACTAAGTTGAAAACCGTCGCCAGCAGAGAAATCAGATGTTTGGATGAGAATGAGAGAGATCAGTCATCAGCTGAGTGAGAAATTTTCTGAGAAATCCAGATAAGTGAGAGAAATTTCAAGAAAGCATAAAGAGAGCGAAATCTAAGGAAGAAAGCGTACGGCCAATTGAGTCTTAGGGTACACAAATAAGATGCTTATATAACACCAAAAACTGTGTTGTTTTGCATGTAAAATATTATATAATATATATATATATATTAAAATAATCGTTCGAATTCAGTTTTATTTGAAATATAAAACCTCAATCCGACCGCCACCCGAAATTAAAAAATTTTCAGAAATTTCATCCGTCTTCGACCGATGAAGAACGAAGCATGCGGTTCAGTCGGTTGTCATCGGTTTCACAAATTTTGCACAACCCTAGTTTGGTGCACCGAAAGAGGACCTTTTTGGCTGGGACTCCATCTTCCTAACAACACAGTAGCATCATGCAAAATTAAATTATATAATTTCTAAAACATACTCCTCCCTTTCATTTTATATCTCCTCAAGTCAGTAAGTATGTTATAGTTTAGAAGTCCTTTATTAGTGTTGTGTTTTGAATTGGGTACACCAATGACGAATGACTAAGACCGGTAGGCTAAAAATTATTCAAATATTAATTAAGTATTTTATTTGAATAAATATATATAGAATATGAATGAAATTAGGAATTATTTTTAAAATGTGACTATAATATAAACTCCTATTTAAAAGATAAGAGAATCATAGTTTAAGTTTGAAAAAATATCTCTAAAGATAAGAAAAAAAAGAACATAAATTTTCTCCCCACAATTTTTCTCTCTAAAATATTCTACATTTTTCTTTTTCTACAATAAATCTTCTATTTGTGAGTGAAAATGCATTTGTGAGATTATTTTTACTTTTAGACTATGGAAAGTAAGTTATCTTTTTATGTTGATTGCCCTTTACAATTGGTGATATAAATAATAATTCAAGTTTTTCGTTGACCTCTTCAGAGGTAATATCCCATCTTTATTTTAATATATGGGCATGTTTTAACATTGGAATCGAAGCCATAATTCTTGTATTCTAGTTTTTAGCTCAATTAAATCTATTTAATTGATGAAAATTAAAATTTGCACATTTAATTTCATGTATTTTTTCACATGATCAAGATAGCATGCTTGAGCTATTATATATGTAATTTTTTTATTACTGGATATATGATTTATTAATACTATGTTAAAGTACATTTGTAGAGTTTTAAATCAGTATATCATATGCTCACATCAGAATTAAAATGAGAAAGTTATAACCTTTCAAAATTTGTTATTAGAATATGAAATTTTAAGAATTTTGAAAATTTTTTATATCTTCACAACTAGTGATATAAATAACATTTTAAGTTTTTGTTGGCATAGTCAGAAGTAACATCTGACTCTTATTTTAATATATGAGCATGTTCTAATCAAAACAAAGATGCTTATATTCCAGTTCTTAGGTTAATTAAATCTATTTAATTGATGAAAAATAATTTTTGTGCGTTTTATTTTTTAAAAACTATTTTGAGTGATTTTGTCTTAATCTAAATTTATTTTATGCCGTAAATTTTTTTAGTTGCCAAATTGGAACTAAAAATGCATTTTTAATGCATATTATCATACAATATTTGTATAAATATTCTTATATATATATATATATATATATTTGTTATATATATTTTTCCTAGTTTTCTGTAATAAGTTATAAAAAATAATTAAGAGAGTCTAAACTTCCACTAATAGCATAAACAAATGAGCAGCAAGGTTTAAAAATAAAAATAAAAGTCCTCAAATACTAGTTACAAAAAAAATAAAGATGCACTTGAGGGATTGCATTTTTTACATTGATTTTTTGTATGCGACATATTTTGTGTATTCATACTTATTGTTAGTCAATTATTTAGTTAGGTGGTCTAAAAATAAATAGTTTTTATATTTGGCTTTGAAAAGTTTAATTGTACATCTTGAGTTTTATAAGTTGTTCTTTGTTTGATGGGCATAAGTCTCAAGCATAGGGCTGTAATCGAGTCGAGTCGAGCCGAGCCAAGCTTTGTAAAGCTCAAGCTCGGCTCATTATAAAATAATTGAGTTCGAACTCGAACTAGAATCGAGCTCGAGCCGAGTCCAAATTTATATCGAGCCAGCTCATATATCATATATCTCGAGCTTGAACTCGAGCTTATTTTAAATAAATTTAACGAGCTCAATAAATTTATTTTAATTTTTATTTTTCATTCATTTTTTCTAAATTTTTATAAAAGATATACTAAAATTTATGTTTGTATGAAATATGAATAATATAATTGTATATTAATAAAAATAAAATATTATATTACTATAATTTTATATTTTACTATAAATTACTAAGCTATTTTATATTGTATATTATTTAATTTATTTATCACATATACCATATATTAATAAATTATATAAATTAAGTTAGTCAAAAATTAATATATTCACATATATAGTTTAATATATATAAATTAAATTATATATATTTTTAATCCAATACACTGAACGAGCTAGCTCACGAGCTTTTTAAATAAGCTAGCTCGCGAGCTAACGAGCCGAGTATTTCATAGCTTGAGCTTGGCTCAATTAACAAATGAGCAGTTCGAACTCGAGCCTGAACGAGCTTTTACTGAGCCGAGATCCAAGCCGTGCTCTAGTAGCTTGGCTCATTTACAGCCCTACTCAAACATATTGATGGTTGTTAAATGATTTCTAAAAAATAATATGTGTTAGAAGATTAAATAGGTTTAAACTTAAAAGTGATTTTAGAAGATTAAATAGGCTTAGACTTAAAAGTGATCTAAGTATTACACCACACAGTGGGGTAATATTAATAGTGAATAATGTCATTAGTAGGGATACAATAAGATGCCACCAGATTTGTTTGTAGAATTTGAGATATAGTTTCCTACAATACTTTTAGTCATAATTCTTATAAGTATATAATTTGTGAACTATTTACTCCCTCCATCCCATTTAAATGACGTTGTAGAAAGTTTCACTTATATTGAAAAACTAAAAAAGTTACCAATTTATCTTTAATTAATAATTTCTCTTTTTGATATTTACACCTTATTAACTTTCTTACTCATTGAACATAGAGAGAAAATTAGTAAATAATGTCAAAATTTTACCTTGATATTGTTCTCTAAAACTTCACTTAAAGGGAATCAAAAGCGAGTACTTCATTCATAATTAATGGAATATATATTTTTATATTATTAATTATTTTGTATAATTAATATGATACATGAAATTAATCATATCATTAATTATTTTGTATAGTGAATATAATGTACAACATTATTTGTATCCTAAATTACAAAATATATAATTATGCAACTTGATTTGAATAATTTATTTAAATATTTTTGCATATATATATATATTATGTTAATGTTAATTTTACATATGATCAAGACGATGAATAGAAGATGTTTTTTGAATAATGTTCACCCATGATAGGTGGGTAAGACCCATAGACCGAAAATTATTCAAATATTAATTAAATATATTATTTGGATAAATATATATATAGTATGAATGGGATTAGTAATTTTATTCATAGTGTTATTATGATTCTTGATAAACTCCTATTTAAAGAGATAAAAGAATCATAATTTAAAATTTTAAAAATATCTCTAAAGATAAAGAGAAAAGAATGTGAGTTTTCTCCCTAAAGTTTTTTTTTTCTCTAAAGTAAGTACTCTTCAATTCTCTTCTTTCATAAGAAATCTTCTCTTTGTAAGTGAGAGTGCAATTGTGAGGTTATTTTGGCTTTTAAATTAGGGAAAGCAATGGTTCTTCATTTATGACAATTGTCCTTCACAATTGGTAATATAAGTAATGGTTCAAGTCTAAATAATTGATAACTCTAAATTTATGTTTGCACGAGTAGATCTAGGGTTTGAAAAAGGTATAATAGAGAACAAAAGTTGTATAGGAAAAAAAATAGATCTAAATACTCGCAATATCAAGCTGATTCTTTTTTAATTAAATTCTCAATCATTAAATATATTAGAATAATTGATAACAATACATGGACTACATTTTTATAAGCATAGCTCAATCTATTTCCAATATTTATTGTTGTTGGAAATAATCCATACATGAGAAGAGTGTTGTATATTATCTTGAAATATTATCTTGAAAAACAATTATATGTTTATACTGCCAGTTTTTTAAGAATAATTATCAAGAGAAAAAATTTTTATTTTCTATAGTGTAAAAATTAACTCTCTTCACAGAAAAATATCTTAACCCTCACAAAAACAGTGTAGAGAAAAAGGAGAGAATAAGAGGAGGAAAAATTAAACAGATAAAAAAGATACATATCTTTTTTTTTTTTGTTGATAGTTGATAGTTAAACTAAAAACTATTTACTTATCCTAATGGATATAGTATTTAATTTTTTGATTAAAATCAAACTTTTAGATGGGACATCTAAGTTTTATCCAAAATCTTTTTTTAAAATACTATATCTTTTTTTAAAATACTATCTTTATATAATAAATATTTTAATTATATTGGATTCATGAGTCTACTCATTTATCGATGAATTCAACTAAAAACCAACAAACGATTTATGCAATTGGATAAAAAAAAAATGGCCACTTAATGACTCAATATATGTAGACTGCCCATTCAAATCAACCCTTTTGATTGAAGACAAGAAGAAACATATATAATTAATCATGGACATTAGTGACACCATATGAATAAATAAATAAAAAGGAGAAAGAGAGATTAGTGACACCTAACTGCCAATTAATGAAGCAAAAAATCTCACTTTCTATCCTTAGTTAAACTAAGCAAGAAAAAGTTACTTTGGATGCTCACTTGCTTCTATGCAAGTACACTTGGAATACTTGGCCCACCATTTCCATTTCCATCTATATATCGATAAATATATATATACATATATATATATATGTATATGTATATGGACAGTGACTCCTAAGCAATGTACAATGACATGTGTGATCTGCTCATCCACTCGTGAAAAGTAGGGAAAAAAAGACTAACAAGTTAGTTGACATATATATATATATACATTTCAAAATATATATATATATATATATATATATAATCAAATACAGAGTGAAATTAAAGACAAGCAATTTCTTACCTTCAAAGTTCATTAATGAATATATAATAACATTGTATATTTTTAATCACAAAAGGTTAATTTCCTTCATTGCTAATTGTGATTTGGAAGTGCCTATATATATATGTGTGTGTAGAACTTTTAAATTTTCCATGAATATGATGGATTTTTTTATATTTTCAATAATATGATGGATTTACTACCATTTTAATTAAAAAATCCTAACCACATAAAATTTAAATTCAAAAATAAATAAAATTTAAAAAAATTACTATTTTACTATCTTTTATATTCTAATCAAACAAAATCTAAATTATAATAGAAATAGAAATTCTAATTCTAATTAATATAGGTACTTGTATATGAGGCTACAATTTCCTAATATTCATATTCATTTCACAACATCAATATGCCACATTCATTCAGAAGATCAATCTCTCATTATAAATCCATCTATCATGTTCAATATGACATGTCTTTTTTATGCTTTTTTTTAATTTTAATTTTTTTATTTCTAAACGATATATTAAATTTATGTGCATTTCAATAGAATTTATTTTTTATTTTTAATAAAAAATGACCTTCTTATTCTTCATTTTATTAATTAATATTGTCTTTAATTAAAATTATTATTTTATTATTTTTATTCTAAATAAAACAAAGTCTATTAAAAATTGTAAAAGAGAAAAATAAGACATACGCATTCATAATTCCGTTATTCTCTTATGTTAGGAACAATAAATCAACTCCAGTAGATCTAAAGTTGGAACTTATATTTTATAATTATATTTTAATTAATTATTATGTCTGAATTTAATTTAGATATCGACTTCATTTATATGTGTGAGAAAGAAAAGACATTCTTTATTTGTCTAGGTTTATAATGTCTATGCGTAAAGATTTTTTTAAAAGGAGACTTAAAAATTGAGTTTAACAATTATATCGATTTTTAATTTTTTTTAATAAGTTAGTAAATATCTATTATTTTATATTCTAACATACATGCTAAATTTAGTTATTATTTAATATTAAATGAGCAATTAAAATATACATAATCTATATTTTATAACATTATTAGAATATTACATTTTTTTACCAGCAGATTATTACATTTTGCATGTGTATAAATTTATTAAATTATTATTTTAATTTCTAAATATTTGTAGTTTATTTTATTGATTAAGTATAAATAATAATAATGATTATTTGTTTGCAAATTAATATTTAAACATTTTTTATTGACTTAATTTTGATTTACATAAATGACTTTTAATATTTATTAAAATATTTTTTTTATATACTCTTGACTATGTTATTTTTTGGTAGCTATTTCTATATGTCTATCTATCTTTTTTTTTTTTTCAAGAAGCAGTAATTTTTATAGATAAACTATTTGTAACGGATATATGGAGAACCCATATTATCCGACTTTACAATGCACTTAAGAAAATTTGACAAAGAATTAAAAGACAAATAGACAGCAAACATCATACTCATTCTACAGTCTATGGCAAGAAAATTTGCGGCTTGATTACCCTCCCTGAATGTATATAGTATAGCCGAATTTGAACTGTCAATGAAGCATTTAATGTGGCTGGCCATTGTTGTTGATGTAGAAATCCGGGAGGATGTGATTTGATGATGAACCCATGCAGAGTTAGTCTCTATTTCCAGCGGCAAGTAATGTTTCTGAATACACCATTGGATTCCTTCAAAAGCAGCTTTCAATTCAGCTTGGTTGGGATTAGAAGCCCATAAGAAAAAACTGAGGCCTGCTATAAAGCATCCATTGCAATTCCTGACAATAGCTCCACCGGTTGCCATATTCACAGTCATCGAAGCGTCGACATTAAGCTTGAATCTTGGTGAAACTGGTTTACGCCAATATACGAGAGTTGGCTTTAATTTGCACCTTTTGCCAAATTGTTCTGGCAAGAATTCTTGAAATAAAGCCATGGATTTTACAAATTTGGCAGAGGAATGAGCTACTCCCCAATTAAAAATCAAGGTGAGGATGGACCTGATAATGCTTGGACTATATACCTCCTCGCCACTCCATGTAATTTTACAAAAGGCTAGCCATATGTGATAGAGAATTACCTGAGGAATGAAGGCCTTGACTTTGCCCGCCAGCGAGTTAGGAGATAATTGGGACCACCACAACATGAATTCTTGTTTAATTGTGCGCTGGACCGAGGCATTGTATTGCAAAGATTGTTTGAAAAACTGCCAGATTTTCATGGTTTCAGCACAGAAGTAGAACATGTGAGATGTAGTAGCTGCAGCAGATAAGCAAAATGGACAGCAGGTAGCCATTTGAATCCCCATCATTTGAAGTCTTTCCGGCAATGGTAGGGCATTGTGCCATAATCTCCACACAAGTATTGAATACTTGATGGGAATTAATGAATTCCAAGTCATCCTGTACGATAGAAGCTCGTTTTTCCTTTCTCTCACAGCATCATAAATTTCTGCCAAGACAAAGGACTTGGAGTTTGTCTTGTTACTAACCCAATCGCTATTCTCTTGCTGCGTAAAAAGAGAAGAAGCAGTGGTCGAGATCTTGCAAATTCTCTTCCATGTAGGAGAGTCAGTTTGCAGAATTTTCATATGACTAGATCTACCATATTTTTTTCTCATAATCCTTGCCCAAGGAGTATTTGCCTTTTGATAGTTCAACTAAAGTTTATTGAGTAGGCTTTTTGCAAAGATACAAGCTATTGGACTCCCATACCACCTTCAGAAGTGGGGTAGCAGAATTTTTCAAACCTGGCCCAATGATAACGCTGTTCAACACCTGAATGCTAGAAAAAAGAAACAAATTTTTGTTCCAAAGCATCAATAATTTGTTTCGGCAGTTGCATAGCCCCTAAAGTATGAATTGGAATTGAACTTAAGACATGTTTAATGAGTAGAAGACGGCCACCAGTTGACAGTAACTTTTTCATCCAACCATGAAGTTTTGTATCCACTTTTTGTAAAAGATATTGACAGTAAGTGGAATGGTTGATCCCTTGATATATAGGAGCCCCTAAGTACATGAAGGGAAGTGAATGCCACTTGATGTCAAGAATCTGAGCTATCTTGTCTATAAAACCATGGCTAGCTTTTTTCGAACAATAGAAAGAACACTTCCCAAAGTTGATGGCTTGACCGGATCCTTGTTGATATGCTGTGAGAAAGGCTCTGAATTGCTTAGCGCTTTTAACATTACCATTCAAAAATATGAGCAGATCGTCAGCGAAAGCAAGATGAGACATCACCTCACATCCTCTAGCAGTCTTGTATGGAGTTATTTTTCCCTCCCCAATAAGTTTGTTTAGCCCTCTTGAGAAACATTCCGTCGTTATAATGAACAAATACGGAGAGAGAGGGTCTCCTTGCTTGACACCACGCTTAGGATTGAAAAACCCACAGCTGACTCCATTCACCATAACCGATAATCTTGTAGCTTTGAGATTAGACATTATCAGATTGACAATCTTACTTGAAAACCCGAATTTAAGAAGAACCGACTCAGGGAAGCACCATGAGACTCTGTCAAAGGCCTTAGCCATGTCAAGTTTGATTGCTAAGTTATGTCCCCTAGTCTTCTTGTCCATATCATGAACCAGCTCATTTGCTAATAGAATTTGCTCATGAATTGAACGCCCCTTTAAGAAACATGTCTGTTCTTGGGAGATTATAAGAGTAAGTAATGGAGCCATTCTATTAGCAATTATTCGGGTACATACCTTGCTAACGAATATAGCCAAACAAATGGGGCGAAATTGGCTGAAGTCCGATGGATGTTGAACCTTTGGCAAGAGAACAATCTAAGCTGCACTAAGCGACTGTGGAATTGGCAGACCAAGGAAAAATTCCTTGATTGCGCTGCAAACATCCCAAGCAATGATATCCCAGCATTGCCTAAAGAATGTTCCATCGAAACCATTCGGACCAGGGGCACTATTAGGATCAAGTTGCCAAACAGCTTCTTTAATTTCCTTGTCGTCTGGGATTCGCTCTAAAGTTGCGTTATGAGCTTCTGTGATTACCATGGGAATTAACTCAATGAGAGATTCAAAAGATCCATGGTTTTCATCACCAAATAGCTTCTGAAAAAATAATACAGCTTCGTTGCTTATCTCTGCTTAATCAGTTATCCATTTTCCTTCTGAATTTTTTATTATTGATATCCACAGCAATTTCCTGGATATCTTTACATATTGATGAAAAAACTTGGAGTTAGAATCTCCCTCTGTAAGCCATTTAATGTGAGCTTTTTGTCTCCAAAAAGTTTCTTGTAATTTGTATTTCTACAAAAGGAAAGTTTGCTTCTTCTGTCATTCTATTTGTTAGCAAATTAATATTTAAATATTTTTTTATTGACTTAATTTTGATTTACATAAATGAATTTTAATATTTATTAAAATATTTTTTCTATATATAGCAAAAATATTTTAATAAATATTAAAAATAATTTATGTAAATCAAAATTAAGTCCATAAAAAATGTTTAAATATTAATTTGCTAACAATTATTATTATTATTATTATTATTATTATTATTATTATTATTATTATTATTATTATTATTATTATTATAGTTAGATAGATAGACTTATAGAAATATTTACCAAAATATAACACAGTGAAGAGTTAATTATACATTAATATTGTATGGAACTTTCAATGTATAATTAAATTCAACATTGAATTTGATTAATAAAAACTTTTTTCTTGTATTTTTTTATTAATTATATGTGGAGAGAGGAGACACATAAATTTAAACTCGAAATTTAAACAAAAGTAACACACGTTGTTAGTCACCAGACTACACCTTAATTATTTTTTGTCTTGTACTAGTTGAATTAGTCTACAATATTACAAAAACTTTAATAATCTTAATAATAATTAAATGTAGAGGGCTCATAAGTCTCAACAACCAAATGATCCAAGAAAATAAAATACTGAGAAGTTCAACTTTATATAATTTGGATAATAACACCCTTCATTATTTTTTATAAAATCTTTTTATATTTTATGTGGTGTATTTTAATTATTTTATAAAAATATATATAAAAAACTCAAAATAAATCTATAATAATCTTACAAAAATTATCATATGTATAATAAACTATGTAAATTTAATAAATTGATAAATTAATTATAAATTATTGTGAATTTGAATTTATTTTAAAAATCTGATGAATTTAAATTTTTTTTATTTCTTCTGACATTTTTGAAAGCGGTATAAAATTAATCACATAACAAGCAATCCCATCCAAATTTAATAATTATAGGTAAAAGTTGATACAAATACAACGTACATTAAACATTACCATACGCTATCTGCTACACTGAGAAAGGTGGGAAAGGCTATGCGTCAATCTTCTTAAATAAAATCAACTATACATATATAAACTCTCTTCTTAATTTTTGTGATAAAAAAGATTATATTAGCAATATGGACAAGTATACCAGCCATTTGTAGTGCTCTATTAGGGTTTTATCCCTAGGCTTTTTCTATCAGATTTTATTCCTTTTCGTTTCATTCTTCTCTTTCTTTTCTTTCAATCCTATCTATTTTAATTCTGTTTTTCTGGTTCGATTGATTTTATCATGGAGGTGCTGATTCAATCCCTATCACTAGCAAATGAGGAGGAAGATGAGGGTTTACAATTAGCTCCAATGGTTAGCGTGGAAAAGGCCTCATATGAATATTGCTTGGTGGGAATGTTTCTAACCCTAAACACCATCAATTTTAATAGCATGAAGAATGTTTTAGCCGATCTATGGCACCCCATTGGTGGAATCAGTATCCAGGATTTGGGAGCAAAATAGTATCTATTTAGATTCTATAATGAAGTCGATTTAGACAGAGTATGGAATGGTTCGCCATGGCACTTTCATAAACACTTGCTTGTTTGGACCAAGATCCTAGAGAATGAAGACCCGTTGCTAATTCCATTGTTAAAAGCAGATTATTAGGTTCAAGTGCATGATTTACCCCCTGCTTTTATGGATGAGTCCTAGGCAAGAATGCTAGGAGATTTCCTGGGTGGCTTTCAAGAATATGATACCAGAATCATTAGAATGGAAAATCCAGATTATATGAGGTTAAGGGCAAGTCTAGATGTCCTTCAACCATTATGAAGGAAGAAGAAATTAATAGCACTGGACGTGAATGCTCATTTTGCTTTGTTCAAATATGAACGTCTTACAACCTTTTATTATCTTTCTGGAAAGTTGGGACACATGGATAGCTTTTGTGAGTGGAGGTTGAAGATAAAGAAGGAAGACATCCGGTTCGGTTGGGACGAGTGGCTCCGAGTGCAACCACGAAGGGCAGTTCAGAGGGAGAGTGAATGGATAAGGAAAGAATTCGAATATGGAAAGGAGTCTTTAGGGGAGGGATTTTCGGGATTGAGAAAGGAAGGTGGTAACAAGTCAAATTCCTTTGGTTATAAGAATATGAATATGAGCGAGGCTTTAAGTGGGTACAATTTTGGAAAATTATCTAATAATATGGAAGTGGAGTCCATGGGCCTACCTGATGATAATTTGGGCCAGGAAGAGAATGAAGGCCTAAATAAAAATGAAGAAACTAAAAAAAGGCCAAGGAAAGAAAACATAAATGCAGCACCAGTTTCTTTGAAGAAGGATTCGAGTGCTGACAATCTGAAAAACAAATCGGCTAGTCCTGGAAAACAGGACAGCCGGAAGCAATGATAGGTGTTAGCTGGAACTGTCGGAGGCTTGGCAACTCTCGGGCAGTAAGAGTGTTGGAAGAGATTGTTAAAATCTATAAGCCAAATGTGATTTTTCTAATGGAAACGAGAGCTCATGATAGGAAAGTTGAGGTGGTTCGAAGATTATTGGATTTTACGAGTCACTTTACTGTTGATTGCTTGGGAAGAGAAGGGGGGTTGGCTATGTTATGGAAGGACCCGATGGACTTAAGAATCACTGGTTACTCTAAATACTTTATTGATTGCACATATATTTGGGAAAAAGCCACCTTAAGACTTACCGGATTTTATGGTATTCCGGAAAGAAGTAGAAGAAGATCATCATGGAACTTAATCCGAGCACTATCTTACAGAGATGACAAACCGTAGGTCTACTTTGGGGATTTTAACGATTTGCTTAGATAGGAAGAGAAGGAAGGAGGGCTTTTACAACCACAGTTTCTTATGGATGGATTTCGGGTAGCTATCAATGATGCGGGTCTCTATGAAATGGCTATGGATGGCCCTTTTTATACGTGGGAACAGAGAAGGGCAGGGGAGGTGGTTGTCCGAAAAATGCTGGATCAAGTTTTGGCTAATGAAGAATGGTTGAATAAATTCCAAGATTGTTTTGCCAAAGTGCTTGTGTCACCAATTTCAGACCACAAGTCGGTTCTTTTTTCTATGCTTGCTAACTCTGCTCCAAGACGAAAGGGTGGTTTCAAGTTTGATAACTCTTGGTTGTGTGATGATGAATTGGAAGAGGTGGTACGAAGAGGATAGGAAAGGGACAAAATGGAGGGGCTGATGAAGAGGAAGGAGAACTGTGTTGCTGAAATTAAAAAATGGGGATACAACAAAAATAAAGAAGTTAGAGAAAGAAAGAAGGAAATCTGCTGGCTGCTTGAAGAGGAACAAGACTCGATGTCAAATAATGAGTTTGAAAGGCTTTGTGTTGAATGGAACCAAATTTTGGAGAGGGAGGATATTCAAGTAAAATAAAGAGCAAAAATTTTTTGGCTAAATAATGGAGACCGAAACACCAAGGCTTTTCATGCCTACATAAAAGGGAGGCAGGCCACTAATAAAATTAGTAAGCTGAAAAGGGATGATGACACGTGGGAGGAGGAGCCAGCTGGGTTGCATGATATTTTATTAAATTATTTCACTAGCTTGTATAGTGATGATAGTGATGGGAAAGACACTATTTCAAGGTTAGTCAAAAGGAAAGTGGATAGCATTAATGTGAATAGGCTGGTGGAACCATTTTTGGATGAGGAATTTAAATTGGCAGTCATGCAAATGCACCCTGATAAATCACCGGGACCCGATGGATTAAATGTAGCATTTTTTAAAAAATATTGGCATGTTATTGGCAAGGATGTGTGTGATAGCTGCAAAATTTGGCTCACAAGGGGTACTTTTCCTGACCATCTTAATGATACTCTAATTGTACTTATTCCAAAAATTCAAAGCCCTGAGTCTATTAAAGAATTTAGACCCATAATACTATATAATGTTCTCTATAAAATCATTACTAAAACACTGGCAAATCGGTTTAAAAGTGTGTTATCTAATTTAATTGTTGATAATCAATCTGCTTTTGTGCCGGGAAGGTTAATTCAAGATAATGTACTAGTAGCATTTGAAATCTTACATGTCATGAGAAGAGAGCGAATTGGTAGGGTTGGGTCTGTTGCTCTTAAAATTGATACAAAAGCCTATGATAGAGTTCGGTGGTCTTTTTTAGAAGCTGTGCTTAGGGCTATGGGTTTTCCTGACAAATGGGTTGAATGGATGCTGCTTTGTGTTACTTCTGTGAATTATTCTATCTTGTATAATGGTGATATTACTGAACCGATTAAACCTAAATGGGGGTTGAGGCAGGGAGATCCGCTGTCATCTTATTTATTTTTGATCTGCGCGGAAGGTCTATCACTGTTATTTGAGGATGCGGAGTATCGGGGGTGGATCCATGGGACTAGGGCAGGAAGAGGATGCCTAAGAATTTTCCATTTATTGTTTGCGGATGACTCTTTTTATTCTTTCGTGCTAAGGAAAGGGAGGGTAGGAAGGCAAAAGAGCTACTTAAAAGGTATGAGGAAGCCTTGGGTCAAGCCGTTAATTTTCAAAAATCAGGAATCATGTATAGTCCTACAGTGCAAGATGACAAGCAGAGAAGTTTGAGTTTGGTGCTTAATGCGAATAATTCGCTGGTGAGTGGGAGATATTTGGGACTTCCTTCACTTATTGGAAGAAACAAAAAACAAGTCTTCAATTAATTATGTTAAAGAAAGGATGTGGGGGAGGATTAATTCTTGGAATAGCAAATGCCTGTCTCGAGCGGGAAAGGAGATTTATGCTCAAATCAGTAGCTCAATCTATTCCATCATACTGCATGAGTGTTTTTTATTGCCAGTGACTTTTTGTGATGAATTGCAAAAAATGATGAATAGATTTTGGTAGAGATCGAATGGGAAAAATAATGGGCTTTATTGGCTCTCGTGGGATCATATGTGTCAAAGTAAGAGCCGAGGTGGTATGGACTTCAGGGATCTTCAGTGCTTCAATATTGCTCTTCTTGGCAAGCAAGGATGGAGACTAATGTCCGAATCCAACACTCTGTTATATAGAGTTCTCAAAGCTAAATATTTTAGGGATAGTTCTTTTTTTGGTACCTCTTTGAAGAGTAACCCTAGTTTCACCTGGAAGAGTGTGATGTTTGCAAGAGATGTTTTGGGTGATGGTTTTATGTGGAGGGTGGGTAATGGAGAAAGCATTCGAGCAGGAGTGGACCCTTGGATTCCAAAGAATGATAGGTTTACGGCGGAAGATGGTTTTGAATTTATTGATCCCAATTTGAGGGTTAGTGACTTAATTGATAAGGAGAGGGAAATGTGGAGGGCGGAGCAAGTTATTGAGCTTTTTGTGCTAGGGATGTTAGGCATATTCTTAATATTCCATTGAGTCTGCTAGGAAGACAAGATAAGCTGATTTGGAGTGGTGAGAGGAGAGGGGAGTATAGTGTTCGGTCGGGCTATTACTATGCTCTTAAAAAATTGGGTAGGGGTGGGGAGTGTCTTGAGGGAGGCTTATGGAGGAAGATTTGGAAGCTAGGAGTACCACTTAAATTGAGGGAGTTCATTTGGAGGGCTTTGAGGGATATCCTACCCAAAAAAATTAAATTAGGTGAGAGAGGGGTGGAGATTGATAAAAAATGTGGGTGGTGTGATAGATTGGAGGATAGTGTCACTGGGCAAGAGAAATCAGCTTGTCCAAGTGCGGCAACTAGCAGGCAGTTTTCCCCGAAGCCTTGCTAATTCAGCCTTTGAGCTAGCAAACAGAAGCAAAGCAGGCAAATGAACCAACCAACGTGAACAAGGAACAAGGGAACAATGGAAGATTGTATTATTAACAAAGAAAATTGGCAGTACAACAGTATGCACAATAATAGCTTACAAGGATGCTCTCAGCAGCTCACTATCACACTCAATTACATGTATCTATTTACAAATGAGCTATACTATATTTATAGGCAGCAAAACCGACCTAGCAATGTCGGTTGGCACAATCTGGGGCGTTCCAGATGCTTCTGGGCGGGACAAGCTGGCTGGACAGCTAATTGTGGCAGAACCTTCCAGATTGGCCTACAAGCTTCAAGTGTCTTGGGGGACCCTAGGCCAATTTTCCTAGGGACTTCGAGATTCTTCCACAAATATCCACAATTGGCTAGAGCCTTCCACCAGACTCTAGAAAATTCGGTCAAGGTCCCCCCCTTATATATGCAGTTGGAGCAACCTTGGCTGGGCGAGCAGGAGAAATACTAGGGTCCGAGGAGGAGAGTACCTTGTCAACGGGCCAATTCAAAATTTTTAGTTGCCGATTGGCTTGGGGGTTGACAATTCTCCCCCACCAAAGTCTTGACGCCCTCGTCAAGAAGTCTTTGCTTTGAACTCGTCCACCAACTTCTTGAATTGCCATAGGTTAACCTCCTTTTCCCAAGTTGTTTCAGAATCAGGCTGCCCTTTCCACCTGACTAAAAACTCTTTTTGTGTAGGGACTCCACGTTTTCGAATCACCCGATCTGCTAGGATTTCTTCAGCTTCTCGCTCGAATGAGGAAACCATTGCAGGCGGTGCTCGCTGTGATTTTTCCCTACTTGGATCCTCCTTGTCTCCATGATAAGGTTTTAGCAGACTTACATGGAAGACAGGGTGAATTTTCAAATGTGGAGGTAGCTCCACCCGATATGAGACCTTGCCAACCTTGCCAATCACAGGAAAGGGCCCTTCATACTTCCTTATCAAGCCCTTGTGAACTTGGCGATAGGCCTTGAACCGTGGCGGCATTTTTATCAAGACAAGGTCCCCTACTTGGAATTCCAAAGGCCTCCTTTTCTTATCAGCCCATTTCTTCATTTTCTTGGAGGCTTTGTCCAAGTATACCCGTGCCATATCCAGCTGCTCATGCCATCCTTTTGCCCACTTATAGGCAGACGGGCTTGAACCTGTATACCCTGCTGCGATGGCATGGGGAGTGAGAGGTTGCTGGCCAGTAACAATTTCAAAAGGGCTTTTCTGTGTAGCCTCACTCCGCTGCTGGTTATATGAAAATTGGGCAACATCAAGCAACTTTGCCCAATCTCGCTGATTTGCGCTCACAAAGTGTCGCAAGTAGAGTTCCAGCAATGCATTTACCCTCTCTGTTTGGCCATCTGTTTGAGGGTGAAAAGAGGTGGAGAAGTGGAGGTCAGATCCCATCATCTTGAATAACTCCTTCCAAAACTTCCCAGTGAATCGCGGGTCTCTGTCGCTGATGATGCTCCTTGGAAGGCCCCAATATTTCACTACATGCTTGAAAAACAAGCGTGCAGCTTCATCTGCCTTACAATCTCGAGGGGCAGCAATGAAAGTTCCATACTTGGAGAGTCTATCCACTATCACCATTATGGAACCACAACCCTCTGATTTAGGCAATGCCGATATGAAGTCCATTGTTACACTTTCCCACGGACGGTCAGGTGTTGGCAATGGCTCCAGTAGTCCAGCAGGCTGTCGTTGCTCAACTTTGTCTTGCTGGCACACAAGACATGTCTTTACATAGGCTTCCACATCATCTTCCATCCGCGGCCAGTAGTATGATCGTTCAATCAAGGCCATTGTTCGCGGCACACCTGGATGACCAGCCCACAAAGAGTCATGGCATTCTTTCAGTAATTCTCTCCGCAGATTGCCCCAACGAGGAACAAAGAGACGATTGCCAACTGTGTAAACTAGATCATTATGCTCCCAAAACCGTCTCGTCTTGCCTTCCTTAGCCAATTTCAGCAAGTTTTTAGCAAAGGCATCTTGTTCCATGCCATTCCGAACCCGCTCCAGCAAATTGCTTTCCACCTTTGTTATAGCAGCAAACTCAGCTTTGCGACTCAGCGCATCAGCAACAATGTTGGCCCTTCCTGGTTTGTACTCCATCTCAAAGTTAAATTCTGCCAGGAAATCCTGCCATCTCGCTTGCTTGGGGGTGAGTTTCTTCTGCCTCAGAAAATAACTTGTAGCCACATTGTCAGTTTTAATGATGAACCGACTCCCCAGCAAGTAATGCCTCCACACCCTAAGGCAATGAATAATGGCAGTCATTTCTTTATCGTGCACAGGATAGCGCCTCTCCGTGTCATTTAATTTTCGACTTTCATAAGCTATGGGATGGCCTTCTTGCATTAAGACTCCCCCAATAGCAAATTCCGACGCATCCGTATGCACCTCAAATGGTTTAGAGTAATCTGCCAGCACAAGCACCGGTTCCTCCGCAACTGCTTGCTTCAAATCTTCGAAGGCCTGCTGGCAGGCTTTATCCCACCTCCAAGGGACATTTTTCTTTAACAGATTAGTCAAGGGTGTCGCCCTCTTTGAATACCCTTGAATAAACCGTCGATAATAGTTGACAAGACCAAGAAATGAGCGCAAGCCAGACACCGTCGTAGGAGGTTCCCATGTCACTATGGCCTGCACCTTGGCCAAGTCCATGCTGATCCGTCCATCAGCTATTTTATGCCCCAAAAACATTACTTCTTGCTGTGCAAACGAGCATTTTTCCTTTTTCACATAAAGCTCGTTTTCCTGCAGTACTTTGAATACTTCCCTCAAATGCTTGACATGTTCGTCCAAGCTTTCGCTATAGACTACAATGTCATCAAGATAGACCACCACAAATTTATCCAAGAAAGGGTGGAATATCTTATTCATAAGGGTGCAAAAAGTAGCAGGTGCGTTAGTTAAACCAAATGGCATGACTAAGAATTCATAAGAACCATACCTAGTCACGCAAGTGGTCTTTTCCTCATCCCCTTCCGCTATTCGCACTTGCCAATATCCGGACCGCAAGTCAAGCTTGGAGAACCAACGGGCCTTTCCCAAACGATCGAACAAGTCTTCCACCAATGGAATTGGATACTTGTTCTTTATAGTTATTTTGTTCAGCGCCCGATAATCGATGCACATGCGCAAGCTGCCGTCGTGCTTTCTTTGGAATAGCACCGAGGCACCATAAGGAGCCTTGGAGGGTCGAATGTATCCCGCATCTAATAAATCTTTCAACTGTTTGCGCAACTCTTCCAATTCAGGGGGAGCCATTCGATAGGGAGTCATGGCTGGTGGTTTTGCTCCAGGTTCCAGCTCAATTGCGTGATCCACCTCCCTCCTTGGTGGGAGTTCTTTAGGCAGCTCCGGAGGCATGACATCTTGAAATTCCTCCAACAGTGTAGCAACTTCCAAAGGAATATTTGTGGAGCCAAGAGTCAAACTGTCATCCTTACAAGTTGCAAGATAAGTTTCCTCTTTTCTCCTTACTCCCTTGGAAACTTGCATGGCAGATAAAATTCGTTGGCCAACAGGGATCCGTTCTACCGCTACTTTGTGGTCCGTACCACTACTTCGGAATTGAATGCACCCGTCATTAGTGAGAGAAAAGGGAAGCACTCTCTCTATGAAATCCAAGCCAATAACAAATTTATAATCCTTGAGAGGCACAATGTTCTAATCTATTGTGCCCACCCATGCACCAAGCTGGATGGGGACTCCCCTTGCAATGCCAAGAAGTGGCTTGGCAGGTTGATCAGCAGCTTGCATCCAACCAGGCTCCTTGGCAATTTTAATCCCCAACCGAGCAGCCTCTTCACTGGCTACCAAATTCTGATTGGCGCCACTATCCAACAATGCCTTGGTGTACAGACCATTCACCTTGGCATTCACATAATTGAGTGTCTTGCCAGGCTGAAGCCTTGTCCGGGCAGTTGCAGTGTTCCCCTTGGTCTCCTCCACTGCCTTAGCTTTTACCGAATTCAGGATGCGCAACGAACCCAATTGCGCCTCGCCCCCTGCCTGGGGTGTCCCATCGAAGGAAGAAACAATAGCATTAAGCTTACCACGGTTTGGGCATTCCCTCACAAAGTGTGGACCTCCACACAAGAAGCAATCCCGTCTCCACTTAGGCTGCTCCTTTCTGCCCTCACCTTGTCTCTCCTTCACTTTGAATTGCTTGGCTGCCTTGGGAGATTTGTCACCCCCACCTTTGCCCGAGTATACCTTCTTTCCCTTATCCTTCTTGGAGGAAATCTTTGAGAATTCCACCAAAGATTCAGCCACCGCAATTGCACTTGCAAGATCTTGGACTCCCCTTCTTTTAAGTTCTTGCTCAGCCCATCTTTGCAAGCCATCAAGGAAATACAGCAGGCGGCTTTTGTCAGGCATATCTGGAATCTCAAGCATAAGAGAGGAATACTCTCTAATGTAGTCTCTAAGCGCACCAGTATGCTTTAGCCCTCGTAATCTTTTCATTGCCACCTCTTCAGCATTTTCAGGATAAAACTGTTTCTTTAGTTCTCCCTTAAATGCATCCCAGGTGTCAATTTGCACAACACCCCTCTCCATCTCGTTATGTCGACGACGCCACCATAGTGTTGCATCATGCTCAAGATAGAGAGTTGCAGTGCTAATTTTACTAGCATCATCCGAAATATGCATAGCATCCAAATATCTTTCAATTTGCCAAATAAAATTATCAAGTTCTTTAGCATCGCGCTTACCAGCATATTTCGATGGTTCAGGAACTTTGATCCTCGGGGCAGCACTCGGCACGGCACCACTGGCCATGGCAGCCTTGCACAACGTGAGATCTGCCTTTACCTCACGTAGCTCCTCCTTTAGGGACTGAATTTCAGCATTGGTAGCTGCACGAAATTCTTCCATAGATCTGTGCATATCACCTATGAAAGCATTCAGTGCACCTTGGAGCCGATCTTCGAGCTCCTTCATTTCCTCAGCCCGTTCCTCTTGCTCGTCCGCCCTCGAGTCAAGAGTTTCTAATACATCCCCCATTGTTAGTTCCAGCTTCGCAAGCCTTGCATTAAAGGCATCAACCGTATCTGAAGCAACTTGACCCTCCACCCGTGGTTCCTTCGATTTACCTTTCTTCCGAAGCTCACGAGTGACCTTCCTACCCCGTTCTTCTTGGGCAGTAGGAACGTTGGTAGTTTCTGCTTCGCTGCTAGACATTGTTACAAGCTCCCCTCAGCTTTGTAACCGGGCTCTGATACCAAGTGTCACTGGGCAAGAGAAATCAGCTTGTCCAAGTGCGGCAACTAGCAGGCAGTTTTCCCCGAAGCCTTGCTAATTCAGCCTTTGAGCTAGCAAACAGAAGCAAAGCAGGCAAATGAACCAACCAACGTGAACAAGGAACAAGGGAACAATGGAAGATTGTATTATTAACAAAGAAAACTGGCAGTACAACAGTATGCACAATAATAGCTTACAAGGATGCTCTCAGCAGCTCACTATCACACTCAATTGCATGTATCTATTTACAAATGAGCTATACTATATTTATAGGCAGCAAAACCGACCTAGCAATGTCGGTTGGCACAATCTGGGGCGTTCCAGATGCTTCTGGGCGGGACAAGCTGGCTGGACAGCTAATTGTGGCAGAACCTTCCAGATTGGCCTACAAGCTTCAAGTGTCTTGGGGGACCCTAGGCCAATTCTGCTAGGGACTTCGAGATTCTTCCACAAATATCCACAATTGGCTAGAGCCTTCCACCAGACTCTAGAAAATTCGGTCAAGGTCCCCCCCTTATATATGCAGTTGGAGCAACCTTGGCTGGGCGAGCAGGAGAAATACTAGGGTCCGAGGAGGAGAGTACCTTGTCAACGGGCCAATTCAAAATTTTTAGTTGCCGATTGGCTTGGGGGTTGACAATAGGGACCATATTTTGTTACATTGTGAGAAAGTTAAGAAGGTATGGAGTTTTGTAGGGGGTGGTATACTAACCAACACAATATCTCTCAATTCTTTTCTCATGCAGGTACAAAATATAAGAGAAGATAATATATTGGTGAATTGTGTGGCTACTGCTTGGTCTATTTGGAATGCAAGGAATAAGTGGTTGTGGCATCAAGAAGCATGGAATGAGCAACAAGTGGCAATAAAGGCTGCACGAATTGTCAAAGATTGGAATGATAATTGTCTTCGTGCTAACAGAAGGGTACAAGAAAATATTCCCATGCAGCCACCATCACATGGAATGAGTCATGGTCAACAGTTGCAGGCTGGCTACTACTCACCAAATGGTTGGCAAATGTTCACAGATGGAGCAATTCTTACTACCCTCGGACTTGGTGGCTACGGGGCTGTCATGGAGGATGCGGAAGGCAACTTTCAAGGAGCTATTTCGGGATTCTTGGACAACTTCATGGATCCGCTTTTAGTGGAAGCACTTGCTTTGAGGTGTGTTTTACAGTGGTTACAGGACCATTTCCCCTCACATGGTTGCATTTTTACGGATTCTCAAAATTTAGTTAGAGCTTTGTTACCTTCACTTAACGATTTGTCAGAATTAGGTGATGTTTTTTAAGACTGTAAGTTTTTATTATCATCTAGAGATAATGTTGCTATTAGGTGGATTAGGAGACAAGCTAATGTAGGCGTTCATACCCTTGCTAGGGGGGCCTTCTCGTATGCTGGTCACCAAGTTTGGGATAATAACCCACCATGTTTAGTCATTTTTTACCAAACTCATTAACGAAAATTTCATTTCGATTTCAAAAAAAAAAATTTTTTTGTGATCAACTTGTTCATAGAATATAATAATTTTTCCATACCTTATTAAATGTACCCTTTACTTAATATAGAAAATTACAGTGAAATTTAAAATTTTCAAAAAAAACATTTCTTATTATTTCACTTATAAATTAAAATTTTATTATTGAAATGAAAAACAAACACATTTACCCATTAATAAATGAATTTGATGAAGTAATAATTTGTAAAACAACTTTATTTCATTGAAATTCTTCATCTTCCTACTTTTTTTTATCCGTAAAAGATAATAATCATTAAAATAAAAGATAAGAACATAAGTCTTTAAATGGTTTAAGAAAACCATAAGGCAAATACAATGAATAAGAAGCTCAACAATCCTTACCGAAAAGAAAGCCACATCTACCTAGAGCAATATTTTCTACAAACTAAAAAAGGCTAGAAAACAAAAAAAAATATAAGACCTAAATAACAAGCAAAAAAGAGATCTACATAAGGATCTTTCTGATTAAACAAGGAAAAGACGAAACATAATAATAATAAAAATAAATAAATAAAGCCAAAGTTCCCATAAAATCTCAGATGTTATAACTATGAAAAATGAGGAACAAAAACAATAACTCTCTCCACGGAACCCAAAGAGAAGAGTTTAAAAACACCTCCGGATAAGAGCTGTGTTAGAGGAATGAGCATTACAGCCATAGAAGCATCTTCTTTAAATGCAAACCAGGGAAAACCAAAACACTGAGATAATGGGATCCTTGGAACTTTCAAACAAAACGATGGAGATTGTGCAGCTTCTATCATCTGGAAAACCACATTAAAGCGTCAATAGTTGTAGAATGCCATGAAGGTGAAGCATAAAATGGAACTAACAAAAGTCAGATCTAGTACTAGAAAAAACAAATCTACCAATGAATATAGAAAATGTACAAAATACTAAATAGATGAGGAAGATTTGGGCAAAAAACCAGCAAAGCGCAGGGCTAGAGGGAGAGAGAGAAAACTTCTCAAAGAAGGAAAAGAGATCATGAATTTTCATTTTTATACTTAAGAAATATAGATATTATACTGAGGTTCAATTAATTAAATAAGTGTTTTTCTTAAAAGAAACTGATTAATTGCATAAGAAAGTTGGTAGCAATTAGTGGTGATCAATGAATTATTTTTCCATGTGCATGAACTACTAGGAACCCTTCAAAACAAATCAATTTTAGTTAGCACCAAAACTCCAACTCTATGAAAACATTGCCTTATAATATATGGATTTTTCTTGATTAATAAAGTTTTTTTTTTTCTTTTTTAACTTGAAAGAGTCATAGCAGACATGATTGAATTGATAATAATAATGGATTGGACACCATGTTCCAAAAGGGTTTTATTGGCAGAAAACAATCACAACCACAGGAAGAGATTGGTCCCCAATCCATCATAATTTATAGCCACAATACTACTGGAGCTTTTTACGTATGGAAAAAAGCTCATAATATAAAAAAAAGGGAAAAAACGAAACCAGACCCAGAGTTGATATATATATATATTGATACCACCCGAACTAGAGCATCGGACTTCAGTGCATCTCTCGACTCAATCTACTCGCATAACTGAACTCGTCTCCATCCGGACGGTAGTTGGTATGATGTGATAAAAAGCAATGATGGTAACGCCCGAAAAATCAGCTGACCGATATAGATATGAACTCACATCCGTCCACTATATATAGGGATATACCCCCACAGGTAAATGGTCTGAAAAATTTTCTTTCTTCTCATTATAATTCGGTCAATCTGCTTGTTTCTGACCTAGGCATCAGAGTCTCTCCACTGGAGCCCAGTCCCTCCTCTGCCTTGACAGGTAGAATAGTCGGCGATAGGCGCACTAAAACTTTCCTATCCAAGCCAGAGTCCAACAGTCCACTTTGTCATCATTGGTGCGGTGAGCGTGGACTGGTTGATCCTCGAAGATGGACAATAGGATTCCAAATGCAACCCCTAATTCTCATAATTGTGCTCGAACCTTAAACACCAAGTTACCTTTACCACCATATACACCCCGACACCACTCAACCCTTAACATGACAGACAACCAGCAAACCGAGCATCATATGGCGAAACCTCACATATTTAAGCCCTTGTCCTGCTAATCCAATGGCGGACTCAGCAGGCCCATCCATTCCATTTACCCCCTAGTGCGGATGGCAACATCCATGTTGCAATCCCCAATTCCATTAGAGTAAGCAATTAAAGACCTAACCTCGATCCTCAGAGACTTTCTTATGGCCTTTGGACCGTAAGCCACTATAAATCCCCCCCCCCTCTCTCCTGCAACTACAAATTACCAAGCCTCACCCCCACAATATAACTTTGACCAGGATCAATAATACAGACCCAGAGAAACCTCTCCAGACACCACACAATGAGTTCAGAGAAGACTTCAGTCTCCGGAACATTCAATATCCCACACTCCTCTCTCTCCAATGTCTACCCCAACCCAAGCCCAAGCCAAGGAAAAGGAGGCCATGGTCACCACTAAGGATGTTAATACCTTGATAGATGATAAAATCAAGCGTGCGCGTAGAGGACCAGCATTACAGTATGATGCTACTTTCCATTCTCCCTTTTTTAAGCAGATCCTTGATGAAGTTTATCCGAACTTTCAAATATCAAAGTTGAAGGAGTATAATGGAACGTCGAATCCGCGAACGCATGTGGATTACTTTTACAACACTGCCCTTATATTCACAACCTCTGATGCCGCCTTATGTAAGTTGTTTCCCAAAACTCTCACGGGCAATGCCCTTTTGTGGTATAAGAACATCGAATCGCACTCCATCCATAACTCCGCTCAATTCACCGAGATTTTTATTAATAAGTTTATAGCTTCCATTAAGCTCGGCCGAACATCAGCTGACTTATTCAAGTTAGTGCAAAAACCGAATGAAATGTTAAGGCAGTATGTTGACAGGTTTCATGATACAGTGGGCCTGATACTGAGGGTTAACTTTGAGATCACGCTTGAAGCACTGATCCAGAATACGGAGTGCCTTCCATTTTTTCGATCTTTAAGTAAAAATCCTCCGCAAGACTTTATACAGCTCATGGCCTAGCCATACAAATACATTAAGGCCGATGAAGATAGCAGAGTTTGGCATGAACTCCATCCCAATCATCCAGGCGTGGGTCAAACACTAGTTGTTGAAGGTTCCCAAAAGCCTGAACTTCCTAAGCAACTTAAACCAAACACAACAAATAAATTTAAGCCAAATACCTTTTGTAGAAATCCTAATCATCAGACGAAGCAGCTTCCACCATGATATCCAAACCGCTCTTATCACATTACCAAAACTCCAGAACATTTTACCCCCTTAACAACTTCTAGAGCGAGTATCTTACGCTAGCTTAAGCAAAACACCGAGTTCAATTGCCTGAACCTGTAAAAGATGACCCAAATAGAAACCAGGAGTTATACTGCAGTTTTCATCAGAACCATGGTTACAAGACTAATGATTATTACAGGCTGAACAAGGAAATATAACGACTAGTCCAAGCGGGCGAGCTAAAACAGTTTGTCACTTCAGCTTCAGAGCAAGAGGGTCAGGCCGAGCCTAATTCTTGACATACTATGACATCGAGAAAAGTCCCAGCTAGAGTTATTCATATCATAGCGGGGGGTGAACATTATGACATTGTTGGACCCTCGCGGAAAAGGAGAGCTAAAGAATTTTTTCTATTGCAGAACCCCCGAGGTCCTTGGGCCAGGTAATTGCCTTTCACCCTGAAGAGTCACATCAGGTTACGAGCCCACATACCGATGCACTAGTAGTAGAGGCGATGCTATAAGATTATCTAGTTCAAAGAATATTAGTCGACACAGGCAGTGCCATAAACTTGCTCACCCTCGAGGCTTATGAGAAGCTCAGTTTGTCAACCTTGATTCTAAAACCAGTCATAGCACCTCTGGTTGGTTTATTTGGACATTCAGTGCTGGTAGTAGGGTCTTCCATGCTTAATGTACAATTGGAGGATGGCCCAACAGTTTTAAACTATAGAACTTGTTTCATGATGGTAGATATGTGTCTGGCCTACAACGCAATTTTTGGGCGTCCGTTGCTGGTAGGAATGGATGCGTGTATTTCAATGCGAAGTCAACTCATAAAGATGCCAACTCCCTAGGGACTGGCTGTCTTGAAGGGGAACCAACAGATAGCTTGGGATTCTTATGCAGTCCTACTCAAAGATGCGAACTTAGCACTCCTAGTTGATTCTTTGGACTTGCCTGACTCAAAGTCTAGAGCGGAGCCTGCTGACATGCTCAAAGAAATAAAGATAGAAGAAAATAGAACTTTTAGAATTACAAATAATGTGGAGCATGAGAAGGAGAGTGCTTTAACTAGAGTATTGACTGAGCATCATGACATCTTTGCTTGGAGCTCTACTGATGTCGAAGGCATTTCTCCCGAGATGATGGTTCATGAACTCCATGTGGACCCTAAGGCTATTCCAGTAAAGCAAAAGAAAAGAAATTTGGGTCTAGAGAGACAATTAGCCATAGAATAAGAAGTAGAAAAGCTCTTACAGCAGGATTTATTAAGGAAGTGTTGTTTCCAAATTGGCTATCTAGTGTGGTTTTAGTGAAGAAGGGTAAAAGAAAATGAAGAATGTGTGTGGATTTCACCGATCTAAACAGAGCTTATCCTAAGGACTCATACCCCTTGCCCAATATAAATTACCTTGTCAACTCCACAATGGGTTATGCTGAGTATAGTTTTATTGATGCTTCTTCCGAATATCATCAGATCCCCTTGAAGGTCGAGGATCAAAGTAAAACTTCATTCATTATTGCCAAAGGGACATATTGTTATACGGTCATGCCATTTGGCTTAAAGAACGCCAAGGTAACATACCAGAGGCTGGTAAATAAACTCTTTCAGAATCAGATAGGCCAGAATGTTGAAGTTTATGTTGATGACGTGATTATAAAATCCCAAACTTCAGTAAAGCACCCAAGAGATCTAGTAGATACCTTTGCTATACTCCGAAAAGCAAACATGAAACTCAACCCAGAGAAGTGCACCTTCGGAGTTCAGCCCGAGAAGTTCTTGGGATTCATCATCTCTGAGAGGGGTATCAAGGCTAACCGTGAGAAGATAAAAGCAATGTTAGACATGGAACCACCAAAGAATATTAAAGAAGTGTAGAAATTGAATGGTCGAGTCACGGCCCTAGGAAGGTTCATGTCATGCATGACAAAGCGATGTTTGTTGTTTTTTAAACTTCTAAAGAACTTGAAGAGTTTCTAATGGAAGGAAAAGTGCCAATAGGCCTTTGATGACCTAAAAAAATTCTTGAGTTTTCCACCATTGCTTAGTCGACCTGTTCAAGGTGAAATACTTTATCTATATCTTTTGGCCTCACTTGGAGCTGTGAGGATAGTTTTAGTTCGAGAGGATGGTGGTCAGCAGTATCCAATTTACTATACCAGCCACGCCCTGAAAGGGTTGGAACTTTGGTACTCCTCTTCAAAAAAGTTAGCCTTGGCACTTTGATCTGTGCCAAAAAGACTTCTTTTGTACTTTGATGCACATACTATCACGGTCCGGACAAATTCCTATTTGAAGAAACTCCTTCAGTGGCCAGAAACCTTAGGCCACCAAACGAAATGGGCAACACGGTTAGGGAGATTTGACATTATATACAAACCTAGGCGGGCCATGAAAGCACAGGTCCTGATGGACTTTATCATAGAATTATATGAGTAGCCCCCTGATTCACAACTAGTTGGAGTATGAATCCTTTATGTAGATGGAGCTTCAGGAGTGGACGGAGCTGGTATCGGGGCAGTGATCATAAGCCCAGGCAAAATACAAGTAAAATACTCCGTGAAACTTAACTTTGCAGCTTCCAACAATATTGCAAAGTTCGAAGCCATATGTTTAGGATTGAGACTTGCTTCAGAAGTTCGCCCAGAGTCACTCCAAATATTTTCAGATTCTTAGCTGGTAGTTAGTTAGTTAACAGAAAAGTATGAAGCCCAGGAAGGGACTATGATCCGAAAAGAAAGACTGCTCTTGGCAGATACACCAAATAGTTTGGGCAGAGAATGAGTAAGCAGATAAGCTGGCTAAAGCCACTGCAATAGGCGAGGGATCCCACGAGCAAGAGGGTGCTCTTTGAAGTTATTGAGTTTCCAAGTTACGAAGCTCCGGTAGTCTTGGCGATTGAATTTATGGATGGGTGGAGAATTCCAATCTATAAATTTTCAGATTTTGGAGAACTATCAGAAACAGTGGAGGCCAAGAGAATCATTAGAAAGTCCAATTTGTATGCCATTCACAATGGACTATTATATAGGAGATCGTTCTCCAATCTATAGAGTAGATGTGTAACCGAAGATGAGGGCAATTACATTCTCAGAGAGATCCATGAAAGGATATGTGGGACTCATGAGGGAGCTCACAGAAGGCTTTGCTGCAAGGTTACTTTGGCATTCAATGGGAATTGACGCAAAGAACTTGGTGAAAAAATGTGAGAAATGCCAGAACTTTGCTAACATACAACACCGGCCATCTGTAAAGCAAAGACCAATCAAAAGCCCATGGCTTTTTGCATAGTGAGGGATGAACATCCTAGGTCCTTTCCTTCAAGCTACAACCCAGAAGAAATTTATAGTAATGGTTGTTTATCTTTTCACTAAGTGGGTGGAAGCAGAATCGCTGGCATCCAGAACCCCAGCTGCAATCATAAAATTTTTCAAGAAGTCTAGGTTCGTATCCCAAACACCCTAATAACTGATAATGGGAAGCAGTTCTATTGCAGACCATTCAAGAAATACTATTTAGAACTCAAGATCAACCTCTATTTTACATCAGTTTACCACCCCTAAGCTAATGGTCAGGCTGAGATCACAAATCGGACTATCGTGGCAGCATTGAAAAAGAGATTGGATAAAGCCAGGGGCCTATGGGCAGAAGAGCTTTACAATATCATTTGGGCTTACCGAACTTCCCCGAGAACTGTTACTTAGGAGACCCCCTTTGCATTAGCTTATGGCACTGAAGCAGTCATTTTGGTTAAAAATTGGACTTCCATCAGCCAGAACTCTTAACTTTTTAGAAGATCAAGAATTAGACTGCTGGTATAGCCTAGACATGCTGGAATTTAAGCGTGATCAAGCTAACATCAGAGCTGAAGCATACAAAGCTCGGATGGCTAGTTTCCACGATAAACGAGTTCATCCCAAGCAGATGGGTGTGGGAGATTTGGTTTTGAGAAGAAATGTTGCTACCCAGGGATCGGCGGGATCTGGGAAGCTCGGAGCAAATTGGGAAGGATAGTATAAAATCATTGAAGTCCTCAAGGGGCGCGCGTACAAGCTGTGTACGAAGAATGGTAAAGAGATTCCAAGAACCTGGAACGTCAATAACTTAAAGAGGTACTTTCAGTGAGTTCGCAAGGATGTGCCAATTGTAATTTTTTGTCTCATTATCGTAAGTGACAACTGTATTTTATACTGGAAGAAATACATGAATGCAAATGCATTAGCATACAAACACTACTATTCAAATATGCATTCAAATTTATAAACTGATTATCTCAAACATCTCATTATGCCTTGCACACAGAGCTCTATGCCCAGTCGCGCCTATCTCAAACAGCTCATCGTGCCTTGCACACAGAGCTCCGCGCCCAGTTGTACCTATCTCAAATAGCTCACCATGCCTTGCACACAGTGCTCCACGTCCAGTCACACCTATCTCAAACAGCTCGCCTTGCCTTGCACACAGAGCTCCGCGCCCAGTCGCGCCTATCTCAAATAGCTCGCTGTGCTTTGCACACAGAGCTCCGAGCCCAGTCGCGCCTATCTCAAACAGCTCACCGTGCCTTGCACACAGAGCTCCGTGCCCAGTCGCGCTTATCTCAAATAGCTCACCATGCCTTGCACATAGAGCTCCCTGCCCAATCGTGCCTATCTCAAACAGCTCATCATGCCTTGCACATAGAGCTCCATGCTCAGTCGCGCCTATCTCAAATAGCTTGGCGCGCCTTGCAAACAGAGCTCTTCAGCGTCATTTTAATCTTAAATTAAGCAAATCATTCAATTTTCATTTTTCTTGGCCATTAAACTATATTTAAGTAATTATACAAGTTAAATCTTATGTTTTAAATACGATCTTATGTTAAATAAAGTAAAGAAAAAGAAACGAAACTTTAGCATATATATTATATACTAAATCAAAACGGAGCTACAAAGTAAAAATGCTTATAGGTCGGCCTTTACACCAAAAATAGGCCACCAATAATAACTTGGCTACAAAAAGAAAACCAAAAATGTAAAGCTCCATACCGAGCTACAAAAGCTCCCCAATAAGCTAGTTGGAGCTCTTTACCAAACTAAACAAAATGTATTAGTTGAATAAGGATTACTGTTAAGCAGTCCCATCCTCTCCACATTCATGCTCCTCTTGATTTTGGTCTTTCTCCTCTTCATCCAGGTTTATTAACAAAACATCTGAGGCTTGGTTAGGATCTACATCGAGCACCCAGTCAAAGTCTCTTTCAGGAGATCTCCTTTTTAGCTCAGCCACAATGAGCTCTTGAAACTTTACAATTTCAAGAGCTATCTGATCATCATTTTTTTCCTGAAGCCCAAGTAGGGATTCCTGCTCCTTAGCAAGTGACCCTTGAGCTATGTTAAGATCTTCTTTAGCTCGGTCGAGATCTTCCTTTGATTGTTTTAGTTCCCCCTTTACCTGGTCGATCTCTTTTGTTGCTACGTCAGCCCGACGCTCAGCCTCAGAAGCTCTGAAATCAGCTTCTATTACCCTCTTTTCAACTTTGGCTAACCGACGCTCGATCTCCATCTACTACTTCTTTAATAACTTGCGCTCATTTTGAGCCTTCCCATACCCTGTCGCTACCCTAGCATACCAGTCAGCCATGCTCTAACATATAACATCGAACTAAAAGAGAAACAAAAGCACATTTTAATTAGTATATGTATCAAAACTAAGCCACATAATAGAACATAAACAAGCTGTAAATTGAACTCCACTTACCTCGGTAGCTGTAGCTCGGAAAGACTCTACGAATATCCTAGGAGACATACTGTCAAAGTATTTATTCTCCTGTGGAATACTCCTCAGATATTCTCGACCGAGGTACCCAACCTATGAATCCTTCAAACTAAAGTCTTTGCCATGTCTGGACACAAACGACCTCTTCAGAGCCTGCACCAGCTCTTTCGGCTTGAGCTCGTGCATGATGTGGCCTTGAACCCCTTCTTCTTACCCCCTCTAAGGATCCTCCCTTCTCTTGCGCTTCAACCCGAGCTAAGGTCCCCTCTATATTAATCATCTCAACCCCCTGCTCCATAGTAATAGCGGGAGTAGTCGTTTCCACCAAAACTTCAATTTCTTTCCCCTTATCTTTTCTCTTTAGTTTGGAGGACTCTGCACCCTTGTCACTTGGAGCGTCAGCGCTTTTCCCTTTTTCTTTAGAAGACTCTCGGGCGATCTTCTCAGCTTCAGCTCTGGCCTTCTGTAAAGCCTTTACCCAATCTTTCATTCCTCCTTTCTCTATTTCTGCACACAAATAAAAAATCAGAATATTATTAACCACAAACTTACCAGAAATATCAAACAAGAAACTTTACCAGCCCGGTCCTCAGGGCGTTGCTCAATCGAATCTTTTCTCAGTGGAAAATATCTTATAATAAGGTGTAAGACATTCAATTTCTCTCTTTAAATGCCCCAAGCTATCCTATCAAAGATGGCTCGGTCGCTAGTACTTAGGTTTTCTTTCTTAATATTTGGCATTACGCTTCCTTGACTCCACCTAGTAAGGTAATTAAATCCTCTGGACTTCTCTAAAATAAAAAATCAATCTTTTTATCCTTTCATTGAATCCGATTTTCCACTCAATAAGGAGAGTTTTGGCTGCGCCTGGAGGTACATAAAATCCTTATCTGATTTTGGTCGAGCCTTAATAAAACAAAATGCGGCCAAAATTCTAGTTGACGCTTGGAAACCTAACAACTTACTCAGAAGTTCAAACCCGACTACTGTTCTCCAAGCATTCGAACTAAGTTGCCCGGGCGAAATGCCATTAACATTCAAGACTTGCATAATAAAAGAACGTAGAGGAAACCGAACTCCTGCCTTCAAATCCTTCTTGTATATTATTAGTTGATTCATGCCAGGAGTATCATCGTCTCAAACTATTTTTTTGGGCAATAATATCTTGTAAGCAACCGGAATTTTATATTTTTCACGAATTCCTTCCAAGTCCTCCTCGGCCAAGGTGCATGTGATATCCTTGACAAGAGCTCGATCAACACTACCCTGGGAACTCATATCCTTTTCTCCTTCCACTTCTTCGTCCACGAGTGCAGGACCTACTGTTGTCATCTTGACCTCACGAACTTTGGCAGTCTCAATGTTCCCCACACTACCTTCATCTCATGAACTAATTGCTCTACTAAACTCAGATAGGTCGCTAAATCTTACGTACTCCTCGCTTACTCTCTGTTTGTCTATAGATACGTGATCACTCTCCGAATTCATTTTATATATAATAAAACGTTACAAAACTCAATTTATAAAAGTGTTACTCACCATTCTTGCTCAAAGCCCTGATCAGTTATCAAACTTTTACTCACCAAAAACCGAACTTAATAACACCGCGCAAATTTTCCTTAAGCAACTGAACTCTAGAGCACTTGCTATGCTTCGAATGGATGCCCCCTGTACCCCTATTTATAGACAACCCCATTTACTGTGAAGGGCGCAAAAACTATTTTCTTTTCCTGCCCTAATAATGTCCAGCAACCCAAACATCGCACTCACTGGATCATGGCACGTGTTCTCCATAATAATGTCACTCCGGCACTGTCACTACACCTGCCATAAATGTCAATCCAGTGGGAAGGGACTATGATACCACCCGAACGAGAGCACTGGACTTCAGTGCATCTCCTGACTCAATCTACTCACATAATCAAACTCGTCTCTGTCTGGACTGTAATTGGTATGATGTGACAAGAAGCAATGATGGTAACATCCTGAAAATCAGCTAACCCAAATAGATATGGCCCTACATCCGTCCACTATATATAAGGATATACCCCCACAGGTAAAGGATCTGAAAAACTTTCCTTTCTTCTCATTATAGTTCGATCAATTTGCTTGTTTTTGACTTAAGTATCGGAGTCTCCCCATTGGAGCTCGGTCCCTCCTCTGACTTGATAGGTAGAATAGTCGGCGACAGGTGCACCCAAACTTTTTGATCTAAACTAGAGTCCTACAGTCCACTTTGTCATCATATATATATAAGAATTGTAGATGCTTGTTCTAGGCTTTTTTTTTAGTTGACAAAGACAAGAAACTAAAAATTTGTGCTGCCAATTTTGCAGAAACCATAAGTTGTCGGCCATTTCCTGAGTTGGCAACTTAAAAGTTCTTCAAATTATAAAGTTGTCTTTAAAGCTGAGAAATTACTGGTTCAAACCTGTTATGAAAATCCAATTAAAAAACACAAAGAAAGAGAGAGAGAACATAACTCAAACAAATTAGTACGTGAATTTCATATTTCTCATATTTCAGATATATGAATTTACTTTTTTTGCTGTGTACTTTTGATGTGATGCAGGCAGGGGAAAAAGGATCCAGAGAATCAAAATTAGCTGATATTATGAATATTATAAGGTAAATGTCACTAAAAAAAGATTAAATTAGGTTTAAAATATTCCAACTAATATGGCATTTATGGCTCAGCTGGAATTGGGAAAAAAAATGACAAGAAAGAACTTGAATGTAGTGCAAGCTTGAAAACCTAAGAGAAGTAATCTCCTCCATTTTTAGCTTTTTATTATTCCAAACTAGTCAATGCAACTCGAAATCATGCAAAACCAGTTTTTGGTGTTTCGGGGTATTTATATACTGAACTATCTAAAATAATGTCTGAGTTGCCTTGCAGATCATTAGAGTCTTGACTTTTTTTTAATAACGAGGAATCCTTACTTACTGCTGAAGACCGACCACCAAACAAGTTAAATCCCGGAAGACTAGCCTAGCAACTTATCACCAGACTCCCCTACTTAAATTTGAGTTTATAAAATGGCTCCACACGTGATATATACAATGCTTAAAACTAATGAGGTCTCGGTGGTTCAAGCTTGGGACCTCGCTGACATACTCCCTGTGTTTTTGCCAACCCTTCCACCCAGGGCAAGTAGAGTCATGACATTTTTTATCCTCCTTATTCATTTTTCTTTCAAATTCTATGCAATTGGTGGATCTTCAATGGCAAAAGGTTTACAGACTTTTGCAAATTGTGGTAGTCCTATTTTCGTTCTGGCTGAATGTCTGTCCTATAGGGCTTTTGATAGCATTTCATCGTTCTCAACATCACAGACTTGGACTTAGAAGTAGATAAAATTCTATCAATTGGTATTTCAAATTCAATAAAGCGAATGGCCATGGATTTTCACAAATTTTTGTTGTGATCCACAATGTGCCAAATTTGCAGGATATTATTTGGTTCTGAATTCAGATGCATCTAAGAATCTTCTGGAATTGTCCTTTTGAATCCCCTTATTTTTTATGCCCATCTCACCGCTCACCAGTTCAGCTGTATGCACATTAGATAAGTAATCTGAGAATTTAATCTCACATTGAATCTTTCTTATGTTGCATGGTGAGGATAAGCCCAAAAGCTTCATCCAGATTCCATTACTAGACAAAAGAATACAACTTACATCATCATCAGTTTTCCCAACTTGGTTTTGACATCGCAATCAAGACTATCCAAAAACAGCTCCAAACTTTCACTCATAATTGCAAGCAGGTAACTTGTTAGTGAATGTTGTTTAGTCCGTTCTATTTCCTTCCTCCTTGAGAGCCAAGAAGCTCAGGCAAGGCAAGATTTCCTATAGCTCCAACATACATCATGCATCAGTGGTAAGTGGAGACCATTTGCATTATATTTGGGTGTTTCTTTGCCTAAAATCATATCAAAAATTGCTTGGTTCATTATTCCACATTTAACATACATATCCACCAAAGCATTTGCAATTGGAATTTGTGACCAAAGGTCATGCCTTATAATATAGCCATTCATGGCTTTTCCATACAGCAATGATTCCACATCTGCACATGCTGAGATTGTGCTAATGATGCTTTCAGTATTGGGTCTTATCCCATATTCTTGCATTTTCTGAAAAAAACAGAAGTGCCTCATTGCCCAAGTCATTATGAACAAGACCAGAGATAAGAGTAGTCAGCGTAACTAGGTTAGGATGGACACCAACGGCCTGCATTTCTTGGAATGTAGCTTTGGCATCGTTGACCTGACCATTTCTGAGAAATCCAAAAATAACAGAATTCCAAGATGTCACATTTGGCAGCATGCTCTCCAACTGCATTTGATAGAAAAGCTTCAAGGTCTCGCCAACTCTAAGCAGTCAATAGTGTATTCCACATTGTAAGATCTTTGTAATTGAAAACTACTTTTGCATCATCAATTCTGTCACATTTTACATACATATTTATGATGCCACTTGCAACTGCTACACCAGATTCAAGATTGTTTCTTATGCAATTACAGTGCCCTTCTTTACCAAGTTTCATATTTTTCGTATTAGCACACACAGATAATATGGAAGCGAGAGTTACTGAGTCGAATTTCATATTCTCTAACCTCATCAGACGACATATATTAAGTGCCTTTTCAACTTTCTCATATTGCACGTAACTAGAGATGAGCAAATTCCATGTCACCACATCTTTTTCAAGCATCCTACTAAAAACTAACTCAGAATCCTGAATCAATCCGACCTTAGAATAGAAATTCAAAATTGAACTGCCGAAGATAGTAACACAAATACACTTATGACAGCAATTGTATGCCCTTTCTTACCTTCTTCAATTGCACCCAAATTAGCTGAAGCAGAAAGAAAGCCAGATAAAGTAACTCAGCTAAGCTCAATCTCTTATGATCTCATATCATAAAACATCTCAATTGCTTCCTCATGGAATCCATTTTGAACATAACCCACAATCATTGAATTCCATGTAACCACATTCTTCTGGGGCATTTTATCAAACACTTCCCTTGCATTCTTTAAAAACCCATATTTTCCGTACATACCCACCAAACTGCTACAAACGAAAACACATCCATCCAAACCCATCTTCACTGCATAACCATGAACTCCTCTCCCAAACCTAATCCATTGTAATGCACCGCAAGCCTTTAAAACATTAGGCAACATAAAATTATCAGCCAAAATCCCATAATCCATCATTTCACACAAACTCATTAAAGCATCTTCATTAAAACCCAATCTAGAGTACAAACCAATAATAGCAGCCCATGAAAACACATTATCCACTCGTAATCTGCCAAGCAAACTAATTGCAATCTCTAAACAATCGCATTTCGCATACAAAATTAACAATTTTGTCTCAATATACTCGTTTCTAGCATGTAAATGACCATTTTTGATAATTCGAGCGTGAATTTGCTGACCAGTATCGAGATCGCGCTCGTAAACGCATCCCTGAAGCAACTGACCATAAACTTGGGCTCCAACTAGGAAATTTTTAAGCTCCATCTATGTAAGTAGGCTCAAAGCTGATTGAATTTGACCTTATCTACATAGAGAAGAAATGTCGTGGACATAAGATCTGTACAGAAAGTGATGGTGGCTGGATTGAAATTGAAGATTTGAGAGACGGGTTTGAGTTAATTTGTGAGATTTTGCGGGTTGGGAAAGAAAAAATTTTGGGTTTGGCATAACGTTGAAGGGAAGAGAGGCCATGGAAGGGAGGAAACACGATATGGCGATGGCTTTAACGGAATTTTTTATCCTTTTTGGCGGAATTCTAACTGATAAGTGATAAATGAAAAAGTATGAAAAATGCGTTTGCCGAATTCTAACTGATAAGTGATAATTGAAAAAGTATGAAAAATGCGTTTGCCGGGAGTCGAACCCGGGTCTATTGCTTGGAAGGCAATTATCCTAACCGTTGGACTACAAACGCTAGATGCACAGGCATCTCTATTTTTTTATATAAATAATATGTTATTTTTCTGCTTTTATACCAATCTGTACGTTCCAAACAATAGACTCCGGTTCGACAGGTGCAGTGACATGCTTTGTTTTTGCAAATAGTGATGGAAAGGTAACAATTTTGCTGGAGTAAAGACAGAGTATAGATATTCAAGTTTTCTCTCAATTTATCTGACCATAATTTTGAATATTAGACTCCTCATAACTAACGATTTCCATCTAAATTAATATTATTCCCACTCTAATTTACTCTTATATACACATATATATATATATATATATTTGATGTTAATGTTTCCTTGTATCCTCAACAACCCATTCAAAACGCAACAGTATAAATACAGTTTAAAATTTTTGCTTTGAAAAATAATATAAAATTGCAAAAGGAAGATAGATTGGAAGGATGAATAGGCAAAATTGAGGGAAATTTTGACAACTGAGCATGTTAATATTTACTCTTCATTTTGCTATCTATATACAATTTGAACTCAAAGAATTCTAAGGTACAAAATTGTGTTGATCAGGAGTTGATACAAAGTAACTTATTTTAACTAATGATTCAAAATGTTAAGAAGGGATACTCTTGTTTTCGCCATTTGTCTATAGATGCATTCAACCTCTTCCTCTGCTTCTTTAATGCCATTTCTATATTAACAAAAACAAACAAATAAATTTGATAATGGAAGGGTTGGCTTTGTTTTTTAGCTTGCTTACCTATAATTGCTGTACTCACACACCAGTTGTTGACTCATTGATTCCCTCGCAGTTGCTGTGCACTTCTGTTGGATTTACTAAATCTCCTTTTCGGGCTGGCCCATTAAGGCAAAGCCTTTTTTAAATTATTAAGAAGTTGAGGAAATTACCCTGTGTGCAAGTCAGTTTGGGTTTTATTTTTTAATATATAATCTAAATAAATAAATCATACAGTTAAAATTATTTATTATAATTAAAATTTTCTAATTTTTAAGGGTGTTATTAAATTAAAATTTAAGAATATTTCTATATAATTAGTTACTAAAAAGAATTAATTAGCGAGTGCCTCCTAATTAATTCAAAATCTAAAAAATAATTGATATCTGCGAGCGCCTCCAACACTAAAATTGATTTATTAAAAATTAAAAAGAATAAATATTTGAATTAAGAATCAATCTAAGAATTGAAACTGAGATTATTCATTCAACTAAATTTATTTTTATTGGTATTTTTAATTTATCTTAGCAATCATTTAATTTTTAATTTTGATTTTTAATTTTAATTTAATTTTAATTCTTTATTATAAAATTTCCCATTTAGTTTTTATTGTTTTTATTTTTTTAAAAAATTTAATTAGATAATCAATTCTACGTAGATTTAACCATATTCACCATTGTTATAAATTTATTTTGTATAGAGATAAGAATTTAATTTTAGCGATTTCTACACTCATTATAGTCATTTTTATTTTTTTTCTATTTTATTTTTTTTATTTTTATACTTTTTATTTATAAATAATATTTTTTGTCATATTCTCAATATCATAAAAAATATAAATATATATAAAATACACACGCAATAAATAGTGATATATAAAAATCATACATCAAAAAATATATACATCATCTATAAAATATTTACACAATTTATTTAATATTTTTTAATTTTATATATACATAACATACACAATAAACGCATAACATATACACAACATCTATATAAAATTTATAAAATTTACATAACATATACAAAATATATATGCAACGTCTATATAATATCTACATAACAAAATTAATATTTTTTTTTTAATTTTTTAAGCGTATATCGTATAAAATTTATTTAAAAATAAATTTAATGATTTCTAATTATATTTTTTATATATATATAACTTTTATATATTATTTTTTGTGAGTTTATTATTTGTAATTAAAATTAATTTTTTTATAAAAAATTAATATATTTTATTGGTTGAAGGTACAATTTAAAATATTAATCTTTATTATTTTAGTAGAATATATTTATTTAATATTAAAATCTGAAAAATAAAAGATAAAAACTATAGTAAAATATTGTTTGAAACGAGAGATGAGGTATTTATGAAGGAAAAAAATTTATTTTAGTGAGCAGTGATGTATTTTTTGAAAAAAAATATTAGTTTGGTATTTTCTTTTTTTTTTTTGAAATTATAATATTTTTAAAAATAAAATTTATTTTTAAGGGAAATTTGTAAATGTCCTGAAAAATATTGAGAAATGTAATTAGCCATTTCAATGTGGCCCCGAGTATTGTATTTTTTTTTAAAAAAAAAAAGGGAAAATAATGCATTTAATAATTTTTTTTAAAACTTTTCTTTTTTTATTAGGGCTTTTTCATTTATAAAAGTATTTTTTATTTTTATACCGAATTAGTATTGTTCTTTTAAAATTATCAAATTTTTAATCATCTACTGTTTCTTTATTTCTTTTTTTGCTTATTGCTTTCACAAAGAAAACGATGATTACAATGGTCGATTTGATGATTATTCACTGAGATTTTTTATCTAATCTTTTATTTATTTTTAATTGAACTCCAAAGCAGATTTTAGGCTTCTTCTATTTGTCATTTCAATTTTTCTTTTTGGGTTTAATGGTTTAGGTCAAAGATCTGCTACTATTTTTTTTATAGATCTATTATTGATGCTTGATATATAAGCAAATTAGATTTTTATTTTTGTTTTGCACTCTAATTATTTGATTCTTTATTTCATAGAAATAAGATTTTCCCTCAAAGAAATAATGGTCCATATTTAATTAATAAAATGTCGTTTACTGCTTTTTTTAATGATAAATTTGTAGAATTTAGTGGTTATAGAAAGTTCTTATTCATTAAAATATAGATAGTTTTTTTTGTTTCAGCATGATTGGCATTTCTGTAGAATTAGGGAGTTTTCTGCTGTTACTAAAAAAACAAAAATGTTGCTTCCTTTTCATTTGACTTTAAACATTCTGTTTTTATTTGTGAACGGAGGTTGGAGGAGAGATGAGGCTCAATTCAAATTATTTGTTTTTTTTTTTGAAAATAATTCAAATTATTTGTTAGGTGAAAGGTGAGTTTGGTACTAAATATTAAAATTTAAATATTGGATAATATTTCTACAATTTATGTATAATAAACTCAATATATATATATATATATATTGAGTATAACTCATTTATAAACTGATTATAATAAACTTAATATGAACTAAATATAACTTATTTATAACTAAATATAACTTATTTATATACCGATCTGCAACTTATTTGAATCAACATAATTTTTTGTTGTATATTTTCTTGCTTTTTATGATTAAAAAATTTACTTGTAAAATTATAATTTTAATATACTAGGGTATATTATTAGTTGTTTTCACCAAAAATAGTAAAAATACAAAGAAAAATATGTGGCCTTGCAGACAGTAGTAGTGCCACAGAAAAAGAAAAAAGTACAACATAAAAGTCCAGTTGTAAAGCCAAGGAATCAGACTTATTGACGAATTAGGTCATTCGAAGAATATGTTTGAGAAATCTAAACTATGCATAAACCATAAAGAGAGAGACGTGGATCATGGTAAAGCCACTGTTGAGACAAATAAGTTAAGCAACTAAACCACTTGCCAACAATCAAATGAGAGGAGCGAAAGATGTGATTTGTGGAAACCAACGAGGGCGAAGAAGAATGTGGACATACAAGGAAACGTAGGAACATGGTATTTGAGTTGAGAAATGTGACTGTAGTGGCCAAAATAAAGAGAAAAAATCGAAAGAAAGAGCTATAAAAAGGGAGAAATGTCAATTATAAAAGACACAGCTGATCATTTAAATACTAGCTCAATAATTAATTATTAAATTCTCTCATGAATCAATAATCATCAATATCAAATCTATTTTAAAGAACCATTAGACAACTATATCTCCAAGCAAATTTATATAATTCCTATGATTTGAAGTTAGTTTGCACATCATGTTTGAAGAACCTACAATTTTCTGGCTTGTCCACAAATAGTAAAGACTAAGACTTGCTGTTTATTAAGCAAATATTAGTATATTATTGGTTTATTATTAGTATACTTTATAGTGTGTCTGATAATTTTTTATTTTTATATTATTATTTTTGCATTTGCAAGAACTTTGATTAATGTTTTTTTTTATTGTCTTATGTATATAAAAAAATATAAACTATTTGATAAATTTATAAACTAAGATTTATTATGGTTAATAGTATTTTTATTTGGTGAATAATAAACTTATAATAATCTAATAATAAACTTTGTATATATTATATGAAACTATTAATGCAAAATGTAATTTATGTTATATTTAACCTATTCCAAAGTAAAATTTGAAAATTTGTGTTTATTGAATTATTGCAGAAACAAAATAATAGAAAAATCATCAATTCTGTAGTTTATACATAATAAATCTAATACAAGTTAAATATAAATTTGTTGTAGCTTTTTAGTATTTGATGTAATTTCATAAAAAGATTTGGTATTTTAATAAAATTTTTTGAGGCTGATAATTTTGCAGCATTAAGAGCTTTTTCTTGTGAATTTGTAAAAAAAAAAACCCAAAAAATTATATTATACATGACCTTTTTATTTTTTAAAATATTTTATATATTTTAAAATATTAAAAATATACTAAATGTATAGTATTAAAAGTGGGATATACATTAAATATATAGCTCTGAAAATTTATTTTGATTAAAGAAAAAATAAATATTTTTAAAAATAATTTTATTTTTTAAATATTCTTTAAAAAGTCGCTTTTACTTTTTCCCATAGTCTAAGCTATTTATTCTTTAATTTTTCTTTTAGAAATTATTCGATTTTCTTTATTACATTTGGCAACTTGGAATTCCAGAGCTCTAAGACTAAAATTAATGCAATGCTATCGAATCGAAGAACTCATTGTCCATTCTTTACTTGGATAACTACTAAGTTTTATTTTTTTATTCTTCTCTTTTAGATTATAAATATGCATTATACATTTTTCTTATATTTAGAGGTTATTGGAGGGTGTTTGCCAATATATAATTTTACACATAAAAATATCTTTAAATTCTAAAGAAAAGTAATAAAAGAAGCATGTAAAATGGCTGTAATTTCAAATCACAGTCAAAATCAATTAAATACTAATTAACTTAAAGAAAAGTATTGCAGATATTTTTTTTTACTATGTGTTAATAAGTTCTTAATTAAAATTGGACTTTATTTTATTAAGGTTATAGTCTATAAACGTATAATAGAAAATAGATAATATTTACAAAATCCAAAGGCAAAATTAATTAAGCGTTGTACCCCAATCCAGTAAATTAATATCGTTCAATTATTGTTTGTTTGAACAAGATTAATTTTTCAAAGTACATAATCTCTTGCACTTTCAACTTAAGTAATTTTTTTTTTAATGAAGATAACAGACGAGTCAAGCCGGATGATCGAATTCAAAATGATTTCATTTTAAATTGTTAATGACCTAATTATATATTGGATTCATTTTCAGAAAAGGATTTCAAATCAAAATTAAATATATATTATAAGTTTCTGAATCAAATTAGGTCAAATTATATTTTATCTTTTATAAATCAATTTTTCATTTTACTTTTCTTTTCAATTCTAATGGTGTTAAACTAACATGACATAAAGCCATTAGATAAGAACATCTTGAAAGAAAAAAAATGGAAAAAGAAAAAGAAAAAGAAAAAGAAGATTCATATTAATATTATATATATAATTAATGAAACCATATTAAGTACGTAAGTATAGAATCATATAAAGTGGATTAATTAGTTTAAATTATAGATTGTGGGAAATTTAATTACTTTGGGGAATATGTTGGATTATTCTTGATTTTATAATATATACATTTATAAAAATAGAAGTGTACATTGTCTTGAAATTATATTATATGATAATAACAGGTCAACAAATATATGGAGCTAAACACAATTATTATTTCTAAAAAATTCCAGTCTTCATTGACAATCTTAATTTCATCTTCTTCTTCTTCTTTTTTTTTTCTTTGTTAAGAGGCCGACCAAAGTGATTCTAATTCCATTCTCCACTCTCTCATTTTCAGAATTTAGATGCTAATATTCATCACTGCCATTTCTCTTATCTTTGGTCAAACTACTTTCAGCCATTTTAAAAGTGTGTTTCGTAAATTTTGCATCAGTATAAACTTTCTTTGAAAAAATTAACTAATTTAATTTATTTATTTGGAGAAAGGAAAAAAATGGGAAGATTAATAAATTAAAATTAATCAAATAATATATATGCAAATTATTACCAATGAACTTTTCAATTATTTTAATCTATGCATTCATAATGAGAAGAAAAAGGGAGTACTAACATTATATATTCAAAGATGTCCATTAATTTTGCAATAATACAATTAATATATGATGATTAATATAAAAAAATAATTAATGAGATGCTTACTTTAATTTGATTTTTAAAAGATAAAAGAGGATGCTCTTGCTTATGGATTTTGTTAGGTTTTTGGTATCCTACTTATATATATATATCTTCAATATTTTTGCTTCTCTTTCACTTTTAACATCATATTCATTTCGTTATGATAAAAAATCATTTAATCTTATGCTTTTTATAATATTCTACATCCACAACTCAATCATACAACTAATAAAATTTTTATTCAAATATTAAAATCATGCTTTTATAATATTATACTCAATCATAAAATTAATAAAATTTTTTTTTCAAATATTAAAATTTTAAATTTTATATATTTTATTAATTTTAATGAAAAAATAAAACGTTTCATATTTAAATTTAAATCATTGAAAATTATTTTATATGCAAAAATTAATAAATGAATTTTCCTTTATTTTTTCTCTCTCTTATTTTTCTTGTGTGCATATATATACAAAACTGGCTAAAAAATGAATCGTCATAAGAAAAAAAAAAGAAGAAGATAGGAAAAATGAAATTAAAGATCAAAGAACAAAATTTCTATTAATTCGATAAGATTAATGAAGCATCCAAATAAATAAATCAAAAAGAAAAGAAAAGAAATATTAACAGCTAGCTAGCAATTATTTATGAACAAGAAATAAAAATAGTTAATAATAAGATGCCTTGAAATGTCTGACGAAGAAGATCTTATAAATTAAATGAAATTACAAAAAAGAGAATTTATGGGAACAATCAATTTCTGATCAACAAATATCCAATTAATCATTCTTATTATTATGAATTACAAAACCTTACACCCGTAAATGTATCCATCATTAATTACCTTTCTATAAAGCTTAAGAATAGTTCATTCATATAATATTGCAAAAAGTTAATTATATATAGAAGATCAGTACTCTTTTTTTGCTCTTCTTTCTTTATCCTTTTGAACAAGAATTTCGAATTTTGAATTCTTTGATCAGTAATTTAAGAGATTATTGGTAAATAATATTGGGTTCAAAAAGAATAGAATCTTCTATTTATAAATTTTCTTTTTTGTTGCATTGCATTAAGACTTTTGTTGAATATTATTCTAACACCTTTCACGAAGCAACACTAATGTTACTATCAATTTATCTTTCTTTTCTTATATATGCATATATATATATATATATATATATTCCTTATTTTTGGGTCAAAATTCAAATTATAACCTTTTTCCTGAAATCATTCATATCCAAATTTAAATTTGGGGTCCTAATTGTTCAAAATTTTTTTTTATATATTCAATTCAACCTTTTTAATGTTTCTATTAGTTTTTACTAGCAAAAATTTAAGATCCCATGAAAATTAATTTTTAAAAAAAAATTCTTGGTCTTCTATTTTTTTTTATACAGAAAAAATATTTTGGGAGGATATATATATATATATAGTGATGTTGGTGCAGCACTCACATAATAAAAATTTATTAATGGAAGAATAAAATATTGTTATGGTATCTAGGCTTTTGAATTAGCATCTCTTAATTATATGAATGTATATGGAAGACTAGTTGATACAGTCTTGACTTATGAATGATGCTATATACAGACAATAAATAAAACTATACTAAATATGAATAATCAAATATTAATAATAATTTGTAGACTTTTATCCTTTTTTTAAAAAAAGAAAAATAAAAAAAATGTGTGGTCTAATATGGGCCTTTGAGGAACTTTGAAGAGGGGAAGTGGTCCTAAGTTGGGCTTGTTTTATAAAGGAAAGTGTTTGGTAAAAGTTTTAGATAGGCTGTTTGCCCCGTAGGGATGCTTTTGTTTTGGCCCCAATAACCAGAATCCAAAGACGGTACTAGATGCACTGTTTTTTTTTTTTTTCTTTTTATATTATATGATATATATTAATATTATAATGATATTTGATAAAATTAAAAAGAAAAATATAAAAAAATTTAAAATTGAATATTAAATGTCAATTAATTAAAACCATTACTTCATTCGAATTAAATTATATATTGAATGCATGACTTGAATATGAAAGTTTATAAAGATAAAATATTCTATGGGTATGGGTGTGGTTAATTTTAAATTAAATAATTACCTAATCTTTTGGCAAAAACATAATTATATGTAGAGAGGCAGCAACATGAGGTCACCCACGCCATTTCCATGTGATTGGTTTTACACTTGAACCTGACCAAAGGAATTCAATGCCTCAGGCCTGCCCCACTGTTTATTAGTGAAAATTAATTTATCCATTTTATTTAATATAAAAAAAATTAATAAGAAAACAGTACAAATGTATCCGATTAGTAAAATTATTTATTTATTTATAATTACTCTTATAATTATTTTTTTATTGGTCAAGTATATACACATTCAATTTAAGTAAATTTTTTTAAAAAATAATAATAAATATGAACAAATAGAAAAGTTTTTATTAGTTTATTAAAGGTTAACGTAATTATTCATCATTTTATTTTTCTTTTGAAGAAGATTTATCATTTTATTTGGTTGCCGCATAATAATATGAATAAAAGATCAATCGTAATAAATATAATGAGGGATTTTTTTTTTATTTTTGTATTGAAATTGATAAATTCTGAAACATCAATGATTTTAAAAAAAATTGTACCAGTTAGACAAATTTATGGTAATATATAAATATTAATGTTAATTTAGTAGTCGGGTTTTTAAAAACACGACCCCTCGGTTTCGATTTTTCACAAAATTAATGAAAAAAAATAAAGAAAGGGGGGAATATTCTGTCGAAATTTGAAGACCAGACAAAAGGGATATTCACAAGGACGATGTGAAGGAATATAAGGGCGCGTGTCACGAGGAGAATCTTTTCTCTCTCTAGCTTTCTTTCTTACATGGAAAGAAAGAAAACAGAAAAAAAAAAAAAAAAAAAGAGGAAAGAAGAGAGAATCAAAAGAAAAGGCGTGGGTTGGAGTCTTGTACTAGAAGACTGAATCAGAAAGCGACTAACCCTTCATCATTTGATCTCTCTCTCTCTCTCATATTGGAAAGGGAATTCGATGCATTTCTCTCTCTCTTTCTCTCTCAAGACGACGAAGACGGCTTTTACCTTTATCTTTCATGGGAAATGCATTTCTTACTACTGCTCTCTGCAAATGGGTCGGACTCTTAATATCATCATCATAATAATAATCTTTAACAATTTATGGCCCCTCCCCCGCATGTGTAATATACGTATATATATGTAAACTATATTAATTATATATATAATTATATAACAGATTGCATATTTTCTCTCTCTCTCATCCTCCACATGTGTGTATATATATATATATTAACTACTGAAGTTAGCCCAGTGATCACCTGATGTTATTCTCTACAGAGATGTCAGGGGTTCGATCCTCCAAAAATAATTTTTAAGAATCGAGCTTTTAAATAAAAATATATATATATATATACCTTTTCTCACTGGTGTTTAGAAAGAGAATAATAGTGGTGAACACCGGTGAAAAATCAGGAATTGAATTATTTTATTTACAGTGAAGAGCTGAAGAACCTCTCGATGCAAATCATTTTTTTTTTATAAAATAGTTTTCGAAAAAACGGAGTCATTTTTCTAAAAATAAAATTTAATTTTTTTATAAGTAAAATGGTGCCATTTTTCTAAGGATCATTTAAAAAAAAACTCAATAAAATAATGTCGTTTAGCTGAAGTGGAATTTATAAAAAAAAGTTAACCATATATTCTATCTCCAACTTTACTCATTTTTTTAATTCTATCCAAATTAATATTTTATAATAACATGATATATCAATTTTGCAAACTATAATAAATATATCTTCAGCCTTTTAAGGTATACAATTTTACTTAGTTGATTTATTTTTGTAGCGTAAATATTAAATCATTGTTGATGTAGAATATGACAAGGATTATATTTATAATATATAAAAAAACAAAATACAAACCTTTGTATGCAAGGAGCATTTTTATTAATTTACCAGTTTGCTTTTCCCAAATAAAACATCTGCCATCATCACTTCCACTGGCCACATACTCACCTGAAAATCAGAAATAAGAAATTTATCTCATCTGTAAAACTGGAAAACGTACAAAAGTTTAATTCGCAATATATCACAAACCAATCTACCATGCACGGAGTGAGCAGCAAGAATCTAGTGCACAGATTTTTTACATCAAATAGAAGCCACCCATATGAACAATATGAATTGTTAACAAAAACAAGTTTCATATAATTAACAAAAAAACAAGTTTCATATAATTAGCAATAAAAAATCTCATTGACATTCATACATCAAGAGTGCAAAATAAGTTGGACCCAAAACAGAAAAAATTTAGAAAATAATAAAAAAAACAAAATACAAAGGTTAGAAGCATATATTTAGAAAACAAAATATTTAGATGATTTATATTTATTTACCGCCTAGGTTTGCAGATTTGAAGATTACTTTGATCAATTAGTTAGAAATTTTTGTAGGATGGCTTATGCATTCTGCTGGAAGGCAGCAATTGTCAAACTCAAAAGATATCCAAATTGGATATACCTTACAACTCCTTGTTTTGTATAGCAGAAACATGTAGTATATTATTGAGCAAGTGATGAATACAAGTCAGAGGGTATCTCAAAAGAAAGTCCATACAGGTTGTATTCAACAACTGCGCATAAGAGCCACCCTGAAAGTGAAACAATACAAAATCAGGGGAGGTTGTGCATGTGATGGATTCTTCAGTGCACATGTGATCAATTCACAATTGGATAATGTCTAATATCGATCCTTAACCCACTGTCATTAATATTTTTGGTAATTAAATTACAAACGTAAAACAAACTTCACTCCATAGGAAAATAAAGAAACACCAAAAAACAGAGTAGAACAGAGGAAAAAAATGACAATATGAGATGGTTGTCTGTTCACCATTCACCCACTGCTCATAGAACCTCGGAAAACAAAATAATTGTAAGATAAACAAATTGAGCAAATCCAGTTGAATTCCAGGAAGCTGTGGGCATGAAGGATCCTTCTTCAGCATACGTGTATCCTACCGACAAGTCAGTAGTTAAAAGGTTAGAAGCATTTGCATTTGCATTTTGCATTTTCTCTGTTATTTCAGCTGTTATCGACTCATCTGAATCCCCCATATCTAATTTCCACAAACTTACATTCTAAAAAAAATCTATATCAAGAAAACCCAGAAGAGAAATTATGAAAATGTAGCTAATCCCAAAATGGGTTTTTCTTTTTCTTTGATTCTTGAATATCACATACCAAAACTGCAGAAAAAAGATAAAGAACTTGACAGTAAAAATACAATACAAAGATTGCTCAAAGAAAGAAAAAAAAAAGACAATACAAAGCCAAAATTGTGAGTTTTGCCTTTGTATTTTGTATTTTTGTTTAATTTTCTAAATATATTATTATGTAAGTAATAATTTATTATTGATGCCACATAAGTCATCTAACTAAACTAAACAAAGTCACGTGACTTAAAAGAACAAGGATAGATTTGTTATAATTTGAAAAATTTATATACCAAATTATAATAAAGATCAAACTTAAATAAAATTGAAAAAATAATAAAGTTGGAGATATATTATATTGTTAAAAAAAAAAAAGAGCTACAATATTCCCTCTCCCTCTTCTTTCTTCTCCCTCTTCCCAGCAGCTACCACCGGCTCAGCCGCACTAGCTACCGATCACCCCATCGACAACGTTGATCAGCACCGGTCTGTGAAATTTTTACCCCTTCCCTCTGATGAAGATCTAAATCCGTCATTGTATATATATATAATTATTTATATATATTATATAGATATAATATATATAACTATATGTAAACTATATATATAACTATATATAAATATATATAATATCTATGAATATATAATACTTAATCTTCCAAGTTTTTAAACTGTGAACTATTAAGATTAGCATGATATGTTATTATTATGATAATGTAATAAGTAATTTTTTTTTATTTTATTCTTTGTTTAAGATTTTTATTAAAATTTTTATATTCATTTATGTAAAATATAAACTTATTTGAAATTTTTAACATATATTTTAATTTATTTAAAATAATTTGTGTTGTGATTGGGTTGAATAATGAATTGATTTAATATTTTGAATTTTAGGTTAAATTAATTATAAAATATAAATTAAAATGATGAATATAAAAAAATTAATATAAATTGTGATTGGGCTATTGAAATTTAAACTATAAATTATGATTAGATTAATAACATTAGAATTATAAATTTATAACTACTTATCGGTAATTTTTTCTGTGTAAATTTTACCTCTTTAATAAATTTCTGATTTTACCACTGATTTATATTTTATATACGAAATATTCATTCAATAATATACAACGTATTTATATAATGTAAAGTTAAGTATTCAATATTTATATACGAAGAATCAATATATTATATTATATAATAACATAACATAAAGAATTTGAGAATATACAGCTAAATAAATATATATAAGTAAATATAATCACGAGCGTAAATTAATTAATAAGAAATTATTTTATTTTAAAAAGAAATTTCGAGTTTGAATTTTTAGATATACAATTATGTTAATCCTTAATATATATGGAGAATTTTACCGCTTTTATAATCCTATTTGGCTTGACTCCGAAATATTAATTTATACCATATATATATGTCAAAAACTAGAATAGAAATGGAGAGATAGACATTAATAAAGAGTAGTACTTTTGATTTAATATTGAATTTGAATTATCCCATTATGTTCTAACCCGGATTCGAGTAGTGTTAAACAAGTATAAATACATATTTGTATAAGGCCATAAATTAAAATTCTTGTAAAAATAAGATCGAATATTCTTACCTTCCTATCCACCTCATTAAATTAAGTAGCAGAAGAAGATTCCCAGCTCTTAGAGAGAGCTGCCTTTATTATTCCTTATTTGGCTTTAAGCTGCAAGTTCCCTTAATTTATAGTCGTAGAATTGGAATTAAGATATTCCTTTCTTAGGCCCAAATATTTTATTCTTTTATCATCAATTTTTTTTTTTACATTTGGATTAGATATTCCCTTAATGCACTAAATTTTAGAACAATTTTATGTAACTTTTTAAACCAAAAAGATTGTTGCATGCTTGGTGGATTGATACTCAATTCCCATAATTTCAATATGTAAAATTTATATATAAATACATGTTTTTATGGTGGGTAAATAATTTTTAACTGAAATTAACTAATTAATTTTTCTAACTAGTGTTTTTTTTATTATAACCATGTATCCTACAATACACATGCCCATTCAATGAAATTTTAAAGATGTTTCATATTTAGTGTTTAAAATCAAAACCTTTAATTAAAGAAAATAGTTATAAATAATTATCTGAAATAAATATATAAAAATAAAATTAAGGAGAAAAAAAAATAAACATTTTAATAAAATTTTTATTAAGGTTACATGTAATTTAATTAAAAATTGCTCTATTTAATCTAGTATGAATCTGGTAGAAAAACTAATTGATTAATTGATAGTGAAAGAATATTGTTAGTACTGACATAATGTCAGGACTCCTTAAGGAATAATTATATGCTACGACTGTTGTAGCAATAAATGCCTACAACACACTAATAAAATTCTTACACGTAGGCATTTATTGCTAGGCATTTATTGTTACAACAGTTATAGCATATAATTATTCCTCCTTAAGTACTACATCCCAGTACACGTGGCCAACATATCTACCACTTGTTGTCGGCATTCTACTGACGTGATCGAATTGATCTTCACCGTAGAATTATCCTCCTCCCCTCTTTTTTTTTTTTTTGATTTATTTTATTTACTTTCTTATTATGCATCGCTCGACGCCAATTGATGATTATTATTATTATTTTTTTAATTTTTAAAAGGGAAAGGTGCCTTATGGCTTTTATACTTCAAACACATGATATATCATGTATAATATGTAATGAATAAAATTTTAAAACAATTATCTCAAATAATCGGTTGTATATTAAAAAATAGCATACATCAAAATAAAATGATTTTTATATATATATAAAAAGAGAACATTTTAACATGGATTATCACTCGTAGACCACACTAATTATAATTTTTAATTTAAAATAATAATTAATTAAAATTATTTTTTTAAAATATTATAATTTAAAATAAAATTTATGATTAGTTTGATCTATCAATACGAACATATATCAGATTTATGATAAATTTTTTTTATAAAAAATAAAAAATCTCATATAAAAATTAGACTAAAGATTGTAAAAAAATTCATAAACAACAGGAATTAACCAATTATGGATGCTAGCAAGATGAGAAATTATACAGTACAGTAGTTATTTCAATTAGACATTGTTATTGAAATAATAAATTAATTAAATAATTATATGCATTAATATTTTTTTAAAAAATATAACCCTAAACGTTATCCTAATTTATTATTCCAATAAGAGTAGTTAGGTGGAATAACTGTTTTATTATATAACTTTTTCCCAGCAGGAGTTCTTTCTAATACCGCCGTACCTACTCCAAATTTCTTCGCCTGATTTACTAGAAAATGTGCAGTAAATTTAACCTTCCAAAAAATATGAGGGAATTTAATTTTTGTTGACCAAGCTTGATTCTAGGTAGGATTTTCTGCAAGGAAAGAAGAAAGAAATCAGAATCGGATCAATAGTATTAAAATTAATATTTCTTACCTTGTATAGATTTGTTATAATACATATTAATATTATAACAATACAAGAAAAAAATACAGATTTTGAACAGAAAACAAAAGTGCATTGTTAATAGTTTAATATGGTATCAGAGCAGTGTTCTTGATTTAGTTTTTTTTTTTCAAGACTCTGATTCAGCTCATCATCTACCTTGTACTTACCTGCATACCTTTCCCGACCAAAATTCTTTAATCAAACCAAATATCCGAACCAAAACAAAATGGCCACTACAGAAGAACTATCCCTGCAGATTGCCAATCTGCTCAAGAATGGCACCACTGGACAAATAAATCAATCAAACTCAGACAATCTAAATCTGGGGATGAAACTAGATGGAGACAATTATCCCCTTTGGGCACGACTGATGCGAGTAGCTATTGGAGGTAGAGGCCGAACTCAACACATCACTAGCCAGCCCCCACCACTAACAGAAATTGATCCACAATTTTCAACTTGGGAACAGACAGATCTTATGGTTTTCTCCTGGTTGATTCAAAACATTGAACCAAGATTGGTTAACAGAGTAGCAGAATACCCCACAGCTAAGGCTCTGTGGGATGGTCTAGCAATCACATATGGAAGTGGAACCGATTCATTGCAAATATATGATCTTCACATGAAGGCCAATAAACAAGTACAGGGACAATCAAGCTTGGAAGAATACTGGAATGGATTACAGGCAATATGGATGAGCATTGATAGGAGACAACCGAATCCCATGGACTGTTGTGCTAACGGCACAACCAAATACAACAAAATTATTCAAGAACATCGGCTATTTCAATTCTTAGCTGGCTTGGATGAAAAATTCGACAATATACGTCGAGATATTTTGAAAATTGAAACTTTGCCCTCAGTCGAATCTGCCTACTCCACCGTTCGACGGGAGGCCGCCAGGCTCCAAATATTGAAACCAGCAACCAACCCAGATGCAGATTCGTCATCATTGGGCATTGGTACGGGTCTGATTGTGAAGGGGCCAGGAGATAAATCCAGACACGATTCAGGAACCAACACAGAAAAAAGCAATCAAAAGCGCTCAGATCGGAGATCATCACAGCGCGAGGACAAATCGAACCTAAGCTGCAGTTATTGTGGGATGAAGAAGCATACCAGAGAAACGTGCTTCAAGCTTGTGGGATTTCCAGAATGGTGGGATGAAACCCATAGGACCCAAGCAGCGAATCAGACTGCAAATGGGAAAGCCGCTGCTGGTGTGGGCATCCCTGAGGCCGCTGACATCACCAACAGTAGCTATGGTGGCCAGAAATCCCAAAGAACCAGAAATGAAGGAGAAGAGACTACTGGATTGGCAGCTCTTGCAGGAGACGGCATCAAGGGTAAAAGGAAATTAGGGTTAAACCCTAATGAAAAATGGACCACATGTGTTTTTGATAAAAAATGGATCAGCCCAACAGAAAGCCCAAATCCAATTAAGGGGTCCAAAGCTTTTCTTGAAGCCCAAATTACCAAAAAATTACCAATCTGGATATTTGATTGCGGAGCAACAGATACTATGACCCATGATCCGTCAGATATTATTGAACCAAAAACTCCACATTTAACCCATATACAATCTGCAAATGGAGAATTATCCGAAGTTCAAGGAGCTGGCACCGTTTCAATAACCCCCACTTTAAAACTATCAAAATGTCTTTATGTTCCGTCTTTATCTTGCAAACTACTGTCAGTTAGCCAAGTAACAAAAGAATTGAATTGTGTGGTTCACATGTTTGCTCATTTTTGCCTTTTGCAGGACATTCATACGGGGGTGATCATTGGGCGCGGTACTGAACGTGGAGGTCTTTACCATGTTGATGAGGTGGCTCAACACGAAAATGCAATGCTGGCTCATGAAACACCGGAAAGGCAAATTTGGCTTTGGCACAGGCGTCTAGGTCATCCGTCATTTCACTACCTTAAGATACTGTTTCCTTCCTTATTTAAGCATATTATGAACTTTAATTGTGAAACTTGCATTTTTGCAAAGAACCATAGAGTGTCATATTCTTTAAATAACACTAGAGTTGATTTTATGTTTTCATTAATACATTCTGATGTGTGGGGTCCAGCTCCGAATTCTAGTGGTCCATTTAAATATTTTGTGCTTTTTATTGATGATTTTTCACGAATGACTTGGGTATATTTTTTGAAACATAAGTCTGAAGTTTTTGAGAAATTTGTTGAGTTTTACAATATGATTCTTACACAGTTCGATAAAAAAATTCAAGTCCTACGATCTGACAATGGGGGGGAATACCTTAATTCATTCATGCACAATTTTCTTACTGAAAAAGGAATTATTCATCAAACCACATGTCCCAACACACCACAACAGAATGGAGTTGCAGAACGAAAAAATAGATTTCTCCTTGAAATGACCCGATCTCTAATGTTTGAAGCTCAGGTACCCAAACACTTCTGGTCAGAGGCTGTTGCTACTTCTGTCTATCTGACCAATCGACTTCCTACAAAAATCCTGAAACATCAAACACCTCTACAAATCCTTCAAACCCAAACAGATATACCACCTGTCCTGACCCTTCCACCTAAAATTTTTGGTTGTTCTGTTTATGTTCACATACCCAAACATGAACGAACAAAATTTGATCCTTGTGCTCGAAAATGTGTCTTTGTTGGGTATGGGGTTAATCAGAAAGGGTATAGGTGTTATAGTCCTGAAAATCGTTGTGTTTATGTTACCATGGATTGTGACTTTCTTGAGTCCGAGTTTTACTATGCCCACCAATTTAGTCGTCAGGGGGAGAACCAAAATGGCTCCATAGCTTGGTTAGATAGCCTAATTGTCACAGATGGAGTTTCAACAGAGCCTTGCTGCAGGACCATCGAGCCATCTCTTGGCAGGGAATAGATCGACACAACTATACCATCTCCAAATGAAACACCTTCTATGGAGGTCCTTCAGGAGGTAAGTCCTACTAGACCCATTATTGAAGTTGATAATGACGGTACTAACGATGAAAATCAGGTAGTGGAAACAGATGTAACAGAAGGGTATGTTCTTCCTCCAAGGTCTACTCGAGGAATACCACCTAGGCGATATTCTCCAGAACATGTGTCCAGATCCTCGAGATATCCAGTAGGAAATGTTGTCAGGGGGAGTGTTTCGGAAGTTGCAAAAGTGTTTGCTTCTACACTATATACAGAACAATTGCCTAGAAATATTGAAGAAGTCAAACAGAAAATTGAATGGCGGAAAGCTATGGAAGTCGAAATGGAAGCACTTGAGAAAAATGGTACATGGGAAAAATGCACTCTTCCGATAAATAAACGGCCTGTCGGTTGTAAATGGGTATTTACTATTAAGCACAAAGCAGATGGGACAATTGAACGCTACAAAGCTAGACTTGTTGCTAAAGGGTATACACAGACCTATGGCATTGACTATTCTGAGACTTTTTCCCCGGTTGCTAAGATTGATACTATTCGGGTTCTCTTCTCAATTGCTGCAAATCAAAACTTGTCACTTCATCAATTTGATGTAAAAAATGCCTTTCTTCATGGAAATCTAAATGAAGAGGTTTATATGGAGACACCACCAGGGTTTCAAGATGAATTTCAGGAAAATGAAGTGTGCAGGTTAAAGAAGGCTCTGTATGGGTTAAAACAGTCACCTCGTGCTTGGTTTGGAAGATTCACGATAGCCATGAAGAGATACGGGTACAAACAAAGTAATGCAGATCACACCTTGTTCCTAAAAAGACGAGGTAATCTTATCACTTGCTTAATTATATATGTAGATGATATGATCATAACAGGAAGTGATTCTGAAGAAATTGCACAATTGAGAAAGAGCTTATTTTCTGAGTTCGAGATGAAGGATTTAGGAGGTCTCAAATATTTTTTGGGAATTGAGGTACTAAGATCACAGAGAGGTATCTTCATATCCCAGAAAAAATACATTCTTGATCTTCTGGCAGAAACAAGTTTGGTTGATTGTAAACCAGCAGAAACACCTATGGTGGTGAATAATGGGCTTCAAACCACAGAAGGAGCAGCTTTGGCAGACAAAAACCAGTATCAAAGGCTTGTTGGAAAATTGATTTATTTAGCACATACAAGGCCAGATATTGCTTATGCAGTAAGTGTTGTGAGTCAATTCATGCACCAACCACAGGAAAATCATATGGAGGCAGTATTGAGAATTGTTCGATATTTAAAGGGAACCTTCGAAAGAGGAATTATGTTTAGAAGAAATGGGCACCTAGATGTCGAAGTTTATACTGATGCAGACTGGGCTGGTAATCCAAACGATCGAAGATCAACTTCAGGATATTTCACTTTAGTCGGAGGAAACTTGGTAACTTGGAGGAGTAAAAAACAGAAAGTAGTTGCATTATCTAGTGCAGAAGCTGAGTTTCGTGGAATAGTTAAAGGGCTGACTGAGATTTTGTGGGTAAGGAAATTAATGACTGAGATTGGGTTTACCCCTAAGCTTCCTTGCATATTGAACCGTGATAACAAAGCTGCGATTAGTATATCAGAGAATCCAGTACAGCATGACAGGACCAAACATGTGGAAGTGGACAGACATTTTATTAAAGAGAAGCTTGAAGAAGGCATAGTACAACTTCCATTTGTCCGATCAGAAGATCAACTGGCAGATATCTTAACTAAAGCTGTTACTGGAAAAATATTCAATTCAGTGTTGGTCAAGTTGGGTATTGGTGACCCCACTACACAACTTGAGGGAGAGTGTTGACCAAGCTTGATTCTAGGTAGGATTTCCTGCAAGGAAAGAAGAAAGAAATCAGAATCGGATCAATAGCATTAAAATTAATATTTCTTACCTTGTATAGATTTGTTATAATACATATTAATATTGTAACAATACAAGAAAAAAATACAGATTTTGAACAGAAAACAAAAGTGCATTGTTAATAGTTTAATAATTTCTTCAAAATCCTCGGCCAATTCTCTTACAGACCATAAAAGAACATGACAATTCACTTTTCTTTTTTCAATTTTCCAATATCATCTCAATAACATATTTGTTATCTGATTCTAACTAAAAGTTTGGAGATATTGAGTAATTTCGCAATCTTCAAACCTTCATGTAGAGCCCACAATTCTGCCCTTACAATATACAATGGCCAAGTTTTACAACAAAACCCTGAACCTAAGAAACATCCCACTTTCTCAACAGCCTACCGCCAAACGCCCGGCGACGATCACTGCTCAATTTATTTAATTTAAGAAATTAGTGAGTGGTGACTTCCAAAACTTTCACAAAAAAAAAAAAACATTTATACGCTAAAAGTGAAATTTTTATTAACACTCGGATTATTTTTTTCAAGTGAAAGATTAAAAGTTAAAAATAAAAAATAAAAAATAAAAAATGCTTCCTAACATTCCAACTAAATGTACACTTACATATACCGATATGTTAAAGTGTTTTATTTAAATTAAATAATGTGATCATATAAAATATTTATATCAAATGTGTGTATATATACACATATAGGGCAGTTTATATTATAACTCCGCGGGGAAGTGAATTTGAAAGTCAATGATGAGAGACTTTACAAGGGGGATTAAAGTTTGAGAGTTTATACAAATATCCTTATTAATGAAGTTCATTTGATTTAAAAGTATAAGAAAGAATCATAGCCCATGCAAAAGCAAAAGAATAAATAAATAAGAGATAAATTTGAAAAGGGGAAAAAAGGAATAACAGTAAGAAGAAGAATCATCTTTTATATAGACAGATGATTTTGAATGAATTCGTACACACACACTTACTCTTCTATTAATTCCTATAATATCAAAGGTTCTAACCACATGACCCATCTTAGTGTCAGATTCTCTCTTTGTTTTTCTTTATTAACTTTTTAATTTCTGTGTTTGTTCATGCAAGAAGTTACCATCCTTCTTTATTAGCTTTTCCATTTTTTTTTTTACTTTCTTTCTCTCTCTAAAACCTTCACTTTATTCCTTCCTGAACTCACCTCTAAAAAGAAGACGATCCTCCCCTCGATCCTCCTTGTGTTCACAAACTACAATCTCTCTCTTTCTCCCCCCCTTCTTTTGCTCTTGTTTCTTCCTACATTTCCTCTTCTTTCTTTTTCTTCCTTTTTTAGCTTGAACGTTTATAACAAGATTGTGTTTCTTCTATTAGAATAGAGATTTTTATTTGTTTCTTTTCTTGATTCTTGATTTAAGTTTGTTAAATTAATTAACTTATTATTAATGGCCTCTCCTTCTGAGCTAAGCTTAGATTGTAAACCCTATAGCTATTCTATGCTATTGAAATCTTTTGGAGACCAAAATACTTATGATCAGACTCAGAAGCTTGAAGAGTTTCTCTCTCGTCTTGAAGAAGAAAGATTAAAGATCGACGCTTTCAAGCGTGAACTTCCCCTTTGCATGCAACTTCTCACCAATGGTACTATATATTTTGATTTCTTTCTTTTATTATTAATTACTTAGGGTTGATCGGAAATTATCAAATTTGCTCGCAATCTTACAGTTCTACTAACCCGTTTATTGATTCTTTCTTTTTCATGCATTTTTACAAACAACCAATTAAAGCGAGTATGTAAATCTTCATAAAACTTTGATGATAAATTATTCATAGAAAAGATAATTATTATTATTATACTACAGAACAGTGGATATTCATGTGATATCTTCCTAAAATCCTATGATAACCTTTTTCTTTATCCTTTTTCATTTATAGAAGTTTGAGTTAGCTTTCTATCCATGTGGCTTTATTTGTTAAGTTCTTTTCTTTGATTTTAAAGTATGTTATTGTTATCATATTTTTCGTCTAAAAAGAATTCAAGAAATAAAAGGAGAGGTTAAGCAAATAATTATGATTCCATTTCTGTTGCCTTCAGCTGTGGAGACTTCAAGACAACAATTACAAGCTTATGGAGCAAATCAAGGGCTAAGGCCAAATCTTGAAGAATTCATTCCACTCAAAAATTCTACCTCTGAAAACTTGGAAAAGAACTCCAACATTTCTGATAAGGCAAATTGGATGACTACAGCACAACTTTGGAGCCAAGATAGCAACGAAGCCAAACCACAAACCACATTGACTAATTCCCCTAAAGAAACTAATATAGGATTCAATGTTAGTCCCAAATTGGGATTAGACACCAAACAAAGAAATGGCAGAGCTTTCCTTCCATTCTCAAAAGAAAGAAACTTATGTCCAAGCCCAACCTTAGCTCTTGCTTCTACTGATAAAGAAATGGAAGATAAAAAATGTTTGGAAACTGAAAATGGATTTTCTCATTCAAAGAGAGAAAATTCTGGCAAGATTGGTAATAATAATAATAATAATGGTGGAATTGTCATAGAACAAGGAAAAGGAATTGGCAATTCATCCCCTGATGGACAAGCAACAAGTACTGGAAATGGTAATAGTATAGATAATACTAGTAACACCACTACCAGTCAAACTCATAGAAAGGCAAGGAGATGTTGGTCTCCTGACTTGCATAGGAGATTTGTAAATGCTTTACAAATGCTTGGTGGTTCTCAAGGTACATAATTCAAAACCCTTTCTTATTTTTTTTTTTAAATTTGGCATTGAAATTCAACTTATCTCATATTTTATTGACTGAAATACATATTAGCACATGATTCTATTATTATTGAACTGAACATTTTTATTATGAATATTACTTTGTTATTTCTGTTATATACATCACTGTTTGACTGATTACTTTTTTCTGGGTCATGGAAATAAAACAGTGGCCACTCCAAAACAAATAAGAGAGCTCATGAAAGTTGACGGTTTGACCAATGATGAAGTTAAGAGCCATTTACAGGTGATTTTCTCTTCTTCTTCTTCTTCTTCTTCAATTGATGTTTTTTTTTTCATACTGTGATTATTAGGAGCAGTCCAGAAGACATGCATGAAAGGAGCTTCGTGAACAAATTTTCTTTTGACCTGACAATATCACAGTACTGCAAACAGTTGTACTGTACAAGGCACATACTTTGAATATATATATTTTTTTCATATTAGAGGGAAAAAAAAATATTTACAGGTTACTGATCTGTAATCATTATTTTTTTATTATGATGGGTGGCACAGAAATATAGGCTTCATACAAGGAGACCTAGTCCAAACCCACAAGCACCTGGAGCCACAGCACCACAGCTCGTTGTTCTAGGAGGAATTTGGGTCCCACCAGAGTATGCCACAGCCGCTGCAGCAGCTGCTCATACTGGGGCCCCTACCCTCTATGGCACCCACCACCACCCTTCTTCTCATGCACCACCACCTCACTTTTGCGCTGCACCGCCTGTTCCTCAAGACTTTTACACTGCAGCTGCAACAGCTCCATCACAACCCCCGCCGCCACCTCATCACCAGTTATAACACCACACACTTCATCACCAATTCCATATGTATAAGGCTGCAACACAGACTCATAGCTCACCGGAGTCTGATATAAGAGGCACTGGTGATCGGTCAGAAGGTATAGAAGATGGGAAATCGGAGAGCAGCAGCTGGAAGGCTGAGAGTGGTTGGCGGCTTTGAGAGAAGACGGTGAGGGAAACAATGGAAGTGAGATAACTCTTAAATTTGAGGGTTAGAATTTAGGGTTTAGTGGTAGGATAAGGTTAATTTGGAAGTTTCTAACTTGTCATGTATCGATCAATTTTTATTCTATAATTTTTATTTTATGTGAAATATCTAGAGAGAGAGAGGGTAAAAAGGGTATAACGAGAAAGTGAGTGAGTGTTTTGTCTTCGTCATGCATTTTGATTGATGCCCATACATGAAAATGATTGAACATTGGATTATTTACTTGTTTGGCGTGCATTTCAGCCTTTTTTGTCTTATGGACAGATTTGCCCTTCTTAATTATGACTGTCCGGATCTTTGGGGCTGCTTTTATTTAACAGGACAAGTGATCCAATTAAGGATAATTAAATTGATCATCAAATTTATAACACTTGACAATCCATTTAGGCTAATAGCCTATAGCAACAGAAAATTATTGAATGCATTTGCAATATTAAAATATTATTTTCGTTTCAAAATAACAGAAATATTTTTTTATTACAAATTATAATTCTTTTTTAATAAATTAATAGTGTTAAATCGGAATTATACCGATATTTAATATTATTTTAAAATTATTTAATAAACATCTCATATTAAAATAAAAACATTATAAAAAATACATGTAATTTACATGTTTAACAAAAATAATTTTTTTATTACTGTAAAATGAAAAATGTATCTACCGATTGGGATTATAATATAATCACAAATATATAATATCCACTTGAATTTTAATATTTAAAAATAATTACACCTCTAAATTCTAATATTTCTCCTTTTTTTTTCTAAATCCCAATGGCTTTTTTTTCCTATTTGACTTTTTATATGTAAAATAATATTTATTTTTTTATCAATAAAAATGACAAAGTAATTAAATGAAAATTGAATTAGGGATGTAAATTAAAAAAATCACGGCTGCTTTATTCCATTTATTAAGGAACTTTAAAAAGATGGATTTAGAAAAGATGATATACCGAAAGTGGCAGCCTAATTTCTTTCCAGCCTGAGATCTCACAAGCTTTCTTAAAAACAGATTACCAGCCTTTCTAATTATTAGCTTTTCTTTTCCCCTGTTTTTAAGTTAAACAATTGCCTCAAATCACCTTCAAAGAAAATAAAATCATTTTATTTGTATTCACACCATGTGTTTCACTTTGGTTAAAGTGCAAGGGTTCAAGAATATATAAACTAAAATTTTCACAAATTGAAAAAAGTGCTCGCTTTACGATTATGCCCTCAAAGTTTTGCCTGAGAACCCTGTTTTATTTCATAAACCAAATCCCATCCTTTTTGTCCTGCAAGGGGTGGCTTATCCTGACAGCAACAATCTCAGTTCTCAAATAGGTTGTTTATGAGAACATTATATCTGCTTGAAATTCAGGACACTACAAAATATCCTAAGACTTAGGACAACATATATCACCAACACAGTAATTTATTTGGAAGATAAAAAGGATATATAGATATTTAAATCCAAGGATAAGAATAACTATCAAGTCGTGAGTTGGTGGCCAGGAGCATAAGTCGTGAGTTGATGGCCAAGAGTGCATGTTGCTCCTACTTAGATCTCGATTTCGAGTGTACTTGCAGCTTCACTACAAAAGTATTATAAAGCATATACCCTATCCATAAAGCATATACATGCGCTAAACTTCAGCGCCAAAATCAAGCATTGTCGTTCATTATGACTCTGTCCACTGTGCCAATATCAACAGCCATATCACTCTCTATCATTGTCGAATCGACAAGAGACTGCAAATAAAAAGTTTGGAGTTAGCACTTTGTGTACCGCCAAGATTATCACTTTCATGTAGATGCACTGTTCAATCACTACAGGATAATAGGAGTACTGTCCCTAAGAGACCACCATGCCAGAAAAATATCCATGGATTGGAGGTCTGGAACCTTACAATTGACAGAAACTAAAAGTGCTTCATCATGAAGTTAAACATACCACATTCTCATGCAGATAAATTTTTCTTAGCTGTCATATGTATCACTATTACATCCTACTCCGACTGCAACTAACTGCTTCAAAAATTGATTCAAAAGGAGTAACAAAGAGAAGTAACTTATAATTCTAGCATTTGTTGAAGGTATTCGCTAGCTGCTGTTTAAAGCATCTCCAAAGTGCTCTTTATACGTTGGAACTCTATATAATAAAGAGTCAATACAAGAAAAACGAACAGTGGCCTCTTTATTATTTTAATTTAAGATAGAGTGAAATTGGCTGTCTAAAGAGCCATTTATTAATTCTCACCTATTGAATTAAGGAGTTAATTGGACTTACAAGCAAAAAAAAAATACTCATATTTAAAAATTGATTATGCATAAGATGCTTTTCAGAATTAAGAGAACAAGAGGAGATGCTCTTACTATCTTAATTCAATTTCAATTCAGGGATGCAACCTATCACATCCCGCTTACCTACTCCATCATCTTGTAGTTGGATAATAAGCACAAAATTGCCAATCATCGTCAGCTGGGATCAAGGTTCCCAAGTATATGAAATGACAACATTTTGACCCCTCTAAAAACTTTAATTCACTCTATAGTTCTCAACATGACTACTAACTCGTTCATTAAAAAATATGTCACATGCTAATTAAATTCACTTGCGTATTTCAAATTGAAGAATAAAATCCTGTTTTTATGACAAATTGTACACATTTTGACGCCCTTCCTTGGACAGACATTCACTGGAATGGTTTTCACTATTCTGCTTTCCTACCCTTTATTAAAGAAATTTTGTTTTCCAAAGATATGTAATTATTAATTTAATGAAATGCCAGTCGAGGTTTGGTACACCACCCAGTGACTGGAGGTATGTAGTTGTCAGGGGCTGATGCCCAAGCTCTTGCTCAAGTAATAATAATAACGACAATGAAATGAAGTGAAAAGATCACAATACTGATTTTCTCTCACAAACTTCTCTTGGTATATAAAGCACCAAATTGCATATGCTTCTAAAGGCATTGAGAAAATGCACCTCAAGTTGCAGGAATATGTTGCTTGGTCTATAAATACTGCAGGCAGTACGAGGATAAAGCATCATATCAACCTTTAATAACACATGCAACACATGGTACCTATGGATATATATAAAATCCGCAACCTTTTATACCATGGAATACTCTTATTGCTTAGATACACAGCACATGTGTCAAAGAAGTAGGCACCAACCATTTTTTTAGTAAAAAATGGAGGTACCTAATTGTCAAAAATGGAGGTGCCTAATTTAGGACATTGTCAAAAATGGAGGTGCCTAATTTAGGACATTGTTAAAAGTGGAGGTGCCTAATTTGGGGAATTGTCAAAGTAAAAAATGGAGGTGCCTAATTTAGGTAATTGTCAAAATGGAGGTGCCTAATTTATTGACTAATTTCACCAACCCATGTTTTTGAAGCCTATATAAACCCATCCACTTCATTTGGAAGATACAACTTAAAATTGAAGAAGTAAAGAGAAGAGAGTGTCTTTGAGAGAATTTTGTGAGGAAAAATTCTTGTTCATAATTGAGTGAGGGTTGTGAGTGTTTGTAAACACATTGTATTTTCTCCTTAATAGAAGTCTGCAGCAGCTCCGGAGACGTAGGCATAATTGGCCGAACTCCGTTATCAAATTCTGTGTTAATATTCCGCATTTATTTTCGCTCTCCTACTAATCTGGTTTAAGGGAATAGAGTGGTAATCACCTCAATTTCCCAACAACTGGTATCAGAGCTTTGGGTGATAAATTCTGTCAATTTTTTGCAAGATTACTATTCACGTGAATAGTGAATTTCGTGAATAGTGAAATTTTGTCGGCCGTTCTGATTTGTCGACAAAGGTGTCCTAGTACACAGTGGTTTGCAGAAACAGTCAGAAACGATCCAAAGGAGTCCAGATTCGAGTAGGAGCGATGGCTGCAGATGAAGGAAAAGTGAGAATTGAAAAGTTCGACGGTACGGACTTTGGCTTCTGGAAGATGCAGATTGAAGATTATCTGTACCAGAAAAAGTTATATCAACCTCTCTCAGGAATAAAGCCAGAAGGCATGAAAGATGAAGAATGGAATCTTCTCGACAGACAAGCCCTTGGAGTTATTCGATTGACATTATCACAAAATGTTGCTTTCAACATCACCAAAGAAAAGACCACAGCAGGTCTAATGGCGGCTCTCTCCAACATGTATGAAAAGCCATCAGCTTCAAACAAAGTTCATTTGATGAAGCGGTTATTCAATTTGCAAATGGCAGAAGGGGCATCAGTAGCCCAACATCTGAATGAATTCAACACAATCACAACCCAGTTGAGTTCAGTAGAAATTGAATTTGATGCTGAAATTCGGGCTTTAATTCTCTTATCATCTCTACCAGATAGTTGGAATGCTACCGTTACAGCGGTCAGCAGCTCATCGGGAAAAACCAAATTAAAATTCGATGATGTTCGGGATCTGGTGTTGAGTGAAGAAATTCGACGAAGAGAATTGGGTGAAGCATCTACCTCTTCAGCTTTACACACAGAATCTAGAGGGAGAACTTTAGAAAAAAGTTCAAATCGTGGCAGATCAAAATCTAGAAGAGACAAATCTAGATTGGGGAAAAAAGATTTCAAGTGTTATAACTGCGGCAAGAAGGGTCATTTTAAGAAAGATTGCCGAGCGCCAAAGAAAGATAGCGGTTCACAGGGATCTGCAAATGTGACCGAGGAAGCAGGTGATGCCATGATTCTAAGTGTCAACAGTCTAATTGAATCATGGATTTTAGATTCTGGGGCATCTTTTTACGCCACTCCATGCCAAGAAATCATGGACAACTATGTCAGTGGTGATTTCGGGAAGGTTCATCTAGCTGATGATGAAACCTTAAAGATCGTAGGAAAAGGGGATGTCCGATTAAAGTTGTCAAACGGGAATACCTGGAAGCTGCAAGGAGTAAGACATATTCCTGGTCTTAAAAGGAATTTGCTCTCTGTAGGACAACTTGATGAAGATGGTTATGGTACAACCTTCAAAAGCGGTGAATGGAAGATTACCAAAGGAGCACTTGTCATTGCTCGTGGTAAGAAAACTAGCACTCTCTATGAAACCTCAAACTTAGAGAATGTTATTTCAGTAGCAGATGCAGATGAAAAATCAAACCTATGGCACCAAAGGCTTGGTCATATAAGCGAGAAAGGGATGAAGACGCTTTTGTCAAAAGGAAAGTTGCCGGAACTGAAAAGTATCAATGTCGGCCTATGTGAAGATTGTATCTTTGGAAAACAAAAGAAGGTCAGTTTTTCAAAGATTGGCAAGACACCCAAAGCAGAAAAATTAGAGTCGGTCCATACCGATGTATGGGGACCGTCTCCAATTCCATCTCTTGCAGGCTCATTGTATTACGTCACATTCATTGACGATTCAACAAGAAAGGTATGGGTGTATTTTCTGAAGAAGAAATCAGAAGTCTTTGATACATTCAGAAAATGAAAGGCCATGGTAGAAAATGAAACTGGTTTGAAAGTCAAACGATTGAGGTCTGACAATGGAGGAGAGTACAGAGATAGAAGATTCAGAGAATTTTGCGCAAACAGCGGAATCAAGATGGAGAAAACAGTTCCCATGACACCGCAACAGAATGGCGTAGCTGAGCGCATGAACAGAACTCTGAATGAACGTGCCAGAAGCATGAGGATACATGCTGACTTGCCCAAGAATTTATGGGCTGAAGCTGTCAACACCGCTGCCTACCTAATCAACCGTGGGCCTTCAGTACCTCTGGATGGTGGAATACCAGAGGAAGCATGGAGCAAAAAAGAGGTAAACCTTTCACACTTAAGAGTGTTTGGTTGTATCTCTTACATACATATAGATTCTGCTGGAAGAAGTAAATTGGATGCCAAGTCAAACAAATGTGTCTTTGTTGGATATGGTGGTGATGAGTTCAGTTATCGGTTTTGGGATTATGAAAATCACAAGATCATTAGAAGCCGGGATGTCATATTCAATGAGAATGTGATGTACAAAGACAGATTAAATGCAGAATCAAATAGCTCCAAGATAGATGTTGAAAATAAGGAATTTGCTGAGTTCGAGGATATTTCTAGAAATGATGTTCAGAATAGTCCTGAAGTAGAGGAGCCAAGCACGCCGGAATTGAGGCGCTCCTCCAGAATTACAAGACCAATCCAACGTTACTCGCCTTCTTTGCATTACTTGTTGCTGACAGACAATGGTGAACCAGAGTGCTACGATGAAGCAATACAAGTAGAGGATTCAATCAAGTGGGAGTCTGCCATGAAAGATGAGATGGACTCACTCATGTCAAATCATACATGGGAATTAGCTGAACTACCACAAGGCAAGAAAGCACTCCACAACAAGTGGATTTATAGGATCAAAGAAGAGCATGATGGAAGTAAACGCTACAAAGCAAGATTGGTTGTAAAAGGTTTTCAACAAAAGGAAGGTATTGACTATACTGAAATTTTCTCTCCAGTCGTGAAGCTTACGACAATCAGACTGGTATTGAAAATTGTAGCCGCAGAAAATTTACATCTTGAACAATTAGATGTAAAGACAGCATTCCTTCATGGAGATTTGGAGGAAGAGATCTACATGAAGCAACCAGAAGGCTTCATTAAGGCAGACAAGAAAAATCTAGTGTGCAAGTTGAAGAAGAGTTTATATGGTCTGAAACAAGCTCCTAGACAGTGGTACAGAAAGTTTGATAGTTTTATGAGCAGCGGCGGTTTCACAAGATGCCAAGCAGATCATTGTTGCTACATCAAAAAGTTTGACAATAGCTTTATTATTTTATTGTTATACGTCGATGATATGCTCGTTGCAGGTTCAGACATGCAAGAGATTAAAAATTTAAAGCAGAAATTGTCAAAACAGTTTGCAATAAAAGATCTGGGTGCTGCAAAGCAGATTCTTGGAATGAGGATCAAGAGAGACATGAAGTCGGGGACTTTGATGTTATCACAGGCTGAGTACATAAACAAAGTACTAGCCAGATTCAACATGCAAGATGCTAAATCAGTGAGCACACCTTTAGGTGTTCATTTCAGACTCTCCAAAGAACAGTCACCGAAGACGGAGGAGGAACGTGCACACATGACGAAGGTGCCATATGCCTCAGCAATTGGGAGTTTGATGTATGCCATGGTTTGTACCAGACCAGATATTGCTCAAGCAGTGGGAGCTGTTAGCAGGTACATGAATAATCCAGGCAAGGCACACTGGGAAGCAGTCAAATGGATTCTCAGATATCTTCGAGGTACCACAGATAAGGCGCTTTGTTTTAAAAGTGGAGATACGACACTAGCAGGTTATGTGGATGCTGATTTAGCTGGAAATGTTGACGTTAGAAAGAGCACTACAGGGTATGTCTATACTCTAGGAGGTACCGCAGTGAGCTGGGTCTCTCAATTACAGAAGATAGTTGCTCTCTCCACAACTGAAGCAGAATATGTCGCTGTCACGGAAGCCAGCAAAGAAATGGTTTGGCTCCAAGGTTTCTTGGAGGAGTTGGGCAAGAAGCAAGAAAATAATGTCTTGTATTGTGACAGTCAAAGTGCTATACATCTAGCGAAGAATCCGTCTTTTCATGCCAGAACAAAGCACATACAGTTGCGGTATCACTTTATCAGGTCACTTCTGGAAGATGGGATTTTGAAACTTGAGAAGATTAGTGGAACTCAAAATCCGGCAGACATGTTGACGAAGACGGTGACTATTGATAAACTGAAGTTGTGCTCAGCTTCAGTTGGCCTACACTAGTATCAAGGTCGTAGAAGAGCTGTTGCATTGATCAAGATGTGAAGACAGATTGAAATCGGTCTTCAAGTGGGAGATTGTCAAAGAAGTAGGCACCAACCATTTTTTTAGTAAAAAATGGAGGTACCTAATTGTCAAAAATGGAGGTGCCTAATTTAGGACATTGTCAAAAGTGGAGGTGCCTAATTTGGGGAATTGTCAAAGTAAAAAATGGAGGTGCCTAATTTAGGTAATTGTCAAAATGGAGGTGCCTAATTTATTGACTAATTTCACCAACCCATGTTTTTGAAGCCTATATAAACCCATCCACTTCATTTGGAAGATACAACTTAAAATTGAAGAAGTAAAGAGAAGAGAGTGTCTTTGAGAGAATTTTGTGAGGAAAAATTCTTGTTCATAATTGAGTGAGGGTTGTGAGTGTTTGTAAACACATTGTATTTTCTCCTTAATAGAAGTCTGCAGCAGCTCCGGAGACGTAGGCATAATTGGCCGAACTCCGTTATCAAATTCTGTGTTAATATTCCGCATTTATTTTCGCTCTCCTACTAATCTGGTTTAAGGGAATAGAGTGGTAATCACCTCAATTTCCCAACAACATGTACTAAGGCATGGCAAGAGATCAAATTGAAACAAGCTACCATGTTAAAAGATAAAGGGGAAAAGGAAAAAACAGCATGCAAAGAGAGAGAGTCGCAGCAATGGAGGAGTTTATAAAATGAAAAGGAACCAATGATACAAGAAAAAAAGCCCTATCTCTTAGAGAAACATATGGAATAATAGTATACAAAGGCATTGATTACCAAAATGAGATATTGCAATGACAGAATGCACCACAGTGCAAAAATGACATGTGTCTCACATTATTTTTTTATTTTTGAACAGAACACTGCTGACATGAATTATAAACAATTAATTGGGACATTTGTAAGGTAATTGATACACATTGCACATTCAATAAAGCCCATGTTTCAAACATAACAATTGAGAACCTGAACTATGTTGATAACATGGCTCAGGAAATGGCAAGAGTGCAGGGGCTAACCTGAAGTTCTTGTTCACAACTCTTAAGCCTTTCAGAGTATTCTTTCACTTGCAGAAAACATTTATGCAGCTGCAGATCATTCGCAGCATACAATTATTAAACCAAAGCAACAGTTCAGGAAGGTTTCAACAGACCACTTATTAACATTAGTTGCTACCTTGGTTAATTGCATCTTATGCTGTGAAGAGTGTTTCTTTGTTGTAATCAATGCATCCTCCAGTTTCTGCATTCACCATCAAAATCTAAGTGGTATAGACAGCAGGATTCATTTATAAAATTTGAATGATTATGAAGAGCAACAAGCACAGAAAGGAACACTGAACGAAATAATAAATGAAGCAAAAAAAAAAAAGATTGCTTCACAGTTAGAAAAATAAATACCTGAGTTCTTTTCTGCAAAATTGAAACAAGTTTCTGTTTATCTTCTAACTTCTCTTCCATTTCAGAAACCTGACTAAGCATTAAACCTTAGCTTTTCCTTTTCTTACATTTTCTTAAAAAAAAAAACACGATAATGTGTAAAGATGGCATGGTTAAATGATTATGATGACCCCCAAGAAAGGTCATAAAATCTACTTTTGCTAGTTTGCTCTTTCCCTCATGGAAGCTGAGGCCATAACCCCAGAAAACATTTAGTGTGAGCTGTTCATGTGTGTGACAAAATTTTGCGACAAAATCAACAAATTAGAATGTATACTTTCAGTCTTAATTTCCAATATAAGAAAGAATGACAAATCTCTTTTTATGTCAGACCTCCTTTTTAAGTTCATCATGCCTCCGAATTGATTTATCCAATCTTTCTTTCACCTGATGATAAGAAAAAATGAGCAAGCGATTAAAAAGCCTCAAAATCAACACTATATCAGCATCTGCATGCATTCTTCAAACTGTAGAATTGTGAACTTACCTCATCATTGTAACCACCACTTGAATCTGGAGATATTTCCCTACTATGTTGATCATTATGTCTAGAACTGTCAAAGAAAAAGGTAACATGAAAACCTTCAGTTTGTTCAACCTCAACATATGTAAACATGAAAAACTTCTGTTTTGTCTCTCGAGACAAATGATTGTCCCCTGTTGGCTACATGATCAAACATAGCACACACTAGTATGGCATGACATGCAAAAGCTACAAACATTCAGATATTGTCGATCAATAATACAAAAACATATTAATATAGAAATTACATCAATTGTAATTTAATTACTAATTCCAAAAATGAATATTGAATTAGAATAAGAAAACCACAAATCCCATGATTTTATAATTTTTGAATAGGAAAATTTGTGCAGATCACACATAACATTTCACAACTACAAACAAGCGATGACAAAAAATGGATCAAATTTTAGATGTATATGCCAATCAGAGCCATGCGGTCCTGCCTCTTCAATTCCATAGAGGTGCATGAAAGCTGTGCAATGCCCTTCAAGTAAACTTACCCCATAAGCCCATTACCGTACACTCCTACGTCATTCAGACTTCAGAGTGCATCAGAAAGCAAGGGGTAAAATCAAAACAGTACGCTTGAAGAAACAGCACATGAATAAAATCTCACGTTTCATACTGCAACTTTCATTTCCTCTTAAAGCACAGAACCAGAAATAGACAAATTAGAAGCTATCTCAATCTAGAAGTTGTACTTAAGTATGCTGAATAAGCAATTATGATTATAGAAGCAACTACTCGACTTTTGTTCCCCTTCCTCTTAAGTAGCCTGATAAGAAGTCAGGCTAGAAAAGCATTTGAGTTGTATTCAAGTTTTATATATACATGACCAGAATTGTGGTAATAACTTCTCAATTTTTCTTTTTTGGTTAGGAACTCAGCAACAGTTGCCATGATGCTATTTATGCAAGCAATTTGACATAATAATAGATGAATACTCTATTGATCAATCTTTTAGACACAAACAGTAGATAGCTGACCTTCTACAAATTCTTAATGAATATCAGATTAAAAGGAGACTATCTTACTCATTCTGTTTCCTGGATTGCTGATCTGTCTCCTTGTCAACAAGTTTACGATCGCTGTTGATTGCAACCACTTTCCTACCTCGATCCCAGTTTAAATCACGGTCTCTTTCCCAATTATTGCTCCTTCCTTCTCCTTGTTCATTACCAACCATATCTCTGTCTTGGCTTTGATCTCCATCTCCAAAACTGTCCCTCGCCTTGCCATGATCACGTGCAAATTCATATTGTCTATCCTCATCTTCATCATGAGCCCAAGGCTCGCTCTCTGGACCTATCTCTATACCGGTCCTGATATCTATCCCTATCACGATCATAATCCCTTTCTCTATCTCTACCGCTGTCCCAGTTCATAACCCTATCTATATTTCGTCGAAATCGATCGCGACTAAAATTTGGCCTCCCTCCTCTGCTTGTCACTCCATTTACTCTAACAACTCGCCCATCTATAGTCTATTTAAAAGACTCACAGCATCAAAGTTCTAAAATTTGAAACCAACAATATGAACTCAAATAAAATCAATACATAACAACTAGCAAGTACTATACGAATTAGAGCTCAAAAATTCGCAACGAAGAAAGTGCATACCTTGCCATTCATGTCATTAATTGCATCAATTACTGATCTTGGGTTCCTGTAACTAACAAAGCCATAGCATTTTCCCCTTGTTCCATGATCATTAATAATCTGCAGGCCAGAAAGCATTTACAAACTTGGTCGACCACAAATGGCCTATTTTTGCTTCAACATATGTATAATGAAACCATATAGGAGCAATGGCTGCAGTAAAGAACCTTTTGCACTATGAAACAGGGGCAAATATTTCCATATTGCTCTTGAAAAAATTCACAACTTTAAGCCTTAAATTTTTATATTTTCCTTTTTTTTAAATAATTGAAAATAGTTCTGGTCCCAATAATGCATCAATTATCTTCCATCTAACATTCATCCTTCACCAATTAACTATTTTTTTCTAGGAGTCGCATATTAATCTCTCAAATAAACAGATGAATTATCAAATAAATGAGACCAAATTGAAGCAGCTTTTATAGAAACCCCCAAATGCATAAAATATAACAAAAATAAAAAATAAAATAAAATAAAAAAGTGGAAGCAAACTTCATTGAAGAGAGATTATAATATCCTAGTCAGAAGAATAATACCTTAACAGCGATGATGGAACCGTAAGGATCGAAGACTCTGCGAACAGTGTCTTCGGTAGCATAATAAGGGAGGCCAACGACGTATATAGAGTTTTCGTCGTCTATCATCATTTTATCTCAAATCCAATATCTTACACGTTCCTTAGAAGCTGCACATGGCGGTGGTGGTAGTGGTGGTGATAGTGCTCTCGTCGCTCTGGCAGCGGCAGAACGACCATGGGGTCGTGGGGGGTCACACGACCCCCCGCCGGCCTCCAGACGTGGAGGATACTTGTTGCCGGCTGCAAGCGCTGAAACTCAGCCCAGACAAGATTGCAGCGAGGGGTTGACGAACCCCTCGCTGCAATTTCATTTTATTTTTTTTATAAAATAGTCCCTGGCGAAACGGCGTCGTTTCGCCAGGGACTATTTTTTTTTTATAAATAAGGGGTTTAACAAAAAAAATAATAAACCGGCCCAAGCGAAACGAGCCGGTTCAAAAAATAAAAAGGGCTGCGTTAAAACGCAGCCCTTCTTCTCCATCTTCATTCTTCTGCTTCCTGCCCCGCCCCCTCTCCCTGTCCCCAAACCCAGCAACCCAGCAGCACCACAGCCCTGCCAGCCGCACCGCCGAACGCCGCCACAGCCAACCACCGCACCGGCCGCCCGCAGCAGCAGCAAGCCGCCCACGCACCACCAGCAGGTATTTTTTATTTTGTCTATTTTTTTTAATTTTTTAATTTTTGTCTATTTTTTTTCTAATTTTTTTTATAATTTTTTTTAATGAAAAATTAATTTTGTGTGTTGTTTAATTGTTGTAATGTGATTTGTGATTTTTTTTATTTAATTAGATTGATGTTTATTTTTGTGTATTTTTAATTTTATTTATTAATTAGATTAAGTAAAAATTATATATAATTTATTTAATAATTGTTAATTTTTAATTTGATTTAATTTATGTAATTTGAGAGTTTTTTTAGAAATATTTAATAGGATTAGATTAAATAAAATTTATTATTGTAATTTGATTATTTTGTTTATTATTGTAATATTTAATAATAGGATTAATTTTTTTAGAAATATTTAATAGGATTATATTAATTAAAATTTATTATTGTAATTTGATTATTTTGTTTTATTTAATTGTTGATTATTTAATTTTGGTTTGTTTTGATTTTAATATTTTAATTTGAGATTTTATTAGGAATATATAATAGAATAAAAATAATTAAAAATATATATAGTTTATTTATTGATTATTTAATTTTTGTTTTATTTGATTTAATTAATGTAATTTGAGATTTGTTTTATAAATATATAATAAAATAAAATTTATTAAAAATTATATATATTTTATTTATTGATTATTTAATTTTGGTTTATTTTGATTTTAATATTGTAATTTGAGATTTTATTAGAAATATATAATAGAATAAAAATAATTAAAAATGATATATAGTTTATTTATTGATTATTTAATTTTGGTTTTATTTGATTTAATTAATGTAATTTGAGATTTGTTTTAGAAATATATAATAGGATAAAATTTATTAAAAATTATATATATTTTTTATTTATTGATTATTTAATTTTGGTTTGTTTTGATTTTAATATTGTAATTTGAGATTTTATTAGAAATATATAATAGAATAAAAATAATTAAAAATGATATATAGTTTATTTATTAATTATTTAATTTTGGTTTTATTTTATTTAATTAATGTAATTGGAGATTTGTTTTAGAAATATATAATAGGATAAAATTTATTAAAAATTATATATATTTTATTTATTGATTATTTAATTTTGATTTTATTTGATTTTATTATTGCAATTTGAGATTTCCTTAGAAATTTGATTTAATATATACTGATTATATATTATAACAGAAATGGATAAATTTTTAATCAAGACAAAGAGAGTGCGAAATGAATGTGGTGAATCTTCAAATATTCCCAAACCAATTTCAACATCAAGTAGTCACGCAATTGGCGAAGAAACTAGCAATAAAAAAGGACGTCAAGAGTTAAATTTAGATGATATTATTAGTGATCCCGCATTGCGTAAACCCATTGATGAGTTTGATGTTGGGATTAGAGATGATGTTAGGAGACAATATGTGATTAAAGGACCTTGTCAACCAATTGGGCATAATTTTCCACAAACCAATTTTTCAAAAATTATGAGAAGCTTTAGAGATCACTGGTTCTCTAAATATGAGTGGTTGGAATATAGTATTAGTAAAGATGCGGCATTTTGTTTTTGGTGTTATCTTTTTAGATCAAATAGAGGCTCCAAGCATGGGGATAATGTCTTCACAGATGTTGGATTTCGCAATTGGAAAAAAGCAATGGAGAGGTTTAATGAACATGTTGGGGGTCCAAATAGTCCACACAATTATGCTAGAATGCAATATGTTGGTTTTAAAAACCAGAGACAAAGCGTGTCTCATGTCTTATCTTCTCATAGTCATGAGCTTGAGATTACTTACCACACTCGTTTGACCGCTATTGTTGATTGCATTCGTTTTCTTCTAGTTCAAGGGTTGGCTTTTCGCGGGCATGATGAGTCAGTGAATTCAACAAATCGGGTAATTTTCTTTCACTTCTTAGTTGGTACAGCGAACGCAGTGTTGATGTTGGGAATGCAGTTAACTCAAATGCTCCTGGTAATAATCAACTCACCTCTCCATTAATCCAGAAGCAAATAGTTAGTGCTTGTGCTTTGGAGACGACACAAGCCATTGTTAATGATATTGGAGATGACTTCTACTCCTTATTAATTGATGAGGCTCGTGATAATTCAGTAAAGGAGCAAATGGCTGTGGTATTGAGATATGTTAACAAATTGGGACAAGTGGTTGAGCGATTAATTGGAGTAGTACACGTGAGTGATACATCTGCTTTGTCTTTGAAAAGTGCACTTGATGATTTCCTGGCAAAACATGGGTTATCAATAAGCAGAGTTAGAGGTCAGGGTTATGATGGAGCTTCCAATATGCGAGGTGAATTCAACGGGTTAAAAACTCTCATTTTAAATAAAAATCCTTCGGCAAGGTACATTCATTGTTTCGCTCATCAGCTCCAATTAGTACTTGTTGCAACAACAAGGAGCAATAGATTTGTAAGTCATTTTTTTGATTATGTTGCAATGATTGCAAACATTGTTGGAGTTTCATGTAAAAGGAGGGATGCTCTCCGTCAAAAATAACATGATGAAGTAGTTCAGCGTCTAGAAAGTGGTGATATTCAAACTGGAAGAGGCTTGAATCAAGAAACAAATTTAGCTCGACCTGGTGACACGCGATGGGGTTCTCATTATAAAACAATTGTGCGTCTTCTCTCAATGTGGTCTCCTGTGAAAGAGGTTCTTGAGAATATTTTTGAGGATGGTTCTGATCTGAGAAATCGAGGGGCAGTTGTGGGCTTGCTTGATAAAATGGGAAGTTATGAATTTATTTTCATTGCTTTCTTGATGAGAAAACTTTTAGGAATGACAAATGATTTATCTCAAGCCTTACAAAGAAATGATCAAAATATTGTTAATGCAGTTCATTTAATTGCAACTGTTAAACAAGCATTGCAAAGCTTCAGGGAGGATGGATGGAATAAATTACTGGACGTTGTTAATGATTTTTGTATAGATCATGATATCGCAGTGCCTAATATGGAAAATAATGCAGGTTATCTAAGATCTAAGCGTGTTGGTACTCCAATTACTTATTACCACCACTTTCGAGTAGAAATTTTTTGTCAGGTACTATTTTATTAATTAATAATATATTTAACTTTTTATTATGCTATTACCTAATATTTTTTCATCCAATTTTTAGGTTATTGATTTCATTGCTCAAGAAATGGAAAATCGCTTTACAGAATCAAGTATGGAATTGCTTTCATGCATTGCTTGTCTTTCTCCTAGAAACTCATTCTCCAGCTTCCAGCTTTCTAAATTACTTCATCTCGCTGAACTATATCCATATGATTTCACGAGTACTGATCGGATGGTACTTGAAGATCAACTTGAGACTTACATTGCTGATGTAAGAAGAAATATAGCTTTCTCTGATCTAGATGATATTGGAGCTCTTGCTCAGAAAATGGTTGAGACAGGTTATGACACTATGTTTTCTTTGGTATATCTGCTTATCAAGTTGGCGTTAGTCTTACCTGTTGCAACTGCTACTGTCGAAAGAGCTTTTTCAGCAATGAACATTATCAAGACGGATTTGCGCAATAAGATGGGAGATGAATTTTTGAGCGACTGTTTGATTTGTTATGTGGAGAGAGAAATTTTTTTAAAAATTGAAAATGAGGCTGTTATGCAACGTTTTCAAAAAATGCAGACTCGTAGGATACAATTATCGTCTCTTAGTCGTAGTCAACCTAATAGCACAAATTAATTTTTGAACTACTGATACTGTAATATTAAATGTTTAATTTTATTGTGAGTTCGTCTGTAATTTTTATTCTGTATAAGTTTTGACCCCCCCTCGGAAAATTCCTGGTTCCGCCACTGCTACTCTGTTAGTATATCTCTCGATTCGGGGAAGATTGCGGCCAGCTAAACGAGATGAAAATAGCACCAAACTCAGAAAAGGTTATCTTCTTAAAAAGAGAAAGCATCAAAAACAATTTTGCTATCTATCTCGAAGTCCACATTTGTTTAATTATTCTCAAAAACACAAGCTAAACTTTCACAAAGAGTTATGGCCTCTAAAGAATCAAAACTCAAATTGCCTAAGTAATAGCCAGACAAGCCCTTATTATATAAAACATTAGCATCTCGAACCACAGTTCTAAAACCACAACACCTCTCTCTCATGAATAGAGCTTCATCCACATTGCATTTGAGACGATTGAAAGCTGGTTTTGTTCAAGAGGTAGAATTGACAATTTGATGCACATTTGAGTAGTGTTAGCTCATTCCTAAAGGAAGGAAAGCCTTTGCTTTAAGCCTCCAAAAATTTAGGTCTCAATGTTATCATTATTGATAATTAAATAATAAATAAGCAATTTCTTAATTTAATGGTTAATAAATCTTATTTTAAAAATTTATTCATATCCATATTAGTGGCCAACTTTCACCTAATAACTTTTTCGTAATTTTTCTCTCCTGTTAAATTCTCTCCTTGATTTTCTTAATTCTAACAGTAGTTTCCTCCTTTTCATTTAATTCCTAATGTTAATTTTTTTATATAGTCTTAACATTAGCTTTATTATTTCCTCCCCCATTAAACTCTCCTAGCAATTAGTTGTAATTTCAATTTTAACATTAATTGCATTCAATATTTTAATGTTAACCTTTTTTTAGACTTCTTTTAATGTTAACTTATTTCTCTGTGAATAACAAATCTAAATATTTTACTTTTAGCTATCTACCATTACATTTTTTTTATCACTTTCATTGTTCTTCAATTTTCTCATACTACTAATACTTCAAGAAAGATTAAATGGATTAGCTATCTTATCAATTGAAAAAGAAATAATAGAAAAAGTTGATTATAAAAATCTAATTAGCAATTTTGCATCTCAAAAGCTAGAAAAAAATTAATAAATTTTTTTTATCATTTCTATTAATAAAATTAAAAGGCCTCATGGTTAAGTTTGGCTTTAGGCCATTAAAACCATAAAACCACTCCAACGTTTAAGGGCTGATTTTTCTACAAAGAATGAGCAACCTTCCATTCCTCCACATAGGTGAGGCTAGAACAACAATGTCATTCATAGCATGAACTATATCTCTCCATATCACATCATTACGAAAAGTCGCCAAGCAACCATGGCAAGAAGAGCTTGCACTATAAGAATGTAGTGAATTACTGACAGAATTTTACTGAACGAACATTATTTGTTAGTAATATCGAGATAATACAGAGAGAAAATAATAAAAAATACTAACAGAAAAATTTACAGACATAAATTTTATCGATAATTATGGCTTCAGATAATGGCAGATGTATTTACAGATAAAATTTACCGATAAAAAAAAATAATTTTTAGCAGTACTGACCGAAAGAATATTGTGTCGGTAAAATTTACCTAGAAAAATATGTTTTTATCAGTAGTACCGAAAGAAATAATTTTTTGTCGGTAACCAATTCATTTAGACCTTTATAGAAAAAAAATATTTCTCTTGGTATCAGTGAAAGAATAATATTTCTCTTGAAAAAATATAAGTATATATCGAGAGAAAATATATTCTCATAGTAATACCGACGAAATTCAATTTGTCGGTAAATACGTAAAACTACAGTTGACTAATTTATTGACACTTATATCTATCGGTAAATGTGTAAAATAAACCTTGTCTTCTTTCCCATTCTCTCCATTATTTCAATCCTGCCTCTACCGTCTCATCTCTGTGCCATCTGCTCTCTCCCTTGTCACTGCCATTTTCTTGCTCGAAGAAGAAGAAGAAGAAGAAGAAAGAAAGAAAGAGGTATTTATTTTAAATTTTATAATTTTTGTTAAATATTGTTATTGATTTTAATTTTTTATTTATAATAAATTTTATATTGTGTGTTGAGATTGTTAAGAGTGTTATAGTTTAGGTATATTATTAATTTTTATTTGTTTGTTGTTTGAATTTTTAGAATATTTTGGAATATATTTTAAGGTATGCTTTATATTTTTGCCTAAATATACGAACAAAAATTTGACACATTATTATATTTAATCATAATATAATTTTAGGGAATCTAACAATTTGTATAATAAATTTTAAAATTTTAAAATGTATTTAGGTTTTTATATTTTTGTAGGGTATTTTTATTATATTATTAAAAATTATAGTAAAATTTTTATTTGATTTTCGAAATAAATAAAAAAATAGATAATATTTTATGAAAATTCAAAATTTTTAAGATATATTTAGAAATTATTTTTAATTTTATATTTATATTTTAGGATTTTAGATTTTTGTATAATTTTTAAAAAATAAATTAAGTAAAATGACTTAATTTTATAAATTTTAGAATAAAAAAATTTTAATTTTTAAGATTTTTTTGGCACAAAATAAATTTTTAGACATATTTAAAATATTTTGTTATATTTTTTAATTTTTTTTTGTAAATATAAATATATTAGGGTGTTATATTATTGTTAGGATTTTTTAAAAATTTATAAAAAAAATAGTAAATTAGATTTAATTTAATAAATTTTAGAATGAAAAAATATAAAAATTTAATTTTTTTAAATGGCTATAAAATATGTTTTCGAGAATTTAAAACTTTGTAATATTTTTAGAAATTTTTTTTATTAGAAATATTTTAGTGTGTTAGATTTTTATTAAGGTATTTTGTGTACTTTTGAAAAAATATTTAAGTTATTGCTAAAAATTTTAGAATTTCATTACATATAAAGAATTAATTTTTTTATAATTTTTTCAGTAATTTTTATGGACTCCGTTAAAAAATTATAAATTTTATATTTTTTTAAAATTTTATGTTTAGTGTAAATGTATACAATTTAGGGTATATTTTGTAATTTTATAGATTTTTAGTTAATTAGTTTTATGAATTAAAAAGTTTGGTTATATTATTAATTAAAAAAAGGCAGCCCGGTGCACACATATTATTAATTAAAGTATTTTTTTATTTTTGTTATTGCTATATAGGTTATAGTTAAACAACTAAATATTGATT